>JAYESA010000020.1:3318808-4523734 GCA_036927795.1 Iris macrosiphon | reverse complement strand
TATTTTCTGGATTTAATTATGCAATAATGGACAAGTAAAGCTTGCCAATTCTCAGTAATTATTGACATAGTATTTTACTTGATTTCTTGTGGAATTAAATGTAAACATGTTTTAACTGCTTAACCTAGGAAACGAGTGACGTGCTTAGTGTCCGATCATAGTCGGGTGCCAACTCCGTACGCGGAGTTGTGTAACGTCACATAGACATGGATATCGAGACCCGATAATGCTCGTACTTGTCTTATCAAGTACTTCAGAACCCAGGACACTTGACACTATTTCATGAGACAGAGTCTTCCTGAGACATTCAAGGTGATTCTGTATAGGATGCAAGTTTTATGACATAGACTTTACATTCTTAGACATTTGATTCATAGCTATCAGACTTGTTGTATTAGTTTTAATCGTGCGTGACATGGACATGAGGCATCGTGGACATGAGACGTGGGATTACATTGGGTGGGGAGAGACACACAGACTACAGGCTGATATTATATATAAAACATAGTATATAACATAGTGTAGTTCATAGTTATTGCCGCTACCGGCTCTCCGACACAGAGCTTGTAGTGGCTTCAGCCTGAGTTCTAGTGCTGCTCTCATATTGCATATCACATAGTTGGTTACTTAGTTTACCCTGATGATTATATTAACTGCTGTACTGTATTTATTTTGGCTTGTATTTTCTGTACCTTGCTGTCCCCTGAGGACCTGGATCCGGATTATGTCCCCAGGTACAGCTGAAGAGAACTACCCAGAGGTGTACGGTACCGGAGCACTCCTTGGAGCAGAACAAGGAACAGAGGACGAAGTAGTGGCCGAAGATTTCTCCTGAGCACCGGCTTCAACTACACAGTATTTACATTTTCAGCATTTCAATTCCTGTCTATTTTTCCTTAAATGTAACAGAATATTTCTCGGATTTGTTTCCCGAGATAACCTTATTTGATATTGCATATTTATTTCCATTGCATTATTTCTGGCATTTAATCTGTGTTTACCCTGTGGATGAGATTAGAAATACCTGAGACTTGTACATTATACTGCTAGACTACAGCTTAAGCATGCCCTGATGGATCCATTAAATTGGGTTGTCCATCGGTGCGTGCTGCTGGCCATTGCTCACGTGCTCAGTCCCTCGTCATTTTGGGACTGGCGCGTGACATGGTTTTTGTGGTGGCCCATGCAGGTCCTCACTAAATTGTTCGGTTTTAACTTAGGGACCGAACAGGCCTGCAATAAGATAGGATAAGTTTTTAGAATCTCATCCACTTGCTTGAATCATTTTTGATATCTGTATCGTACTCGAACTAATTTGAATTTGCATCTTGCCTTGATTCCTGTGCGCCTCTTATTGGTTATTTTGGATACAGGAAAATGGACCCACAAGAATGCAACGAGACTCCCGCCGGAACACCACAAGCTACAGGTGTCACCTATGACGACGAAGTGACACCAGTCGGAGGAGTTCCCCCAACTCAACAGAGCCAGCAGGCAGGTCAACCTAACTCCCGATTCCGACGCGATGATATTCCACCTCCGCCGCAGTTCATTCCACCAACGCCCGTACTCCCACAAGGACAGCCAATTGATGGGCAGCAAATATTCCAAATGATCTACGCGATGATGCAAGCTCAGCAACAAGTCCAACACGAGGCTCAGCGTCGCGAAGCTAACTTCTGGAGGGACAGCATCGTAACTGTACTGGAGCAGGCCAACCTACCAGCTCGACGGCCATCTACAGGCTCAATCACTGACTTCCGCCAACTGAAGCCCCACACTTTTTCTGGAAAAGAGGAGCCCACAGAAGTTCATGAGTGGCTCACCAACATAAGGCATCAACTTGAAGCAGCCGAGCTCCCCCGGGAACGCTGGATGACTGCCGTCCGAATGCAGTTGACAGGCAACGCGCACCACTGGTGGTTGTCTGAGGAGGCACGACTCGGACCAGACCGGGTCACTTGGGAAGAGTTTTCCAGGCTCTTCCAGGAGATGTACATTTCGGCTATCGCACGATCAGAACTGCGGGACAAGTTTAATCGCCTCACTCAGGATACTATGACGGTGGAAGAGTACAACGCTGAGTTCATTCGTCTAAGCCGCTTTGCCCCAACCCTGATCCCGACCGAGGAAGAGAAGGCCGAAAAATTCTTCGACGGACTGAACATTGAGCTGCAGAAACTAATTGGGTCCGTCGCACCAACATCATACTCGGACGTTCTCGCTACAGCCTGACGCATGGAACGCGTCACCAGGAGAGAGTCTCGCCTCAAGCGGCCAATCACCTCAGCACCAGACAGATTATCACCGGGAGAATCTGCAAAGAGATCTCACACGAACCCGCCACCGAGGACAGCTTCGCAGACCCTTCCTACCTGTCACTACTGCGGCAAGATAGGCCATGTCGAGAGGGACTGCAGACGCAAGTTGGGATTGTGCCTGATTTGCGGCACCAATCAACACATAGCCAAGGACTGTCCCCAGCATCGAGATGGAGCACCAAGGGCAAACCAACCAGCTTTGCCAGCACCGAGACCACCTCTGGCACCTCAGGCGACACTCTTCCAGCAAGCCCAACAACAGCAGAGGAATCCACCACAAAGACGAGGACAAGCTTATGCGATGACTATGCAGGACGCTGATGCGAGTAAGTGATTCATAGTTATCCGTTTCTAGCCTTGTTGTAGTTCGTGCCTATTGGTTCGTGACCTCAGCCCCAACCTAGTAATTTGTAACTTGTAATCATAACCTGGTTTTCATAATAGTTATAGTTTTAACTAGATTTTCCTGGAAAGTGTATAACTTTCAATTTGTTAGGGAAACGGTATTCCCTAAGTATCTTGTGATGTGTTTATGAACAATGCTTGCGACCGCGTCATCTCTGTTGACCGGTTATTCTTTGATTGCGAGGACGCAATCCTCTTAAGGGGGGTAGATTATAAACCCCCTGATTTTTTCAAATTTTTTAAAACTGGATTTTTCACAATTTTCTGGAATTTTCTGGGATTTTTCTGTAATTTAAAAACAGGGTTTTAATTATTCAATAATTTTTAATTAATATTAAATAATATTAAAATATTATGAAAATAATATTTTTGGATGTAAAATGAAAAACTGGACTTAGGACAATTTTTCTAGAATTTATCGGACCCCGAACCTATTTTAAATACCTAAAAACTATTTATTTAATTAATTATTTATTAAATATTTTATTATTATTATTAATAATATTATTATTATTAAAAAAAATTTAAATAAATCCAACCGGCCCGTGGCCCGTTGGGCCGGCCCGGCCCAACCCGGCCCAGTACCCCCCCCAGCGGGTCGGGTCGGATCCGCCGCCGCCCGACCCGCACCCGCCAACCCGCCTGCACCCACGACCCTGTCTCCCCCCCGCGTTCTCCGGCGGCGCCCGCGTCCGGCGCCGCTCCGCCCGCCACGCGGCACCCAGCCCGCCACCCTCGCCCACGACCCCGACCACCTCGCCCCTCCTCCGTCTCCCACGGCCACGACCGCCTCCCCCTGCCGCCTTTAAAAACCCCCCTCCCCTCTCGGCCACTGCCACGACCACCGCCACCGCCACTGCACCGCTACGCCTCGCCGCTCGCCGCTGCGTCTCCGCCGACTGCCGCCGACTTCTTCTCCTCCCTCCTCCCGCAGCAGAGCCGCCGCTGACTTCCCCCTTTCCCCAGCAGCAGCGGCAACAGCAGCAGCCAGCTCCGCCGCCGCGACTCTCCCAGCGCCGCCGCGAGTCCCCAGCGCGCCGCCGCGAAGCCCCCGGCCCCTCCGTCGCAGCGCGCCGCCGTCTCCGCCGCCCCTCGCCGGATCCCCAAGGCCAAGCCCTAACCCTAACCCTAATTCTCGGTTCCTGTGTCCGACACGAGTCGGACACGTGTCGGACACGATTTGGCCCTGGTTTTCGGGTCCCCTTCAGGTGCGTGTATCTTTTTGCTCGTAGCTCCGTTTTTGATTCCGCAAATTGCGTTGCGAAGCCTGTATGACCCTCTCGGTGTCCGGATAAACTGTTCGGGGCATCGTGTCCTGTGGTGATCGCACACCGCGATCCAAAAACAGGAAAAACCCAGACCCTGTTTCACCCCGGAACTGAGTACGCCCCGCCAAACGGGACGACTTGGTCGCGCACGGTCTTCACAGATACGTGCACCTCGTCGATACGGACGTGTGGGATTTCGCGGAAGCTGATTCGGGTGTGCGTGCACACCGGAATCAACGCGTATCCGCGGACATCGCCCCGTATCCGTACTTTCTGGAACGCGTCCTAACTTTGTGTACACACGTCGGATCGAGACAAAACTTGCGCCATCGGACTCGTAGCGATACGCTGGTCCTGTGGGTCAAGTTTGGTTCGATTCTGAGAACGTTGACGAAATCGCGTGTCGTGGGCACCGCAGGCCCCGCTCGACGGGCGATTTTGTGATCGGCTCATCGGAATCCAATTATGGAAGTTCCGTTGGGTTCGTATCATCGTTCCTGACCTGTTGACACTAAGTTTGGTGAATTTGGAGACCATTGACCCGGACGCATTTTTCGGTGCAAAGCGGGCCCGTATGTGGACCCCGTTTTGACCCGAAACTGTCGTTTCTGCCCTTATCTCCAAATTGGACCCAAGGACAGGCGTTTCTAGCTGATTGATATTTTTTGGATCTGATGGTGATGTTTGTTTCAGCAACCGGAGTACCGCCTGCAATTCCCGCCGAAGTCAGAACTGCAAACATAGCCGGAACCACAGGCAAGTGTACCTTGCCAAACCCTGCAGCTCGCTAATTATTTTCTGGATTTAATTATGCAATAATGGACAAGTAAAGCTTGCCAATTCTCAGTAATTATTGACATAGTATTTTACTTGATTTCTTGTGGAATTAAATGTAAACATGTTTTAACTGCTTAACCTAGGAAACGAGTGACGTGCTTAGTGTCCGATCATAGTCGGGTGCCAACTCCGTACGCGGAGTTGTGTAACGTCACATAGACATGGATATCGAGACCCGATAATGCTCGTACTTGTCTTATCAAGTACTTCAGAACCCAGGACACTTGACACTATTTCATGAGACAGAGTCTTCCTGAGACATTCAAGGTGATTCTGTATAGGATGCAAGTTTTATGACATAGACTTTACATTCTTAGACATTTGATTCATAGCTATCAGACTTGTTGCATTAGTTTTAATCGTGCGTGACATGGACATGAGGCATCGTGGACATGAGACGTGGGATTACATTGGGTGGGGAGAGACACATAGACTACAGGCTGATATTATATATAAAACATAGTATATAACATAGTGTAGTTCATAGTTATTGCCGCTACCGGCTCCCCGATACAGAGCTTGTAGTGGCTTCAGCCTGAGTTCTAGTGCTGCTCTCATATTGCATATCACATAGTTGGTTACTTAGTTTACCCTGATAATTATATTAACTGCTGCACTGTATTTATTTTGGCTTGTATTTTCTGTACCTTGCTGTCCCCTGAGGACCTGGATCCGGATTATGTCCCCAGGTACAGCTGAAGAGAACTACCCAGAGGTGTACGGTACCGGAGCACTCCTTGGAGCAGAACAAGGAACAGAGGACGAAGTAGTGGCCGAAGATTTCTTCTGAGCACCGGCTTCAACTACACAGTATTTACATTTTCAGCATTTCAATTCCTGTCTATTTTTCCTTAAATGTAAGAGAATATTTCTCGGATTTGTTTCCTGAGATAACCTTATTTGATATTGCATATTTATTTCTATTGCATTATTTCTGGCATTTAATCTGTGTTTACCCTGTGGATAAGATTAGAAATACCTGAGACTTGTACATTATACTGCTAGACTACAGCTTAAGCATGCCCTGATGGATCCATTAAATTGGGTTGTCCATCGGTGCGTGCTGCTGGCCATTGCTCACGTGCTCAGTCCCTCGTCATTTTGGGACTGGGGCGTGACAGGAGGTAGGTTGACCTGCCTGATGGCTCTGTTGAGTTGTAGGAATTCCTCCGACTGGTGTCACTTCGTCGTCGTAGGTGACACCTGTAGCTTGTGGGGTTCCGGCGGGAGTCTCATTGCATTCTTGTGGGTCCATTTCCCTGTATCCAAAATAACCGATAAGAGGCGCATAGGAATCAAGGCAAGATGCAAGTCAAAATTAGTTCGAATACGATACAGATATCAAAAATGATTCAAGCAAGTGGATGAGATCCTTAAAACTTATCCTATTTTTATTGCAGGCCTATTCGGTCCCTAAGTTGAAACCGAACAATTTAGTCATAGACCTGCATGGGCCACCACAAAAATTATGTCACGTCCCAGTCCCAAAATGCCAAGGGACTGAGCACGTGAGCAATGGCCAGCAGCACGCACCGATGGACAACCCAATTTAATGGATCCATCAGAGCATGCTTAAGCTGTAGTCTATCAGTAATATGTTACAAGTCTCAGGTATTTCTAATCTAATCCACCAAATAAACACAGATTAATTGCCAGAAATAATGCAATGGAAATAAATATGCAATATCAAATAAGGTTATCTCGGGAAACAATTCGAGAAATTATTCTGTTACATTTAAGGAGAAAAGACAGAAAATGAAATGCTGGAAATGGAAATACTGTGTAGTTGAAGCCGGTGCCCAGGAGAAATCTTCGGTCACTACTTCGTCCTCTGTTCCTTGTTCTGCTCCAAGGAGTGCTCCAGTACCGTACACCTCTGGGTAATTTTCTTCAGCTGTACCTGGGAACATAATCATGTAATCCCCCTGATTTTCAAGAATTTTAATTTTTGGATATTTACATTTTTCTGGAATTTCTGGTATTTTCTGAGAATTTTCTCTAATTAAATTAAGATGTTTTAATTATTAACTAATTTTTAATTGATGTTTAATAATATTAAAATATTATGAAAATAATATTTTATGGTGTAAAATAGAAAATCAGACATATAGTAATTTTTCGGGAATTTATTGGACCCCGGATGGATTTTTAAAGCATTAAAAACTGTTGTAAAATTTAACTGATTAATTAAACCAAAATTAATTAATAAACCAACCCAAACCCTGAAACTAAACCTAACCGGACAGGCCGATCTGACCAAACCGGAGGGGCCCAACTCTTAGCGGGTCGGATCTGGGTAAGACCGACCCGCCAGGACCCGATCCGACCCATGCCAAACCCTAACCCCCAAATGCAGATCGGCCCGACCCTTCACCTGGCCGGCGGCCGTTTCCGCCGCCGCGGCCGCCGGCCGACCCCTCGGTTCGGCTCCCCTCCACCCGGCGACTCTTTCTCTTCCCCTTCCGGCGAACCTCCGCCGGTTAACCTCCTCTAGACCCCTATATAAATCCAACCACCCGCCGGATTTTCCCCCCTTGCATTTCTTCTCCGGCGAGACCCTGACTCCGGCTAATCCTCTCCATCCCGACCGCCTGCGTCCAGCACCACCCGGAGCCACCGCTGCACCTCCAGAACCTCCTCTCTCTCCTCCTCCCTCCGACCAATTTCACCCAGACCCCGCACCTCCAGAACTCAACTCCGGCCGACTCAGTCGAGCGCCGCCCGGCCTCCCGAAGACGTCCCAGAGGCTCGCCGACCTCCGTCGGCCTGAACCCCACTCCCGGTCTTCTCCCTCGCCACCGGACACGCCCTGCCCGACCACCGGAGTTCCAGAACCCTAAAACCTAGGGTGGACACAGGACTCGACTCAGGGCACGAGGACACAAGGATTCGGGTTTTTCGGACAAGTTCAGGTACCCGTAACTTCTTGCTCGTAGCTCCGATTTCGATTCTGTAAATTGTATCGCGTAACCTGTATGACCCTCTCGGTGTCCGTGCAAACTGCTCGGGACATCGCGACCTGTGGTGATCGCACACCGCGATCCAAAAACAGGAAAAATAATACCCTGTTTCACCCCGGAATCGAGTACGCCCCGCCAAACGGGACGACTTGGACGTGTGCGGTCTTCATAGATACGTGCGCGTCGTTGATACGGACGTGCGGGATTTCGCAGAAGCTGATTTGGATGTGCGTGCACACCGGGATCAGTGCGTATCCGCGGACACCGCCCAGTATCCGTACTATCTGTTTCTCGCTGTAACTTAGTGTACACACGTCGAATCGAGACGAAACTTACGTCATCGGACTCGTAGCAATACGCTGGTCCTGTGGGTCAAGTTTGGTTCGATTCTGAGAACGTTGAAAAATCGCGTGTCGTGGGCCCCACAGGCTCCACTTGACGGGTGATTTTGAGAACGGCTCATCGGAATCCAATTCTGGAAGTTCCGTTGGGTTCGTATCATCGTTCCTGACCTGTTGACACTAAGTTGGACTATTTTGGATACCTTTGACCCTGACGCATTTTTTTGGGTGCAAAACGGCCCACATCTGGACCCCACATTGACCCGAAAATGTCGTTTCTGTCCCTGTGTCCAAATTGGACTCAAGGACAGACGTTTCTAACTGATTGATATCTTTTGGACCTGATGGTGATGTCTATTTCAGCAACCGGAGTACTGTCTGCAATCCCCGCTGAAGTCAGAGCTAAATTGGAGACAGAACCCAGGCAAGTATACCTTGCCAAATCCTGCAGTTTTGTTGCTTATCTCCTGGATTATTTTTCATTATCTTGCAAGATATTTGTACAATGGTTGCATGCTTTTCAATTGTTACTTTCCTGTCATATATAGTTCTTGATGCTTGTTGATTTATTTCTGCTGCTCTAGTTTTATTTCCTCGTTTTGCGTGCATGTATATTAATTGCTCTTTCCTTGGATCATTACTTGTTCCATAGACATATTGTGATGGTATATGTGTACTCTACATTCCTGCAGTTGACTTGATTAATTTCTTTGTTTCCTGGATGATTGTTATTGGACATTGACTACACTTGAGCAAATCTCGATTGTGAGTACCCATTGTACTGCAATAGAGAATTGTTCATTTGACTACCTCCTTCGTGAGCTCCCGTTGGGCTGCGAAAGAGACATACTATAGACTGTGAGTCCCCGTTGGACTGCTTTCTATAGGATCGTGATCTCCCATTGAGATGCGATTACCCCGATTGCTAGTAGTCATGTCTGATAGCATCACTGGCATGCCACTGTCTTAGATATAGTGATTTCTTGTGTCTTATTTGCTTGAGTTTACTTTCTTCTCTATCCTGCATGTCATTTACTGTATTTGGCTCGTATTTTTTGTATCTTGCTATGTCCCCTGAGGACCTGGTTTTGTTCTCCAGATTTAGCAGACATGGAGTACCGCAGCTTACAGACCAGGACCAGACGAGAGTTTGATTGCAGTTGATGGCCCTGCTTCTTAGTTACTTTCTAGCATGTTTTAGTTATCTCTTTCTTGTCTTTATTTTCTTGTTTGTCGGTAGTGGATTTGTCTCCACCCGACTTAGTATTATTTCTTGCTGAATATTCGTCTGTAACTTTACTTTCAGCATTTAATTCAGTTTTGTTTTAGTTCATGTTATTTTGTGGATGAGAATAGTAAACCTGACTAAAATAATACAGCTTAAGTACGCTCCGATGGATCCATTAAATTGGGTTTGTCCATCGGTGTGTGCTGCTGGCCATTGCCACGTGTCCAGTCCCTCGGTATTTTGGGACTGGGGCGTGACAAATCCGGATCCAGGTCCTCAGGGGACAGCAAGGTACAGAAAATATAAGCCAAAATAAATACAGTGCAGCAGATAATTAAACAAGAGGGTAAGCTATGTAACCAGCTAAGTGATATGCAATATGAGAGCAGCACTAGAACTCAGGCTGAAGCCACTACAAGCTCTGTGTCGGGGAGCCGGTAGCGGCAATAACTATGAATTATACTCTGGAATATACTATGTTTTATATATATAATATCAGCCTGTAGTCTGTGTGTCTCTCCCCACCCAATGTAATCCCACGTCTCATGTCCACGATGCCTCATGTCCATGTCACGCACGATTATAACTAATGCAGCAAGTCTGATAGCTATGAATCAATTGTTTAAGGATGTAAAGTCTATGTCATAACCATGCATCCTATACAGAATCACCTTGAATGTCTCAGGAAGACTCTGTCTCATGAAATAGTGTCAAGTGTCCTGGGTTCTGGTGTACTTGATAGGACAAGTACGAGAATTATCGGGTCTCGATATCCATGTCTATGTGACGTTACACAACCCCGCGTACGGAGTTGGCACCCGACTATGATCGGACACTAAGCACGTCACCCGCTTCCTAGGTTAAGCAGTTAAAACAAGTTTACATTTAATTCCACAGGAAATCCATTAAAATACTATGTCAAGAATTACTGAGATTTGGCAAGCTTTACTTGTCCATTATTGCATAATTAAATCTAAAAAATAATTAGCAACCTGCAGGGTTTGGCAAGGTACACTTGCCTGTGGTTCCAGCTATGTTAGCGGTTCTGACTTCGGTTGGATTTGCAGGCGGTACTCCGGTTGCTGAAACAAACATCACCATCAGATCCAAAAAATATCAATCAGCTAAAAACGCCTGTCCTTGGGTCCAATTTGGAGACAAGGGCAAAAACGGCAGTTTCGGGCCAAAACGGGGTCCACATGTGGGCCCGCTTTGCACCGAAAAATGTGTCCGGGTCAAAGGTCTCCAAATTCACCAAACTCAGTGTTAACAAGTCAGGAACGATGATACGAACCCAACGGAACTTCCAGAATTGGATTCCGATGAGCCGATCACAAAATCGCCCGTCTAGCGGGGCCTGTGGGGCCCACGACACGCGATTTCGTCAACGTTCTCAGAATCGAACCAAACTTGACCCACAGGATCAGCGTATTGCTATGAGTCCGATGGCGCAAGTTTCGTCTCGATCCGACGTGTGTACACAAAGTTAGGGTGAATTACAGAAAAGTCGAATACGGGGCGATGTTCGCGGATACGCGTTGATCCCGGTGTGCACGCACACCCGAATTGACTTCCGCAAAATCCTACACGTCCGTATCGACGAGGCGCACGTATCTGTGAAGACCGCGCGCGACCAAGTCGTCCCATTTGGCGGGGCGTACTCAGTTCCGGGGTGAAACATGGTCTGGTTTTTCCTGTTTTTGGATCGCGGTGTGCGATCACCACAGGACGCGATGCCCCGAACAGTTTGTCCGAACACCGAGAGGGTTATACAGGCTTCGCAACGCAATTTACAGAATCGAAAACGGAGCTACGAGCAAAAAGTTACACGCACCTGAAGGGGACCCGAAAAACAGGGTCGAGTCGTGTCCGATACGTGTCCGACTCGTGTCGGACACAGGAGAGAAATCTAGGGTTAGGGTTAGGGTTTGGCTTGGGGATTCCTCGTCGAAATCCGGCCGGAGGGGAGCTGCTGTGGTTCGGAGGCGGGTCGGCCGGCGGAGTAGAGGAGGAGGAAGAAGAGGGAGGAGGCTGTGCGGGCGGAGGCGGTGGCTGGGGTGGGCAGCGCAGCGGTGGCAGGGTAGGCTAGGGCAGCCGGGCGGTGGTGGAGTGGCGGCTATGGCGGTGGAGGGGAAGATCGGAGAGGGAGGATTTATAGGGGGCTCGGGGCGGGGGTTGGCCGAGGACGTGGCCGGGAACGCGGAGGGGCGTCGGGTCGTGGGGGCGTGCCGGCGGAGGCGGCGGACGATCCGGGCAGCGGAGCGGGAGACGCGGGCTGGCCCGATCGTGTGGGAGGGGGAGGTCGCCCGGGTCGGGTCAGGGCGGGTTCGGGTTGGGCGGACCCGCCCGACCCGATAGCACTGCGGGCTGGGCTGGGCTTCGGCCCACTGGGCCGGGCCTAGATCTAAAATCTAATAATAATAATAATAATAATTTAATTAGTTTAAATAGTTTTTGGTATTTAAAAATAGGTCCGGGGTCCGATAAATTTCAGAAAAAATTGCCCTAAGTCCAATTTTTTATTTTACATCCAAAAATATTATTTTCATAATATTTTATTACTGTTTAATATCATTTAAAAATTATTTAATAATTAAAACCCTGTTTTTAAATTACAGAAAATTCCCAGAAAATTCCAAAAAATTGTGAAAAATCCAGTTTTTAAAATTTTGAAAAATCAGGGGGTTTACACGTTATGCCTCGAATAAGAACGATATATGTAAATTCAGTAGTGCACTGTTCACTCCCTACACTGCATGACCCTGGATTATGTCGCTCAGTATGTTTCCTTACGGTTTCACTCCTCGGCTTACCTTCGGGCCCGAGCCAATGTGAATGCTTAAGTTTTCAATATGAATGCATGCTTGTCTGCTTAGTGTAATTTGTAAAACTGCCTCATTGAATGTTTGTTACATGAAATACCATGCCACAATCAAGAACACTATCATGTATCGTGCATGCATTCGAGTTAGCCAGAAGACTATTAAATAGTCATTTTGTGCAATATGAACCTGCAAGTATCCGGGGCCATTTGGTCGCCAAAGGTAGTCCCCGCACTAGGGGAATACATCAAGGCAAGTTTATATCTGAATGAAAAGCATATCAAGTTACAACTGAATGATAATCACATCCAGTTTACATTTGAACGAGAATCAGTCAAGTAAAGGAAGAATCACAGCTCGTGGAGCAAATGCTCAGTTCAGAACAAAGAATTATGGATTATCATATCAAGTTATGGAATTGGAAGAGCCAAGGCTGCGTGTCGCGGACAACCTGCACAGGGGTATGCATTGGTTCCGCGGACATTTGCCGGGGCACTGGGACCGATCCGATCCGGATGGAAAGTCTGCAATAATCAGTATGTTAGAGGAGGAAATGGCATGTAGCGGGGATCGCCACCTGCATTGTATTCCATTTTTATCCCATGATTATAACTTGTCCTTTGTGTCTATGCCAGCGACAATCATTCATATAGATAAGTCATCCTCGCTTAGCGGCTATCCACGTGCGAGTCATTGCATCGCATTAAAGAGTAACCTGAACAGCAAAATAAAATGATTATGAGACACTGTGAGAAATAGAAACATTGAACATCCTATGCAACACTGTAAACCCCCTGAATTTTTCAAAATTATTAAATCTTGGATTTTCCCAATTTTCTGGAATTTTCTGTGAATTTTCTGTAATTAAAATCAAGGCTTTTAATTAATAAATGATTTTTAATTAGCAATACATAATATTAAAATATTGTGAAAATAATATTTTTGGGTGTAAAATAGAAAACTGGACTTAGGGTAATTTTTCTGGAATTTATCGGACCCCGGACCTATTTTTTTTAAATGCCTAAAGAGTATTTAATTAATTAATTATTATTATTATTATTATTATTATTATTATTATTATTATTATTAATAACTTAAAACTCGGCCCGGCCCAGCCCGTAGCCCGGCCCACGGGCCCAACCCGCAGCTGCTAGCGGGTCGGGTCGGATCTGACCGCCGCCCGACCCGCAAACCCGACCCGGCTGACCGCCTCTCCCCACGACCCTTTCCTCTCCGCTTCCGGCGCCGCCGCCTCCGCCGCCGGCGCAGCTCCGCTCGGCCACCCTCCGCTCCGCCCGGCCACGTAGCCCCGACCCCGGATCCTCCTCCGCCTTCCCCGGCCCTCGACGCCACCGTCTCCCTCTTTAAAACCCCCCCCTCGTCAGCCTCGACCGCCACCGCCACCGTGCTCCCCTCCGCCGCACGCCGCCACGGCCACCTCGCCCCTCCCCGTCGACGCCACCGTCCGCAACGCCGCCAACCGCCCTGCTCCTCCCCTCGTCTCCTTCCTCTCCGGCGGCCACGAACAGCCGCAGTCGATAGCAGCAGCAGCGGCGGCCGACGAAGCCCCAGCGCCTCCGCCGTCGACGACGCCGCCGCCAGCCGGCCGGTCTCCCCCGCAGCGGCGCCGCCCCCTCCGGCCGAGCTCCCCTCGCCGGAATCCGCAGCGTCCCTGAACCCTAACCCTAATTTCCTATTTCTACCCCCCCCTGTGTCGGACACGGACACAGGACACAGTGTCCGTGTCGTGTCGGACACGATTTTTGCCCTATTTTTGGGTCCCCTTCAGGTGCGTGTAACTTTCGCCTCGTAGCTCCGTTTTCAATTCCGCAAATTGCGTTGTGAAGCCTGTATGACCCTCTCGGTGTCCGGACAAACTGTTCGGGGCATCGCGTCCTGTGGTGATCGTGCACCGCGATCCAAAAACAGGAAAAACCAGACCCTGTTTCACCCCGGAACCGAGTACGTCCCGCCAAACGGGACGACTTGGTCGCGTGCGGTCTTCACAGATACGTCCGCATCATCGACACGGACGTGTGAGTCTTCGTGGAAGCTGATTCGGGCGTGCGTGCACACCGGAATCAACGCGTATCCGCGGACATCACCCCGTATCCGGCTTTTCTGCAATTCACCCTAACTTTGTGCACACTCGTCAGATCGAGACGAAACTTGTGCCATCGGACTCGTAGCGATACGCTGGTCCTGTGGGTCAAGTTTGGTTCGATTCTGAGAACGTTGACGAAATCGCGTGTCGTGGGCCCCACAGGCTCCGCTCGACGGGCGATTTTGTGTTCGGCTCATCGGAATCCAAATCTGGAAGTTCCGTTGGGTTCGTATCAGCGTTCCTGACCTGTTGACACTAAGTTTGGTGAATTTGGAGACTTTTGACCCGGACACGTTTTTCGGTGCAAAGCGGGCCCAACGGCGGAGCCCGTTTTGACCCGAAACTGCCGTTTTTGTCCTTGTCTCCAAATTGGACCCAAGGACAGGCATTTCTAGCTATTTGACATCTTCTGAGCGTGATGGTAATGTCTATTTCAGCTTTTGGACTCATCTCTGGACTTTCCTCCCCCAAGAACCTAACTAATCAGATCCAAACAACAGGCAAGTACCTGCACTTCAAGTTAATCTTTATATTATGATAATTAATTCCCTGCTCTACTAGTAACCTTGATGATTACACGTAGTATTAGAATACTGTATTTCATGTCTTGAATACGGGATTTCATGTCTTGCTTTCGTGTCGGGTGGGAGAATACTAGGAGGCATGTAGTTTACCCTTCCCCAGGTCCAGATACTAGCTGTTGGTACGCGACTGCACCATCAGCCTTATACTTGATTGTTCCAGACACTAGTCGTCTATGACGGACTTATTAGCCTTATAAACCCCTACATGCCAACTATGTATTCTAAAACAAACAAGTTCACACAGATAGTCTCTAGTCTTGTTACATTTCTTGCTGACAGTTGTAGTTTCATTTTCTGTCTCATTTATTCCCTGCTTTCTCATATTCTTGTTTATAGCTTTAAAACTCTGAAATATTGATGTTTCCTTTAAGTAATGTTCTCAATATGATACTCAATTTAATTGTCATAATTATTTAGTTTAATCTTGTTGTGCACTGTGTACTTTGCTCCTTTCCTGACTGGATACGTTGTTTAGGCGATGATGAGAACCTTGCCCCTACCTATTATGGACCCTATGAGCCAGCAGGTGATACAGTCGCAGAGCCGGTTCCCACCCAGGAGACTACTCCTGCAGAATAGTTAGCAGTAGCTATCTTTATTCTATTTCTTATCTTATAAATCGGGTTTGTCCCCGATTTCATTCTAAATTTCTGTACTAAACATTTGAATCTGTTGTCACATTTATTTCAGTTGCAATCTTAAGTTTCCATTCTCATTATTATCTTGCTTATGTTATTTGTGGATGAGTTAGTTTAGTTAAGTGTGGATTTGGCCTAGACAGCGTACTACCGCCGATTCTGCGGCGTAGGCTGGACGTACCCACGCACTCGTGCCCGAATTTCCGGGTGCGGGTCGTGACACGTTTTTATGGTGGCCCATGCAGGTCAAACGACTAAATTGTTCGGTTCCAACTTAGGGACCGAACAGGCCTGCAACAAGATTGAGGATTTTAGGATAAAGCTCATTCACAGTATAGGGTCCTTATTTCAATTCTTGATATCATTTCTGCTCAATTATCCTATCGCCTTTGATTTCCAAGTATTCTATTCTGATTCTCCCTATCCCTTAATCTTTCAGAATGGTTCAGACGAGGAATACAGTAGGAGGCACATCAGAACCAGCTGAGCAGAATGTGCCCGAAACTCTTGCACTCCCGCCGCCTCCATCTGTTCCAGCAGTTACTCTAGATGGGACACAGCTACTAGGAGTGTTCCAAGGATTGGTGGAATCCCAGAAAGAACAGACTGCACTTCTGCGGACCAGCCTCTCAGAAGCTATTAAGTCCCAGGAGTCGCCACTCAAGAGGCCAGAAAGTGCCAAAGATTTTAAGAACCTTAGACCCCTGGAATTCTACGGAACTGAGGGCATTCTCTATGCGGATGAGTGGATAGAGAATGTCGAGAGACTCCTGAAGACTGCTCGGGTCCCTGATGATCTCAAAGTGGAGTCTGCAAGCCTGCAACTGTTCGATATAGCTCGGACCTGGTTTAGAGACGAACCTCAACTATCTGCTCCTGACCTCACCTGGGAGGACTTCAAGAGACTGTTCAAGGAGAAATTTTACCCCGAAGTGGCTCGGGAAGCTCTCGAAAGCCAATTCGAGAGACTGGAACAAGGTAACCTATCTGTTGATGAGTATACTGCTGAATTTAGCAGGTTAAGCCACTTTGCGGAGTACATGGTTCGTACCCCGGAGGACAGAGCCCGTAGATTCAAGAAGGGGCTATCTCCGGATATCCGCCTTGCTGTCACCACCAGCCGAGCTCGCACCTATGAGGAAATCCTGAGCGTGGCACAAGGCGTTGAGAGAGACTTGGGGCATAAGCTAAAGCGAGAGAGAGACACCGGAAATGCGGGACCCAACAAACGCCTTTTTCAACAACAACAACAGCAGAGGTCCCCGCAGCAAGCCCAGCGTCCTCTCCCTCGAGCTCCAGCACCCCAACATCAAGCTCAAGGGCAGACCCAACGAGTTCCCACTTGTGGCTTTTGTCGAAAACAAGGTCACACCTGGCAAGTTTGTAGGATGAGACTAGGTGTCTGTCTATATTGTGGATCAACAGAACATCTAGTGAGGGACTGCCCCACTGCTCCAGGACGCGGACAAGCTTACGTGATGACCGTGGAGAACGCGCAGACTTTGGGAGCAGCTAATGCGCGTAAGTGATTCGTAGATACCTTTTCTAGTATTGTTTAGCTCATGCCTACTGGTTCGTGACCTCAGCCTCAACCCAGTAATTTTGAACTTGCTAAATAACCTAGTATGCTTTTAAATTTGATAACTATAGAAGATTTTAGAGGTTGCTGTTATGCTTACTATGTGTTGTTTTGTGGATTTAAATAATTTGCACCTCATTTTCATCATTATCTAGCGCACTTAAATTTTGCTGAACTTGACATATGCTGCTATTTTATAGCCTAGTTTTGCAAGCCTGCCCTTTATCGGGCTTGTTCATGACACATGTATTATTGAGGCCTGATCAACCCCACTAATACAAGTGTCTACTCAGAATCAGTGTACTACGGTCTGATCAACCTTAGTGCATTTTGATTCGCACTTCGCACAACTACCTTACGTGGATTGAGAGATATAGTGACTAATATACTTACCCCTAAAATGTGTCCGAGCATATCGTATCAGTTACATAATTATACTGATACGAGCATGCGGATAAACGATTAACAGAATAGAATCTCAATCCATAACCGCCTGACAATCCCCATTAGAAATCTTTAAGCGCCTTGATCCCTATACCTCTGTTCTACCACCTACCCTTAAACTCTTAGTACTGATCCTCGGCTTCCCTCACTTCGGAAAGACAAATTCTGTGTTTGATTTGTAGTGCTAGATGATAACCCTTTATGACTAAGGCAATACCCTAGGTGATGTGTTTTGTGTTGCAGACTTAAAAATTTCAATGCCATGATTTATTAAGCTGGACCTAGCTTTACTAGTTGTACAGCCTTAGAGGATATGGGTAAAATTCTAAGTTGGGTAGCGACCGCAATCAAGTGAGATTGGACCGAGAGAACCCTGCTATAATTTTAAAATTTCGAGGACGAAATTTTTATAAGTTGGGTAGGTTGTAAACCCCCTGAATTTTTCAAAATTATTAAATCTTGGATTTTCTCAATTTTCTGGAATTTTCTGTGAATTTTCTGTAATTAAAATCAAGGCTTTTAATTAATAAATGATTTTTAATTAGCAATACATAATATTAAAATATTGTGAAAATAATATTTTTGGGTGTAAAATAGAAAACTGGACTTAGGGTAATTTTTCTGGAATTTATCGGACCCCGGACCTATTTTTTTTAAATGCCTAAAGAGTATTTAATTAATTAATTAATTATTATTATTATTATTATTATTATTATTATTATTATTATTATTATTATTATTATTATTATTAATAACTTAAAACTCGGCCCGGCCCAGCCCGTAGCCCGGCCCACGGGCCCAACCCGCAGCTGCTAGCGGGTCGGGTCGGATCTGACCGCCGCCCGACCCGCAAACCCGACCCGGCTGACCGCCTCTCCCCACGACCCTTTCCTCTCCGCTTCCGGCGCCGCCGGCGCAGCTCCGCTCGGCCACCCTCCGCTCCGCCCGGCCACGTAGCCCCGACCCCGGATCCTCCTCCGCCTTCCCCGGCCCTCGACGCCACCGTCTCCCTCTTTAAAACCCCCCCTCGTCAGCCTCGACCGCCACCGCCACCGTGCTCCCCTCCGCCGCACGCCGCCACGGCCACCTCGCCCCTCCCCGTCGACGCCACCGTCCGCAACGCCGCCAACCGCCCTGCTCCTCCCCTCGTCTCCTTCCTCTCCGGCGGCCACGAACAGCCGCAGTCGATAACAGCAGCAGCGGCGGCCGACGAAGCCCCAGCGCCTCCGCCGTCGACGACGCCGCCGCCAGCCGGCCGGTCTCCCCCGCAGCGGCGCCGCCCCCTCCGGCCGAGCTCCCCTCGCCGGAATCCGCAGCGTCCCTGAACCCTAACCCTAATTTCCTATTTCTACCCCCCCCCCCTGTGTCGGACACGGACACAGGACACAGTGTCCGTGTCGTGTCGGACACGATTTTTGCCCTATTTTTGGGTCCCCTTCAGGTGCGTGTAACTTTCGCCTCGTAGCTCCGTTTTCAATTCCGCAAATTGCGTTGTGAAGCCTGTATGACCCTCTCGGTGTCCGGACAAACTGTTCGGGGCATCGCGTCCTGTGGTGATCGTGCACCGCGATCCAAAAACAGGAAAAACCAGACCCTGTTTCACCCCGGAACCGAGTACGTCCCGCCAAACGGGACGACTTGGTCGCGTGCGGTCTTTACAGATACGTCCGCATCATCGACACGGACGTGTGAGTCTTCGTGGAAGCTGATTCGGGCGTGCGTGCACACCGGAATCAACGCGTATCCGCGGACATCACCCCGTATCCGGCTTTTCTGCAATTCACCCTAACTTTGTGCACACTCGTCAGATCGAGACGAAACTTGTGCCATCGGACTCGTAGCGATACGCTGGTCCTGTGGGTCAAGTTTGGTTCGATTCTGAGAACGTTGACGAAATCGCGTGTCGTGGGCCCCACAGGCCCCGCTCGACGGGCGATTTTGTGTTCGGCTCATCGAAATCCAAATCTGGAAGTTCCGTTGGGTTCGTATCAGCGTTCCTGACCTGTTGACACTAAGTTTGGTGAATTTGGAGACTTTTGACCCGGACACGTTTTTCGGTGCAAAGCGGGCCCAACGGCGGACCCCGTTTTGACCCGAAACTGCCGTTTTTGCCCTTGTCTCCAAATTGGACCCAAGGACAGGCGTTTCTAGCTATTTGACATCTTCTGAGCGTGATGGTAATGTCTATTTCAGCTTTTGGACTCATCTCTGGACTTTCCCCCCCCAAGAACCTAACTAATCAGATCCAAACAACAGGCAAGTACCTGCACTTCAAGTTAATCTTTATATTATGATAATTAATTCCCTGCTCTACTAGTAACCTTGATGATTACACGTAGTGTTAGAATACTGTATTTCATGTCTTGAATACGGGATTTCATGTCTTGCTTTCGTGTCGGGTGGGAGAATACTAGGAGGCATGTAGTTTACCCTTCCCCAGGTCCAGATACTAGCTGTTGGTACGCGACTGCACCATCAGCCTTATACTTGATTGTTCCAGACACTAGTCGTCTATGACGGCTTTATTAGCCTTATAAACCCCTACATGCCAACTATGTATTCTAAAACAAACAAGTTCACACAGATAGTCTCTAGTCTTGTTACATTTCTTGCTGACAGTTGTAGTTTCATTTTCTGTCTCATTTATTCCCTGCTTTCTCATATTCTTGTTTATAGCTTTAAAACTCTGAAATATTGATGTTTCCTTTAAGTAATGTTCTCAATATGATACTCAATTTAATTGTCATAATTATTTAGTTTAATCTTGTTGTGCACTGTGTACTTTGCTCCTTTCCTGACTGGATACGTTGTTTAGGCGATGATGAGAACCTTGCCCCTACCTATTATGGACCCTATGAGCCAGCAGGTGATACAGTCGCAGAGCCGGTTCCCACCCAGGAGACTACTCCTGCAGAATAGTTAGCAGTAGCTATCTTTATTCTATTTCTTATCTTATAAATCGGGTTTGTCCCCGATTTCATTCTAAATTTCTGTACTAAACATTTGAATCTGTTGTCACATTTATTTCAGTTGCAATCTTAAGTTTCCATTCTCATTATTATCTTGCTTATGTTATTTGTGGATGAGTTAGTTTAGTTAAGTGTGGATTTGGCCTAGACAGCGTACTACCGCCGATTCTGCGGCGTAGGCTGGACGTACCCACGCACTCGTGCCCGAATTTCCGGGTGCGGGTCGTGACAAACACATCTGATATTTCGTGTAACTCGTGCACCCGATACATAGTCTCATTCACAACACAATGTTTGCATATGTTATTGCCCCTGAATGTTTATACCTGCTCGTGCTTAAATTAACTTGGTTTGCCTTGGACAAGGAAGGACAAATGGTAAGTTGGTAAGTCTCGCCGTATTTTCTCTTATATCGCACGACGCACTGCCACACGAATTAGACTATTCAATCTTTGTCATGAAACTGATCATAAGGCAATACTAGAAAGACAACGAAATAGTTGGTGCACGGAACCTATATTACGTGTTTGGATTTGTCTAGTGGGCGAGTAGCCTCCCCACCAGTGCATTCATGTACTGATAATCTATCAGATTGTTTGCAGGGTGCGGGAGAATCTCGTTCGGTGCGGATGCCTCATTCGTGCGTGCTAAGGCGTGGAGTTCAAACTAAAGCCTTGCAGTACTGCGTCCGAAACTGAAGCATATATACAAGACATAATGTTGCAACATCGCCTGCACAACTTTCCACAAATGTAGCCACTTGGCACGCTTTTACTGTTTCAAAGATAGAGGCTTGAGCGAATTATAATCTCGGCCAAGCGCCGCCTGTAACACTTGTTCAATATTAATAAATAATTTGCTTTACTTCCATATTTGTTTTATTCAATTATTCCGCTATTGTCGACTCAGTGAACTTGTTACCCAATCGCCTATGCGTTTAAAATTTTGCTGCACTCAGACAATCTGTGCGACTCTGTGGCTTAGACCTCTAATGGCCAGCCAATGAACCACGGCCTTTCACGGGCGCGGCTCATGCTCGTGCGACATCACGCTCAGATGGGTCAAGCGATCGTCCCGCGGGAGCGGGAGCGGGGTGATTCTCGCCTAGCGGGGACGGCCGATTAGCCTGCGGGAGATCGGGGCGTGACAACTAGTATATCAACTTAGTCTCCCAATAACAAATGCAATATCAGGTCTGGTCCTGTTTGATATTGTCACTACCCGCACGCGAAAAATCGGGCATGAGTCGTGGGTACGTCCAGCCTACGCCGCAGCATCGGCGGTAGAACGCTGTCTAGGTCAACTATCTAGATAACAATCTCACGCAATCAATATATAAACCTGTCAAGATCTCAACTCCAAACGGAGGAGCAATATCATAATGATAATCAAGTACTCAATCACGAATCTAAGCACGATAGGATAACAAGGAAGACTAACAACTCCAAAGTCTAACCAACAACTACAACCACAACATCAATAATAATAATACATCATCCAAAAATAATATACAATACAAGGTCTCAATCTAAAACCGGAAACAAATCCGGTGCTAAAAGCCAATAAAAACAATAACAAGGTCTTAGTGATCCCGGCTACCAACCCGGAAATTACTCCTAAACTAGAGGGTCCCTGTCTACACCATCGACAGGCTCAGGTCCATAAAACGTCGGACACCGCTCCTCCGGATACTCTGAAAAATATGTCCAGTCAGGACTGGAGCAAGTACATCTCTAACAGCAGTTCCATTTAAATGATAAAAACTACAAAACAGTTATAGCAAGTAGCAAGAAGAATGAAGCAAGTATGAAAAAGGAAATATATAAATCACTGGTGCATAAAGTAAAGATGCATGGATATCAGAAGCAAGATAGTAATAACTGCAAGATATAAGAAATCTAAGCTAAGATCAAGTCCGTGCACATGAACGTGTAGTGAGTCCAGCATAAAAAAAATGTAGTGAGTCAAGTCCAGAAACATGTAAGTGAGACCAACAAGAATGCAAGTGAGTCCAGACTACAAAGAATAAACTCGGTGTCTTTGAAATACTTATTTCGACATGTAAACGGCTAGGGGTAAGTACGGCTCACCCCGCACTGGGTGCGCGGCTGCTATCATTCCAGATTAGACCAGAGGGAGTAATTCCTGATGATTCCAGATGGGAATGTTTACATGTCTACTCGAGTATTTCTCTGCCCCGACTAATACAAGTGGATCCAAGACCCGATACGCAAATCAAGATGAGTCCAGCCTGAACATGAGTGATGCCTATAGTGATGCCAGTAGTGATTCCAGAATAGAGGCCAGAAACATGAAATGTACGTGTCGCAAGTAAATGAATCCAGAAATACCAGTCAGTGTCCCGTGTTGTGCCTGAATAATCAGATGATACTATACTAGAAGCTGAATCATAATAATCATCAGATAATAAAAACTATCAGAGAATGTACTCGCCTGACGTCCTGAGCAACTCGCGATCCGAACCGGTGTCGCAAGGAACTAATGCGAAAAGCAAGGTTAAACAGGGTTCTAAAGAGTTAAACAGATATAAAATAACTAAAAATAGGCTTCTAGGGTCGTTCTAGGTCAAACGGGTCAAACCGGTGAAATCTGGGTCAAAAAATCAACTTTGGGTCCAAAAAGTCAACTCTGGGTCAAAACTAGGTCAAAAGTTGACTTTGGCGGTCAATCGAGTCAACTATGGTCAAGTCTAGGTCAAACTAGGGTGCTCCTGAAATTCTAGGTCAAAACGAGGTCATTAACCTAGAAAACTCACAAACTCGCCTCCTTGAGATACCGGGATACCCTCGGTATCCGATACCTCAACCTACGCTATATACCCCGCCTATACCCTCTAAAACGTATGCTAGCACGCGTAACTATATACACATAAGCATATAAAAATTACTCCAATACTATTCCTGGGCTATTGCTCAAATACCCTGCTCGAAACTCAATACCTTGGTTATCTTAAGGTATTGAGATACCTTGGTATCTCAAGGTATTGAGATACCGCTCTAAACTCAATCCGACTATCCCTCTAGCTAACTAACTATGCATAAACATATATATCTAGCTATAATCTAGGCTAAAATATATATATATCTAATACATATATGCATATACCTAGGTATCTACATATATATCTCACATACCTTACATATATACCTTACATATATACCTTACCTTACACATACCTTACATATATATATATCTATACCTAGATATCTAACTATCTATCTAGCTATGTATATATCTATATATATATCTATGCATATAGATATAGATATCTAACTATCTATCTAATATCTAGCTATCTATCAATCTATCTATCTAACTATCTAATACCTATCTATCTATTTATCTAGTATCTATCTAGTATCTATCTAACTAACTATCTATCTAACTATCTAGTATCTATCTATCTAATATCTATCTAGCTATATATCAATCTGTCTATATCTAACTAAAATTCTATCTAACTATTTATCTATTCTAGATATCTACCTATCTATTTATCTATTGTCACGCCCCAGTCCCAAAATACCGAGGGACTGGACACGTGGCATTGGCCAGCAGCACGTACCGATGGTCAACCCAATTTAATGGAACCATCAGGACGCACTTAAGCTGTAAAGAAGGTCTACTACAACAAGTCACACTAATCTCATCCATAAAAGATAAATAAATAAACTGCATAATGAAATGGAAATAAGTAGCAACAAATCTCAACAAGTCGGTCGGAGAAACAATCCGACATATGTCTGAATACTCTGGCTCAGTAGGCCAAGAACAAAAGAGATAAACATAAAGTAAATACTGAGTACGGGATCAGGTACTCAGGAGAAGTCTTCGGCAGTCACCTCGTCTTCAGGGTTCAGTTCTGCTCCAGTATCAAGTCCAGTAATAGCTTCAGCTCCTGTCCCGTATATCTCGGGGTACTGCTCCTCAGCTAAACCTGGGGACATAATCCATTCCAGGTCCTCAGGGGACATAGCAAGGTACAAAAAATACAAGCCAAATAAATAAGCAGTGCAGCAATAAGTAATAATTGGGTAAACTATGTAACCAGTTAAGTGATATGCAATATGAGAGCAGTACTAGAACTCAGGCTGAGACCGCTACAAGCTCTGTGTCGGGGAGCCGGTAGCAGTAATAACAGGTAAAGGGTCTAGCTCTGCTGGAGAGTCTACAACCTCACAATAGTAGTGGATATATATATATATATATATAACAGCCTGTAGCCTGTGTGTCTCTCCCCACCCAATGTAATCACGCGTATCATGACCATAATGTCTCATGTCCATGTCAGCGGGATTATAGCTAATGCAACAAGTCATATTGTCTATAAATAATATATCTTTGTCAAGTCATGTATCCTATACAGAATCACCACGAATATCTCGGGAAGATCTTGTCTCATGAATAGTGTCAAGTATCCTGGGTTATGATGTACTTGATAAGACAAGTACGAGAAAGTAAAGGGTCCGAAATATCCATCTCTAGGTGACGTACCCAACACCGCGTACGGTGTTGGCACCTGACTGATAATCGGACGCTAAGTACGTCACACGGTCTTAGGTTAAGCATGTACAACAGTTATAAATAAAACAAGGAAATTTGCAACAAGACTGTAAAGTTGGCAAGGTATTCTTGTCCTCTGATGTATAACTAAGCCAAGGAATATTTAGCAAAGACTGCAAGTTTTGGCGAGGTACACTTGCCTGATGTTTTGGATTCCAATACGGTTCTGTTCTTGGGAAATTTCCAGAGATGTCTCCGAATGCTGAAATAAACATTACCATCATACTCAGAAGGTATCAAATAGCTAGAAACGCCTGTCCTTGAGTCCAATTTGGAGACAAGGGCAAAAACGACAATTTCGGGTCAAAACGGGGTCCGCAGGTGGGCCCCCGCTTTGCACCGAAAAAAGTGTCAGGGTCAACTGTCTCCAAATTCACCAAACTTAGTGTCAACAGATCAGGAACGCTGATACGAACCCAACGGAACTTTCAGAATTGAATTCCGATGAGCCGATCACAAAATCGCCTGTCGAGTGGGGCCTGTGGGGCCCACGACATGCGATTTCGTCAACGTTCTCGGAATCGAACCAAATTTGGGTCACAGGACCAGCGTATTGCTACGAGTCTGATGGCACAAGTTTTGTTTCAATCCGACGTGTATACACAAAGTTACAGCGGGATTCAGAAAAGTCAGATACGGGCGATGTCCGCGGATACGCGTTGATTCCGGTGTGCACGCACACCCGAATCGACTTCCACGAAATCCCACACGTCCGTATCGATGACGCGCACGTATCTGTGAAGACCGCGCGCGACCAAGTCGTCCCGTTTGGCGGGGCGTACTCAGTTCCGGGGTGAAACAGGGCGTTATTTTTCTTATTTTTGGATCGCGGTGTGCGATCACCACAGGACGCGATGTCCCGAGCGATTTATCCGGGCACCGAGAGGGTCATACAGGCTACGCGTTGTAATTTACGGAATTGAAAATGGGATTACGAGCAGAAAGTTACGGGTACCTGAACAGGGCCTGAAAAACTGAGAATAAATCGTGTCCGACATGAGTCATGTGTCCAACTGCGTCTAGGGTTTCGGGGTCTGTCACCGGAGCTGAGGCCGGCCGGAGGAGGGCTGGGCGGCGCTGGCGACGGAGGGGGCCGGGGACAGCGTCGCCGGGGGCTCGGGATGCGGGCGGCGCCGGCAGCGGGTCGCTGGAGGCTCGGGACGCTCGGGCTCGACTGGAGAAGGAAGAGGAAGGAGGAGGACGGCGGGTCTCGGGTTCTGGGAAGGAGGAGGGGAGGTGGCGCTGGCGGCTGAGGGAGGAGGGCGGCGGGTCTCGGTCGGCTGAGCGGAGGGAAACGTGGGCGGAGGCCGGCGGCGAGGGTTCGATTCGGGGAAAAGAGGGAGAAATTAGGGTTTAAATAGGGGAGCCGAGGGGGTAGGCTGGCCGGGAGAGGCGGAGGGGTGACGTGGGGTCGTGGGGGTGAGGCCGGGCGGTTCTCCGGCGACGTGGCCGGAGAACGCGGCGGAAACCGCGGGGGGAGGGGGGTCTGCGTGGGGGAGATGGGTGTAGCCGGGTCGGGTCGGGCGGCGGGTTCCGGGTTGGGCGGACCCGCCCGACCCGTTAAGCGGGGCTGGGCTGGGCTTCAGCCCACTGGGCCGGGCCGGAAAACAACAATAATAATAATAATAAATTAATTAGTTTAAATAGTTTTTTGGTAATTTAAATTAGGTCTGGGGCCCAATAAATTCCAGAAAAATTACCCTAAGTCCGGTTTTCTATTTTACACCATAAAATCATATTTTTATTATATTTTAATATTAGTTATTAGCAATTAAAAATTATATAATCACCAAAACCCTTATGTTAATTCTTGAAAAATGCAGAAAAATTCCAAAAATTGATTTCATCAAACTGAAAATTTAGGGTGATTACATCTATCTACCTAGGCATCCATCTATCTATGTATCTATTTATCTAACTATGTATCTATATATCTTTCAATCTACCTATCTATCTATATATATATATATATATATATATATATATATATATATATATATATATATATATATATATATATATACCTCTCTCTCTCCCTCGCATTATGCTACTGCTGCTGCTATATACTACTGCTTGCCTATGCTACTACTGCTGCTGCTTTTCTGCTGCACTGCTGCTGCGCTCGAGCGAGCTGCTGCTGCGCTCGAGCGAACTGCTGCCGCGGCGCTGCGGCTGCTGCTGCATGTTGTTCTGCTGCAGCGCTCGAGCGAACTGCTGTAGCGCTCGAGCGAACTGCTGCCGCGGCGCTGCTGCCTGCTGTTCTGCTGCAGCGCTCGAGCGAACTGCTGCCGCGGCGCTGCCGCGGCGCTGCTGCCTGCTGTACATGCTGCTGCAGCTGCTGTTCTGTCAGTTCCAGCCCCCCTCCTCTCACTCTCTCACACACACACAACCACATACAGACACACATACATATACATATATCTATATATATATATACGACCATATATATATACACACTCTATATATTTATATATCTACACACACACACACACACACTAACATATATATATTTATATCCTCACACACACTCACACTCACACACACTCACACTCACACACACTCACACACACACTCTCACACACACTAGCACACACTCTCACAAACACACAACCACACACACAAACACTCCTACATATATATATAAATATATATACATATATACACACAAACTCATATACATATATATATATATAAACACTCACTCACACTCACACACACTCACCTACACACATACACTAGCACCAACACTCTCACACAAGCACTCACTAACACACTCACAAACACATAAAAACACACATATAAATAGAAATATATATATATATATAGAACACACACAAATATATATACATATATATATATATAAACACAACACACACGCAACACACAACACAACGCACACAACGCCCACAACGCTCACCAACGCGCGTCCAACGACCCCGACACGCACAAACACCTATAAATATATAAAATATAGCCCGAGAATTCTAGAACACACTCTCCGATGCTAACCCAACGCGCGCACAAGCCCGAAACTAGAAAACCACGCCGAAATGGCCGTTCGGTCATTTCGACGAACACGCGGTGTGCGGTTCAAAAAACCTCCTGAAACGCACACCAAACCAACTCAGAATCGGCCTAAAATTTACCCACGGGTCCTAAACGACCTAAAAAAAATGCTACCGCGTCGATTCTAGGTCCGTGGCAAAAACGCGTACGCACTTAGAATCGACGACGACGAAAACCCTAAATTCGCCCGAAATGCCCGTTTCTCCGCGACACGGCTTTTCGTATCCGAACGAAGACACGCACTCACCCTCAAGACACCCGACAACGTCTACCTAGGTCCATCTAACCTAGGACATCACCCAAAATTGGGCCAAATTCGGATTTTATCCGAAATTGACACAAAACCTAGTGTTAAAGTCTCAAAACCCAACCAAACTAGTTCCAACTTCCTCCCACGGGTAGCCTAAGGGTCTAGGAATGTTCTAAACTGTTAATTACACTATATAAAAATAATTAGAAGGGGGGAAAAATCAGGGTTTACCTCTTGGGAGTTGGAATCCCAAGCCAAAATCTCCAAAATGCTCCAAATCCACCAAACCAAGCTCTCAAGCTCCCAATCCAAGCTCCAACACCAAATCTAGGCTCTATCCACCTAGGTTGGGGAAGAATGTAGGATTAGGGTTAATCATTCATGGAGAATAGAAGAAGAAAGAAGGGAAATGGGTGCTTACTTGAAGTAGGAGGGAGAAAGGAAGAAGAAAAATGAGTGGAGAAGAAGAAGAAAAAGAGAAGAAGAAGTGGGGGGGCTGCTCCTGCTGGAATGCACGGGTAGGAATGGAAATAGGGCCGGCCAAAGCAAAATATAAGGTTACACTAATCACCAAATGCCCAAAATGCCCTCCCCTAAATTGGTTTTGGGTTTCGGGTTCAAAAGCACTCAAACTAACTCCAAATCTCTCCAACTAACCCACTAAAAATATAATAAATATTCTAAAACCCAAAATAAGTCTCACAGGGGTGTGGGCTGGGTCGGACATGGGTCCACTAGGGTCTGACATGGGTCCAGGCTAGCCAAAATCCTAAAACAATCAATATAAAAATAATACAATCAATAATTAAATATAAATACAATTAAATATAAATAATACACAATTAACTAAATTAAAAATAAAAAAAATACCCGGCTCTGGAAATGGGGTGGTGACAGATATATACATGAGAGAACCTATCATCTGTGAATATCTGTGTTATTCCATGGGAGAATCCTCATTCTTCTTGAGAACAACACTATTTCATAAGGAGTAAGGGCAGATTTCTTAACAAAATACTCAAAAAAATTAGTATTTTCTCGATAGAGTGTGCTAAGGATAGAGTATAGCCCTCCTTGTATTTAGACAGTTGCATGCCTAGAATCAAGTTGGCTTCACCTAGATCTTTCATATCAAACTGGCTAGATAAATAGTCCTTGGTATTAATTATCAATTCCAGTGATGATCCAAGAATAAGGATGTCATCTACATACAAACATAAGATGACACAACTTTCATCTATAATTTTAGAGTATATACGTTTGTCATACTCATTTGACACGAAACCATATTCTGAGATGACTATGTCAAATTTATTGTGCCATTGCTTGGGAGCTTGCTTTAGGCCATAAAGAGATTTAACTAATCTGCAAACTTTCTTTTCTTAGCATTTAGCAATGAAACCTTCAGGTTGCTCCATGTAGATTTCTTCCTTTAGGTCCCCATTTAGAAATGTTGTTTTTACATCCATTTGATGGATTAGCATATTATGAATGAATGCTAAGGTTAGAAGGGTTCTGATAGAGGTGATCCTAGCTACAGGTGAGTAGGTATCAAAATAATTTAATTCCTTTTTCTTGGTAAAACCTTTGGCTACTAATCTAGCCTTGTATTTCTCTATAATACCATCGGCTCTAAGTTTCTTTTTGAATACCACTTACAACCTATGGGTTTACTACTTAAATGTAGGCCTGCTAGAAACTAAATATTATTCTCCATGATGGAGTTATACTCACTGTTAATGGCTTCTTTCCAGAAAGGGACATCAGGAGAAGATATTGCTTCTTTATAAGTTGAGGGATCATCCTCTATCAAAAAAGTGAAAAAACCTTCTCATAAGTTCTTTTCAATTCTTTCTCTTTTACTCCTTCTAGGTTTTATATTTTATTCGGGTTGTGAAATAGATATTTGAACATGAGAGCTAGTGGATGGAGCAAGAGAGGAGTTGGAGGGAGAGGAAGAAATTCTATCTTTGAAAGGATATATATATTCTCAAAGTAAACTGCATCTCTTGCTTCTATAATAGTATTGTTAGATATTTCATTTACTTCTGAGTGAGTAACAAGAAATCTATTGGCATTGCTATCTAGGGCATATCCTATGAATACAACATCTACAGTCTTAGGTCCAATCTTTCTCTTTTTAGGTTCAGGAATTCCTACTTTAGCCAAATATCCCCAAACTTTGAGATAATGGATCCTAGGAGCTCTACATTTCCATAATTTATAGGGAGTCTTATCATTAGACTTACTAGGAATCCTACTAAGGATGTAACAGGCAGATAATAATGCTTCTCCCCATAAATTATCGGGAGCACCTGAGCTGAGGAGCATGGCATTCACCATGTCTAATATAGTACGATTCTTCCTTTTAGCAACTCCGTTGGACTGGTGAATATGGAGCAGTTACCTCATGAATTATTCTATTTTTTTTACAGAAATTGGTCATATCATTTGATGTATACTCTCCACCATGATCTGATATAAGAATCTTAATCTTTCTCTCTAACTGGTTCCCAGCTTCAAATTTATAAACCTTAAATCTGTCTAGAACTTCATCTTTGGTTTTGAGAAGATATGTATAACGATACTTTGAATGATCAGCTATAAACGTAACAAAGTATTTTTTACCGCCTCGGGTCAAAACTCTATTTGAGTTACACACATATCACTATGAACTAGCTCTAGAAGGTCAGAGTTTATTTCTACAGTTTTGAAAGGTAGCCTAGTGTGTTTGTCTTGAACACAGATCTCACACTTGTGTTTATCATCTATTGGAGTCTTAGGAATAAGATCTAAGTTCATCATCCTTCTTAGGGAACCTAGATTTACATGATCTAATCTACTGTGCCAAATATTTGAAGATTCTACATTGGAAACAACAAAAGAAGGATCTAAAATTTTATTCACGGTACTCAAAATAAAAAGACCATATCTTACAAATTATTTTCCAATAAAAGAGTCATTCTTAGAAAATACTACTTTATTTGCCTCCATAACAATCTTGTACCCTGAAGCTACAAGAAGAGACCCACTAACTAAATTTTTTCTGATAGACGACACATGCAACACATCATGAAGAGTTAGAGTTTCCTGATGTCATCTTTAGATCTATTCTTCCTCTTCCTATAATCTGTGCCGCTGAGCCATCTCCTAGAGTTACACCTTCTCCACCTGATTTCTGATAGTTTGAAAAACATGAGCGATAAAAGAAAATATGAACATTAGCTCCAGAATCCAACTACCAATCGTCAGAATTTGTAGGAAATGTTGACTAAGGGTTGATAGCTTACAGACCTGCAGGAACTAGAAGAGTAGTTAGAAGCATGTTTGCTTCTGGTTTGGCTCGACATTTCCCTTTGTAAGAAGTCTGAACAGCTTCCTTCTTCCTATGAAAACAGTTGGTGGCCATATGGTTTATTTTATCACACAAAAAATAAAATCTCTTCTGATCATGAGTCTGACCGAAGTTTCTTGGTATATGGTGATGATGGTTTTGGTGGTGAGGCTGAATGTTCTGCTTCTTATTGAAGATGTTCCTTTTGGGTTTGTAATGATGATGAGGCTTGGGTTTGCCTTGGAATTCGACTAGGTTTACTTTAGCTTTAGACTCAGATTTAGGGTTAGACCTTAGGCTAATTTGTTCTTCTGTTCTAATTTTCTTTAGGACTTGAGCAAAGGTAAGGTCACCTTGAGTATGAATAAGGTCTTTCTTGACATCAGACCAAGAAGGAGGAAGCTTGTCTATAAGTAGGCTATTTTATACTCAGTAGAGAAGAAAGTTCCTTTGGCTTGAATATGCCTAAGATATTCTTGGAATTCATGTATTTGGTCATTCATATGTTTATTATCTACCATAAAGTATATGTTGAATAAGGAGGAATTAAATCTTTCAATTCCAGCATCATTCCAGCTATATTCATCTTCTAAAGCTTCCCAAAGTTCTTTAGCACCCTTATATTCAAAGAATATGTCATATAATGATTCAGACAAAGCGCTTAGAATTTTATGGAAGCCGTGGTAGTCAATTTTCTTAAGAGTTTTGGGTTTAGAGAAGCTAGTGGATTTGGACACTCCTACGTTAGACTCGATGTCATTAGAATAATTTGTAATGGATGTGGAATCATCAATGACTGAGATTAGCCCTAAAGTTGTGAGCCAAAACTTTATTTGACTTTGTCATCTCTTAAAGTAGGTCCCGTTGAACTTAGCAGGTTTAGCAATAAAAGTCTCATCCTTGCCAGTCATGGTTGCTAATATGAATAGTCTGAAACCGCAAAATATGTGTTTTACTTAATAACAAAGTCTAGTGTTCTAGAAGAATAGTTTGAGTGATCTTTCTAATCAACCTTACGAAATCTTTAGTCTATCAAGTGTTGATTAACTTGGGTTAGCTGTAGGGGCCGGTTCCCAGCTAGCGGTGGTTCAAAGACACTTAATTACCGTGTCGCTTAGAGCTATTTACACCCGGTTGACAGAAAGACCCATTCGGCTTATTCCCAAATTTATCTCTACTTTTAGAATTCAGACTCAAAGGGATTTGCAGTTTCACTTTAACTATTTCTTTACTTCTAGAAAATAATTTCTATTGTTCTAAGTTGTAGTAGAAATATACTCAAACACTATTTTCACAAGGCAAGGTATATAAACAACTTGATATGTAAGAAATTGTTCAATTATAATTAAAATTTAAAATTGATACAAGTTGTTACAGAATTTTATTGAAATGAAAAGTTATTAAAGTTATTTAATTATTTGCTAGAAACAAAATTGCTATTGTGTCTTTAAACAACTATGAACAATATAGTTGCAAACAATAAGATTTCTATTGCTACATGAGAAATTTAGCAAATAATTTTATTTGGTTTCAGAAGGTTGTTTTGTTTGCTACAAAAAAAAAAAAAAAGGAAAAAAATTGACATCAAGCGAAATTATTACAATAAGCAAATTTGAACAAGTAACAAAGGTTGTTTTGTTAGAGTAAGCAAATTCTACAATAATGTAGCGATAGCAAATTCTACAATATATGAAGTTTATAGCAAGCAAAATTATTTTTATTGTAGTAACGTAATGTAGCTTACACTTGTATTATTCTACGATTTACTATTATTTTACCTAATAGGAAATCAGATTAACTCTTAGATTGTTAGAAATCTATCCGACTCCTATTTTCGTTTAGAAATCTGTAAACAATAAAAATAAAAAAGTTAATGTTATCGGCCTCCGGGGAAGTCGTGCACGAAGCACTGGCCTAAGAGTTAATCCGAGTTCTATGTGCAAACGTTTCTCGGAAGCTCCTAGTGGTAAAACCCCATGACTACCGGTTTCTCTTCGTCGCACACAACTCGGAGAGAGAGACCGAACTTAGTTCTGCCCAAAGTAACAATTTAGAGGAGAGAATGTGTTTGGAGAAAAGAACAAGAGAAAGATGTTTCACGTTGAAGATAAACTTGTATAAAAAATAAAGGAGGAGGAGACCGCAATATATAGGCAGTCCCTAGACACAACCAATGAACGAGATATTAAATGGCTCATAAACATGCCATTAAGGAGCAATAACAAAAGAAAAGAAATGTGAAGAAATTGCTGTCATATGAGCTGTTACAGAAGCACAAAAAGATATTTAGGGTCTCAATCCGATTTCGAAGAGAAAATTAAATCGACATTCGGCGTCCGCAGGTGTGGACACGTACCCGCATCCGTTACGTCGAACCGAGCCGAGTCGGACGACGACGACGACACGCGCGTATGGCCCATAGAGCTTCCCACACAAGACCATAAGAAAACAAATAGTAAGAACTATTATATACATACAAAGATGAAATGGTCCAATAGATATGAAACTAAAACAAAGGAGGAAATTGAACTCAGCCAACATTACTAACGGTATGGTTGCGACCAAAGAAATGGTATTTTTCGAAGTTCAATTGCACAAGTTACGTACTTTTTGGGGGTGGTCACGAGTCTTGCTAGGGGCCACTCATCTACAATTCCTTAGAGACAATCCATGCACGTATCAATCTTTATTTTGTAGCACTTTACGTTTCTTTGGGTGTAAGCTAGGAGCATTAGTCGGACGTTGGTTAAGGGATTCCTTTTGTTAGGAAATATCGAAACTTGTTTATTTGTGAGGTCCCCAATTGTGACCAACTAATTCATGATAATAAGTGACTTGCTCCGTTGCACAAGCAAGCAGGACAATCAATCAATAATAATAAACCAATGAATATATATTCTACTATATAATGAGAAAATTAAACTTTATCCTAATATTTTTTTTTTAAATATTCTTCAATATATTTAGTAATTAAAAATAATATCTACAATAAATTTTAATTAAAATTATTTAAAAGATGTATTAATATATTATAGAAATCGAAGAGTTTATACTATTTGCTAAGTCTTCTAATCTAACTATTACCAAAATCATAAAAACTCGGACGGGCACCGGAGAGCTCTTCTCGCCCCGCTCACATGTATTCATGTACAAGAAGAAGAAGAAGAAGAAGAAGAAGAAGAAGAGACGAATAAGATGAATAAGTCTTTTTAACCAAGAGAAGGCGACATTTGATTCAATCTACTAAGTTTTTCGAGAATCCTGGTATATCATCATCTGTACCCATGCATAGATTTTGGACCATAAAGATTGGTTTGATATTTTGATCTAATATTTATCTTTGTTTTTTTTCTTTCTAAATATTAATTTTCTACGTTGAAGTCTAATTTTTTTTTAATATTATATATTAGTATGGATTGAAGCGGGCTTTGGGTTGGTAGAGTCCGACCTGATGGTAGACCCAATCTTTAACGAAGATGGGGCTCGACTCTATTCAATTTTTACCTAATTTGATCCCAACTAGCCACGGTAGAAATAAAAACAAAATAAAATAGAAATAGAGACGATAATATGAACTATAATAGTTTTGTAGCAAAATAGGCGGAATCAACCTGAGTTTTTAGTTTCTTGTTTTATGTCGGGACTTTGTCCCTCCATTGTAGCAAAAATATTAAAGATAAGGATAGTGGGGGCCCAAAACATCGACCCATATTGAACTTTGCAATTTGGTCCACGACCCAAAGCCCGAAGACACAATATAGACGAGTATACCGAATCGAATAATTCGCACATCACGTGTTCCCTCACGTGGTATACACGTGGGGTCTGCTCCCAAGTGATAAAGTCCCAACCCCCATTTTCCCACAATAGACCCGAAACATATTTTCTGCACCCATAGCCACAAACCATGGCCGGCGGCAAGCGTAGGCCCCACCGCACCCCGACCCGCACCCCAAACCGCGTCCGCCACGCCAGCAGCGCCACCAACCCCGCCGGAGCCAGCCGAAAGTGGAACGCCACCGGCTACTCCTACGCCGGCGGCGAAGCGGAGGCCGGAGCCGATCCCGGCCGTCCGATCCACCTGGCCTCATCCTCCGCTGTCGCCTTCATTGATCCCAACCCCTCCCTCGACTCCGCCCTCGTCCCTTCCTATAATTACGATCCTGCAATCGTCGGCGGGCTAGGGCTAGGGTTTCATGTTGAAGAAGAAGAAGAAGAAGTAGAAGTCGAAGAAGAAATGGTGGAGGTTGAGGAAGAGGAGGAGGAGGAAGTGGAAAGAGGAGGATTTATCTCGATCGGTGGAGTTAGGGTTTACGCGGAGGACACTTCTTCCCCCGAGGAAGATGACGTCAGCGGATCCGAATCCTCCGAATCGGAGGGAGAGGAATCAGACGGTTCGTCTTCTTCCGATGACGACGAAGAAGACGGATCGGAGATCGACGATGAGTTGGCGAAGGACTACATCGAAATGATCGGAGGGAGCGAGGAGTTGATGAACACGGAATGGCTCGCGAAGAATGATATCGATGCTGACGGTGGGTTCTTGGAGCTCAATAGCAGCTCTGACGAGGACAAGGAGAAGCTGGGGGCGGTTGATGTGATGAACGCTTCGGCGGTGTACGGGATGATGAGGAAGGAGAAGAAGAAGACAAGGAAAGGTAAAAGTAAGAGTGGATCGCCGATGGTGGAGATCGGACTCTCGGCGGCAATGGATGATTTGATGTTTGCCAAGGATCCGAGGTCGGGAAGGAGGAGGGGGAAGAAGGCGCTCTCGCAGCTCTCGAGGTCGTGGCCTCGTGAGGGCCAGAGGAGTAGGGAGTACTATGGAGTTTCAGGTATAATTACTGATTTTGGTATGCCTTAGTGTATTGTTGTAGTATCTTTGTTGTGTCCGATGCGTGTTTGACACGATGTCATGCAGGCGTGGACACAACACAATTCTCGTAGTGTGCATGCTTCCTAGATAGATAGTTATGGATTTGGGTGGATGATGCTCGAAAGTAATTATAGTCATCAATATTTGGATGAGTAAGAAAAAAGCAACTGAATTCAGTTTGATAATGGACTAATCTGCCTGAATTGAAAATTGAGACGATGTAGCTTGTTTGATTTTTCTTGTAGACTCGTATTATATCAGAACTTGAACCTTTACTGACATGCACAAGTTACTGTTCTCAATGAGCAAATATTATGTTCCATGCAAGTGAGAATTAACTTCCACAAACATCTAGGGAACACAGAAAACCCAACCCCCTCCTCCCCCCACCCCCACCCCCACCCCCAAAAGAAAAAAAAGATGCCAGTTGAGTGTCCCTGTCTAACACGTATTGGACACAATAGACACTGCCAACTACTCAGGGCCACCAACATGGGCTTTGTCTGAAATGTGTGTTGTCATTTTTGTGTCCATGCAATGCATCATACATGAACATATTGGAAGCCAAAATTGTTTAGGTAGGGGAACAGAGCTGCCTAAAATTCTTCAGGTTTGTTAATTTTTATTTGATTTTCTGGTCTTTACATAAGTCAATTAGCTCAATGTAATAAATCAAGGAAAATCATGGATGTGGATTTTCGTGTAATTAAATAATATACAGAACTGTTTTACTATTCAATTTCTTATATTTCTTATGTTTATTTTAGGCGGGAGAAAGAAACATCGTAAAGAACTAATAGCCATAAAGCGCCGAGAACGCATGATCAATCGTGGTGTTGATTTGGATCAAATAAATTCGGTGAGGCTATCTTTTGCTCATGTTCTATATTAGCTGCCCTCGAAAGTCCAAATTAAGGTCCAGTGTGGTTTTAATAGGACATGCGGTTAGTTGTACCCGAGTAATATTTGATGACAATGTTATCTTCATTCAGTTTTCTTGTACTAGCTTCAACTGTCATCTTTATCAAATCTGATATATTATTTGCTTAAAAAAAAGAAATTCACTACCTTCCTTCATTGCCTACTTCTTTCTGTAATTTTTATGTCCGGGGAGTTTGGTAAAGTTCACATGCTAATTAACTCAACTCCTTTTTTGAGCATTGCATAGCCATAATTCCTGTATAATGATCGAATCATATAGCGAAACATGATAAGTACTTGGTCTCTAATGATCTAATCTGCAGAAGCTGAGGCAGCTGGTTGTACATGAGGTCGATATGTTCTCATTCCAGCCGATGCATTCCCGTGATTGTTCCCAGGTATCTTCTGTGCCATCTATACTAGTTTTGTATGAACCAGTATAGGTTTACAGATTAGCTTATTGGTTATGCAATATTTGTAATTATGGATGTGGTGATCATCATGTTCAATCAGTATTGCCAAGTAAAGTTATTCACCGATTACTTCTGTTTGTTGTTTTAATAGCTGGTTTTATGACAATGTGCTAGTGAGTGATCACTAAAGTAACAGATAATATTCTTGTTTTTAATTACTTTTACAAAATAAATTTAGTACTAGGGTTATTTACCTGTATGGGTGATCATCATGTTTGATCAGTATTGCCAAGTAAAGTTATTCACCATTTACTTCTGTTTGTGGTTTTAATAGCTGGTGTTATCAGGATGTGCTAGTGAGTGATCACTAAAGTAACAGATACTAATCTTATTTTTAAACACTTGTACAAAATAAAGTTAGTACAAGGGTTAGTTACTTGTATGGGTGTTTATGTTAGAGCAGATATAAAATACTTCTCTTTGTTCAAAACATGATCTGTAGGTTTTATTCAAATAAATTCACAGTAGGCATGTATATGATGCGTTTTATTGGTCGTTATGCAAACAAATTATTTTATTTGGCCCATTTGATAAAATAAAAAGAACAAGTTCCCTATAATACACATTTTCCCATGTGCTATTGATGATGAAGCTGCAACTAAAAAAGAATAACGCATTACCTGTTTGTGCTAGTTATGGATGAAATTAGTATGCATATATATGAAGTTCCGTGGTGTATGTTGTATGATGATGATATTGTACTTTGTTGATGACTGGAGAGAAGGGTTAGACTTTAAAATAGAATTGATATAAGGGTTTTAAATTTAGTAAGACAAAAACGAACTACATTAAATGTCAACTTCAAGCCAAAGTTACCTGGAAAGTTCTGGTACGCGGAACAAAAACAGGTACGCACAGTACGCTAGAGATCCAGATACAAAGGGTGGCAATTTGGGTGCAACCTGCCAACGGACCTTCTTAAATGGGTTTGGGTCATGGATAAATAGGTTTGGCATAAACAGGTCCCTGTATAACCCGCTGGATAAATGGATCATGTCCGGGTCTAGGGGTCCGGCCCATTTATTTAATGGGCTAAGTTTACCTTAACTGTATGCCCAAATTTAAAACCTAGTGTTCCACCTATAAAGGATACTCTCCATCCTTCCCTCAGCTTCTCCAAATTTCATTCAGCTGCCTCTAAGAGAAACCCTAACTATATTCCAGATTTATACTCCCTCTCTCTATGTTCCATATATGGTCTTTTTCTTCGGCGGTTCCTGCACCCATCACCTCCTCCTCAGCCTCATTTCCAGTCTCCCTTCCCTTCACTCACTTGAGAGAAATCCTAACCCTATTTTGCTTATTGATTTATGTTTGGTTACCTAGTGCATTTTTTGCTTGTACTTGTACCTTCTTCATTTTTTTGCTTGTTGTTAATATGCTCCATTGGAACGACAAAAAGGGGTTTTTTTTTGGGGGGGGGGGAGTCTACTGGTAGTACTAGTAAGGAAGGGGAGGAGAGGGCATGTCTTCGAATCCTAATCTGGGCAATAATTAAATGGGAGGGCGTCTTGGTGCTAGTAGCCACCAGGACAGGGATGGTCATTAATGATTGGCCTAATCTAAAAAACAAAAAATGCTCCATTGGAATCATAATCAATATTGTCAATAAAACGATTTGAAGAACCATAAATTACTGACATTATATAAGAAGTTGGTTAATTTTAGCAAGACCTAAACGCATACTGAACTTCATATTATTTTCATAGGTCATAGCAATGTGTGAGTTGTAGAAGCACAGATATTGATCTTGGTACATATGCTCTCTGTTTTATCTTAAATGCACCCCCCCCCCCAACCCGACCCGACCCGGATTAACCTGTTTTAAAATGAGTCAGGTTTGGGTTTGATCAAAACCGGCCATGCATAAATAAGTCGGGTTCAGGTCTGACCTAAACGGGTCGACCCGAACCTGATTGCCACCCCTAGCTGGTAAACGGTACGTTGGGGTAGGCTGCTTTGGAACACTTATCCAAAATACAGTACTTTGAAACCAAATGTGGAACATTTCTTTAGGGACACATGCAATATAATATATTGTGTTATCATAATTAAAAATTTTATCTGAATACTTCTTAGCAATAATGTTTTTTTCTTCTTCCAAAAAGTACTATCAAGTCATTTTCTCTTAAATCTTTACCAAAGGGTAATTCCATAAATTAGGTCATCACAACGTGGAAACCATGTACCAATTCATCACGTGCAAATTGGAAATCTTAAATTTTTATGGAAGGTTAAGTATATATATTAGGTCACCTTTTTAGGTTATCAGAACGTGGAAACCATGTAACACTTCGTTGGTGAACCACGTTTCTGTATGTGTGAATTTGATACGCGATTTGCCACCTATATGGTAAATCCTGTCATCTATATAGTGAATTCTGATAACATTGCTTCAATCAAAGGTCAAAAAAAGAATGAGGGAGTAGTCATTATCTAGGATCAACTATTCATCACGGTATAGAGATTTAGAAGGATGTTGTTCATAAGTAAAGCATAATGGTTGAAATGGAATAATACTTTGGAGTGCTTTGTGATCTCAAGATAACTATTGAAATGGAATGTTATATAGGAAGAAGCTAGAAGACCAATTATGCTTTATGGATCGGGGAGCTGGCCAATTACAAAACATGTCAAGAAATGACTGCAATTGATATGAGAATGCTAAGATGGATAAGTGGTAGTACATAAATATAAGCAAGAAATAAGCATATTCGTGAAAATTGTGATTGAGAAGTTGTGGATAATGCCAAGTAGAAAATCGTTTCGAGTGGTTTAGACATGTTCAACGTACCAATAGATGTACCAGTTAGGAAGAGAGATAAAATATTAGTCGAAGGATCAGGGGTAGGCCTAACAAACTAGGATTGAGATTGTAACAAAGGGTATATTTTTTTAATGCTACAGTTGACTAAAAGAAGGCTGGGTTTGGGATTGCTTATTGGAGGCTACTTTTGTTTATTTTTCTTGGAAAGCGGTCAAAGACTGTTTGGTAGCAACAACTTATTGACCTTTTTTTTTTTTAGAAAAGTCAGTTCAGTTTTAGGGTAGCTTTTGTCACATCCCGATTCTGCAGAATCGATAAGTCGCCATCGGATGTGATGTCAGATAAGTCTAAATTGCACATGTACAAGGCAAGAACGTGCACGTGTGAGAATTTATTTTGAACGTAAGGTTAAAACAATATAGCAGTAGAAAGTTGAACACGTTATAGGAAGAAATAACTTTTCATTAATAATTTGTAACGGAGTACAAAATCTCGATACAATAGAATTGTCGTCCGACTTACATTCCATGAAATAAACAAAATGACTAACAAACTGTCATGAAATAATATTATCGTTCCATACATCATATCCCTTTAATTACATTGAAACCAAAATGCGTTCAAAAGAACCAACTTTAAAAGACTTGAAAACAGGAAGAGCTTTAAGTCGCTTTCCGGGACTCCTACTGTCTGTGTGTACCCACGTTATTCCCAACACCTGTGGAGGGGATCAGTATATTGGGAAATGCATTGGTGAGCGGAATTAATCCAACTCATCTAAACCAACGCTGTAATCATGTGAAGCATATATAATTTATTAATATGATCTTCCTATTTGGAACTATGATTGATTGACAATTCATAATCAATAGAATAAAGTGAAAGCATGAAACATAAAATCATATCACTTATAGTAATTTCTTACCAACAACCGATTATCCATCTCTGCATAAAATAACGATTAATACTTACCGTCTATGCACAAGATATTTGTTAGCATTCAATCTGTCTATATGAGGGTAATTGGTGAATCTGACATCATAAAAGACATTACGTTGTATTGTGACGCACCCTTCCAGTCCGGGTAGCTAGTCCCACCGAAGGGCCCGCAATACCTCGTGCATGAAGCACGTTCCACATTTTCTTCTTAGGTCGATTCGGTTAGAGTGTCCCGAATACCGTTTCGAGGAAAGCCAAATCTTGTGCACAATGTATCCATGACTATGCATATGCGTGAATAGTTTAACTATAAAACATATGCATGGTACATGAACTGAATTAAAGCAATGTAAATCTCTACTGTACATTAGTTTATTTTCGCAATTCTGTGTTGTTCCGATTGGCGACATATTAGTCCCAAACCATTTCGACTATTTTATGGTACCACATCGTAACTATACCGCTTTCCATATGAAGTTCTTTACTACGTAAATCTCGTGCATAAATGTACTTAACCGTTACCGTTTTCAGTGTTCCAATTTTTTAGTGTTATAACATACTTGTGGCTTTCATTTATTTGTTATATTCTACCAGGCATCATCGATCTAAGGACGTTGCAAGAAAACAAAGATATTTTTTTATTAAGGTGTGAATGAGTAGAATACAAGGGCCAGAACCACCCACCGAGTAGAGAATCCGCCGAGAGGAGAATCGTTTTGTAACGATCAAACTTTAGTTACGCGTCCTCCTGCAATGACACACCAACATCGAATCAACACGCTTCTTTATCCTTCCATCTCTCGCGGAATTATCATAATGAATGCAGAAATCGATGAAAGCGAGCATTAGAAACCATCATCGAAAACCAAAACGAAAGCACATTCATCAAAATCAAGAAGCAAAAACGTCCAACGAAAACTACAATGAAAGGATATGAGAAGAGACTCTTATATATAGCTCGTTCTCCAAGACACAATCTATAGCATTTATGACTCATTCCAATAGAAGTCAATCCATGAATAGAAAATGTTCTCTATGCATTCTTTCCCGATCAATTAGATGTCGAAAGGTTCTCCAATACTCAGTTCCGACTGAGTCAAACTAGTCACAAGTCCGCATATAATGCCGCCGGAGCGGGGCACTACAGCTTTTGACAATAGCCTTCCACCTGCTGTCAAAAGCGACTTCTGCTGCCAGTTTTTGAAAATCTACAACAATCCCAAACCGAGCCGAAAAGGATTCAAATACCCGAGTGCAAAAAGCTGGGCAAAGGCTTTCTTTTTGTTGTTGTTACGATCATTCTCTGCCTTGGATAGTGGGCTGAATAACAAGCTCAGAGTGGCTACATCCATTTCAGTTTGATTGTTTTGTTTCTTGTTACACGCATGGTCTAGAGTCTACTACAAAAGTTTGTCTAGATTCTACTGCAAAAGTTCTTGTTCTTTGAATGATCTTATGGTGTGTGTTCTGCAATCATATCACTTGTACTTAGCTGACACTTCATCTTTTATTGTGCTTTCTGAAAATTTATTCCAGCTTTTGACCTCTTATGTTTTTACAGCCACCTGTACTCTTGCGTCTTTTCACTTTCTTTACTTTGCAGTTTGCTTCTATAAAGTATTATTTTTCTCTTTCATCAGCTTGATTTGGGAAATTCAACATGCATGACTAAGAACTACATTTATCTCCTTAATGTACCCTTGTATCATTAAAATTCTTTTTTGGCTTAGTTATATTTTGGCGTTTACTATTTTTTCCTCACCCTATTTGTTTCTCACATGACTAGGTGCAAAGGTTGGCATCAATTTATCGCCTCCGTAGTGGCTGTCAGGGTTCGGGCAAGAAGAGGTAAAAAGGTTCACTTAAATGGTTTTGCAAGAATTTTGCTTGGTTTTACAATGTATTAGTTTGCTATTAATTATGGATGGAAATTAGCTAAAGGTCATTGGAACTTCCTTCTCGTGCATAAAGTTCACTACCCATGAATATTGTCTGAGAAGTAGGTAGGCTAGCAAAATTTTGATGTATGATAGGCATGGTAACTTGGTAAGTAGCACATTGTCTTTTATTTAGTTCATGGAGAAACATGCTACAGAAGCTAAGAAAGAACGTCAGAATATTTTGTGATACATATATTCTTCAACTCCTGTTTGACAACTGAGACGATTCAAAATTTACGGACCTCTTATGGGCAAAGCCATCAAAGCTCCTGATTAGATCTTGTAAGTTCTCTTTAGTCATTGTGTCTGTGCATAATTGTAGATCTGCATGCATCTTCTATTCATCTTCTTCTTATCTGCTGTTCCTCATCTTATGTGTTTTTAAAGTGGAAGTATCCACCAGTGGTATGTTTCGATATCTGAAAAGGGATTCTGCTTTTCCTGTTAAAGAATTCTAATCCTTAATAAAGTGATGATTGAAAACCTACTCTTGAACATGTACTGGCACTTGGATATAAGTTTCTGTTTAATTAATCTTCTCCCTATTTTGAAAGACATTAATCTTCTTGAAAGTTACAACAGAAACAGTAGAAACTTACTGAGAATATACTTTAGATTTACTAAAACATAGGAGTTTTCGATATAATTTCTAGTCAAGGAGTTTTATACTTGGGTTCTCATACATAATTATTTAGTAGCTGGGTTTATCATGCTACAAGCCTTTTTAAGGTTAGAAGAAGCATGCTATTTTGTTGCATCTTATAAAGTGATGATTGAAAACCTACTCTTGAATATGTACTGGCACTTGGATTTAAGTTTCTGTTTAATTAATCTTCTCCCTATTTTGAAAGACATTAATCTTCTTGAAAGTTACAACAGACACAGTAGAAACTTACTGAGAATATACTTTAGATTTACTAAAACATAGGAGTTTTCGATATAATTTCTAGTCAAGGAGTTTTATACTTGGGTTCTCATACATAATTATTTAGTAGCTGGGTTTATCATGCTACAAGCCTTTTTAAGGTTAGAAGAAGCATGCTATTTTGTTGCATCTTATTTTTAAATTTTGTTTGATTTTTGTACTCTTCCCTTGCTCCTTATATCGTCACCATTTACCTTAAACAATAATGATTTATGAGACTTTGGTGACGGTATAGTTAATTTTATTGGTTAGCGATCTTGGTTTGGACCATTACTTGTTGTAATGTTGTAACATTGTTTTGTTTTACCTTTTCTTTGCAACAATTTCCTTGAATGAGCAGCAGTTTTAGTATTTTCCTGAGAGTTTCCTTTTACAGATACGTGACTGTTACCCGGACTAGTCAAACATGTTTGCCATCTTCACAGGACAAGATCCGCCTTGATAAGGTACCCAACTGACCAGCCTCAACTTATCATTTTTGGCCTTTGATTGGATATATCTTGGTATGTTCCTTTATTCCTGCTTGTCTTTCACTTGATTGTATATTTGTGTAGTGTGTTTTTTAGTTTTCATCTACATATAATATTAGGATAGGATAATTTACGGGAACCCTTCCTAATGTTTTTGTTTTTGGGGCTCCCCCTGCCCGTTGTTGACTAGGGATGACAACGGGATAGGTAGTGGCCGTGGCCGGGGATCATACTCCCCATCCCCATCACCGTCACCGAGTAGTGTTTGAATCCCCATCGCCATTCCCGTTTGGGTTCAGTTTTCTATTCCCATTCCCGTCCCAATTAAACAATGCACTCCCCGTCCTCATCCCCGTCCCCGTTAAACAATGCACTCTTCGTCTCCGTCCCGTTAATATTTTCGAGGCCGTGTTTTCCCATCCTTGTCCCTGTCTCCTGTCCCGTTAACAATTTTTTCTGTAGATTATAAGCTTAAAAACATTATTTTTGTTCCAAAGAAATTATAAAAGATATGTTAATAAAATCTGGCTTCCATAAAAAAAATATACTACTACTACTATTTAGAAAAAATAATACAATACAACAAAAATGAAATATTAATCCAACCAAAACATATAAGTACTAAATATAGAAGTCTACAATACAAAACAACAAAGAGTGAATGCTAACCCCATAAAACCATATTCCAAATAAAGTTCTATAGTTCCATACAACAAAGACATGTGGGTATAAGCAATCATGGTCGGGGATTTACCGGGACGGGGAGTACTATACCCAAATCCGACCGGATTTTTTTTTTAATCCACATCCCTGTCCCTGTCCCCTTGTTTAAATCCCCAATCCCGTTCCCGTCGGAGAAAAAAATCGGGTTCCGTCGGGTTCGGGAGAAATTGCCATCCCTAGTGTTGACCCTTAACATTGTGTTTTTGTGTGTAAAGAGTCCCTACCATTTATTTTTTACAAAAAAAAAAAATTGATGAAAGACGGGTTGTAAAATGAATAAATACTTCTCTCCACTGGCCCCATGATTCCTTATTCCTCCCCCTTATTCCTCCAACCTTCTCAATCCCTCCTCCCCAGCATCTTCCCATTTCCCAAGCTGGCTATGCCTTCTTTTCCTTTTGCTCCTCCTCACTGTGCTTCCGTCGTCGACCTCCTTATCACCCTCCATGTGCTCCCCCATTCCACCCTCACCTTCTGCCAGTCCCTCCTTCCTAGTGTCTTCCTCACTGAGAATGCTCCCATTTCCTTCGCTTTCCCTCCTGATTGCCTCCGAATACCTGGCTAACTCTCTACTTCTCAGTGGCCTAATTGCTCCTCGTGCCTAGCCAATTCCATACTGTCAGTTTCTTGTTGACATCGACAGATGGCCATTCACGGGAGTGAAGGAAAAAAAAAACATATTTTATTATTTCTTAGCTCCTTATGGTTTTAATTTAGGCATGGTCTCTTTATAAATAGCATAATGCTGAAGTGAAACCTAAAACAAACAAAAACGTCAGGAGCATCAACATAATTTGCTCTGTATATCTTATTAACATTTATGCTTATTCAGTTTCAAGTTGTTTTCTGGTTGACAGGATAATCCATTTATACATTAGCTTCATATTGTCAACGACCTCAAATTATTTAGGTAATTGTCAAGCCATAGTTACCTGGTAAACCAAAACTGCCATTGAACCACGTTCCATTAGCGTACTGGTACGCGGTACAATTCCGTTCCGGATCATTGTGGTATGCCATATCTCACGTTCCAGATACCTATGCATTTTTTTGAGTTATTTGTATTTACCCCCCCCCCCCCCCCCCCCCCAAAAACCAAAAAAAGCGCCTTTTGAACTTATAAGCTTTTGTTTGGAAGTGGAATACTTGCAGCAATTCAATTTAGATTATAACAGGCAGAGATTAATAAATGCTTAACAATTTAGTTTTACTATGTTCATTATCAATATGCATTAAGTTAAAATAGTTGTTGGAGCATTAATGATACATAGGTAAGCATCAAAACGATAATAAGATAAAGAAAGAACATTAGGAAATAGAAAACCTTCCATTATCCAAAATATTTCTCTATATCCTAGAAAATAAAGCATACGATAGTTTTATGACTTTATTCGCATGTCTACTACTGTTGCACCAGTTTGGGGGAACAGTTTTGTTTGAGTTGACGATCTGTGACAATGAAATATCAAGTCATCTATTTTATTGCATGAAATGAAGTTATGAGTTTTGATTTTATTATGTTCTATGTAAGGGTTCTTTTTCCCCAATTATCACTTCTAATCTTATTGATCATGAATCCCTTTTCCTTTTGTATTGTTTTACAAAACACAAAAAATTCAAGAAAAATATCACTTTTATTTGCAAGGAAATAATCCAAGTAAATATAGAAATATCATCGACAAAAAAAAAATGTACACTTTTCCTTCTAGGCTAGCTACTGTACTTGGACCAAATAAACCCATATGAATAAGTTGCAATGGTCTAGTAGTGCTTGCAACATTTGTAGATTTGAAGGACTTTGTTTACTCTTTTCACAATCCTCACACACCATGTCCTTCTTGGAAGAGATTTGGGGAAGACATCTTGCCAATTTCTTAGAGGCAAGTGTTGCGATGGTGTCCATACTAACATGCCCCAACCTCATGTGACATAGCCAACTTTTATCAATCCTTGCAATTAAACACTTGTCAACATGGTTTTTTCTAACAAATAATAAACATAAATTTTGTCTTCTCTCATCCCCTCATAGATAACCTCTCCACTAGATATATCATAAATATATCAACTATATTTTACAAAATTTACTCCATAGCCATTATCTGCTAAATGATTAATATTAAGAAGATTATTCTTTAGATTGGTAAACATTTTTAATAATAAGGAAGGGTGAAGGACCGATATTACCATTACCAATAATGTAACCTCTCAAATTGTTGGCAAAGGAGACATCCTTCTTTCTTCACCTATAGCGTTACAAATAATGTAGCATCTCTGGTCATGTGGCGAGAGCAACCGCTATGAAGAATCATTTACTTCTAGCATGAGAGGGATGCCACATCTACAACACTTGTTGTTGATGTGACCTTTGGTAACCATATCATTGTGTGTCCTTCATTGTTAGTCTTAGAAACCCATTCGTAGTGTCTCATCTTAACATGCTTTATTTGTTAGTTATCAAAATCTAATGACTCATTTGGCCCACATATAACCATTATCCATGGCTCACCAACTTGTTCTTCATAGTTCATATACGTTTTCCAAAAAAAACATCAAGATGATGCTCTTCAAGCACAATAGATATAGATAAATAAATATCGTTCTCCAAAGTATTCTATGCCATCTAAATTTCTGGCTAAATAATTTAGAACATGTAGACGAGCATCTATACAATATAATCAGGGGTTGGTTAATAGTTTTACTTGCTAATTTACAACTAAATCCCATGAACTTTCATATTTTTGCAAATTGCTGCTACGTACATTGCAAATTGTTATTCATGAACTTTCATGTTTGCAAGTTAATATCATGAACTATCGCTTATTTTTCAAGTAAAAACCACGAAATTTCGTTTATTTTGCAAATTAATACCATGATCTGTCTCTTATTTACTGTATTAGCTTGCAAAACAAGGATTAGTTCATGATTTTTACTTTTAAAGTAAGCTATAGTTGATGGTATTAACTTACAAATTTGGAAGTTCATGGTAGAAAGTTGCAAAAGTGTTGTAGTTCATGGTATTACTATTTAGTTAGAAATTTGCAAAAGTGTTGTACCCCTTTTGATGCTTTAGTCACTTCATGCTATTTAAGATGTTGAGAACCCAATTTTACATCTCATATGAACTTTGTCATGTATCAAGGCTTTCTGTAAGGTTACAAGAATGAGAATATGGAATCTGATTATTAGATCCTTGATCCTATCATATTCCCTAGAGCAATGAAGTTTAGTTGGGAGACTAGATAGACAGAAACTATATGCCTACTAGGGTGCCAGTTAGATTTAAGCAATACAAAGTTAAGTTACTAAGTAGAACTCGGGTTTAGTTCTCTCTATGGTGCCATTTCGATTGGGTACTTAATGGACATGGAATTAGTTTTCTAAATGGGCGGGACATTGGCAGTTTTTGATCTTCTCTGGCTGTAATTTTAGAGTTGCCTTTTGGGGTCTGAATGGGAAAAGGACATCTAAAATGTAAATTTGAGATAAAGCTGGTACAAAAGACGTCTTCCAACCATGCAAAGTAAGAATATAAATAAATAAGACAGGCTACCTTTTTCTGTTTCTAACTTTCTAAGAGAGAAGAAAGGTCAGGAACTGAACATATCTCCCTTCGAAATTCAAATCTGAAAACTAGTTTGCTTTGTTTCAGTTGTCTCACTAAGTGCTATTACAGAACCAAACTAGTGCCCATCTCTGCTGCCTCTGATTCACCATTGGTGCTCTCTACCCTGACAAGTTAAAAATCTGGACACTGGAAGAAATTCAAAAAAGTTTTGTAACATATATGCAAATAAGATATGAATTATAGTCAGGTTTATGCTGTAGGTTTATTATATCGAATGCTTCAGTGAACAAGTCAAATGGTTTTCTCACAGATTCTCAAATCAGTGTTCTTAGTGTGTCCGCCATTCCAATTTATATCAGATATATACTGGTACCTGTTACATAATAGTGAGACACTTCCTAGATACTGGTGAACACCACTGGTATACATGGAAATGGTTGACAGTTACGTTGGTGGTGCAATTAATACTTTACTAATCCTATATTTAACGGATTACTATTAATTTGTTAGTATCTAATTATTTTATAAATATCATTTTAGTCCCAAATAATGATTAGCCTACTGATGTGAGTAGTTTGTTTTTTCAATTAAATATCTAAGGAGCTAAATTATCTATTCAAGGTCCTGATCGACACTGGATATTCTTGGTGGTCTAAATTAGTATTTAACTAATGTTTATGGTAAAAAGTGCGGACATTATGGGTGATCCATTAACAATTTTGGTCTATGAAGTTTGAGCTTAAAACTCTAAAAAACTGTTGAGAACATCATATTCTGCATGAGTGAACTCTGACATTATGCTGCTGTTTTATCTGGACATTTATAATTGGAAATTTTTAATGGTGTCAGTATTGGACCTCGTGAGCTTCTGTATGATTGCTTGCTATGACCTTGGTTGTTGTTGTAGTTGTACTGATGCACTTTTATGTTACAGATTGTTATTGTTTTGGTGATCACTTATTTTTACTTAAAACTCCCTACTTCTGGTTCAGTATGGAGATGACATTACACCATAACACAAGTTTGAGCTGATTCTCGCAAATAAGTTGTGTCAGTTAATCCAACTCTTGTTGATGCATATTCCCATTTTATTTCAGCTTCTGGGAGAAGGCATTAGGGAAGACTTTGTTGTTAATAGTGAAACCATGACCAAGTCTGACAGACAGCTAAAGGGTAGGTCAAAGAATGATAGAAAGCTCTCTCTGCATCAATCTGCTCCAGCGAAGATCGCAAAGAATGGTGAAACAAGTTGGAGGAAGAAGCGTTATGAGAAGCAAAGTTCAGCCCCCTATTTCACGAGGCCAGTGCCATTCGTCTCCTGTGGCACCATGCAAGTAGATCCGGCAACAGAAACACCAGCTCCTGATTCAAGCGAACACCCAACTAATGAGAAGCGAAAAGACCCCAGCTCCTCAAAAGTGGGTGCTTTTGAGATGCACACTAAAGGTTTCGGTTCCAAAATGATGGCCAAGATGGGTTTCATAGAAGGTGGCGGGTTGGGGAAAGACAGGCAAGGGAGGGCTCATGCTATCGAGGCTACCCAGAGGCCAAAGTCTCTAGGATTAGGGATGCAATTTGACGAAGTGGCTGAGGATAAGAAAGTGACCAAGGTTGTGACGAAAGTGACCAAGGTTGGTAGGTCGGAAACAGGAAGTATTGGAGCCTTTGAGAAGCATACTAAGGGATTCGGGTCTAAGATGATGGCGAAGATGGGTTTCGTTGAAGGCACTGGGCTGGGAAGAGATGCTCAGGGTGTCATTAACCCACTGACAGCAGTCAGGCGGCCGAAAGCCAGGGGTTTGGGGGCTGAATCTTAAAGTTACCGAGTTTAGTTGTTCATACTGCATAGGAGTCTAGGGTGTTGTATCTCAAGTTATCAACGGATACTTTTTCCTATTTAAGCATGGTGACTGTATGCTCTCTACAGGCCGCAGAAAGGTTTGTAAGCTCTCTACAGGCCGCAGAAAGGTTTGTAATCCCCCATACGAGGAAATATTTGTTCTAATTTATGTGACAACATTGTACTTGTTGCACCATTTTCTGATTACAACTATATTTTATATTTTTACCCCCATCCGATTGGTCAAAGCTGCTACTTCTGGTTCAGAGTAGATCCCCTTTCAGTTGACTGCCATTGGGGAGATGTGAAGATGGTAAAAATGTTTCTAGTTTTGAAAGATACTTGGACGGAGAGGTAGGGAAGGGCTGTGGCAGCAGGCCCATGAGAAATTCTAGACAGCACTTCTCCCTCCTCCAAGAATGGCAGCCATCATCATCATCATCAACTTTATTTCTCCTTCTAGTTCCCCCCTAGATATATGATGACGTGTGTCATTGGAAGAACACTACATATTGGTAACTTAGTCTACATGCTACAGATTTTACTGGGCCTCCTTTAATGTTAGTCCCATCTGTAGGAAGCTCGGCTGACGAGATCGGACGAGTACTTGCATGCATTTGGCATGACCATAGCTAATCTATCAACTCTTCACTACTCTGCTTGATTCTATTTTAACTTCTATATACTTGTATTTTTCAATAGATACGGAAGTTGATAACGCCTGGTTTGATAATAGTGCTGCATTTCAAAAAACAGAAAAAAGAGTTCGCACTTCTCTCTAAGAGCATCAATAGTAAGGCCTATTCCAATTCTAGATTCAAAATGTAGTAGCTAATTTTGTAAAATAGTAAGGTTCAATTGGAGATCTACGATGATCCTAATCCACTCACATGAGCTATAGCTTGGGCTAACTTGGATCTCATAATTTCTACATTCAGAATGTAGCAACTTATTTTGTAGAATATTAAGGCTCAAATTTGAGTTCCAATTTTTAGATTTTAGATTTTAGATTATTTTTTATTACCAAATTTTTGGGACCAAAGATCATTTTATCATATTTTTGCTATTCCTGTACAGAGACCCAAATTAATCTAGATTTATTTTTTCTTGTTCTATATTTGGAGTTAAAGATGCATTTTTGAGCTCTATCTTCTAACGATACTCCAATAGTCCAATGAAGTAGCAGAAGCAATCCATTGGGCTTTTCCTCAATACACGACAACACACATCCAGTAGGTCATTATTAAATAAGATTTTGCTTCCCTGCAGTCAGCATATAACAGAGAAGTCAGACTGACCAGGAGGATGAGACAGATTGTGTGGTTGTAAAATCGATGAGATTAAAGCTTAAGAAAAGAGAAGCATAATCATCTGGGCTCTAGCACCTTCCTTCCTCCATAGGACACAGATAGGAGCCACCTTGGAGGAAGAGTAGGCCCCACGTACATAACATTTTTGAAAGGAAGACAAACGTAAGCAGGAGAGGAGGAGAGAGGAAAGTCTTTCCTTCCTCCACAAATCACAGACAGGAGCCACCTATGGAGGAAGAGGAGTAGGCCCCACGTACATAACATTTTTTGAAAGGAAGACAAGCGTAAGGAGGAGAGGAGAGGAAAGTAGCAGCAAGAGGAAGTGGAAGCTGAGCCCAATGGGGACCTCGTGGCTGCTCGTAGAAAAGCAAAGCACCCAAGCCTGCCATATACGGCGAAAACTACGAGCGAGATCAAGACCGGACAAACACACTACTCTCTTCAAATAAAATCAATCTTATAAAAAAAAAATTACTGCACAAAACTTATATTGTATGGACGGTTAAAAATGGCCTATATATTTTAAAGCTTCAGTTGGTCGATTGGAAGGAGAGAGAGAGAGAGAGAGAGAGAGAGAGAGGGAGGGAGGGAGAGGGGAGTGCATTGAGACACACATAGCGTGGGACGACCACCGTTGAGTCCGGTCGTGCCACGCCGTTGAGTCCGGTCGTGCCACGCTGTGTGCGTCCCAATCCAAACTCACCCTCCACCACCACCACCACCACCACCACCACCACTACCTACTCTAGGAACAGGTATTGCCTTAGTTTGTGTCTAAATTTTTTTAGAAATATATTAGATTCTCCATCTATATGTACCCAATTGAAGATTATTTACGATATAGGCTACACAAAACACGACAAAATCAATATAGAAAGACAGTAAATGATTAGTTTTTTAATCTTCAACCACTAGCATCTCTGCTCCTTCAATCATTATCATCAATCCCCTACTTACTGTTTTCATTTTGGACCTTTTGGTCTGAGTTGCATCTTTTATGTATTATTATAAGGTGTTTTTTGTTTACGCGTGTGTCAGTGTGTATATATGTTGTTTGAAATGTTTCTATGCATAGTATGAACGAGGGTTGATGAATACATGGAGACTCTTTTTCAAGTCCCTCCCTCCAGCTTTCCATAAACTTTTTTAACTCTGTTAAAAGCTATTGTTTCTACTTTCTACAGAGAACTGGTTGCATAAAACAGTTCGTATGTGAAAACAAACATGTTAGTTCATAAAAACAATAGGCCGGGGGATTTTTTTTTTTTTTCTTATTTGGTCCGACATGTGATTCGATTTCAGTTATTCAACTAAAATTTTCTCTCTCTTTTCGGTAACCATAAGGATCACTCGAGTTCAGTATATGCTAGAGGACTTGTAAGTATAATTCAAACATTTTTATTAATTTTGAATGCTAGAAGCTCGAGAGACTCTTAGTAGCCAAAAAATAAAATAAAAAGTTGTCCAGTTATTTTTTGATTTTTTTAATTTTACAGGTTCCGGTTGGAAGTTCTTTGCACAAAAGGCCCAGACATCAAACATATTATCCCTGTAACTTTTTTTTTCTTCTCTAAACTACAGAGGTTAATACAACCAGTCAGCACACTTGTACTCTGTATGAAATGTATGGACGCAGTCTTTTTTTCTATTTGTTTCTTTCTTCTATTTAGTTCACATGTATGTATGTATGTATATTCAACTCGGAGCCCTCAATAAAAAAAATTCAATTTCGGTTGCTAAATTTTTTAATTTGGTTTCGATTTCGGTTTTAGCTTTTCGGTTTTAACTCAAAACTGAAAATTGAATAAGATCTATGCAATTATGTAAATACTCTAATTATATGTATATTTTGTGATTAAAATTATGTATATTTTGAAAACAAAATTCTATATATATGTTTTGAAACCCAATTTTGGCACAATTTTAAAATACAACATATGTGTGTTTAAAATTATAATTTTAACTTTGGACCCGATCTATTAAACAATAGCAATAGTCCAACCGAACAAATCGAATAAACCGAATAGCTTATTCGGTTTGGTTCGTTTTCGGTTTTGGCTAATTTCGGTTCGATTTCGATTTTGGATTTTAAAATTTCAATTTATTTGGTTTTGACTATTTCGATTCGGTTGAAACCGAATAAACCAAATTTTCAACCCTATATAATACCCCCATTTTTTTAAACGAACTTTATAAAAAAAAATTCCCTCGTATACCAATTTTATCAATCAATTTAACAAATAAAATCTTCTAAAAAAAAAGTAACATATAAAAATATGATGAAAAAGAAACAAGTTGAGTATACCAATTTTTTTTTTGTCTAATAATCAAAGAAGACAAATAAAAACAAGATCATTTGAAAAAAAAAAAAAATATCAAAATAACTGTTATAATAATATATAATTATTTGAAGAAATTTTTTTTTTAATTAGTTGGTCTCTTAGTAATGGCTATTTGAATGCATTTTTTGATCTATGATTAGAAACATGTTATTGTTATTTTTGGTTACTGAAGCTTACTATGTATGAGTGGATATACTATGTATGAGTGGATATAGATCCTTCTAAGATCGTCTTCCTACTAAAATCGTTACTACGAAGTACTACATAAGTGGATCTAGAGTCTGTTTGGACTTTTCTATTGCAAGGATACTTGACTGATTGGATTAATAAGTAACCTTTGGGCTCTCTTTAGGACCTTGCCTATTGAGGGGTCCGAGCCGTCCACTCTCAGGCCGGCCCTGCGTCCTACTATTGGCTTGCACCCTCGCCGGGGAACATACAGATACAGGCGCATGCACCACCAGCTGTTGGTCCGTACTGAGTACTGCGACAGAGCCAGAGCCAGAGCCAGAGCCAGAGAGAGGGTGGGAGGCATCATCTATGGTGGGATCCGACTCGTCTGTCTTCTTTCTCGCGTTGGTTCTAAGTATTGGTGGTGGTCCGTAATGATTACTGCAACTTTGCAGTAGATTTTTGCGCTTTCCGACGAGAGGAAGATTTACAAGAGCTTGCAATGGGACATACGTTAGCATTATTTTGATCATATTTCTTTGGGAAATGATACTTTGTCACCGCAAACACCAAAATCCCCACCTATTGGCTCCGAAAAATCTCCACTGCAGCAGCGTCGGGTAGCACTGTCCTATTTCTTTCTTCTAAAACAACACCACCACCAAAATTTCTGAGCCCACGACAAGAGTGACGCGCTCAAACATCTTGATTGGAATGTCAATTGCAGCTGGCAGCTCCGCATTAAAAGAGAGTAGAACACCATTACAGTTGACACCAGTATTAAATTTTGGAATGGGACGTAAATTTCTGTGGCGCCCCCCATATTTTTTTTTTTTTTTGTTGGATTAGCTATTTAGTTCTCGTGCAACACACTATTAACTTGTGATCTGCGTGCTAGATTCAGGATTGCTGTCAACCATTATTTCAGGTGTGGTAAAATTATGCTTTGCTGGTACACGTTACTAAAAGATTACCAAGCTCGGCTTATATTTTCAAAAATGTTGGTATATAGGATAACAATAATGGCGTCATTATAGATGGAGCCCTACCAAATTCCCCTTTACGGGACGCCGCCATTAGAGATGGGGTCCTACCGAATTTTTCTTTATAGAACGTCATTTGAGGGGGCATCACATAACTCTCTTCTTCAAAATGCCAATTGCAATGACGTTTCATCTCATATATGCAATTTTTGGAAATTTGCCCTCGATACAAATATACGAAATTTCATCCCTACGTATGAAATTTTCTGGAACCTGACAAGTCATCAACAGCATAACATAGCAGCATTTTGGAGGCTGCTGCCAAATTGCACTGGTTCAATGGCGCTTCTGGTCCAGTTTCCTTCCTATTGAAGGGGTAGAAGGGAGAGCAGATCTAGCAACTCAAACAAAAGTGTAAGTACTTTATAGAGAAATTGACATAATGATGAAGAGATCTTAATATCATGAAAATTCATCAAAACAATTCCTAGAAGAAAATACCAATGAGAAATCTTTGGTAGATGCCGGTGCAGTGCCCAACTGAGATCAATGGACTCTTCACATCAAAACTTTGACTTTGATGTTTGGGTGATTGTACACGACTGACCGACATATAAACAACCAAAGATATTTGCTCATAACATCAAAAGTACCAATTAATGAAGGTCAAAAGCGTGATTCAAGAACTTTACAGTGAATGCCAATGATAAACTCACTAAAGATTACTTTGAAGGGTTAGTGATTTAACAAACTCAAAAGAAATATATAGAGCTCAACTACTGAACACTTCTTTCATAATAAAGTAGCACACCTCGACATGGCTCATGTTCAACAAATAGAGCAAAACAAGAAACAAAATTGGTTCAAGGGAAAGAAGGTATATAACAGGAAACCATTCAGGAAACCCCATCTTCAGCCTCAGGATCCATCAAGAGAAATGAATTCCAGCCTTATTAAACTGCGAGAGAAGATACAAGAAATCCACTTGGGTGAGCTTTGAAGCCCTCTTCTCGCCAAAATCCCCTTATAGACTCAACACCTCCAAAACTTTCCCCTCAAAATCAGCTGCCTCACCTCCGTCCGTCATCATATCAGCATCTTCCATGTCCATCCCATCATCATCCCTCCCACTATCAGTTTCCATGCTCAAGTCCTCGACCACGTTAGCAAGAACCTCTAAATCCTCCATACCCATCTTATCCTCATCCATCAGCCGCGAATTAGGAGAGATTTGAAGAGCTTGCAGGGTTTTATAGTTCTTTTCAAGCAAGGAGAGTACAGTCTTCTGCCTAAATATTGAACACAGGGTCTTGTTCTTTCTGTTGAAACAAAGGCGCATCAACCCATCCCACTCTTTGAAGCTTACTGGAGGCAGCGGCCTCCTTGGCTCGATGCGGACCACAGAGGAATCAACCTTTGGTGGGGGTCTGAAATTGTTTCGACCCACTTTGAGTAGATGGTTGACACGAGCAAGGAGTTGGGTGTTGACTGAAAGTCGGCAGTACAGATTGTCCCCAGGTTGAGCAACGAGCCTCAAGGCAAATTCACGCTGGAACATGATGACAGCACACCGGAAGGCCGGACGGTGAGCAAGTAAGTTTGAAGGTGAGGGGGGGTGATATTTGATAAGGAATGTTGGCCACACAAATATCAAAATAGGAAAGGTCACACTTGAGGACATCCCCTTGGATAACCTATGCAAAATTCCAGAAAAGTGATCTCAGTTCAGATTACAGTGCGAAGCAATCTAAAGATATTACTAGAAGCAAAGCTTTAAATATTATTACGAAGAACATACTTCAGAATAAGCTTCTTTTCATGTGATGTATATCAAGTTGACATAAAATGTAATAAAGAGAAGTTGAACCAGTATCAATGGAAAATCGTTACTAATAACACAAGGCAAACAGCTCAAAGAGCACGCGAAAACAGATATTCTATGGTGACATACGTAAAAGCAAATTATAAACTGTGGGAAGATCTTTAATTCAGCAGAACATGTCAAAGAAGTTCAATTATTCCACTAATATTATTTGAGAATAATGCCCACTTCCAAAAGGTGATATACTGATATTTTTGACGAGTGGTGCAAACCATTGTTCAAACGCACCCCTGTTTTCATTCTTTTTTACTCCCTTCTTATTTTCATGAGCTTTCACCCACTTTATATACATATTTTCTCAAAAATAAAACTATCAGTTCACCCCCACATTTATATATATTTAAAAAAATTAAACCTATATTGTTATTATTAAATTTTTTGATTAAATATCTAATAGATTTTAGTTTTTTTGAGAGAACTAGACGATTGTCTATAGTCATTAAATTTAGTTATTATTAAATTTTTTGATTAAATATCTAATAGATTTTAGTTTTTACTCCCTTCTTATTTTCATAAGCTTTCACCCACTTTATATACATATTTTCTCAAAAATAAAACTATCAGTTCACCCCCACATTTATATATATTTAAAAAAAATTAAACCTATATTGTTATTATTAAATTTTTTGATTAAATATCTAATAGATTTTAGTTTTTTTGAGAGAACTAGACGATTGTCTATAGTCCTTTCGAAAAAAAGAACCACCACCTCCCCCCCACCCCTAGAAAATAAAATATGAAAATGAAGAAAGTAGGCTTGCACATTTGGAGATCTTTCATTCCATCTTTTAATCAATCTTTCCTTTAAGTTTGTTTTGGGGTTTACTTTAAACCCTAACCCTCTTGGTTCGTTTATTTGTTTGCTCGTTCTCTTTTCTCCCTTTTCAAATTTTAAGTTAATATGATAATAAAACTATTTAAGTGATTTAAGGAATTAAGAAATATAGGGGGTAAAAAGAAAGAAGGTAAGTTGAAAATATTTTTACTAGGTATAGTTTACAAAGTCCACAAAAGAGGTATAGTTAATAAAAATAAAGGTGCATTTAACAACACCCTTTAAAAAGAATAAGCAGAAGCACCCCAGAGAAGATGTACCAAACCCAGTCTCAGACATCCTAATAAATAATTCAATGCAACGAATACAAAAATATAATTGTTTCAAAAGTTATTGCAGTTTTGGGGACCTTTGAGGGTACATTTCATATTTACCAGGCTATGCCACAATTCGGTGACATATTAAAGCTTCCGAACATAGTGGATCCAGTGCTGAGAAATATCATAGACCTACACAAATTATACCAGGTTACGTGCCTCCCACTAGAATATGTGGGTTGCATATCCATTTTAGGTCAATTATTATTTCCTTCTGATAACCTTATCGCCAACTGACAACTGACATTCTTCACTCTCATAACTCCAAAGATATCCTTGTAATTTGGAGGAACACTTAAAAGAGTTTAGGATCCATCACCTCTAAGTTCAAAAGTCCAATGCTTACTGGCTACATAAAGCTGGCATTATCATGATTACTTTGCATATATTGAGAACCTCCAACTGGGTAGAGTACCTATTTTTTCTATTTCTGTTCATCTACTAAGCTAAGGTGGAAGATATCGTTGACGATAATGTACTCTAAAATGGATTTAGGATTATTTTGGACTTTTGAGGATTGAAATGAGTTTGGAAGTTCCAGTTACATAATTGGAGTTATTAAGTTATGAGCAAGGTTCACAGGTATCAGACCATTTCTAAGAATATCGGGATAGGCAATATAGGCAGTTTTGGATCGGAGTATCGGATTTTTCTTAGTATCAGAAAGAAAATAATTAGTAATAAATTATTAACATTTTAGAAAATATATTTTATACATTTAGGCATAATCTTAAGTATTTCTAGTGTTGTTTCTTAGTAGTTTTAAAATTGAATGAAATTATAGTCACCCTTGTCGATTGATTTACATGCGATACATAAGTTTCTTCTTTTACATGCTTTTACAACCTTACTATGCTTTTACAACCTTACTATGCTTGGTCTTTTCGTTCAATTTTCTTTGTCAAACTGATCGGAAAAGAGACCAACAATGTCAGTATCAGTCAGTATCGGCCAATATCGGGTATCAGTCAGTATCAGATCGGGACATGCCAAACCGCATCGGTATCGGCTGTATCAGATCGGTATTGGCCGACATTGCAAACTATGATTATGAGGTGTTCGGAGCTAGTATCGGAGTTACGTAAGAAAGATAGGGAAAAAATGGGGTTTATAATGGAATTTCACAAAAAACCAATAATGTTAAAGAGTTTTAGTAATTCCAGTTTTGGTGGTAGTTTTGAGTCAGAAATAGAGTTTTGACTAACTCGAAAATCACTTCCAAACGTACCATAATTACATTTTTTGGTATTTGTGGAGGCTAACCCCACCAAACCTCAGTTTTCTTTTGGAAACTCCGTTCCCAAATGCACCATAAAGGTGTTGATTGTTTATATATATATATATATATATATATATATATATATATATATATATATGAGTTCCTATTTCTTACTAATGGTCTCATTTGTTTTATTGTTCTAGAATCGTTCAAATGGGACTCACATGAATTGTTGGGTCCATATTTCCAAATTGCGTAAAATTAATCCATACATATTTGAAATATAGAGAGAAAAGAAATAAAAATCTGATTTTTATATGATAGCACAATTTCATCGAGACATCAGAAACCAACCTAATTGGAAGCAAAATTTTGCGAAATAGAAGAAAGCGAAAACCCTAATTTATACCTTCAGTTTGCTGGAGAAAGGGGTTCCCTGGAACCTCCGGCTGAGCTCGAGCACCATGCGGGGGTCGAGCTCGACGGCGACGACGGACTTGGCGGCCTCGAGGAGCTTCCTGGTGAGGTTCCCGGTGCCGGGACCGATCTCGAGCACGACGTCGGTGGGCTCGATGCCGGACTTCTGGACGATGGTCTCGACAAGCATGGGGTTCTTCAGTATATGCTGCCCCTTCGACTTCTCGCACGGGATCCCTCCCTTGAAGTGCTGCTAATCGTGGTGGTGGGGTCGAGGCTTCCTGATCTTCCCTCCCGCCATGGCTGATGATGCCAGAAAACTAGGGTTAGGGTTGGGGTTTTGGAAGGAGATGGCGGCAGAGGAGGGAGCTTTGGTGAACCGATAAACGAACCAATTGAAAATACGGAATTTTTCACCCAAAGCATCAAACTTTATTAAAATTGCATTGAGGCCACAAAGGTTGGACAATCTATTAGGGTGCAACTCGGACGGACTAAACCCATGTTCGATCAGATAAATCCGTTAATGGGTTGGATTATGTTAGGGTTGAAGATACTCGGATTTGGGCTCGAATTCGGGTTAAAATATTTGACCCGATCAAAAATTGGATTGGACTCGAATTCATGTGTCGGATTATCCAAAGAATCTGAAATCCGATATATATATATATATATATATATATATATATATATATATATATATATATATATATATATATATATATATTTGTTTTTTTGTGTCCTTTCTCCAAGCTAGGCCATGGCTATATAAGCCACCCAGCCGCCTGGAGGAGGATTTGAACCCAGGACCTACACGTGGTTGTCCTCCCGCACTACCACTAGACTAGTGCTTTAGGGATATATCGTCCCTAAGGCACTAGCCTAGTGCATGTACGTCCCGATCCCGCAGGGTCGTTCGTCCTGGCTTGGATCCTTGCGTGACCGACCGTCCTCGCACGGGCGTAATATCGTGCAAGCCTAAATTGCGCTTGCACAAGGCCAAAGCTTGAACAAGGGCAAGTAAATTATTCAAGACGGAAGCAACGACACGTTTTTGTAGAAAAGTAAAGAACACAATTACATAAGGAAACATGCCTCTTTATTGATATTCAAAAGTGTTAGAAGCGGCGTTTAGCCGAGGTTACAAATCGCTCAAGCACTCTCTCGAACTCAATGACATCGTTCCATACATTACATCCCTTTATACAAAAGCAGCTCAAAGCACAACTCGATATGGCTCTGTTGGCCCACCCGGTCTCAGTCAACTTGATTTTGATAGTTAACTAAACCATGCATTGATATGTCACGATCTGAAGCCTCAATATTGCTTTTACATGTCATCGATATTTTGTCTATTCAAATGTAATCTTTTATTTATTTGAGTCTAGGACTGATGTAAGCTGAGTCGCACTGAAAAAACCCCAAGTACCTATACCCAGATACCTAGTCCACACAAATGAACCAAAGAACCTATCCACCAAATCAGGCCACAATCATTTACAACTAAAAGACTGAACTCGGGCCGAACTCTTACTGAATTCGGACCGAACTCGGTTACCATTTTGGTATGAAAAAGAGAGGAATTTTTTGTTTAGAGAGATTGAAGAAAATAGTTAATGGACTTCTCAGATCTTCTTGGATAAAGTTTCTCAGGAATTTTTTTTATTCTATTTGTATATTTTCTTCGATGGTGAGAGTTATAAAGTTGTAGTGATTTTATTAAAATTTTGTAATCTTATGTAGTAGTGATCCCGCTATTTCGTTAGTTTTTTTTATTTTCTGGCTTTTTCTCTTAAATTTTGTATTTTTGTGTTGATTTTTTTTAATCTTTACCTTTTCGGTAGAAGTCCACCGTCGAAATTGACTTGCAAGTGTTGGTTCGTCTGAAACGTCATCTTGAAAAATAGTTTTGATTTTTAGTTCCAACAGAAAGTATCAATACACATCGCTAATCCAAACTCTATATATTCCTTTGCTTACAAAAAAAGTTCAATTATAGAAACTCAAATAAGAACTCATGAGTTGAACTTGCAATAAAAATTTGATAAGTTGAATTTTTTTTCAGTTCAGTCTATTGTATTTTTACATTTAGATCTTTTAAAAAAGTCAAAAGATAAGATAGATGTAATCCAATAGTTATAAATTGTATGTGTTCAAAAAAATTAAGAACTCATCAGTTCTTCTAGGAATTTTGAAAAAAAATATACATTGGAACCACTGACTTCTTAATACTAATCCATTATTTTAATTACATATTAGAGTAATTGCTGAAATAATACATGAGGAATGTAGTATTTGTCATTTTAGTGATCCAATTTTTTTTGCCAAATTGTGCATGAACTTTAATTTTTTGTTCAATTTGTGCATAAAGTAAATTCCGTTGGTATTTTTATTATAAAAATCGATAATAATGGACATGTGATGGTCAGTGTCCTGTTTTAATAATTATTTTGTCAATTTTTTGGTTTTTGACTTTTTTTTTAAAGATTTTTAACTATTTCTAGCCAAACAATTTTCTTCGAATACTAATATTATTCTGAAAATGATAGTCCAAAATTAAAAACTTGACAAAAGAACCATTAAAAATAAAACACATGTTCATTTTTATCGATTTTTATCCAAAAAAATACCAACAAAATTTATTTCAGACACTAATTGAACAAAAATACAAAATTCATGCACCATTTTGATCCAAAAAAATTCCATGATCAAAATAACAAACATTATATTTTTCATGTACTATTTTGACAATTAGCTCAATATATTATAGTTATAGATAATACATGTCGGCCTCTCACCATAAATCAAGGGAATGACCAAGCAGCAAATTAAAAGTATCAACTACTGGTTGTAGGCGTTGATTGATGATTTGCCACCCGAATGGCAAGCATGTACATTGCTTGATCAGTGCTTTTTTTAATTTTGTCCATGCCTTTTCTAATCATTACTAGACTTTCACCAAAAGAACAGATGTGATGTTCCCTTTCTTATTATGTTCAACTGTGGCCTATTTCTATTATATGTAGATTCGAAAAAAGTTTGGGAGTAGATAGGAAGATGATAGTCCACATATAATAAAGGAAGGGAGATAATTGGACAGAACAAGAAGGAGACAGCAGATCTGTTAAGTATCACCATTGATCCAGCTCACGAGTCATGTGTTCAAAATATGATCTTTGATTTATTTATTTATTAATTAATTTTGATCAATTTTTTCCTTTTTTTTTTCTTTTTTTTTTTTGTGTGCATGACATGACTAATTTTTGAAGGATAAACTTTTTTTTTCTTTTTCTAAGAAATTAATTGTTGGAGGTTATAATTATATCTGCGACATTATGTTAGGATTATTTAGTTTTATAGTCTCGTATAATTTTGAAAAATTACATTTAGATTTTCATATTGTTCAGAACAGAATTTATGTTTCGTCCTAACGGTTGATTTGGACCGACTGTACAAAATATAGACCTAAATACAAATTTTGAATATTTTATGAGAGCTTAAAACTAAACGAAAATATGTAAGGGTTGTTTTACTTGGATTATTTAGTTTTTACATGGTGAAGGTTGTGTGACTTCGTTATTTTTTTTTTTTTTCATGATCAATCGAAAACGAGACTTGTGATACTGTTGTTTGTTTCTATTCTGATCTCAGCTATTACACAATATTCCGGGACTCTTGAGTTGCAAGCATTCAACAATGAGACCAGGACAAGTGACATCTGACGATACATGATGCCTATGAAGTCTTCCACATGAACGACATTATTGCATGTTATTTGGTTTTCGTTGAACAATAAAATAAAAAATAGTTGGAAAGTGTTCCTCGAGCCTGACCTCGTCATCTATGTTGTATGAACTTGAATACGACACGACATAATAAAAGAAATAATGACATAGATGAGACCCCATCATAACGTGTCATAGTTTATTTTGATGTGACCATAATGTGTCCGACACGACACTGCCAACTTTTTGGCTACAATCAGATATAATGCTAGAAGACATTCAGTATCTAGAATTTTGGTTCCAGCCGAACTGAAATTGTTAAACCAAATAAGCACAAATTCAAAACAAACCGAAATAAGTCAAAACTGAAACCGAAACGAATAATCGCTCCAGTTTGTTCGGTTGGATTATTTTTATTGTTTAATAGGTCGGACTCAAAATTGAAATCGTAACTAAATTATATTAAAAATTATAATTTTTATACACACATTTGTTGTATTTTAAAGTTGTAGCCAGAATTTGACTAATTGTTAAATTATAAAAATTTGTCTTCAAAACACACACACAAGACACATTTTGGACCAAAACCCAAAATATTGTTTTCAAAATATACACATTTTTTAAACCCATAATATGCATAAATTTGAGGATATTTACATAACTGCATAGGTTTTATTCAGTTTTCGGATTTTGACCAAAACCTAAAAACCGAATATATATTTTTAATATTTTCAAAACTGAACCGATTTTTTTTACCTGCTTACGTGTACATCAGTTGTGTTTTCCGCCAACACTGTTGGCGGACTCTGTCTTTTTTTCTAAATTTTATAAACTTATTTCGTTTGCATGAATTTAATATAAATTTATTTTGCTACTTTAAATTTTCTGTTTTGTTTTCAACTCTTCAAGGGACCTTGTTTCTCATTAACTCCTGTAGATGGTTTATCACTGTTTACTTACTCCCCGTAGATCTCGACCGATGACCTGCCATGACTGACTTCTGGATTTCTTGATGGCACTAAATTCCTCCAAAACTTAGCACGTAATTGAAAGTTTAATGATTGATTAATACTATTCGTTTTTCCTACCTAATTCAATCACTTCCATCTCGACACCTCTTCACTCTGCCAATAACCTCTCGTTGAAGTAAAATAAACTAAAAAAATTAATATTTTGCGTATGTATTATGGTGAAGTAAAATAGAGTAGGACAAAATAAAAAAATATTTCATTTGAATGTTTTGAAGGAGTGAAAGTTACAAGTAAAAAATTCTAAAGTTTAGTATTTATTTAATTGTTGAAGTGAGTGGGAATGCGTAATTTTTTTATTGAAGTAAAATAAATAGTAAATTTTTTTGTTGTTAAAGTATAATGGAAATAGTGCTACAACCAAATGCGCGAAATAAGAATAAAGACTTTTGACTGCGCTCCATTACGGAAGAAGAAGAAATACCGATATCAATTTTTTTTGATTTCGTGACAGACAAAATTTACTGTTTATGTCAAATCACAATAAATCTTATCTTAAAATTCTTCAACAAAACACGTGAAGTAATTTCAAATCCAAATTTTGACATGTTTCATCTTCCAAATTCGCAAAGCAAACAACCGTTAAGTTCGATATATCAGCACTCGTGCTATGTACCCGTGCATTGGAGGGGCCGGGAGGTTAAGTATAGATAAATGCGAAGGCTCCTCCCTTAGAGAAATTATTTGGTGTGTCGGACGCAATACATCATTCACATACCAACCGTTAGATTACCATGGAAATGTGTGCATGCACATACTTCTATGCAATCTAACGGTTGGGGAGTTGTCGGGTGCACTGCGTCCGGTCCATACAATAATTTTTCGCTCACGTTTTATCCCCTTTCATCGCGTGTTCGTCAGAGCGCGCATAATGTCATTGCCACGGAATCGTGAAAAGAATGATAGGACTTCACGCCAACATACCTGTAAAATTTTAGGAACAACTTCTTCAAAAAAGACTATGTAATTCGAAAATGCTAAACTGCCCGCGGCCTGTGACCACCGACGTGTCCGCACGGACACATGTCCAAATTCCAGTTGCCCCTCTATTTGTATGGATCCGTCATAGATTGACCTGCTAACGAAAATGCGACACGTTGCGTGCGGACCACGACCGCGGTCCATATAGCAGCGCTCTTTGTAATTTTAAGGACCACGTCATACTTTTGACGAAGAATATGGTGTCCTACGTGCTACAACATGTCGTTCAATCAACTATGGGCTATGCTATGACTACAACCAAATGCCTACAATGTTAGCCTTGCTTGAGCAAAAGCTCAGTTTCCTTCTTTTCTTTAGTCCCACATCGGATGGGCCAACCCCTCCTTGTGTACATATATTAGTTCCTCTTCTTTGCTTTCTTAAAGTTGTTGTGTAGGGAACCCCTTGGGCCACACGCGCGCGCCGCCGCCGCCCGGCCCGGCTCGGCGAGCGTAACGGGTGCGGGTACGCGCCCACATCTGCGGGCGCCGAATGCCGATTCGATTTTCTCTTCGGGTTCGGGCTGAGACCCTAAAATTCTTTTTGCTCATTTTCAATTTTTCTTTTTTAAATTTCTGAACGTTGGAAATTAATTTTGTCCGTTAGTATTTGTTTTTGAACCGTTAATATATTTTGTGTCCAGGTTCATTCTCTCCTTCTCTTGTGTAACGGCTGAATTAATAGAAAAATTAATTCAGACCGTTATATATTGGATGGACTATTATATATATGAATGGTTTTCTTTGTAAACATCATAAGAATTTTTTTCCTCCAAACAATTGCTGCCAACATTCTGTTCTGTCCAATTTTCGTCGTTTCACTCGTCTCCAAGCTCTGGGCAGAGCTAAGTCCTGGTCGTTCTCTCCGAGTCGTGTGCGGCCACGAGATACCGGTAGTGCGGGGTTTTACCACTAGGAACTTTGGGAAACGTCTGCACACAGATCCCGAATCAACTCTTAGGGCAGTGCTTCGTGCACGACTTCCCCAGAGGCCGGTAACATCAGTCTATTTATTTTTTATTCACAAAGTTTTCAATAAGAAGACGATAACTTTTCTAACATACAATCCTCTTACAACCGTCGCGTAGCGGCTACTTGGTGGCCACCCATTAGAGAAGGAGGAAGAAGTGGGGCCCAATGGCTGTCCGAGTGGTCGAAACGTTTCGTGACGATAGTTCATTGGATGAGAGGTGAGCCAGAGGTGGCCCACATGGTGGTGGGGGATTTGGGAAGGTTGTAAGCAGGTTGTAAGCATTTGGTAGTAAACTTAGCATTATTGATCAACTATAGTCGTGGATAGGTTTCAATATAGACGTTCGATTGACGTGATAATGTACTATAATATTTCATATGATTTTGACACATTTGTAAGTTTATAACACGGAGGTTGTTTGACACATTTGTAAGACTAACACGGAAGTTGACTCAAATGCACCAAATTTTATCCCTACGAATGAGGACACTTGAGATTCTTCTCCCATTTATGGTTGCAATCTAGACTCGTTCAGAAAAAAAAATGATCAAAACTTAGCTTTTGTCCGGAGTTGAAAACGAATGCAAATGAAAGAATCAAAATATTTTTTTGGCAAAGGAGAGAGAGAGAGAGAGAGAGACAGAGAGAGAGAGAGGTATATAGACAAAAGAATTTTGCAAGCCAAAAAGACTACTCCTAAAGAATAAATGGATATAAATATTTCGGCGGACCCGAATTCGATAGTGGAATTCGGATTGGCAATCGACGTCCACAGATCACACGTTACACGCATCAAACCGAGCCAGGACGGACGACGGATGGCGCGTACGTGTGACCCATAAGTGTAGTCCATAACAACTCACAAGTGAGCGAGAGAGAAGAAGTAATATAAGTACTCTAAGACAGTAACGGGACATAAGTCGGACTGATCCGGACTGTAGTCCGAACTTAAATAAAAACAAAAAAAATTTACTAGGTAACATGAAATGGTTGTAGTTTGATGGTAAAAATGATATGTTGTGGTTGCAAAGACCAGAGCTTGAATTCCAGTGGTCCCATATGTTCCAAATATTGAAATACACTTTTTTACATAATATTAGTGGATAAAATATTCACTGCTCTCAGCCTCCTCTACGAAACTCTCAATTTCTTTTAACAAAAAACTTTGGCTACGCCCTTGCTCTAACACGAGTATTTCCAATCAATGTGGGTCTATAGTGTTTTGAAAGTTTAGGATTTTGATAATTTTAAATTAGTTAAATTTAGATATATTTTGTATTTTTTTGTGTTAAGTAAATGATGAAGTATGTATAGTCCAATATATATATATATAAAGCGAGCGAGCGAGCGAGCTCCTTTTTACGGAAAAATTCAATGTTGAAAAAAATTACGAAGACGAATCGACGTGGAATTCATCGGACGATCTTCCTCGGAATCAACCACGAACTCTCTGATGACCTTCTTCCTCTTCCTGTAAAGTTGGACACCTCATTTGTGAGTTCTCACACCAACGTAGGTAATTTGGCCATGAAATAACATACATCCTTTCGCTCTGCTCGGCCTAGATGGCCGAAATGCCATTAGTATGCTGACGACATACATACTGTCTGTCGGTTATGGCAGTATGCGATTGATGTGCCGCTCCGAAGATCGTTGTTCACGGAAAAAATCAAAACCTTGCAAAACATACCGACGATATTTCGTGCACTGATACTTCCGCCATATATTTTTTCGTTCCGAAGATTCCTTTGAAAGGATGCTAAAAAAAACTGGCGCAGGTCTTGTTGGTGCTCTCGATTTTTCGCTCTCTTTCTCAATTATTTTTTCCAACAACTAAATGAAATATGAGAGCCTCTATATAAAGATGAATTCAGCTTACATGCGGCCTCAGAAAAAAAAATCAGACGGCATGAGTAGTCTTTGCCGCTGTACTACACAGAGCAGACAGCGCCGTCAGGCGCCGAAAGCTGCAGCCGCATGGCACAGAGAGCCACGAGTCGCCACTGATACGTATAGGTCGTGCGACGGATAGGGATAACTGTCGATAGAAACTTTGTATGCTAGTAGACCTAGCAGTTATTTAGAGGTGTATCGTGTCATGGATATGGCATGATTAGAGCATGGGGTGGGGAGAACAATAAGTAAAGCGTTTGGGCTCCTTTGCACTTTTTCCTTGTTCGTCCGGACGCTCTGCCGGAGCGACGGGTGGTGGTGACCCTATATATTGCAGGCGGCCTCTGTCGTTCAAAAGACGGTATGCTTGTAGGCCCATGATTCTCCGAGAGAATCATACCAATCCCATTTATGGCCAGATAGTCCACGTGTTGGAAAGTTGTTCTCAAACTGCATTCACTTAGACGGTTAGGCGAACCATTGGATATTTATTTCAGTACTTTATTGGCATGCTTCTATGTATCTTGTAATGTCCCTCTGAGGACCTGGTGTCACGCCCCAGTCCCAAAATATCGAGGGACTAGACACGTGGCAATGGCCAGCAGTACACACCGATGGACAACCCAATTTAATGGATCCATCGGGCATACTTAAGTTGTAATATAGGTCTAAAACCATAGTAAAAACTAATCTCATCCACACACAGAATAATAAGAACAACAACAAATAAAGAAAGTACATCAAAGTCCAGTCTCAGCAGAGTATGTCGGGGAACAACCCGATAAGAGTCTAAAATACTGGTTCATTAGACCAGAACAAAAGAGTCCAAATATAAAGTATCTGAAGAGTACAAATATCATAAGCTCAAGTAAAGTCTTCAGCCATCACCTCTGCTTCTATGTTAGGTTCTCCTTCAGCAATAGCTCCTGGTACAACTTCAGCTCCTGTCCCGTAAACCTCGGAATAATGTTCTTCTGCTAAACCTGGGGACATCATCCATTCCAGGTCCTCAGGGGACATAGCAAGGTACAAATAATACAAGCCAAAAATAGATGCAGTGAAATAGAAATTGAAATAAGCAGGGTAACTACATAACCATCTATGTGAAAATGCAACTGAGAGCAACACTAGTACTCAGGCTGAGACTGCTACAAGCTCTGTGTCGGGGAGCCGGTAGCAGCAATATCTAGTAATGGTCTAGCTCTGCTCGAGAGTCTACAACCTCATAATAGTAGTATATATATAGAACAGCCTGTAGCCTGTGTGTCTCTCCCCACCCAATGTAACCACACGTCTCATGTCCATGTCACGTGAGATCAGAGCTAATGCAACAGTCATAATCTAAGAATATAATAACTATGTCCATCCTGTATCCTACACAGAATCACCTTAAATATCTAAAGAAGATTCTGTCTCATGAAGGTGTCAAGTGTCCTAGGTTACATTGTACTTGTTAAACAAGCACGAGAATGTAAAGGGTCTCGAATGTCCATCACTAAATGACATCCACAACTCCGCGTACGGGGTTGGCACCCGACTGTAATCGGACGCTAAGTATGTCATACGGTCCTAGGTTATATCATGCACACTAGTCACAGAAAATAGAGCAAGAGAACAAAATAAACTAATAAATTGCAATTTATGGCAAGGTACACTTGCCTGTGATTGGAATACCAGTAGCGGTCCCTGTAACAGTGGGTTCAGCAAATACTTCTCCAAAAGCTGAAATGAATATTACCAACAGTCTCAGAACATAGGAAATAGCTAGAAACGCCTGTCCTTAAGTCCAGTTTGGACACAAGGACAAAATTGACACTTCTGGCCAAAGCGGGTCCATATGTGGGCCGCTTTGCACCGAAAACCGGATCAGGGTCAAAGGTCTCCAAATCAGTCCAACTTAGTGTCAACAAGTCAGGAACGTTGATACGAACCCAACGGAACTTCCAGAATTGGATTCCGATGAGCCGTTCTCAAAATCGTCCGTCGGATGGAGCCTGTGGGGCCCACGACACACGATTTTCCAACGTTCTCAGAATCGAACCAAACTTGACCCATAGGATCATCGTATTGCTACGAGTCTGATGGCACAAGTTTCGTCTCGATCTGATGTGTATACACTAAGTTACAGCAAAATACAGAAAAGTCAGATACGGGGTGTTGTCCGCGGATACGCACTGATTCCGGTGTGCACGCACATCCGAATCAGCTTCTGCGAAATCCCGCACGTCCGTATCAACGACCCACACGTTTCGGTGAAGACCGTACGTGACCAAGTCGTCCCGTTTGGCGGGGCGTACTCGATTCCGGGGTAAAACAGGGCTTAGTTTTTTTCTGTTTTTGGATCGCGGTGTGCGATCACCACAGGACGCGATGCCCCGAGCGGTTTGTCCGGGCACCGAGAGGGTCATACAGTCTACGCGATACAATTTACGGAATTAAAATCAGAGCTACGAGCAAGAAGTTACAAGTACCTGAAGTGGTCTGAAAAACCGAGTCCTTCGTGTCCTCGTCTCCTGTGTCGAGTCCTGTGTCCACCCTAGGTTTTAGGGTTCTGGGATTGCGGTGGTCGGGCAGGGCGAGTCCGGTGGCGAGGGGAGAAGGCTGGGAGTGGGGTTCAGGCCGGCGGAGGTCGGCGAGCCTCTGGGACGTCTCCGTGAGGCCGGCGGAGGTCGGCGAGTCGGCCGGAGTCGAGTTCTGGAGGTGCGGGGTCGGGTGAACTTGGTCGGAGGGAGGAGGAGAGAGAGGAGGTTCTGGAGGGCGGCGGTGGCGCCGGGTGGTGCTGGACGCGGTGGCGAGTCCGGTCGAGTAGTGGGAGAACAGGCGGCCTGGAGGCGGGTGGTCGAGGGATCAATGGGCGGCCGGAGTCAGGTTCTAGGGTTTAAATAGAGCTTCGAGGAGGGGGATCGCCGGAAGTTTAGCCGTAATAGGAAGGGGAAGGGCTGGGGGTTTCGCTGGAATAGGAAACGGTCGGTCTCCGGCGGCCACGGCGGCGGAAACGGTCGCCGGAGATGAAGAGTCGGGGAAGAAATGAATTTGGGGGTTAGGGTTTAGACCGGGTCGGGTCCTGGCGGGTCGGGTCTGACCCGGATCCGACCCGCTAGTCGAGCGGTTCGGTCTAGTCAGACCGGCCGGTCCGGTTTGGTCCAATTCTCTGGTTTGGTTTGGTTTATTAATTGGTTGAATTTAAATAGTTAAAATTTAACAATAGTTTTTAATGCTTTAAAAATTCATCCGGGATCAAATAAATTCCCGGAAAAATACCCCATGCCCAGTTTTTAATTTTACACTAGAAAATATAATTTTTATCATATTTTAATATTATTTAATATCTTTTAAATTTTCCTTTTAATTCAGACTACTTAAATTTATTGGTTTAAAAATTACAGAAAATGCTAATTAATTTCAGAAATTAAATTTAAAAATTCTTAAAATTTTCAGGTGATTACACCTGGTCCCTTTCCAGGTGTAGATATTCATGAGTATTCACAGAAGCGCCGATCCGGACTGGTTACTTATATTTGCGAGGATGTCTTCCCTTCGAGCCTTGTGATTGTTACCTGATATTCTTATATTGCGTTTGTTGTGTTGTACTTTTATATTCTAGTTCTGCAGTGAATTTGTTTCCATCCGACTGTCATCTTTAGATACTTTGTATTGAGATCTAGTTCATAGATATTATTCATTTATTCATATGATTTTCTGTGGATGAGATTTAGATTATACCCTGTGACTTGTGACATTTATACCACTTGTGGATTTGATATTCATATTACAGCGTACGTATGGATTTTGGTTTCCATATATTGGAGTTGTCATATCCATACGGCTGGCATGCTTACGTGTCCCAGTCCTACGTATTTTTGGGACTGGGGCGTGACAGGCCATTGCCACGTGGCTCAGTTCCTTATATTTGGAACTGGGGCGTGACACTTTCTATCTTGCCTTAGTTTAAGTTACAGCATGCAATGTATATATAAATGACTGAATAACGGTACCACCGTTAGATGACTTTTTACCTGCGACGTTGCACCCACCTGCACAAGACTTACCATGTTCTTCCCTGTCAAGAAAATATCATTAGCTTGAACAAATAATACAGTAATATGATGGGTCATGGCACACATTGCCACCGTGGATAATAGATATAGTAAGACGGCGATCCTTGCAACGCGGGTAGCAAGCCCTGCTACAAGACCCCGCGTTACCCGTGATAGTCATGCTAGCATAGCTATCCAAGTTTTGCCCGGAATGAATCAGACCCAGTGCCCCGGAGACCGTTTGCAGGAATGAACCTTGTGCACAAGTTGTCTGACCAAACGATGTCTCAATACTAAGTTAATAAATGAAGCATTTCAAGCCATCATAATGAACATAACTGCTTTAGCACAGTGCGATTGACATAGTCTACCTACTCAAATGATCATATTTCAAATATTTTGCACTACTCATTTGCACAGTTATAAATAATAAGTTCTAGCTATAACTGAAGCATAAATAAATAGATGCATAGCGGACAAGAACGCTTACAATGTGATCGTACAAAAATTTGTATGAAAAGCATCAGTGTTCCAAGTTACTTCTTATTATCTTGACTCACTTATTATTATTCTTATAGTATCGTTGATCGAAAATTCATAGACGAGTCAGATTGTTAAGAATCAAGACTTGGAAGAAGGGAGCTAATCGAAAGTAAGGCCACTCACAAGTTTAAGAATCGTGGAAGAAAAATGAGATATTCAAGACTCCGCTCGCGCGTCGCCTACACGATCACCTGCACGCACCAACAGATGATCAATATCTTCTGCCTCGGTCTCCCAGATTTTGATACAAAATACGAAGTTCAAGGAACGAAGATAATAAAATTTATCAAAACCGTTCAAGAAAATGCAAGTCACAAAACCAACAAAAAAGCAACAAAGCGGCATCGAAAATGGACAAGGAAACAAACACAACGGAAAGGCCCCTCGTGACTCTGCCGTCGAGTCCTTCCTCGAGGCACGATCCGCTGAATGTGGGACTTTATTCCGAAGAAACCAATCCATAATGTCACGCCCCAGTTGTAACACCCCGTTCCGCTCAAGCGGACTGCCGTCTCAAACGGTAATCGTGCAGCTGTCCCGACCTGCTTTGCCTCAAATAAGAAACAAAGGATATCCAGACTTGTCCCTACAGGAATCCGGCTTAGGCTTTCAGAGGCTCGCTCAGACGTATCGCTCTACCGAGGCGAATCATCGCTAAGGTGGGTGGCTACGGTGAACTTGTCTTTGCTTAGCCAACACACATAAAATCTGGAATATTCATGCTAGTCGCTAGGTGATTCACCCCCTGCATGCTAATAAATCCAACGCACCTAGCTAAGGGAATAATCCCAACTTGTATTGCTTGCTAGAACATGGAAAATAAAATACTGCTTATATTCAGACCCTCGCATGCTAAGTCCCCTAACGATTTCACTTCTCGGCTTACCTTCGGGTCCGAGCAACGTGCCTGCTTACGTCCCTTAGAAACGCATGCTTGTCTGCCTGTATGTTGCCTTATATTCATCCAAACCCCGGAAGACTACTACGTAGTCGTTCCGTGCCTGAATGAACCTGCAAGTATCCGGGACCGTTAGGTCACCAAGGCAATTCTCGAACCAGGGAATCTGCACCCTAAATAAATGTATCCCTGAATCACAGCTCGTGGAGCAAACTACTGAATCAACATTCCTGCCACAACAAGTTCATATATATATATCCTGACTCAAACTTGTTCCATATAACTTGTTCATATATATATATCCTGCTTCGAACTTGTTCCTGTACCTGACGACCCTGACCTGCATGTCGCGGACAACTTGTTTCAAGTGAGGTTCTCCCGATCTCAGTTCCTGCGGACGGTCTCCGGGGCACCGGGCCGATCCGATCCGGACAGGAACCCCTGTTAGTCTGCCTGCTTCGGGCAGAATGGTGTGTAGCGCCTGTGAATTTATCCTTCACGCCATTCTTGCTCACAGACTAAGTAGCCGCCTGACTCGGAAGGAATGATCTGTAGCGCTCCTGATCCGTGTCGCTGTATTCATCTCCTTTCATGTGCTACACCTGTCCTTTATGGCTATGCCAGCGACTCCTGTTCATATAGATAAGTCATCCTCGCTTAGCGGCTATCTGCATGCGAGTCACTGCATCGCATTAACGAACAACTGAACACCTGAACGATCATGTTAAAACGACCCTCCTGTTTGCATATGCTTGCCTCCTGAATGCTTATACATGTTCCTGCTTGAATTAACATGTTTGCCTCAATGTTTGCCTTGGACAGGGAAGGAGATGGTAAGTTGGTAAGTCTCGCCGTGTTTTCTCTAACATCGTACGGCGCACTGCCCGACACGTTAGGCTATTCAACGTTTGCATGAAACTGATCCTAAGGCAACTAGAAAGATAACTTAATAGTTGTGCACGGAACCTGTATTACTTGTTTGGATTTGTCGAGCGGGCGAGTAGCTTCCCCACCAGTGCATTCAATGTACTGATAATCCACCAGTTTATATGCAGGGTGCGGGAGAACCTCGTTCGGTGCGGGCGCCTCCTTCGTGCGTGTTAAGGCCAGGAGTTCCCTCTGAAGCCTTGCAACGGTGCGTCCGGGACTGAAGCACATATACAAGACATAAGTTGTGAACATCGCCTGACCATCGCCTGTACAATCATTCCACGGTTGTAGCCACTTGGCACGCTTTCACTGTTTCAGAGAGAGAGGCTTGAGCGACTTGTAATCTCGGCTATACGCCGCCTGTAATACATGTTTCATATCAATAAAGAGATTACTTTACTTGCTTCAATGCTTCCGCTATATTGTCAACTCAGTGAACCTGTTACCGATCGCTATGCGTTCCTAAACTCCGCTGCACTCGGACAATCTGTGCGACTCTGTGGCTTAGAACTCTTGCCGCCAGCCAATGAACCATGGCCTTGCACGGGCGTGGATCACGCTCGTGCGGCATCACGCCCGGATAGGTTAAGCGATCGTTCCGCGGGAGCGCTGGCGAGGGTGATTCCCGCCTAGCGGGAACGGCCGATTTGCCTGCGGGAGATCGGGGCGTGACAGGTTGGTATCAGAGCCTGGCTTCTACGCCTTTGTCCTCAATTCGATATCTCTGTTTCGAAAGCTCGTTCGTGGGTTATGTGCACGCTCTCTCTCAATACCTCGATGGGATGTTCCAACAATAAGTCTAAATACTTTCAAAATATGTTTTGAATGTAATGATATGATTGCCTGTCTGGTTGTATGCTGCGAGTGGCCTTTGTGCCAACCTGTGCGAACCCCTGAGAGTATCGCTAGTAGCTTGTCCGATTTTCACTAACCCTAAGTTTGGTTGAATGCATCTATTCGAGGGACGCCTTGAACTAGTGCACCATCCAAGACTTAGAAAAGGTGAAACTCGAGTGCTAAGACTTCGCTATCACTAAGCTGGTTGACGTGTTCACGCTAGAGGGTACCTTCGAAAGTGCGCACGATCCAGTCTAAGCGATATGCTGATTTCGACGCTTGTGCAAGTGAAGATCCAAATGAACAAGTACAAACGACTTGTCTAGGATTGCCTCAACCCTAGATTACTGCTTGTCCTTAGTAAGTCTCGAGGACGAGACTTTTTCTAAGTTGGGTAGGATGTAACACCCCGTTCTGCTCAAGCGGACTGCCGTCTCAAACGGTAATCGTGCAGCTGTCCCGACCTGCTTTGCCTCAAATGAGAAACAAAGGATATCCAGACTTGTCCCTACAGGAATCCGGCTTAGGCTTTCAGAGGCTCGCTCAGACGTATCGCTCTACCGAGGCGAATCATCGCTAAGGTGGGTGGCTACGGTGAACTTGTCTTTGCTTAGCCAACACACATAAAATCTGGAATATTCATGCTAGTCGCTAGGTGATTCACCCCCTGCATGCTAATAAATCCAACGCACCTAGCTAAGGGAATAATCCCAACTTGTATTGCTTGCTAGAACATGGAAAATGAAATACTGCTTATATTCAGACCCTCGCATGCTAAGTCCCATAACAATTTCACTTCTCGGCTTACCTTCGGGTCCGAGCAACGTGCCTGCTTACGTCCCTTAGAAACGCATGCTTGTCTGCCTGTATGTTGCCTTGTATTCATCCAAACCCCGGAAGACTACTACGTAGTCGTTCCGTGCCTGAATGAACCTGCAAGTATCCGGGACCGTTAGGTCACCAAGGCAATTCCCGAACCAGGGAATCTGCACCCTGAATAAATGTATCCCTGAATCACAGCTCGTGGAGCAAACTACTGAATCAACATTCCTGCCACAACAAGTTCATATATATATATATCCTGACTCGAACTTGTTCCATATAACTTGTTCATATATATATATCCTGCTTCGAACTTGTTCCTGTACCTGACGACCCTGACCTGCATGTCGCGGACAACTTGTTTCAAGTGAGATTCTCCCGATCTCAGTTCCTGCGGACGGTCTCCGGGGCACCGGGCCGATCCGATCCGGACAGGAACCCCTGTTAGTCTGCCTGCTTCGGGCAGAATGGTGTGTAGCGCCTGTGAATTTATCCTTCACGCCATTCTTGCTCACAGACTAAGTAGCCGCCTGACTCGGAAGGAATGATCTGTAGCGCTCCTGATCCGTGTCGCTGTATTCATCTCCTTTCATGTGCTACACCTGTCCTTTATGGCTATGCCAGCGACTCCTGTTCATATAGATAAGTCATCCTCGCTTAGCGGCTATCTGCATGCGAGTCACTGCATCGCATTAACGAACAACTGAACACCTGAACGATCATGTTAAAACGACCCTCCTGTTTGCATATGCTTGCCTCCTGAATGCTTATACATGTTCCTGCTTGAATTAACATGTTTGCCTCAATGTTTGCCTTGGACAGGGAAGGAGATGGTAAGTTGGTAAGTCTCGCCGTGTTTTCTCTAACATCGCACGGCGCACTGCCCGACACGTTAGGCTATTCAACGTTTGCATGAAACTGATCCTAAGGCAACTAGAAAGATAACTTAATAGTTGTGCACGGAACCTGTATTACGTGTTTGGATTTGTCGAGCGGGCGAGTAGCTTCCCCACCAGTGCATTCAATGTACTGATAATCCACCAGTTTGTATGCAGGGTGCGGGAGAACCTCGTTCGGTGCGGACGCCTCCTTCGTGCGTGTTAAGGCCAGGAGTTCCCTCTGAAGCCTTGCAACGGTGCGTCCGGGACTGAAGCACATATACAAGACATAAGTTGTGAACATCGCCTGACCATCGCCTGTACAATCATTCCACAGTTGTAGCCACTTGGCACGCTTTCACTGTTTCAGAGAGAGAGGCTTGAGCGACTTGTAATCTCGGCTATACGCCGCCTGTAATACATGTTTCATATCAATAAAGAGATTACTTTACTTGCTTCAATGCTTCCGCTATATTGTCGACTCAGTGAACCTGTTATCGATCGCTATGCGTTCCTAAACTCCGCTCCACTCGGACAATCTGTGCGACTCTGTGGCTTAGAACTCTTGCCGCCAGCCAATGAACCATGGCCTTGCATGGGCGTGGATCACGCTCGTGCGGCATCACGCCCGGATAGGTTAAGCGATCGTTCCGTGGGAGCGCTGGCTAGGGTGATTCCCGCCTAGCGGGAACGGCCGATTTGCCTGCGGGAGATCGGGGCGTGACACCAGTCCCAAAATATTGAGGGACTAAACACGTGGCAATGGCCAGCAGTACACACCAATGGGAAAATCCAATTTAATGGATCCATTAGGGTATACTTAAGATGTAAAACAACAGTAAGGGTCTAATATACTAATCTCATCCAAAGCAGATAATCACCAAAATAAATGTCAGAATAATCAAGATCAATATATCCAACAAATCTCAATAAAAAGTCTCGGGGAACAACCCGATTAATTGAGTTTGATACAATAGTTCAATAAACAGGAAATAACAGAAATAACTGAGTATAGATAAGCAGATACTCAGGAGAAATCCTCAGCGATCACCTCGTCCTCGGATTCTTGTACTGCTCCAAAGACTGCTCCTGTCCCGTACACCTCGGGGTAGATCTCCTCTGCTAAACCTGGGGACATAATCCGGATTCCAGGTTCTCAGGGGACATAGCAAGGTACAAGAATAACTCAAGCCAAAATAAATGCAGTATATAAAATGAATCAATAGGGCAAACTATATAACCAGCTAAGTAATATGCAATATGAGAGCATCACTAGAACTTAGGTTGAGGCTACTACAAGCTCTGTATCGAAAAGCCGGTAGCAGTGATATCATGTAGGAGCCTAGCTCAGAGAGGCTACGACACCGTAATAATATAATCAACCTGTAGCCTGTGTGTCTCTCCCCACCCAATGTAATCACACATCTCATGTCCATGACGTCTCATGTCCATGTCATGCAAGATCATATCTAATGCAGCAAGTCATAATGATAGCTAAGCACATGCAATATCTATGTCACGAATCATGTAAACCTATACAAAATCACCATAAATATCTCAGGAAGATTCTGTCTCATGAATAGTGTCAGGTGTCCTATGGTATGACGTACTTGATGATGCAAGCACAAAGATAGGTATAGGGTCTCGATATCCATCTCTAGGGGATATTACACAACTCCTCGTACGGCGTTGACACCCGAATCTTGTTCAGACGTTAAGTAATGTCACACGGTCCTAGGTTGAACAGATACAACATATAAATAAATTAAAGGAATATTATGTACAAGAACTGCAAGATTGACAAGGTACACTTGTCTGGGGTTCGGACTCCAACTGCTGCTCTGGTATCAGCAGAATTTGCAGGTACTCCTCCGGTTGCTAAAATAAACGTTACTATCAGGTTCAGAAGATATCAAATAGCTAGAATTGCCTGTCCATGAGTCCAATTCGGACACAGGGGCAAAATTGACCGTTTCTGGTCAAAGTGGAGTCCACATGTGGCCCACTTCGCACCGAAAAATGTGCCAGAGACGATGTTCTCCAAATTCGGCAAACTTAGTCTCTACTAGTCCAAAACGACGATATGAACCCAACGAAATGTCCAGAACTGGATTCCGATGAGCTGATCTCAAAATCGTCCGTCAAGTGGAGCCGTGGGGCCCACGATACGAGATTTTGTCAACGTTCTCAGAATCGAACCAAACTTGGGTCACAGAACCAGCGTATTGCTACGAGTCCGATGGCATAAGTTTTGTTTCGATACGACGAGCGTACAAGAAGTTACAACAAGTTTCAGAACAGGGCCGATACATGATGTTGTCGACGGATACGCGTTGATTCCGGTGTGCACGTACATCCAAATCAACTTCTGCAAAATCCTACACATCCGTATTAATGGCGCGCACCTTTTGATAAAGTTCGTACACGACCAAGTCGCCTCTTTTAGCGGGGTGCACCCAGTTCCGAGAAAATTAGGGTTTTATAAAGACCAAGTTTTTGGCCAATTTCACCCTCGAATAAATTACAAATTATAACTCAATAAAATGAACTAAAATAGGGTTTTAAAACTAGGTTATATGGTCTAAATTACTGTTCAGGTAGATTTTAGAATTAATTAGCAGGTTGCACGCAAAACGGTCGTGAACCGGGGAGTTCGGGATTTTTCTGAATTTTCAGGAAAAAGGATTTATTTTCCTGATTTTGCGTCGCAGTTTGCGATCGACACAGGACATGATACCCCGAACGAGTTGCACGGGATTCGAGAGGGTCACGTAGGGTACGCACACGATTAGACAAAACGGAAAATGAGGCGACGAGGAGAGAGAAACACTTAATGGAACAGGACGCCGAAAACGTCTGAAATTTGCTTACTCGCGGTGGCGCGACGATCGGCCGACGGCGGGTGGCAGTACTGCTGCGGCCGCTATGCTCGGCGCTGGTGGCGGCGGAGGTCGTCAGCAGGTCAGGCTCGTGGAGGCGTCGTCGGGGCTGGGCTAGCGGAGGGACGGCGGCCTGAGAGGCGGTGGTTGGCCGAGGTTGCTGGAGTTCAAATGGCTGGAGAGGCGTCAGCTGGAGATCTTCGTCGGAGGTCGGCTCGCGGAGGCGGTGGCAATGACCATGGATGGTGATGGGGGTTCGTTGTGGGCTGGAGAGAAGGTGGTGAAGATGGTGACCGCGGTGGGGTGGCTCGAGGTTTTTATAGGGGATGGCCGACGGCGGTTACAAGGAAGGGGAACCAGAGCGGGGAGGTGTAACGGGCGGGGGCGGCGGCGGAGGCGTAACGGACGGGGACGGAGGTGTAACCGCCACGGAGAGGAGTAACGACGGCCGAAGGGAAAAACGGCCGCGAAAATTTGGGGGGTTACTGTAGCAGCTACAGTAGTGGGTCGGGTTCAGGTAGTGGGTCGGGTCGGGTTCTGATCCGACCCGATCCAATAGGATTTGGGTTGGGTTCAAATAATGGGTTAAACCGGTTGGTTTTGTTCGGTTTATTTTGGTTTATTTAAAACATTAATTTTTAGGTCTTTAAAAATAGTTCCGGGGTCCAATAATTCCAGAAAAATTATTGTAAATCTATTAATTTTTTTACTTCCAAAAATATTATTTTCATAATATTTTAATATTTAATAAAATCACAATAATTATTTATTACCAGAAAATATTTATTTTAATTAGTTAAAAATCTCAAAAAATCCTAAAAATCATTTTTAAATTCTGTAATTTTTTTGGGGGTTTACACATAACGAGAAAATGATCTTAATTCAATCTGTCTCAATCGAACGATACCAAGAATTTCTTAGTCGCGCTCCCCGTATAGGGGAGAACGGGGCACTACAGTTGTAGCATATGACATAAGTTTTCGGCTTTGGCTTGAACTTTCTGATTTTACCTTCTGTCACGACCCGCACCCGGATATTTGGGCACGAGTACGTGGGTACGTCCAGCCTACGCCGCACCATCGGTGGTAGAACGCTGTATGGATCATCTCTACTATCTAAACGTCTCTAACAATATATATATGGTACATGTCAATCACCTCAACTCCAAACGGAGGAACAATATAGAATCTGATAAATATAGTTATACTCAATCACAATGCAATCTAAGAAAGATAGAGCACAAAAGGAATAACGAAAGAAAGAGTCACAATACAACCACAAGATTGAAAGAATATATACATGCCAAAACCTCAATAAGAGTCTAATACAAGTCCAAATCTATAGAACTAAGTCTCCTCGGTCGCTGGTACTATGTCCTCCTGCTCTAGGGGAGTATCCTCTAGTACCTCACCATCCTGTGGGCCATAATAGGTGGAAAACAACTGTTCTAGCCAATCATCTAAAAAATATTTTCAGTCAGGATTGGAGCAAAATACATACCTCTGAAAGCAGTTTCATATACATAATCGAGCATATATAACGAGTAATAAAAAATGATACAAGATGCACAAGTATTAAGAATGAACAATATAGGTGAGAACAAGCAATAATCACAATAAAGAACCAGAAAGTAAATACTGAAAATAAACTGCAAGTAGGAAACATGAATACTAGCTATGTGGTTAGAGTACAAGTTCGTTATGTGATCGGCTTAGGTTGCATATGAGGTGTAAAGGTAACTCAATTATACGTGAGGTGTATAATCGACATATACATGAGGTAAATAGGGCTTGATCACATAACCAACTTCTACTCCCCCTCCCCAACCAATACTCATGGATCCAATCACGATACGTTACGTACATGAATACGATATAGTCACACTAGCACACGAAATAGTGGATGCACATGAAGCACATGAAAATCAATACCCGATGCACACGATGAAATACATGTGAATGAGTACCCGCTGAACACGGTAAGAAATAACATCTCCTGACAGAATTCATATAGTACCAGTCCATATAACCAAGTGTCAGAATCAAGTACACAGTTCTAAATCAAGTGATATATACACTATCATGAAATAAAAACTAACAGAGAAATATACTCGCCTGAGGTCCTGAGCAAGGTGCGTGTCTCTCGATGCCCAAGCTCGTGTCACACAATCCTATATATTAAATATCAATGTCGTTTATGTGTAAGGGATGATAAATGAGTTAAAATGCACTAATATGAATTTTTAGGCCATTTTTAGGTCCACACTAGGTCACCCTTGACTAATTGTAATCACCTGAAAATTTTAAGAATTTTTAAATTTAATTTCTGGAATTAATTAGCATTTTTCTGTAATTTTTAAACCAATAAATTTAAGTAGTCTGAATTAAAAGAAAATTTTAAAAGATATTAAATAATATTAAAATATGATAAAAATTATATTTTCTAGTGTAAAATTAAAAACCGGGCATGGGGTATTTTTTCGAGAATTTATTGGATCCCGGATGAATTTTTAAAGCATTAAAAACTATTGTTAAAATTTAACTATTTAAATTAAACCAATTAATAAACCAAACCAAACCAGAGAATTGGACCAAACCGGACCGGCCGGTCTGACTAGACCGAACCGCTCGCCTAGCGGGTCAGATCCGGGTCAGACCCGACCCGCCAGGACCCGACCCGGTCTAAAGCCTAACCCCCAAATTCATTTCTTCCCCGACTCTTCATCTCCGGCGGCCGTTTCCGCCGCCGTGGCCGCCGGAGACCGACCGTTTCCTATTCCAGCGAAACCCCCAGCCCTTCACCTTCCTATTTCGGCTAAACTTCCGGCGATCCCCCTCCTCGAAGCTCTATTTAAACCCTAGAACCCGACTCCGGACGCCCATTGATCCCTCGACCACCCGCCTCCAGGCCGCCTGTTCTCCCACTACTCGACCGGACTCGCCACCGCGTCCCGCACCACCCGGCGCCACCACCGCCCTCCAGAACCTCCTCTCTCTCCTCCTCCCTCCGACCAAGTTCACCCCGACCCCGCACCTCCAGAACTCGACTCCGGCCGACTCGCCGACCTCCGCCGGCCTGAACCCCACTCCCAGCCTTCTCCCCTCGCCACCGGACTCGCCCTGCCCGACCACCGGAATCCCAGAACCCTAAAACCTAGGTGCGTGCTGCTGGCCATTGCCACGTGTTCGGTCTCTCGATATTTTGGGACTGGGGCGTGACAATGGTTTTTGTGGTGGCCCATGCAGGTCAACGACTAAATTGTTCGGTTTCAACTTAGGGACCGAACAGGCCTGCAATAATGATAGGATAAGTTTTTAGGATCTCATCCACTTGCTTGAAACGTTCTTGATATCTATATCGGATTCGAATCAATTTCTTGAATTGCATCCTGCCTTGATTCCTGTACGCCTCTTATTGTTTATTTTGGTTGCAGAGTTATGGATCCACGAACAAACGACGAGACTCCTACAATATCACCACGGGACGTTTTGGTAACCAACGAAGAGGAAGTAACACCAGTTGACGAAGGTCAATCCGCTCAACAAAACAGTCAAGTGAATCAACATGCCTCAGGAATCCAGCAAGATGACATACCAGTGCCCGTAATTTCACCAGGACAGGCTATGGACGGGCATCAGATATTACAAATGATCTACGCAGTGATGCAAGCTCAACAACAAATTCAACAAAAGGCTCTGCGTCATGAGGCAGAGAACTTGAGGAGCTGCCTAGTAAGTGCACTAGAGCAGGCAGATCTACCAGCACGACGGCCAACGACGGGCTCTATTGCCGATTTTCGACAGCTGAAGCCTCGTACCTTCTCAGGAAAAGAAGAGCCCACAGAAGTTCATGAATGGCTCACCAACACTCAACATCAATTAGAAGCAGCTGAGATTCCACAAGAACGTTGGATGACTGCAGTCAGAATGCAATTGACGGACAATGCTCATCACTGGTAGCTATCTGAAGAGACCCGACTTGGACCAGACCGAGTCACTTGGGAAGAGTTCTCTAGACTCTTACAGGAGATGTACATTCCAGCCATTGCTCGATCAGAACTTCGGGACAAGTTCAATCGCCTCACTCAGGAAAATCTGACAGTGGAAGAGTACAACGCTGAGTTCATTCGTCTAAGTCGCTTCGCCCCAACATTGATCCCGACAGAAGTAGAGAAGACTGAAAAATTCTTCGACGGACTAAACATTGAGCTACAGAAACTAATTGGATCCGTTGCACCTACTTCGTACTCAGACGTCCTTGCTGCAGCACGACGCATGGAGCGCGTCATCAGGAGAGAGACCAGTCTGAAGCGGCCATCCACACCAGCACCAGCCGGAACACCATAAGAAGCAGTTGCAAAAAGACCTCACATACACCAGCCACCAGAAGCATCTCCACAGGCAATACCTGTCTGTCCATATTATCGCAAGCGAGGCCATACTGAGGACGAGTGCAGACGAAAGAAGAGATTATGCATAGTTTGCGGATCCAGTCAGCATTTATTAAAGGAATGCCCTGAGCGTCGAGACAGAGCACCAATGGTTAACCAGCAAGCGTTACCAATACCGAGGCCAATCTATCCAGCGTTGGGAGCACCACCAACGAAAGTTCAAGAAGTTCTACCACTAGCTTCAGGAGGGTATCAGCCGAGGCCACCTTTGATACCCCAGGCACTGCTCTTCCAGCAGGTTCAGCAGCAGCAGAGGAATAGACGGCAAGGACGTGGAAAAGCCCTCGCGATGACCTTGGAGAACGCACAAATTCATGGAGTAGCTAATGCGCGTAAGTGATTCGTAGTTATCTCGTTCCTAGTATTGCTTTACTTCGTGCCTGCTGGTTCGTGACCCTAGACTTAACCTAATAATTTAAACTTGTTAATAATAGATAACCTAGTAATCACTTAGTAATTTTAAACTTGCTAATTTAGTGATAACCTAAAATTGTTTTTAAAGAATAACTTAGAATGCTTATAAATGTTAAACTGATATGTTTTTGAAAGATAACCTAGTTTTCTAAAACAGTAATTTCCTAGATTTCCCACATTTGGAAAATTGCATAATTTTTAAATGCTTAGGGAAATAATTTTTCCTAGGTATTACTCTCAACCTTGTTTCTCCTTAAATTTTAATGTGCATCGAATAATGTTTGCAACCGTGTCATCTCTATTGACCGGTTATTCTTTGATTGCGAGGACACAATCCTCTTAAGGGGGGTAGATTGTAATCCCCCTGATTTTCAAAATTTGATAAATTGAATTTTTCACATTTTCTGGTAATTTTTAGGATTTTTTTGTAATTAAATACAGGTATTTTAATTATTAAAGGATTTTTAAATGATAACAAATAATATTAAAATATTATGAAAATAATATTTTATGGTGTAAAATAAAAAACTAGACATAGGATAATTTTTCGGGAATTTATTGGGCCCCGGACCTATTTTTTAAACACCTAAAAATATTTATTTATTTAATTAATTATTAATCATTTAATTATCTGTTATTTAATTATTTTATTTTTTATTAAACCTTACAACCCGGCCCAAACCAACTTCGGCCCACAGGCCGGCCCAGCCCGCTCGTCCTATCGGGTCGGGTCGGGTCTGCCCGGACCCGACCCGGCCGCCCGCTAACCCGAAACCCCTTCGTCTCCCAGCTGAGAACCCGCCGCCCGACCGCCTTCCCCCGCCGCATAACGGCCGCCGCTCTGCTCCCGCAACCGCCGTCTCTTCCCTTCCCCGCCGTGTCGCCTTCCCCGTACCCGTCGGCCATCCGCCTCCCTCCACCTCTCTATAAAAGCCGCCCTAGCCATCGGCTGCTCCTCCCTTCGCCGCCCTCGCTGCGCTCGTCCTCAGCCACCCGGAGCCGACGGACTCCCCTCGCCGTCCTCTGCCCTTCGACGACCTTAACGCCGCCTGAATCCCCTCCGCCGCCACCCTTCTCGAGCTCCGCCTGACCTCGTCGAAGCCCCGGCCGACTCGACAGCAGCAGCACTCACAGCAGCCGCCGGCCGTCTCCGAGCGTTGCCTGAGCCGCCGCAGCCCTAGCCCGATCTCGCCGCCTCCGGCCAGCGTCGATGAAGCGCCGCTCCACCCTCCTCTGGCCCGCTCCGGCGAAGTCAGACACCGGAGCCCTAAACCTTAACTGAGACACGGCCGGACACAGTATCCAGGACACGAGGACACGAGATATTTCCTGTTTCCATGAGCCTTGTTCAGGTACTCCTAACTTCCTGCTCGTAGCTCGGATTTCGATTCCGTGAATTGTATCGCGTAGCCTGTATGACCCTCTCGGCGCCCGTGCAAACCGCTCGGGGCATCGCGTCCTGTGGTGATCGCACATCGCGATCCAAAAACAGGAAAACCAACGCCCTGTTTCACCCCGGAACTGAGTATGCCCCGCCAAACGGGACGACTTGGTCGCTTGCGGTCTTCACAGATACGTGCGCGTCGTTAATACGGACGTGCGAGATTTCTCAGAAGCTGATTCGGATGTGCGTGCACACCGGAATCAGTGCGTATCCGCGGACACCACCCCGTATCCGTACTTTCTGGTTCTCATTGTAACTTAGTGTACACACGTCGGATCGTGACGAAACTTGCGCCATTGGACTCGTAGCAAAACGCTGGTCCTGTGAGCCAAGTTTGGTTCGATTCTGAGAACATTGACAAAATCGTGTGTCGTGGGCCCCACAAGCTCCACTCGACGGGCGATTTTGAGAACGGCTCATCGGAATCCAATTCTGGAAGTTCCGTTGGGTTCGTATCATCGTTTCTGACCTGTTGACACTAAGTTGGACTGATTTGGAGACCTTTGACCCTGACACGTTTTTCGGTGCAAAGCGGCTCACATCTGGACCCCGCCTTGACCCGAAAATGATGTTTTTGCCCTTGTCTCCAAATTGGACTCAAGGACAGGCGTTTCTAGCTGATTTGTATTTTTTGGATATGATGATGATGTTTGTTTCAGCAACCGGAGTACTGTCTGCAAATCCCGTAGAAGTCAGAGCTACAATTGGATCCGGAACCCCAGGCAAGTGTACCTTGCCAATCTCTGCAGTTTTGCTATTTATTTCCTTGACATATATACATTATTTTATATGCTTGACCTAGGATCGTGTGACTTACTTAGCGTCCGATTACAGTCGGGTGCCAACATCGTACGCAGTGTTGTGTAAAGTCATCTAGAGATGGATACCTATACTTCTCGTACTTGACTTATCAAGTACTTTATACCCAGGACACCTGACACTATTCATAATACAGAATCGTCCTGAGATATTCATGGTGATTCTGTATAGGATATAGTTTTCATGACTTATTCCTTTATTAGATATTATATGACTGGATGCATTAGTTATGATCCTGTATGGCATGGACATGAGACGTCGTGGACATGAGATGCATGATTACATTGGGTGGGGAGAGTCACACAAACTACAGGTTGATTATATATATATTATGCCGGCGTCTTAGTCTCACGACGAGCTAGACAACCCCATGATATCACTGCTACCGACTCCCCGACACAGAGCTTGTAGTGGTTTCAGCCTGAGTTCTAGTGCTACTCTTATTTTGCATATCACTTAGATGGTTATATAGTCTACCTTATTATTTCATTTATTTCCTGTACTGCATTATTTTGGCTTGAGCTTTCTTGTACCTTGCTATGTCCCCTGAGGACCTGGATCCGGATTATGTCCCCAGGATTAGCAGACGAGTTCGACCCAGAGATATACCGGACAGGAGCATTAGCAGGAGCAGAAGCAGGAACAGTAGCAGGCACTGGAGCAGTACCAGATCCAGCAGACGAGTGACTTCTACGGTATTTCTGAGTATGTCCTGTTTCCATACTCAGTACTTTTGTGATATCTTTGTCTTTGTATCTTGACAGTTGTATCAGACTTGTATCAGCTTGTTCCCTGATTTATATACTTGTGACTTGATGTTCATGTTTACATTTATGTACTTTGTTGATATTGATATATTCATTTTCTGTGTATGAGATTAGTAGATTTAGACCCCTGACTATTGTTCTACAGCTTAAGCATGCCCTGATGGATCCATTAAAATGGATTGTCCATCGGTGCGTGCTGCTGGCCATTGCCACATGTTCGGTCTCTCGATATTTTGGGACTGGGGCGTGACAGGAGGAGTATTTGCTGAACCCACTGTTACAGGGACCGCTACTGGTATTCCAATCCCAGGCAAGTGTACCTTGCCATAAATTATAATTTATTAGTTTATTTTGTTCTCTTGCTTTATTTTCTGTGACTAGTGTGCATGATATAACCTAGGACCGTATGACATACTTAGCGTCCGATTACAGTCGGGTGCCAACCCCGTACGCGGAGTTGTGGATGTCATTTAGTGATGGACATTCGAGACCCTTTACATTCTCGTGCTTGTTTAACAAGTACAATGTAACCTAGGACACTTGACACCTTCATGAGACAGAATCTTCCTGAGATATTCAAGGTGATTCTGTGTAGGATACAGGATGGACATAGTTATTATATTCTTAGATTATGACTGTTGCATTAGCTCTGATCTCACGTGAAATGGACCTGAGACGTGTGGTTACATTGGGTGGGGAGAGACACACAGGCTACAGGCTGTTATATATATATATACTACTATTATGAGGTTGTAGACTCTCGAGCAGAGCTAGACCATTACTAGATATTGCTGCTACCGGCTCCCCGACACAGAGCTTGTAGCAGTCTCAGCCTGAGTACTAGTGTTGCTCTCAGTTGTATTTTCACATAGATGGTTATGTAGTTACCCTGCTTATTTCAATTTCTATTTCACTGCATCTATTTTTGGCTTGTATTATTTGTACCTTGCTATGTCCCCTGAGGACCTGGAATGGATGATGTCCCCAGGTTTAGCAGAAGAATATTATCCCGAGGTTTACGGGACAGAAGCTGAAGCTGTACCAGGAGCTATTGCTGAAGGAGAACCTAACATAGAAGCAGAGGTGATGGCTGAAGACTTTACTTGAGCTTATGATATTTGTACTCTTCAGATACTTTATTTTTGGACTCTTTTGTTCTGGTCTGATGAACCAGTGTTTTAGACTCTTATCGGGTTGTTCCCCGACATACTCTGCTGAGACTGGACTTTGATGTACTTTCTTTATTTGCTGTTGTTCTTATTATTCTGTGTGTAGATGAGATTAGTTTTTACTATGGTTTTAGACCTATATTACAGCTTAAGTATGCCCGATGGATCCATTAAATTGGGTTGTCCATCGGTGTGTACTGTTGGCCATTGCCACGTGTCTAGTCCCTCGATATTTTGGGACTGGGGCGTGACATGGTTTTTGTGGTGGCCCATGCAGGTCTACGACAAATTGTTTGGTTTCAACTTAGGAACCGAACAAACCTGTAAAAGGATAGGATAGGATATAGTATCTCATCCATTTGTTGAATTGTTTTTGAAACTCTCTATCGCATTCGAATTAAGTACTTGATTTGCATCCTGCTTGACTCTACTAAACGTTCTCATAAAGTTTAATTTTTGGGTGCAGAGAGAAAGATGGATCCAAGAAATGAAGATAAAATTCCTTTGAGTACACCACAAGATGCTGTGGTTACCTATGGAGATGGAGTTACACCAGAGAACATAGGTCAATCCTCTCAAAGTGGACAAGCTGAGCAGCATAACTCAAGGTTCAGGCGTGACGACATCCCACCTCCGTCGCAGTTCACTCCACAGATGCCTGCCTTCCCACCAGGGCAAGCAATGGACGGGCAGCAAATGTTTCAGATGTTTTATGCCATGATGCAAGCTCAACAACAAGTTCAACAGGAGGCGCAGCGTCAGGAGGCAGAGAACCTTAGAAATAGCCTAGTAAATGCATTGGAGCAGGCAAACCCGCAAGCTAGGCGACCAGCGACGGGATCTATCACTGATTTCCGTCAACTCAAGCCCCGTACCTTTTCGGGCAAGGAAGGACCAACTGAAGTGCATGAGTGGCTCACCAATACACAATATCAGTTGGAAGCAGCTGAACTTCCGCGGGAGAGATGGATGACTGCTGTCCGAATGCAACTGACGGACAACGTGCACTACTGGTGGCTATCTGAAGAGAGGAGGCTCGGACATGACCGAGTCACTTGGGAGGAGTTCTCCAGACTCTTCCAAGAGATGTATATCCCAGCCGTTGCTAGATCAGAACTTCGAAATAAGTTCAACTGTCTCATCCAGGGCAACATGACGGTGGAGGAGTATAATGCCGAATTCATTCGCCTTAGTCGTTTCGCCCCTTCTCTAATTCCTACCGAATAAGAGAAGGCGGAGAAATTCTTTGACGGACTCAGGTTCGAGCTTCAGAGGTTGATTGGATCTGTTGCCCCTACATCGTACAACGACGTCCTTGCTGCAGCACGACGCATGGAGCGCGTCACCAGGAGGGAGTCAAGTCTGAAGAGGCCATTTACCTCAGTACCATCCAAGGCAGCACAAGGAGATTCTGCAAGCGACTCCAGAGGAATCTACCGCAGAGAACAGCACCAAGAACCCTACCTACTTGTCATTTCTGCGGCAAGTTGGGTCATATTGAAAAGGAGTGCAGACGCAAATTGGGACTGTGCCTGGTTTGCGGATCCAACCAGCATTTATCCAGAGACTGCACAGAACGCCGAGAGGGAGCACCACGACTAGCTCTACCTGCACCGAGGCCAGATTATCCAGCAGTGGGAGCTCAGCAGACGGGAGCTGGAGGAGTCAGACCACCAGCTCCAGGAGGATATCAGCCCAGACCACCATTACCACCTCAAGCAGCACTATTCCAACAGGCTCGTCAGCAGAGGGGTCCAGCTCAGGGACGAGGTCAGGCTTTTGCATTGGCTGTTCAGGAAGAAGCTACTGCTGGAGAAGTTATAGCAGCTACCATTTTAGTAGCTTCATTACCTGCTGTAGCTTTATTTGATTCTGGGGCATCACACTCATTCATAGCTGCTAGCTTCGTAACCACCCATAGAGTAGCTACTGCACCCCTTCCGAAGACTAAGAGAATTCTTACGGGAGGTTGAATTATACCTGTTAGTGATATCTGTAGATCATGTTCGGTAGTAGTCTGTGGAAGAGAGATGCGAGCCCAATTTCTGATCTTTTCTATGCCGGACTATGATGTTGTACTTGGTATGGACTGGTTAAGTCAGTATCATGCTACTCTTGATTGTCGGCTTGGAAAAGTTATATTCAGACCACCTGGACACTCAGAGTTTAAATTTCTTCGAGGAGCTGTAGAGCAAGGTGTTCAGCCAACTCTTAGGGTATTATCTGTAGAAGGGGAGTCAGGATACCCAAGAGTTATATCAGAGTTTGTGGATATATTTCCCGATGATCTCCAGGTTTACCACCTGATCGGGAAATAGAATTTACCATAGACTTAACTCCAGGAGCAGAGCCTATCACTTCATCAGTTTATAGACTAGCACCTAAGGAGTTAGTAGAGTTGAAGAAGCAAGTTGATGAACTTCTGGAGAAGGGTTTCATCCGGCCCAGTGTTTCACCTTGGGGAGCACCTATACTTTTTGTACCGAAGAAGGATGGAACAGTTCGCCTGTGCATTGATTACAGGGCGTTAAACGCTGTGACCATTAAGAACCGGTATCCCTTGCCACGCATTGATGACTTATTTGATCAATTGAGTGGATCTAGGGTATTTTCGAAGATAGAACTTAGATCCGGTTATCACCAGATTAGGGTGAGGAAGGAAGATATCCTGAAGACAGCCTTTAGAACCAAGTATGGACATTATGAGTTCTTAGTAATGCCGTTTGGTTTAACCAACGCACCTGCTGTGTTCATGAGCTTGATGAACCGAGTCATCCATCAATACCTGGATAAATTTGTGGTTGTGTTTATTGATGACATTCTGGTATATTCCAAAAGTCACGAAGAGCACGAGGAGCATCTCAGAATCGTGCTAGAGACGTTGAGGCAAGAGAAGCTTTATGCTAAGCTCAGTAAATGTGAGTTTTGCATGGATAATGTGCCATTCTTAGGGCATATTATCTCAGGAGAAGGACTGTCAGTTGATCCAGAGAAGGTTGCTGCCATTGAGACTTGGCCTACACCGACATCAGTTGCTGAGGTGAGGAGTTTTCTAGGACTTGCTGGATATTACAGAAGGTTCGTAGAAAATTTCTCAAGGATTTCGGAGCCAATGACGAAGTTGACACGGAAAGATCAGGACTTTGCATGGACAGAAGAATGTCAGATGGCCTTTGAAGAATTGAAGAGGCGTCTAACAACAGCACCAGTCTTGACTCTTCCTTCAGGGTCAGGCGGTTTTGTTGTTTATAGCGATGCGTCAGGTAGTGGCCTGGGATGTGTTTTGATGCAACACGGCAAAGTTATTGCTTATGCATCGAGCCAGTTGAAGGTCCATGAGAAGAATTATCCAACGCATGATCTGGAGCTAGCTGCTGTAATATTTGCACTGAAGATTTGGAGGCACTATCTTTATGGTGAGAAGGTGGAAATTTTTACTGATCACAAAAGTCTGAAGTATGTATATACTCAGAAGGAGCTTAACATGAGGCAAAGGCGCTGGCTTGAGTTGATGGTGGACTTTGATATAGATCTGCAGTACTACCCAGGGAAAGCAAATGTAGTAGCAGACGCACTCAGCAGGAAGCCTACGGTTTATTTCTTAACGATGCAGCCTGAGCTATTGAAAGATCTACAGGAGCTCCAGATAGAGGTTATTCTACCAAGACAGAGTGGCTTGCTGGCTAATCTGGAAGTGAAGTCATCGCTCGTGGAAAGGATTAAAGAAGCTCTGCCTACTGATCCAAGATTTCGAAGACTCAAAGAGAAGACAGAAGCAGGCTTGCAGACGGGACTTCGCATACATGAGGATGGAACATTAAGGTGTGGAGATCGTCTATATGTTCCAAATGGAGAACTGAGACAGGAGTTAATGACTGAAGCACATAGCTCCATATACTCTGTTCATACAGGAGGAACAAAGATGTATCGAGATCTAAGGCAGTACTATTGGTGGCATGGAATGAAGAGAGAGATTGCTAGATTTGTGGCTAAATGCTTAGTCTGCCAACAAGTGAAAGCCGAGCATCAGAGGACTGCAGGAATGTTGCAGCCGCTTCCCATACCAGAATGGAAGTGGGAACATATCACCATGGACTTCGTCACAGGATTCCCAAGGAGCCCCAGCGGAAAAGATGCGGTATGGGTTATCATGGATCGACTCACTAAATCGGCACATTTCTCGCCGTTTAGAGTTGGACAGTCCACAGAGATACTAGTCGACATGTATATGCGATAAATTATAAGATTGCATGGAGTGCCGGTTAGTATTGTATCAGATCGAGATTCAAGATTTACCTCTCAATTCTGGCGAAGCATGCAGGAGAGTCTTGGCACCAGACTAAAATTCAGCACTGCACAGACAGATGGTCAATCAGAACGTACAATCCAGATCTTGGAGGATATGCTGCGATCCTGTATGTTAGACTTTGGAGGGTCTTGGAAAGATCATTTGTATTTGGTAGAGTTCTCATACAACAACAGCTACCAGACAAGCATCAAGATGGCACCTTTCGAGGCGTTATACGGTAGAAAGTGCATATCGCCAATATGCTGGAGTGACGTTGGAGAGCGTCAAATCTTGGGACCAGAGTTGGTGATGCAAACAGTAGAGAAGGTGAAGCAAATCCAGAATCATTTTCGTGCAGCTCAGGACAGACAGAAGCATTGGGCTGCTACACACCGACGTCCCCTGGAATTCAAGGAAGGAGAACATGTATTCCTGAGGATTTTGCCTACTCGAGGAACCATTCGCTTTGGGAGCAGAGGCAAGTTGAGTCCAAGGTACATTGGGCCCTTTGATATTCTGGAGCGCATTGGTGAGGTGGCCTATCGTCTTGCATTACCTCCATCTTTAGAGGTAGTGCATGATGTATTTCATGTCTCACAGTTGAGAAGGTATGTGACTGACCCAAGTCACATAGTTGATCAATCTGAGATCGCAGTAGGCCCAAGCCTGAGATATGAAGAACAACCAGTGAGTATACTTGGCACCAGCGAGAAGACACTGCGAGGGCAGACAATTAAACTGGTTCGTGTGGCTTGGAAGCAACACTCTCCTGGTGAATCTACTTGGGAGAGGGAAGATATCATGCGACAGAAATACCCCCACTTATTCGAGGATGCAGGTATATCTTAAGTAAATTTTTGTAATTCCTGTAGTTCTGTTCTATTAGTAGTTTAATATTTAAATTGCGAGGACGCAATTTTTTTAAGGGGGTAGATTGTAATCACCTGAAAATTTTAAGAATTTTTAAATTTAATTTCTGGAATTAATTAGCATTTTTCTGTAATTTTTAAACCAATAAATTTAAGTAGTCTGAATTAAAAGGAAATTTTAAAAGATATTAAATAATATTAAAATGTGATAAAAATTATATTTTCTAGTGTAAAATTAAAAACCGGGCATGGGGTATTTTTCCGGGAATTTATTGGATCCCGGATGAATTTTTAAAGCATTAAAAACTATTGTTAAAATTTAACTATTTAAATTAAACCAATTAATAAACCAAACCAAACCAGAGAATTGGACCAAACCGGACCGGCCGGTCTGACTAGACCGAACCGCTCGCCTAGTGGGTCGGATCCGGGTCAGACCCGACCCGCCAGGACCCGACCCGGTCTAAAGCCTAACCCCCAAATTCATTTCTTCCCCGACTCTTCATCTCCGACGGCCGTTTTCGCCGCCGTGGCCGCCGGAGACCGACCGTTTCCTATTCCAGCGAAACCCCCAGCCCTTCCCCTTCCTATTCCGATTAAACTTCCGGCGATCCCCCTCCTCGAAGCTCTATTTAAACCCTAGAACCCGACTCCGACCGCCCATTGATCCCTCGACCACCCGCCTCCAGGTCGCCTGTTCTCCCACTACTCGACCGAACTCGCCACCGCGTCCAGCACCACCCGGCGCCACCGCCGCCCTCCAGAACCTCCTCTCTCTCCTCCTCCCTCCGACCAAGTTCACCCCGACCCCGCACCTCCAGAACTCGACTCCGGCCGACTCGCCGACCTCCGCCGGCCTGAATCCCACTCCCAGCCTTCTTCCCTCGCCACCGGACTCGCCCTGCCCGACCACCGCAATTCCAGAACCCTAAAACCTAGGGTGGACACAGGACTCGACACAGGACACGAGGACACGAAGGACTCGGTTTTTCAGACCACTTCAGGTACTTGTAACTTCTTGCTCGTAGCTCTGATTTTAATTCCGTAAATTGTATCGCGTAGCCTGTATGACCCTCTCGGTGCACGGACAAACTGCTCGAGGCATCGCGTCCTGTGGTGATAGCACACCGCGATCCAAAAATAGGAAAAAACTAAGCCCTGTTTCACCCCGGAATCGAGTACGCCCTGCCAAACAGGATGACTTGGTCACGTGCGGTCTTCACCGAAATGTGCGGGTCATTGATACGGACGTGCAGAATTTCGCAGAAGCTGATTCGGATGTGCGTGCACACCGGAATCAGTGCGTATCCGCGAACAACACCCCGTATCCGACTTTTATGTATTTTGCTATAACTTAGTGTATACACATCGGATCAAGACGAAACTTACGCCATCGGACTCGTAGCAATACGCTGGTCCTGTGGGTCAAGTTTGGTTCGATTCTGAGAACGTTGGAAAATCGCGTGTCGTGGGCCCCACAGGCTCCATCCGACGGGCGATTTTGAGAATGGCTCATCGGAATCCAATTCTGGAAGTTCCATTGGGTTCGTATCAACGTTCCTGACTTGTTGACACTAAGTTGGACTGATTTGGAGACCTTTGATCCTGACCCGGTTTTCGGTGCAAAGCGGTCCACATATGGACCCGCTTTGGCCAGAAGTGTCGATTTTGTCCTTGTGTCCAAACTGGACTTAAGGACAGGCATTTCTAGCTATTTCTTATGTTCTGAGACTGTTGGTAATATTCATTTCAGCTTTTGGAGGAGTATTTGTTGAACCCACTGTTACATGGACCGCTACTGGTATTCCAATCCCAAGCAAGTGTACCTTGCCATAAATTGCAATTTATTAGTTTATTTTGTTCTCTTGCTCTATTTTCTGTGACTAGTGTGCATGATATAACCTAGGACCGTATGACATACTTAGCGTCCGATTACAGTCGGGTGCCAACCCCGTACGCGGAGTTGTGGATGTCATTTAGTGATGGACATTCGAGACCCTTTACATTCTCGTGCTTGTTTAACAAGTACAATGTAACCTAGGATACTTGACACCTTCATTAGACAGAATATTCCTGAGATATTCAAGGTAATTCTGTGTAGGATACAGGATGGACATAGTTATTATATTCTTAGATTATGACTGTTGCATTAGCTCTGATCTCACGTGACATGGACATGAGACGTGTGGTTACATTGGGTGGGGAGAGACACACATGCTACAGGCTGTTCTATATATATATACTACTATTGTGAGGTTGTAGACTCTCGAGCAGAGCTAGACCATTACTAGATATTGCTGCTACCGGCTCCCCGACACAGAGCTTGTAGCAGTCTCAGCCTGAGTACTAGTGTTGCTCTCAGTTGCATTTTCACATAGATGGTTATGTAGTTACCCTTCTTATTTTAATTTCTATTTCACTGCATCTATGTTTGGCTTGTATTATTTGTACCTTGCTATGTCCCCTGAGGACCTAGAATGGATGATGTCCCCAGGTTTAGCAGAAGAACATTATCCCGAGGTTTACGGGACAGGAGCTGAAGTTGTACTAGGAGCTATTGCTGAAGGAGAACCTAACATAGAAGCAGAGGTGATGGCTGAAGACTTTACTTGAGCTTATGATATTTGTACTCTTCAGATACTTTATTTTTGGACTCTTTTTTTCTGGTCTGATGAACCAGTATTTTAGACTCTTATCGGGTTGTTCCCCGATATACTCTGTTGAGACTGGACTTTGATGTACTTTCTTTATTTGTTGTTGTTCTTATTATTCTATGTGTGGATGAGATTTGTTTTTACTATGGTTTTAGACCTATATTACAGCTTAAGTATGCTCGATGGATCCATTAAATTGGGTTGTCCATCGGTGTGTACTGCTGGCCATTGCCACGTGTCTAGTCCCACGATATTTTGGGACTGGGGCGTGACACTAATACCCTGGTTCTAGGGTCATATCTTTCTTTTAAGTCTAATACAAAGTTATACTAGTGGGTACCAAATGATACTTGGTCTCCCTTGGTTTTCTAAGTCATGAGTATTAGCTATACTAATAATTATTGTTAGGTACTACATATATAACCTATACTAGTAATAATTATTTCTAATACTAATAGTTACCATACTAGCTAGGTATATACTAAACTAACTGATACTCTAACTAATGCCTTCACTAAAACATCCTTCCATGCCAATTACTGGCTATCAATACTAAGTAAGATTCCTACTTACACTCACCTACCATACTAACACTGAAACTTGCCCAATTGATACACAAACTGATATCAAATTGTATCACACACTTAACTAATACTGATAACAACTAACTCATAACTGAAAATCATATACACTGCTTTACCCCAACTGCAATATAAAAACTGACATCTAAAATAACCACTATCAAATAATAAATAACTGATATCTAATATATACTAACTTAGATTACTAACTGATGCTACCATGGTTAACACTAAGGCACTCATCCCAAGCTAATACCTGGACCCCCTTAACTTAAACTGATAGTCCACCCTCCTTATTTCTAGGTAGCTACTGCTATTGCAATCTACTGAATGGCCTACTACTCGAGCTCAACATATCTCCCTCTACCTGCATATGATCTCTTCAAATCAGTCTACAACTAATAGCCTATACTAACACTGTTATATAACTGCCTGCAATTGATGCTCTTGCAAATGCAAATGCTGTCAAATGCAAATACTGTTGCTCAATGCTTTGCAAATGCTGCTTGCTGCATATCTGTACTTGCTTGCTGCTACAATACTGCTAGTTGTTGCATACTTGCTGTTGCACTGCTTGTGCAAACGCTACTGCTCAATGCTTTGCAAATATTGCTTGCTGCATAGCTGCACTTGCTTGCTGTTGCAGCACTGCTAGTTGTTGCATACTTATTGTTGCACTGCTTTTGCAAACGCTATTGCTCAATGCTTTGCAAATGCTGCTTGCTACATTGCACTGCAGCTGCTGCACACTGCTGCTGATACTGCACTGCTGCTGCATTTGCTGTTGTTGCATAGCTGCACATGCTTGCTGCTGCATACTTGCTGTTGCACTACTGCATTGTGCAGAATCCGATCCCCCTACTCCAATGCACACTGAAACTAATACACACACACACACATACATATATAGATATATCGATACATACACATATATACATATATAGATATATCTATACATACACATATATACATATACAGATTGATATATCTATACATACACATATCTACATATATAGAGGCATTTAAACAAATACCTATAGTGCACAAACTAGGAAACCTATGATACTTAATCCAATGAGGTGCCAAACTCCCCATAATCCATAATTAATCATTCCTACAAGTCATATATATATATATATATATATATATATAATTGCAACTATTAGAAGTCATTGCAACACATCATGATGAGAATTCATGCAATTCACCCAAAATTGACTCCGTATCACACCGTATCGCAAGATACCATGATACGGCCTACACGTATCCATTTGTGGACACGTACCTAGTCCCATAACCCCGATCTAAGTCTAATTATATCTAATTAGTCTCATGACACATAATTGAGGTGTTAAATTCATAATTTTCCCAACCTACACACAAATTACCTCATAGATCTCACAATACAAAGCCAAATAGCCTAGAACTTGTTCCTATAGGTAGTCATATGCCATGGGGTCATTTCTAATGGTCAAATGCATGATTAAGAAGCTACAATGAGAGAGAAATTCAGGAATTATCAATTGGGAGATGGATTCCCAATAAAATTACAATTAGACACGATCCAGACATGATCTCTAGCTCCAAAGCTTCTCCTCCTTGTGCTCCTTGCTTCTCCAGGTTTCAAGACTCCAAGAATGATGAATTGAGAAGGAATTGGTGGTGAATTGTGTGAGAATTCAATGGAAAAATTTTAAAAAATTGGGGATCTAGAATTTGGAAGTAATTTGAAATACAAATGAGGAGAGAGAGAGGAGAACCCCCCCTACTATGGCCGACCCCTTTCCCCCCTTCCTCAAGCAATGTCAAAGGTCCAAATTGCCCCTACATGTTACATTATGAGGAATAATTAAAGATGGATATAATTGAAAGTCTCTAACTAATTGTAATTATACTAACCCCTCCTAATTTAATTAGTGGAATGACTAATTGGGCTTGGGTCTAAGTTTGGCTCACTTATTTTGTCATGACAAATCTAAATAGGCCCATATGTGACAAGTCTAATATTGTCTAGTCTCTCTAACTAAATAAATAATACTAGCCACAAATAATTAAATCTCAACATAAATAAATAATGACTACAATCATCTCATTAATATAAATATTATATTTCTAAAATTTAATACCCATACCGAATTACCAAATTACCCCTAGCTAAAAAAGTGAGGTTGACACATTCATCTGGTTGAAGTCCTTCTTCTTCTTCTTGTAGGAAAATTTTTGCTTTCCTTTAGAGTCACTAGCATGTACCATGTTGGCCTTAGCCAACTACTTGGACAAGGAGTCCAATTTCAGTTGCCCCCTGGCTTTATCTTCAATGTGAATCTAGCAAAGAAGATCTTCGAGCTGGATCTCCATCTTTTTACGATACATGTCAGTCTTGAACCTGATCCAGCCTGAAGGAAGTTTGGTGACGATAGCCCCCACCATAAATTTGTCTTCATGCTTCATGTCATTTTCCTCTAGTTTCTGCTGCATCTTCTGAAGTTCCTTAACTTGTGGTAACATCACATTCTCGTCCTCAAATTGCAAAGTGAATAACTTCTCGATGAGATAGATTTTAGACATTTTCTCGTCAGTTTTATAGTGCTTCTCAAGAGATCCCAGACATCATTTGTCTTCTCCTTCTTGTTGTAGGATTATGTCATCGAATCGTCCATAGCATTGAGAATCAACAACCCGCAGAGGTCGTTGTCTTTCTTCCACTTGGAGTGAGTATCCTGTGCCACACCAACTGCAAGCTCTCCTCCATCTTCGAGAATGGTAGGTTCAGGATCAACCAACACATAAACAACTTTGACAAGACGAAGATTCAATGAGATCTTCCTTTCCAGATGTTGTAGTATTCGACATCAAACTTCTCAAGCTTGTGAAAGCTAGTATCGAGAAGGTTTGAGCGGTTGTCCATTCTAACTCGAATCTTGCCTTAAGATTGTTAGTCCCGAAGTCATATCAAAGAAGATGATGTAGCTACAAAGTAGAGACTCACACAAGAGTTCATCTTTACAAACTCCAGGAGAGAAGTTGGTGCACTGATATTCACACAAGAGTTCATCTTCAGTGACACACAACCCCACATAAGCACTAAACAAGGAACATGTTACAAACTGACAATCAAAAGCAACAAGAATCAGAAAATTGTTCTTCTCTTTATGTTCGCAGACGCTACACCGAAAAGAACGGGAACAAGAACAGAAATATAAAGAAGGAAACTCATGCTGGGGTGATCAAAACCATCAGAGCTCAAGGCAAGATTTGCGCTATACAACGATCTGCCCCCAGGGTCCAGCAAGTTCACACGAGAACTTCTGAAACGCTCTTGGTCACCTTCGGATCACTCGGAATATTCCTTTGGAAGGATGCTAAAAAAACTGTCGCAGGTCCTGCTGGTGCTCTCGGTTCTCCTCTGTGCTCTCGGTTCTCCTCTCTCTTTCTCAATTTTTTTTCCAACAATTAAATGAAAGATGAGAGCCTCTATATAAAGAGAATTTTAGCTTCCATGTGGCTTGAGAAAAAAATCAGGCCGCATGAGCCGTTTGTGCCGCTGTACTACACAGAGCAGACAACGCCGTCAGGCGCCGAAAGCTGCAGCCGTGTGGCACAGAGAGCCACGAACCGTTCGCGCCTCATGCGCGCTATATTGCACAGTGCGCCAACAAAGTGCCACGTTGCGTCATTGAGTCCGAGTCCGAGTCGCTGGACTTAGCTCATAAGAAAAACTTCCCAAAGGTGATGACAAAATTAATATTGTCATAATAGAGTTCATACTTAATCCCTCTAGGAAAATCAATCCACATGGACCACCATCTTATGTGCATATACCAATACTAAACAAAACTGTATATTGAAAATGATTTTTTAATATGAAACTAAAACTCCCAAATTAAAGTGCACATCAAAATTGGTGTGGGCTTCAGAATTCTGACTTACAATGTTAGTAGTTGATAAGTCATAATGAAAATGTTGTTGCAAGGAGGCCCTAACTTTGTAACAACATTGGAGCGTAGTGGGTTCAAGACTACCATTGAGATACACACATGATGCATGAGGTAGAGAGTTATATCATCAAAATCAAGATACTCTACTTTCTGTTTGCTCTTTTGTATACTTCGTTTGCAAATTGTGGAAGTGGAAATGAAAATGAAAGTGGGAGGGAATCGTGGATGTAACTACTGCCACGTGATCATCCTCCATTTCTATGTGCCTCCACGTAAAAGTACTCTCTCCTCTTCTCTTTGCAACTGTCCCTGTCGCTTCTCAAAATAAAAGGAAGTCTTCTGCAAAGGTCCCTGTAACTTTTAGACAGCTGATTTTCACCCCTTTAACTTTTCAACTCTGGTCTCTGTCTCTGAGTTCTCTTTATAATTGTTTCAAAGTCCCCATCTAACAAAAAGTTTTTAAAAAAAACATACTTTTGAAATTTTTTAATTCTCAAAAGTTGAGAGACCATGTCCCTCGAATAAAGTGCAAATTTTTTTTCCTAAGATTACAACTTTTACAAAAAATTAGCGCTTGCTTTAATTTATTTTTATATATTTTTTTGTTTAGTTTACATCCAATTTAATTTCTACCATTAACAGAAGTTAAAATTGGTCTGAAATGACAATTATATCCCTCTTCTTATTCTCTCCCTCCTCTCTCTCTCCGATAGTCTTTTCCTCTCCTTCTCCGGCGATAGGGTGGCACAGCGACGACGTAGAGGGGAGGGGGGAGAGCGGGAAGGAGGGGATGAAGTTGGCGGAGTGAGGATTGTCGGCACGGGAAGGAGGGGGGAGCGGATGGTGGCGTAGGAAGGAAAGGGGAGAGTGGAAGGGAGGGATCAATTTCTAATGGAGAGTCGACATGGGGGATCAATTTGATCAAATTAGTAATTGCAGAATAATTTTATTGCTACATTTGTCTAGTGGGTCTTATTTTGTTAACGAGACAAATATAAAAAAAAATATTTATGCGTTTTATCCCATGTCTCTCACATACTATATTTGTATTTCTCTCACATGCTATACATTATATATTTTTTTGTACATGTATTTTGAATTTTTTAAATCAATGTACATTTTTTCTTTCTTTTTTTATAATTGCAATTGTTTTATGTGATTTTTTACAATATTTTTGAATTTTTAAGATATCTCATCAAAATTATTCTTAATTTATTTTGTTTTTCAAATAAAATTTATAACTTTGATAACTTATCTAAAAACTTTTTTTTGACAATTAGTTATGGCTAATCCTCGAAGGTTTGTAGGGGTATTTGAACATAGTTGAAAAGTCATATAGACCTACACCAATATTTGAAAAGTTGGAGGGATCTGACACAAGAATCCAAGAGAAATGAAACAAAATGTTTTAACAAACATAAAGCAAAGAGCCAAAACATACAAACAACAAAAAAATCCAAATTTTTTGAATAGATTATAGAGAGAGAAACAAGAGGACCTCCATTTCAAAAACACAAAGTTGTCTCTCACTCTCTCTACAAACACCATCGTCTTTGGAAGATCTTCCTTAATACTTGGCTCTGTCTCTTTTCTCCCTAAGGAAAGAGAAGAAGGGACAAAGGCCAACAATGGGCACTCCTTCTTCTTCTTCCATTTGGGTCCTTCCCATTCTCTTTCTTCTCCACATTCTACAGCCAACACATGGTAGGTACCCACCATTGCTCTCTCCTCAGCCCCTCCAGCCCATTCCATCATCTCCTTCATCCTCTTCTTCCATGGCATCACCACCTCTAGGTACTCACTTGACCTCTGTGGTTTATTTATGCTTGTTTCCTTGGTGGGTTTTGTTTATTCATCATTTTGTGGTATTACATCGAGGAAAGATTGTATCTTTATTGTGTTTATTTTAAATTTTCTCTTCAAAGTCAGCAACTTTCTTCTTCTTTTTCCAATTTCAGTTATTTTCTCTGATTTTAGCTTTGTACTGTACGCCAATCTATTTTCTAGTGGATTTTGGTAATATGAAATTTTACATAATTGCATTCAGTTAAAGTCGTTTTTTGGGGGGTCAAGATTGGATCTTTCTTGTGCCTTTTTAGCTTTTCTCTTCAAAGTCAGCAACTTTTTCCTTTCCTGAGTTTTAATTCTTCATTATTTTCCTACCCAAAATTAAAATTTTAAGGCATTTTTTTCTAATTATAGCATGTTTTAAATGTATGTCAATCTTTTTTCCTACTGGGTTTTGTTAATTTGGATATTTTACATAATTGCCTTCAGTCAAAGTTTTTTTTTTTTTTGGTCAAGATTGGATATTTGTTGTGTTTTTTTAGATTTTTCTCTTCAAGGTCAGCAACTTTTCCCTTTACTGAGTTTGTTCATTTTTTCCTACCCATAATTGAAAATTTCAGGCATTTCCCCTAATTTTAGCGTATTTTCAATCTATGTTGTTGTTTTTTTTGGTCATTTTCTTAGGGTTTTTCTGAGTTTTCTTTCATATTCAGCTTTTCTCTTCATCGTTAATGTGGTCAAAATTGCAAGTTTGTGCTAAAGATTCACTCTTGTAAATCAGCAAGTATTGCAATGGAAATATGGGGCACCTTTTCTTAGCTTGTGTGTTAAGGACTGCAGCCATTTATGGCTTTTAAACAAGTAAAAGGAATGAACTTCCTATTTCTTCTTTTGTTTTCTTCTCAATTGATCTGATCTTAGAGGAAACAATTTGAAGCAATCTTTTCTAGTAATTTATTTCATCTAACAAATATATAGAACTTCATTAGTTCATAATTGACCCCTTTTTTGGATTAAATTCACAGTTGACTTCTTGTGATCACTAATCACACAAGCTCTTCTTTCAGCAGTGATGCAGATGGTGATAGTATATGAACACCACCACGTGGACAAAGAACTTGTCATGGCGGTCGCTCTCTCCTCGGTTGCAGCTGCGCTGATCATATTATCAATTGTGCTGGGTTACATCTTTTGGCAGAGGAATCAAAAGGACACTGACTCGAAAAAGGGTCATGGCTCAGGTAACTAGTTCTTGACAATTTCTCGTCTCGATTACCTTTACAAGAATATATTGTTCTTGTTATTTTTTGTTACTGATGTCAAGGTGTCACACTAGGCCCAGTAATGAGCAAATTCAGCTCATTAAAGATGATGAGCAACAAGAAAGGATCAGTAACTATGGTAGAATATTTACTGTTGGAATCGGCAACCAGTAACTTCAGTGAGGACAATATCTTGGGGGAAGGAGGATCGGGATTCGTCTACAGAGCCTGCTTTGATGGAGGCATTCTTGCCGCAGTCAAGAAATTAGGGGACTGTGGGCAAGACAACATAAGGGAATACGAGGTAGATCATATATTCAGAGTAGGATGTTAATGTGTTTGTTTCCATTAGTTCCTATATTTTTGACAATTGGAGATGAACTCTTGATTTGTTCATTGCAGAATGAAATTGATTTGCTAGGGAAAGTTCAGCACCCAAATATAATTTCTCTTCTGGGTTATTGTGTTCATGAGGATACGAGGTTTCTAGTATACGAGTTGATGCAGAACGGATCTCTTGAAACACAATTACATGGTATATAAATCTCTTTGCCACACTTTGCTGTTTGGTCTGGACAAGGCGGCAAAGAAAATTCAAAGTTTGATGTTCTCCTATTTTTCATTGTTAAATCAGGACCATCTCATGGGGCTGATTTAACTTGGCACATTCGGATGAAAATTGCACTTGACATAGCAAGGTAACATTCTGAGCGACATTTTTTGCCATCAAGTCCACTTCAGAGATTGTTTTGTATGGTCTTGTGATTATTCTGAATTTCGTGATACACAGAGGATTGGAGTATCTTCATGAAAATTGCAATCCGCCTGTGATTCATAGAGATCTGAAATCATCTAATATCCTTCTAGATTCTGAATTTAACGCCAAGGTACTTTTATGCGTAAAATCCACAATTCAAGCTCTTACTTTACTGTGTTACAAATGAAGGTATTTTTTTCTTGATACAGATATCAGATTTTGGCCTTGCAGTGATTGATGGCAACCAAAATAAAGGCAATATCAAACTATCTGGCACTCTTGGTTACGTTGCTCCAGAGTACCTTTTAGATGGTTTGTCTTGGCCCTGATTCACCTGTCAATCTGAACTTGTAAATGTGCTAGAAAATTACCAATTAGTGTTCTGTGGGAGAAAAATCATAATGCGAGCAACTCTAGTCCTGAATCAATTTACACTAGTATAGAAAGAGTTCACTTGATGCTTCTATTTTCAGTTTGCTTTTCCTGATATTTGGTACTTGATGACCCCTGGGATTTTTATTTGTGAGGTAAAGGTGGGATTAAGAAGATCCCAGCCAAATTTTATTTAAATTAAACAAAAGTTAAAGCACCTGATACTACAAATTAAGCACTGCTGAAGATACTACTAGTGTCAAATTCAATTCAATATAAATGGTAAAGTATGTGAAGAACTTACCTGAGGTTTCTAGAACTGAGTATGACTCCAGATGTAGATGATAGACCATTGTAGTTTCATTATAAGCACATGTAAGCTTTCAATAATAGCTGAGCATGTAGCGACCACTTGGAGTTATAATCTTTATTACATTAGGACTTCCTTGCAAACAGGAGGTTACTTTGATAATCAAGTGATTAGACATGACATCAACATTCACATTGCTAATATTGTTAAACTGTATGAACTTGTAATCTCTGTTGCTGATCCCATTGACATATTTTTGTTTTTTACGAGATCTTGCGCAGATATCGCAGTAGAAAGACGAAAAACATAGAAACTATGTCATAGGTGAACACTTCCCTAGAGTATCGATATTAAGGGACTATACTAAAGCCTAAAGGATTTACCAGTAGTTATCGCTAACTTAAATGCATACAATACTATGCAGAATTGTTTCTCAGTGATATGTTGAAATTAACAGTAGACTCTTCTTCAGGTAAACTTACGGAGAAAAGTGATGTTTATGCGTTTGGGGTGGTTCTTCTCGAGCTGCTCATCGGAAGGAAACCAGTTGAAAAATTAGCTTCCTCTCACTGCCAAACTATCGTTACATGGGTAAAGTCCTAATATTTGCAGGGTTTTTTCTGATCTGGATCTTCTTGGTAAAGATTCATTGTGATGATGAAACATTTTATATGGAGCAGGCTATGCCTCAACTCACTGACAGATCAAAGCTTCCGAATATAGTGGATCCAGTGATTAAAAATACAATGGATCTAAAACACTTGTACCAGGTTGGACACCTCAAGCTAGAGAGTATGTGGGTTGCAAATATTATTGCCTTCTGCTAACCTTATAGATGTGGTGGTTGATATAGGTTGCAGCTGTTGCTGTGCTGTGTGTCCAACCTGAACCAAGCTACCGCCCACTGATAACCGATGTCCTTCACTCACTAATTCCATTGATACCCATATGACTTGGACGGACACTGTGAAGTGCATAAGCCCAATGCTTGATGATTGCACGAAGCTGGTACTATTATGGTTAGTTTGCAAATGTTGAAAAATCTACATCACCAAATTCTCTACCCAGTTGAAGCGGAAAATTTATTGGAGCTGATGTGCTCGAGAGATGGAAATCCTTTTTCCGTGATTGTTGTTATGTTAAAGACAACAGATGTAAGTTCCCCTCATTGCACTCGAAAATGTTTTGTACATAAATGAGATATTACAGCTCTGTTGAGAAGCAATTTTGAAAATAATATGGCCATCATGCTTTTATTTTGCTTTTAGGCGGCAACGAGCAATTCTATTAATCAGCAATGCAGATTAATTATAACCTTGACCTTCAATTATTACTCTCTTCGGATGCTGGATTATGATATACTTATTCATATCTTCTTCACTAAAGTAAAAAAAAAAAACGTAAGTACATAAATGCAATCATCTTGTGTACATAAAATTATTCTTAATAATTTCATTTCGAGTTAAGGAACTCTTATTACCGGTAATCAAATACGTATGGGCTTGATTATGCTGTTTGAGATTTGGAAGATGTCTGCAAGCTGACATGACACGGTGCACCAATCTTGTAAAACGAGGCCGGCATATGTAGTAGAAAATTGTTTAAGAAAAAAATTCTAACAGACCAAGGGAGAGGAACCGCGGACTAGTCCGAACGGCCACGTTGGCGTTCTTTCATTGGCCGGTTAAAAAAAATCTAACATCAGCTCTCTTGCTAACATCAGATTTTTTTGACCGACCAATGGAAAGTGTCACGTGACCTTCGAAATGGTCCGTGGGGGAGGGGGGGGGGAGGGGGGGGGGGGAGGGGGGGGTTGTGCAGTCTGTCTAGACCTGCTCATTGAAAAATTGTACAAATGACAGGTAGGAAGTCAATGGTCAGATCACCCTTGGTCTGCGACGGACCGGCAGCATAGCCTAGGACGAAAGATGCGACCAAGAGAAAGGACCATGGTAGCTGAGACGAGCCATTTCAAGCTTTGAGTGTCTAGAAATGACCCTTAATTTCTCTTCGATAACTCACATCAAGCGTGTATATATTGTGTCAAGGAGGAGATACAGAGATGTTAATAAGAATGTACACAACAGCCTCACGTTTTATGTGCTTTTAAGTTGTACACAAATTTATGTCAATGTATGGTTAACTAAAGAAACATTAATAAATAAAGATAACAGAGGAAAGTGTTGCATGTTAGAGGAGAATCTTCTTAGCAAGTGAAGTGACTTGGGTGGTTGGGTATTTAAAGAAGTCTATGAATGGATACTAACATATGATCGAATGGTGACCAGAATGCATGTGGCATGTGTACGTACCTTCAATTATTAGGCACAACTGGTTGTGAATGAGTGCATGGGGATCTGTTCTATCAAATAATCATCCGGCTCCAAATGGCCACATCCTCAAAATCATACATTACTGAATAAAATTTACATGAGATCAGAAGCTGCAAGGATCAAGAAACAAAATGACAATCCCACGAATCTCAATACTTTCTTTGCTAGGGATGATCACTCAAAGATCGGATTGACTATTAGAAAAGACAAACATGTAAGTAAGAACCTATGTATATTTCCTTAGAAACTCTTATTTCTTTCCAACTCAAAAGAACTTGAACAACAAAAGGTTCTCTAGGTACGAACACACGTGAGAACAAGTGGGGTAAATTGATTTCACTGATTTTTTTTTTTTCAGAAAATTAAGTATACAACAATGAAGTTTACCAAAATTATATGTACATACAGAAGTTCGGAAATTACAAATAAAGTATTAAAACGTCTTTAAAAAAGGTATTTTTATACAATTGTACAAAAATATCCTTTTTAAGGACATTTTTGAACAAACTCACAAATTTGTTTTCTTTTTATAATACTTTAATTTTTTGGTTGAACGTTGATTTAGGAAAAAAAGTTACAAAAAACGTCCTTATTAAGGACGTTTTTGACATTAGGCTGGTAAATATTCTTTTTAAGGACGCTTTTTTGCTTTATTTGTAATTTTCAAACTTTAATATTGTACAAATAATTTATTGAAACTTTAATGTTGTAAACGTAATTTTTTTTTTTTTTTAGGTCATAGAGTACTAAGTTCATTCCCCCCCCCTTTCCAATATTCCATTTGTGCGTTAGGAGCACCTCTATTTTGAAGTATAGCTGGAGTCAATTCATTTTGGAGGCAGAGACTTCAATCTATACAAGGGCGTAATGTGCAAACGACGTGGACTATCTGACGGAGCGCGCCCTGCATTTTGAGTTATCTTTTGTAATGTAATTCAATAGCCGAGAAGGCGCATCAATGTAAACTCTATGTAAATTACTCTGAATATTCAATGAAAAAGCATGTTTCTTCCGCATTTGTGTTCAAATCTCTGTGAATGTGTTTTATTAATTGTGTTTCAAAATGGGTTCCTAAAACTGCAAGTTCTTGCCTTGTGCGAGCGCAACTCCAGGCTCGCACGGCATCACGCCCCTAGCGAGGACGAATCGGTTCCGTAAAGGATCCAACGAGGACGAACGACCCTTTCGGGATTTGGGACGTGACATATTTTAAATAGTTGCCCACTTGTGTGGAAACTTTTGAATACCTACGTGTGACCATCATGTCATCTTGTTGTACCCAACCAAGAGCCCTTCTTCCCTCCTAAACTTTTGATCTTATTTTATCCTCTCATTCTCTAGAAACCAAAGTCTATGATTTAGCTCTTCCTTCTTTATACACTCTCCATACACTTCTTCACCAGCCTCTTTTTCACCTTAAACCTTCAAAACCACACCATCTTCTCGCCATTCTTTTCTTCTTTTCCAATCCTCACAAACACCATTTTTTTTTTCCATCTTACATCTCTTTCTATGGAAATTCTTGCACATATACCATATCCGAACATCACCAACACCGCGCACCGTCACATCTACTCCAGAACGTCAGACTTCGTGATCCTCTGTCGTTGGACTTTCCTGCAGAGTTCATAACATCGCCGCACGATCAGAAGCAACAATGGAAGATGCAGCGCTGTCCCTCACCTTTGCGTCTTTTCAATCGAGCACCCCTTTTTCACCTTATTGTGCTAATGTTGTGACGCCTCCAACCTCCCTCGTTGCATCCGTCGAGATCAGCGTAGCCCCGAGCTATTCCTCGTCAAGTGTTGTAGAACTGCATTGAGCACGCCAGTCAGCTCGAGTTTCTGACATGTCATGTCGTGCGAGGTGACGTTAACGTTCTCCGCAGTATACGTCACCGCACGGAGCTGACCTGCCCGTCGAGATTTACGTTGAAATTGTCACATCGGAAGAGAACACAGGTCTGAAAGCTCACTTCTTTCCTTTCCTCCTCTCGTGTGAGAACAAAACAATTCTATATCATATAAATTTTGAGGTAACTTTGTACATATAACCCTCTCACCTATTTTTATATTTTTTTTATATTTGAGATTTACCCTTTCTTTTAAATTCGTTCGTCCGTCCATGCTGACATGAGATGAAAACAAACTGCAACTTGTGCTCTACGAATTTTGGTGACATTGCATGAACTTTACTATTTCATCAATTAAAGAAGCCAGGTATATGTTGTATTCACGGAAAATAGATGGAATTTGAAACTTTCAAATACTCGAGTCGAAAGAGATCACACGTGACACGTCGAGTAGATAGAGATCACACGTGACACAACTTCAGGAGTTGTGGGGAATAAGAAGTGTGTTGGGATATCGGACACGTCCTGCAAGTATTTCGATACCGTATCTGAGAACACCGTATCTGAGAGTGCCCGCAGCGAAAATCTTCAGTCAATCCATCTGAAATAACTAACTCATGTATAACGAACAACAAGTACAGATAAAGACAAGTATATGGCGGTGACTACATCACCTGGACAAATTTTAACATTTATAACTCAGATAAAATTACAAGATTGACAGAATCAATGTTGAATCATTTATCATAATAGATTCAACCTCTCACCACACTCAAGAAGAAAAAAAAAATATTACAATTAAAATCACTCAATAACACGTAACAATATTCCTGAGCGAAGGCGAAGACTTTTCGATAAGATCTCTTTCTTCATTCTGTCTTGGATGGCGAAGTCCTAAGAGCAAAATACGAATTTTCTCTTAGATTTTTTGTGGACGAGCATCCCGAATCTCCAACTTGTGTTATGTTTTCTGCCTCCATCCTCCTCCTATATTTAAAGGATAAGAAATCTTTTTTTAGGTCATAATAGATTTTCTAAATATAAAACCTTAAAATAAGAATCATATTCCACCTAAAATAGTTCAACACAAATTATGGACGTCCAAATATGATCAAATTAAATATTTAATACAAATTTAAAATCTATTCAAATTTTATAGATTTTTAAATTATATCAAATTAAATTTTTGAACATATTTGGACTACAAAATTTATCAAATTCGGACTTGATGTAACAAAGAGAATGGATAACTCCAATCGTGAACCTTGTCATGAAACAGAGCCTCCTTGACTCCCCGGCCAGAGGCTCACTGCAGCTGGGCCACGTAGTAACCATTGTCGAAACATATTTCCCGAAAGACGTAGACGTGATCAAGAGACACAAACTTGCTATCAGCTATGGAGGTTCTTAACTTCATTCTCGAGCATGAACGAGCCAAAACATACCGGCCTGTTATTGACGGTTCAGATTAGTTCGGAGAATATGTGGAGATCCTTGAGTGCGGAAATTCTCCTCAGGAGGAGGAGGAGGAGGAAGAGGAGTATATATATATATATATATATATATACACGTTGAAGTCAGAGTTTGAATTTAGATATTTTCAATAATTTTCTACAAGCCCAACTGCTGGGCCACCTCCGGTGACTGATAACTACAGAAAACACAAAAGGAGTATTTAAGAAACCAATTTGAATGATCAGGTAGTCCTCTATTGAAGAAGAATATAGCATGCAGCACTTTATGGAAAACCCAAAATCACCTTTGAAGGAAAATCCTGTTTTCTAGAAAAAAAAAATTATGATCCATAAGGTCTCCAACATAGTATGGACTGCTTTTTTTTCAAAGTACAGAATTAAGTGCTCGATTTGCACCATAATATTCTTACAACGGACTGTGTTTGATTGCACTTTTTTTTCATAAAAATATATTTATTACAATTTTTTTTATCAATTGTAGTATTTGATAGTTTATATTTTTCATGAAATTATTTTTCAAAAAAATATTATTTTTCTCCAAAATGTTGGAAAATAAAACGTTTCCAACCCATAGAAAAATATTATTTTCCATAAAAAATAATATTTTTCTTGAAAAATAATGGCAATCAAATACCAAATTAAGTTTTCCATGAAATTTTTTCAATATTCCATTGAACTTCTTTCCTAGAAAAATAATTCCATGAAATTAATTTCTTTTCCACATATTTTTCATCTTACAATCAAACGCACCCTACATGTTTAATTTCAAACTAATTTGCATTTAAATACCTTCAAATATTCCATATAATCATTTTGCTATCATGAACCTTTTTATGTTCACATGAAACTTTTAAGTAGTTGCGCTTCTGTGCTCTCGTCAAATCATTGTTTCAGACCTTTTTATGCTGACATTTCTCACTTAGCGACGTTTAGCAGCGCAGATACATTGCTAATATTTGTGAATGTAACGATGTTTAGCAACGTATTTAGATACATCTTGATGACATGACAGATATTGCTAAGTCAGCTTATTAGCGACGTTTAACGACATATTTGCGACGTCCTGGTACAAGTGTAGCGACGTTTTGATACCTATTAGCGACGTATTTATACGTCGCTAAACGTCCTAAATTGTCGTAAAAAAAAGTATATTGTTACATAATAGTTTATATAACAATATTCAGCCTGCAGTTTATACAAATATATTCGCAGTATATAAAAATAGATCCTTACGGTGGAATGTCACACATAAGCAGATTGTTAAACACCGATAAATTCAAATCTACTGTCATTGTTGGCCAATGTCATACAAATTCAAATATACATAAAAGTCTGAAATAAATATCCGCATGTCACTGTTGGCCAATGTGTATAGACCTCCTCCCACTGTTCGCTACAGATTGTCAGCCGCTCTCTTTGCTAGTCCGAAGGGTACTCTGGTCCTCCTTTTTTGGATACGGATTAGGTTCCTTCTGGGTGTCACTACTACCTCTGAGTAGCCGCTCCGCTCTAGCTCGCTACATCGATCTACTTCCTCCACTCAAGGTGGTGTGTACAGTCGCTGTTGCAGTATTTCTCTTTTAAGAAGCAGAGATACGTCATCCACGTCTCCAAGGTTATGAGTGACAAGATCACCTCATCCCGGAACCACCATGGTTCGGAGGAAGGTGAATCATGGCATGTTGTCGAACCAAACTTCTCAGTCACGGGCATCACAATGAGCTGATATCTCCCAACCATTCTGGAAGATTAGCTAGATTAGGACATTTGGATATCTTCAAGGTTAGGAGGGAGCTGTCCCCTTCCACTCTATCACGAGAAACTATCAGGCTGGGGCATTTTGATATCTCCAAGCACTCTCCTCGTCAAGCAATTTACCAGCCAAATAATTCTGTCTGATCCTAACATAGGACCAACGATCGCACATTCTTGCTTTTTTCTGATAAATGCACTGTCTTAGCATCTCTAGGAAGATCCATTCTTTGAATACTGATGAAGATATCTAATTCACTGCCTATAAGGTTTTATGCTCTCTCTCTCTCTCTCTCTCTCTCTCTCTCTCTCTCCAATGCTAACATGTTTGCCACCGTATTTTCAAGAACCTTCAGATGTTTGAGGTTAGTCCAGTAAATAATCTCTGCGGGAAAACTATTAAGAGCTTAATGGACAATCCCTGTCTTAGGTTGCTAGTCCCAGGACCTACCTTGGGATAAGTCTAATAAGACTTTAGACTTGGGTAACCCCTCCCTCCATAGGACAACTTTTCAGGCTGTTTAGTTTTCTTAGGACCAATCGAGTCCAAATCCGGCTAAGGCAACCCAACCCTCCGGCCCTGACTAGCACCAAAACCCTCTATCATTTCCATTTTTATTTTTATTCGAAACCACACTGACTCCTACTCTCCCTTATTAGTGTTACCACTAGACCACCACTCCCTTGGTGGTGAGATTGCAGTTTTTGTAGTTCATGAAATGCTAATGGCAAACTTGAGACTATCACAGCCTGATAGGTTCAGATAATGCAGAATTTGAAGGTTACATATGGATGAAGGTAAATTTTGAAGATTACAACAGCCTGATAGATAGGTTAAGAAGATGCAAGTTTGATATGTTTTCAATAGATGTCGGTAATGATGAAAAGAAGACAGGTAGATTAAAACATGCACTCTGAGGGGACATGAAGTGAGAGAAGGAACCAGAGGGATAATTGCATACCTGAACCCTAAGATATCACGTGTCTAAAAACATGAAACTGGAAAAATTATTTTCCAGCCACCACGGGATGGTCCAGAAATTGGAGCAACTTTCCCAGTATGGATTGAATAATAGCTGATTTTGTTGGGACTATTCTTCTCTGTGTTTTTTCTTCCTCTTTTGTTGAAGCTGGGGCTTGTATATATCAAAACATACTGGGAAAGTTGCACCTGAATAAAAACATTTCTTTGCCCCTTGGAAGATTGTTCTGACATCAAAATCAGCTATTATTCAATCCAATTAAGTGCAACTCTTATTGTTATTGAAACATATATTTGGTGGCTTCAAGCTTCTCTTGAAAGGCAGCTGAAAGACACAAGAGCCAGTCTTTCACTCCCAGGGCACAAACACTAGAAAATCAAAAGGCATCACAATACTGGGTCGATTTCATACTCAAAACACAACGAGAAACAGACATCTTTGGTACAGCAAATAATTGCATCGTCTTTTTCCCCCATCCAGAATAAGACAAGTGTAGATAGGTACTCGGTTAAAGCAGCAGTGTCAACTTGCAATAGCAGCCCAATTCATCTCTCGTCCACAACCCAACCCAATGCTATCTGGTAACATAAATAATTTCCTAACAATGATTTCAAACATATACAATAATTTCAAATTTTGCCAGGAGAACTCGTGAAATAGCCGAAGCACATTCAGAGTTGTGAGTCATAAACCGACTCTAACAAAGAAGATGCATTAAGGCCCTGTAATTTGGTAAAAGGGGTGCTGCCAGAGAATAATTGACACTGCTCAAGGGAAACGAGGGAAAACATGAAAAAATATAACTTCAACTTGCAGGTAGAATGCACAAAAATACACACCCACATCAGGAATTCAGAAACTTAGAAGTGTGTATACAATTCTAATAAACTATAAAGCAGAAAATATATTTCTTTGATGACTGATGTAATTTGACAGTGATAAATATTTCGTGGAGTTGCAAAGGAAAAGTGCTCAGATTTGATTAAAAAAAAACATTTTTAAAAAAAAAACATTTAAAAAAAAAAAATCCAACTTTCAATTAATTGTTTCCTCGTCAGTAAAACACTAAGATATCTGTCAACACACCCACTGAATATATAGATAACTTCTCTCCCATATGGTCAGTGCTAAATTTTCTCAGAAAATATTTCTTTCGGATCAAGGTCAATACAGTAAAACTTAACCTGCCTGCATCTCACAGTTAAAAGGTTTAAGCACTCCAGTAAACCTGAATCAGTTGGGATGTATCTTTATGTTTCTTAATTTGGTCATTATGATTATTTCAACATCTACATAGTTTTGAAACTTCTTGTAACCCCCTAATATCTCCTTTTTGCATTTGTTCTACCAGGAGAGAGTTTGTGATGCATAGTATCAGTAAACCCAAAAACAAAAAACAAAAAAAATCATGCCAGATTATTAACCAAATTGTCCTATTTTATATTTTATTTTCATTTAAAAAAATAATTATCAACCAGTTACCAGTTGGACACGATATCAAACGCAATTTTGCAAGGAATATTCCTTGCAAAAACTTTGTTTTAAAAGTAGTGAACCAAACACTAGTTATATATCTCTAAGGATGACTTGTAAGATTAATATTTCTTGTGGAATGCTTAAGTGCTCCTAAAACAAAAAAAATTGCAAAGAATATTCTTTGCAAAACTGTGTAGGATATTATCTAACTGGTAGCCGGTTTATAGTTGCTTTTACACAAATAAATCACAAAAGATAACAGACGAGTGAATAACAGGATATGCTTATTTTTTTGTCTCCACCCCCAACCCCCCCCCCCCCCCCCAAAAAAAAAAAAAAACTAAATTATATGTGGCATAGAAGAAACACTCTCAATCCCCCCACCCACCCACCCCCAAAACCCTCTCTCTCTCCCTTTACTGGGAATGTCCACTTCTCCCTTCCCTCGATGGGTATGCGCAGCTCTCCTGGTAGAAGTTAGAACATCCTCTCTCTCTCTCTCTCTCTCTCTCTCTCTCTCTCTCTCCTGTGATAGAACACAACCAAAATCTGAGATCGTGAAACTTTGTATCTCCTGAATTCACACTAAATCATGTTTTAAATCAAGTGTCATTGTCCCTAAATCACACACTATAAAATCAATCACATTCACCCAATCTCTCATATATACTAATATCTGATAATATTGTTTTCATTTTTTAACTCAAGAAAAGCAAAATGAAAATGAGAAAGAAGTGGTGACCATCTGCAGCTTATCAACTGGCACAGTACAGTGCATGTAAGTGGCTACGTGGACCAACATCTGCTACTTAAGAAAAGGTTTGGGAAAAACAAAAAATGCAACTAGATGAATGACAACTTCAATTAAGGGATAGAACACACAAGAAGACTTCACACCAATCCCAGAGTTCAGAAACTTCAAAATATGTGTATCAGTTTTTATAAAAAAAAAAAAACAGAAATACGTTCTTGGATCTCTCTCTTAACCTCACATCAATAAATATTACGTACATTTGTGCAAAAAAAATTAGTGCTCAGAGTTGGGAGGAAAAAACTTTCAAATATCCATTTCCTTACCAGTTATATTACCAACACTACAACTGAATATGTGACACATGCAACTTTGTTCCCACATGGCCCCTGCTAAAATTAGTATACAAGACAGAAGTTTGATTATACCAAGGTTATACAGTCACAAATTGAGTACTGCATCTCTCGTACCTGAGTTTTGTTGCTTCAGAAAATGCTATTAATCTGCCAAAGGTAAGTCATTCCGTTTTCCCTAATTTGTTGGATGTTTCTTTATATTTCGTCGTGTTACTTTGGACCTTTGGTCCTTGCATAGTTTTGAAACTTCTCGCAACCCCTAATCTCCTTCATTTACAATCTTCTAAAAACCACCAGTGTATATTTTCATCACATTCTTATATTTAACAATCTTACTAGCAATGTTTTAAAAAGCTCCATGAGTTCCTATGCGAGCTGTGTCGTCTCATCACCTAGGAGCGCCTAGGCATGCCTAGCCTCATCCGGAGGATAAAAGTGCCACCGGACGGTTTCTCAACTTCCCATTCTATAATACATTTTCTCTTTTGTAGCTCATGTTAGGTTAACTAAATGTCCTATATCCCTAAAAATTATCAAACTTGAAAGTTTAGATAATAAACTAAATAAAAGAGTAAAAAACAATACCAAATTACCGATCAAAAACAACAAAGTAACTTGACAAGATAACAAAATAGTCTATGAAACACAACATTAAGTTTAAAAACAACATCATCACACATAAGTCATTATGATAGAAAACAAATATTTCAAATGAAAAAATAAACATAAAATAATCAACAAGTCCACATTCCTAAATGACTTAATGAATCATTGTTCTTCCTACTCAATCATCCATCATTCATCTTCATCTAAGTCTAAGAAATCATCTTGAACATTATCATCAAAAATGAAAATCTTCGTCCTCGTTTATTGATAGATTTTGTTCATCATCTCCCTCTTGTCTCATCATCGTCCTTCACTTCTTACTAAACAAGTCAATAAAACTTGTAAATAAACTCAAACAAAACCCAAAAAAACAGCATAAATGTCCAACACACCTAGGTGTGCATCTAGGCTCACCTAATTACTCATTTTCCTAATATCGTCTTTGGCGCCTAGGGGTCGCCTAAGAGAATATACCTCGCTTGTCTTCACATGAGGTGATGAAACCTCGCCTCTCGCCTTTTGGGTGCCTAGGTGCGCATCGGCAGCACCTTTAACAACTTTGTCTCAAGCTTTAGGTTCCTTAAAACAAATTTATTAATAGCTAAACCTCTTTAAGTAATTGCACTTGTTTGATGAAACGTAAAAATGCACTACTTTCTTAAATCACCTGACCCTTTAAGCATTTCCTCATAAGCAAGCCCCTCAACTCCCTAACAAGTGAGCCAATGCAAGCATTTTTTTATCATAAAATGGACAACATTAATTAGTACCCGAACTAACCTTGCCCTTGCTATATAATACATTCTCCTAAAGATATCAGTCAAAATAGCACAAACATATAGTATAAAGAGTTCTTTGCATATATCTCATAATTATATTTAGAGCCTACAATATTTTCCTCAAATGTCTTCCACGAACTACAGGATAGTGACTCTTCAAACCCATGTAAAATATTAAACAAATAAGCAAATTCAAATATAAAGTTATCAAAGTTCGCCAATATGCAAGTGAAAAGTGATCTTTGCTTAAAATACTATATCAACCTACTGTAAAATACAGTGAAATTAAACCTAAAAGTGCTCGTTACTCAAAAAAGGGCAATCTACGAAGCATGGAAACTCCAAACAAATACCATATCCCTGTTGTGTAGTAGACACATATTGGACACGACAAACACTCTAGAAGTAAAGTAGGATATGGCATAGAATGTGCTCTGTTTCATGCAGTATTCATGTCGGTGCAACATAGAGGGCACTTTTATAAACGTTTCATCTACCCAACAACAACAATAACAATCTATCAAGCATTTACTACGACTGTATCAAATGGCATTCATACGAAGCATAATGGAATACCAATCAGCGGCAACTTCCAAATAATCTCTCACATAAATTATAAACTAATGCTCATAACAACAGAATCTACGTAGGAACGTAACAAAACCATCATAATGCTTAAATATAACTTAATGATTCGTATTAATGATCATAGACAAGATTCAACAGCATAGCCGAATCCTAAACTAGAGCAATCGAGTCTTCCGTAAAAAAATCAAACAATTCCGACAAAATAGCTCGCTAAATAACCCAAAGTAAAAGCAGTAACAGAACCCTAACTGTAGTAGTAGACGACCTAAGTCTTCATCCTCAGAACCCTAGCTTCGTGCGACGCCAGTGCCTGCGCTTCGCGTTGTACCTAAAAATATAAGAAAATCAAAACAACAACAATTACTCGACCGATCAAAAAAAACGAAGAAAAAAATGCTTCAATTCGTCGATCGAGTAAAGGAACCTGATGGTGTTGTCGGTCCTCATGCGAATCCAATGCGGGATAGGGCGGTTCTGCCTCATCTTCTTCGCAAGCTTCTTCTTGATCATGAAGCTCTTGTGGGACGGCTGGTTGGAACCGAACGGAACAAAAATTAGGTCAAATGGAAGTTCCAATGTCCTAGATTTTGAAACCTAATAAATGGGAGAGGGAGTAAGTACCATTTTCGCTGAGCTCGGTGGTGGCGGCGGAAACCCTAATCCTGGCACGAAGAAAAAGAAAAATGAAGGGGAGGATTTTTTTATTTATATACTGGTGTTCGTATGTGTATATGTACTTTTGCAGTGGTGGATGTATTTCTACTAATGAGCAGCGAATCAGGACCGTTTGTTTCTTTGTTTGTTTTTTGATTGAGTGTTGTGGTTAAATGAGTCAAAGACATGGTTCGAGTTTGTGGTCAAGTAGTTTAATGTTCAGCTTTAAATGAAAATTGTTTTAAATGAAACTAGTATATAGGCACATGTGTACTTAAAAAAAATTAACAAAATAAAATAATTTATGAAATGAGAAGAGTAAAATTTCTTACTTTTTTTTCTATACAACTCCCTTAAATTTTTTTTTTCTATATGTAAATACCTTCCTACCTATGTTCAATTTACAAAATAATTTTAATTAGTAAACATAGACAAGATTTTTTTTTAATAAAAATTTCAATAATGAAGTCTCAACATTTCTTATTATATAATAGTATAGATATAGATTAGTTTGTGGTTTGGTAAAAAATAAGAGAAAAAATATAGGTAAGAAAGATCAAGTAAAATTTTAGAAGGAAATTATGTTTATATGAAAGAGGGATCAAGTTAGAAGATAAAATTGATTCCCATTATTATAGGAAAACAAAAATCATCTTGATTTTTTTTTCCTTTCACTTTAATTTTTTTTTTTCTAACCAAACAAAACAAATACATTTTTCTCTATTTTTTCTGAGAACTTTTTTTCCAGTGTTAATGTAACAACCAAAAACAAATCTATAGTCCTTTCTTCCATGGAGATGATGTGTCATCAGCATACCAAACGTACCACCCATTCATGTACGAAGTTTTTCAATTAATCGTTACTCTTTATAGTGAAAAATGTTATTGGTTGTAAATCCATATTGGTCTATTTACACAAATTAAATGGAAAAAAAAAAGCTTTGGACGAAAGCCACGAGAATAAAAAAACGCGAACAAAAAAGAAAATTATTTTAGGGTCTACTGCACTCATCCGACATTTTTTTTTCTTCTGGTGAAGCACGAATATAACTTCATGGATCGTAGAAGGAGCAATCCATGTGTCTAATCACTGAGCTTCGCTCCAATACTCTTGAACACAACTCATGACGGAATTTTTGTAACACCCCGTTCCGCTCAAGCGGACTGCCGACTCAATCGGCAATAGTGCAGCTGTCCCGACCTGCTTTGCCTCGATCAAGAAGCAAAGGATATCCAGACTTGTCCCTACAGGGATCCGGCTTAGGCTTTCAGAGGCTCGCTCAGACGTATCGCTCTACCGAGGCGAATCATCGCTAAGGTGGGTGGCTACGGTGAACTTGTCTTTGCTTAGCCAGCACACATAAAATCTGGAATATTTATGCTAGTCGCTAGGTGAATCACCCCCTGCATGCTAATAAATCCAACGCACCTAGCTAAGGGAATAATCCCAACTCATATTGCTTGCTAGAACATGGAAATGAAATACTGCTTATACTCAGACCCTCGCATGCTAAATCCCTTGACGGTTTCATCTCTCGGACTACCTTCGGGGCCGAGCAAACGTGCTGATTATGTTCCTTAGAACGCATGCTTGTCTGCTTGAATGTTACCGTGTTTTCATGCAAACCCCCGGAAGACTATTACGTAGTCGTTCCGTGCCTGAACGAACCTGCAAGTATCCGGGACCATTAGGTCGCCAAGGCAATCCCCGAACCAGGGGCACGCATCAGGGTAACGAATACTGAACGTGAATCCTTAACGTGACAACTGAATGATAATCACATCAAGTTTATGTCTGAACGAGAATCACGTCACGTAACGAACGAATCTCGGCTCTTGGAGCAAACGCTCGTTCAGATCACGAATCATGGATTATCATTCAAGTTGTGGATTGAACTGACCCTGATCCTGACCTGCATATCGCGGACAACTTGGAAACAAGGTTTAACGGTTCCACGGGCGGTCACCGGGGCACTGGGACCGTTCTGATCCGGATGGAACATCACGATAGTCTCACGTGCGGACAGGATGGCGTGTAGCGCCTCACGTGCTTCGTTGCACACCATCCTTGTTCAAAGACTAAACGGTCCTTTATGGCTATGCCAGCGACTCCTGTTCATATAGATAAGTCATCCTCGCTTAGCGGCTATCCGCGTGCGAGTCACTGCATCGCATCGACTGAACACCTGAACGATCATGTTAAAACGACCCTCATGTTTGCATATGCTTGCCTCCTGAATGCTTATACTTGCCCGTGCTTGAATTAACATGTTTGCCTCAATGTTTGCCTTTGACAGGGAAGGAAATGGTAAGTTGGTAAGTCTCGCCGTGTTTCCTCTAATATCGCACGGTACACTGTCCGACACGTTAAGCTGTTCAATGTTTGCATGAAACTGATCCTAAGGCAACTAGAAAGACAACTTAATAGTTGTGCACGGAACCTGTATTACGTGTTTGAATTTATCGAGCGGGCGAGTAGCTTCCCCACCAGTGCATTCAATGTACTGATAATCCACCAGTTTGTATGCAGGGTGCGGGAGAACCTCGTGCGGTGCGGACGCCTCCTTCGTGCGTGCTAAGGCCAGGAGTTCCCTCTGAAGCCTTGCAACGGTGCGTCCGGGACTGAAGCATATATACAAGACATAAGTTGTGAACATCGCCTGACCATCGTCTGTATATTCATTCCACAGTTGTAGCCACTTGGCACGCTTTTACTGTTTCAGAGAGAGAGGCTTGAGCGACTTGTAATCTCGGCTATACGCCGCCTGTAATACATGTTTCATATCAATAAAGAGATTACTTTACTTGTTTCGATGCTTCCGTTATATTGTCGACTCAGTGAACCTGTTACCGATCGCTATGCGTTCCTAAACTCCGCTGCACTCGGACAATCTGTGCGACTCTGTGGCTTAGAACTCTTGCCGCCAGCCAATGAACCATGGCCTTGCACGGGCGTGGATCACGCTCGTGCGTCATCACGCCCGGATAGGTTAAGCGATCGTTCCGCGGGAGCGCTGGCGAGGGTGATTCCCGCCTAGCGGGAACGGCCGAATTGCCTGCGGGAGATCGGGGCGTGACAATTTTAACCACATTTTTTATGTCCGATCCTCTTCTCTTGCTCGACCAAATTTGTCTTTACTGGAATTTGCTAAAACAAGGTAATGAAAGGTTGTTGTTTTTGTTGGATGCTCTTAACTCTTCCCATAACAGCGGCTCTGTTGTCTGGAAGCGTTAAAGCTTGCACTCCCCAGGACGTTTTACTTTATTTGTTTACTGCTCTCCCAACTATCCTATTTCTCGAGAAATTGAATTCAAGGTGATCGAACAGGAGGAAGGATTGCATGTGCGCAACACCTTGACTTATCGTATTTCACTTACAACGGATGTAAACCCCCTGAATTTTCAAATTATTAAATCTTGGATTTTTTCCAATTTTCTGGAATTTTCTGGGAATTTTCTGTAATTAAAATCAAGATTTTCAATTAATAAATGATTTTTAATTGGCAATAAATAATATTAAAATATCATGGAAATAACATTTTTGGTTGTAAAATGGAAAACTGGACTTAGGGCAATTTTTCTGGAATTTATTGGACCCCGGACCTAATTTTAATTCACCTAAAACTATGTATTTATTTAATTAATTAATTATTATTATTATTATTATTATTGTTATTATTATTATTATTTTGTTTCCGGCCCAGCCCGTTATCGGCCCGCTCGGCCCGGCCCAGTCCCCCCGGCCCAAACCCCTAACGGGTCGGGTCGGGTCCGCCTGAACCCGACCCGCCCGACCCGGCTGACCCATCTCCCCACTCCCCTGCGACCGAGTTTTCCGGCGGAGCCGCCGCGTCCGGCTCCGCTCCGCCCGCCACGCCCTCCGGCGACCTCGCCCACGACGCCACGACCACCCCTCTCCGCCTCCCTCGGCACGACCCCCCACCGCCGCTGCCCTATTTAAACTCTCGCCCTCAGGCCAGTTCACCCCCCACCAGCCTCCGCCGACGCCCGGGCCCGCAGCGCCCCACCGCCGCGGCCAGCCGATCCCCTCTCCGTCGACGCCACCATCGCAGCTCCCTCGCCGACCTCGCCCGCCGTCTCCTCCCCTCCGGCGCCCCGCTCCGTCGTCCCCGACGCCAACAGCAGCAGCGGGCAGCGCCTCCCGCCGGACTCCGGCGCCGCCCCGCCCGCCAACGGCTCCGCCTAGCCCAGGCGAACACCCCCCGACCACCACCGGCCAGCCAGCGCCGCCCAGGCCCCCGGTCGGCCACCCGCCGCAGCAGTGTCCAAACCCTAGCCCTAATTCAGCCCCGCGTGTCCGACACGAGTCGGACACGACTCGACCCTGATTTTCGGGTCCCCTTCAGGTGCGTGTAACTTTCGTCTCGTAGCTCCATTTTCAATTCCGTAAATTGCGTTGTGAAGCCTGTATGACCCTCTCGGTGTCCGGATAAACTGTTCGGGACATCGCGTCCTGTGGTGATCGCACACCGCGATCCAAAAACAGGAAAAACCAGACCCTGTTTCACCCCGGAACTGAGTGCGCCCCGCCAAACGGGACGACTTGGTCGCGTGCGGTCTTCACAGATACGTGTGCATCGTCGATACGGACGTGTGAGAGTTCGTGGAAGCTGATTCGGGTGTGCGTGCACACCGGAATCAACGCGTATCCGCGGACATCGCCCCGTATCCGCCTTTTCTGCAATTCACCCTAACTTCGTGCACACTCGTCAGATCGAGACGAAACTTGCGCCATCGGACTCGTAGCGATACGCTGGTCCTGTGGGTCAAGTTTGGTTCGATTCTGAGAACGTTGACGAAATCGCGTGTCGTGGGCCCCACAGGCCCCGCTCGACGGTCGATTTTGTGTTCGGCTCATCGGAACCCAAATCTGGAAGTTCCGTTGGGTTCGTATCAGCGTTCCTGACCTGTTGACACTAAGTTTGGTGAATTTGGAGACATTTGACCCGGATACGTTTTTCGGTGCAAAGCGGGCCCAACGGCGGACCCCGTTTTGACCCGAAACTGTCGTTTTTGTCCTTGTCTCCAAATTGGACCCAAGGACAGGCGTTTCTAGCTATTTGACATCTTCTGAGCGTGATGTTAATGTTTGTTTCAGTATTTGGACTCATCTCTGGATATTTCCCCGAAGAACTATTAATCGGATCCAAACAACAGGCAAGTACCTGCACTTCAAGTTTAATCTTTATATTGTGATAGTTAATTCCCTGTCTTACATGTACCATTGATGATTACACGTAGTACTAGAACACTGGATTTCATGTCTTGAATATTGGAGTTCATGTCTTATTTTCATGTCGGGTGGGAGAATACTGAAAGGCATGTAGTTTACCCTGACCCTTGCCATGATTAATAGCTGTTGGTACACGACTGTCCATCAGCCGGATCTCGATTATTCCTGTTTAATAGCCGTCTATGACGGCCGGTTTAACCCTATAAACCCCTACATGCCAACTAGGTATTCTAAATACACAAGTTCACACACATAGTTTCTTGTCTTGTTACAGTTTCTATTGCCTGGTTGTAATTCATTTTCCTGTCACCTTGTTCCTGTTTTACTCATGTCCCTGTCTTACAGCAATTAACTCTTAGTTATTGTTACTATTTATTTATACATATTCTCAACATAATACCTGTCAGTTCTTTTTAATTGTCATGAATATTTAGTTTAATCTTGCTGTGCATTGTGTACTTTGCTCCTTTCCTGACTGGATCCGTTGTTTTAGGCGATGATGAGAACTTTGCCCCCACCTATTATGATCCCTATGAGGTAGCAGATGACACAGTTGAGAAGCCGGTTCCTGTAACGACCCGCTCCGCTCAACCCGGAGGGCCGATTCAAACGGCACAAGTGTAGCTATTCAACCTGCCTTGCTCAGCGAGATGGCTCGTTCGATGCAAAGGCTTTCATGCTGGGACCTTCAATGGAGTCAGACTTAGGCTATCAGAGGCGCATCCGGAGTCTCGCTCGACCGATGCGATACATCGCTAAGGTGGGTGGCCCCGGTGAACCTGTCTCTACTTAGCTGCACACTAAGAAAATGAATGTTACATGCTAGTTTATGGGCGATAACCTATGCATGCTAATAAAAGAGATGAACGCACATAGCTAAGGGGATAACCCCGCCTTATCATCGTATAGAACATGGAGATTTTACTTGCTATTTGCATAGTCGAGATTACTGGGTTGGAATGTAGTAGTTTCTTCATATATGCTATAAAGTAGTGTGAGTTCATACTGAGGCGTTGCACCGCACGGAACATGACACGGGACGGAGTAAAATCATGTTGCATGCATAGACGAGGAAGGCTATCAAGTAGTCGTTCCAAGTCAGGAAATTGGAAGGAAATGAATGTACTCGGGATATGCAGATCGCCGAGGCAGTCTCTAATCAGAGAGCTGCGTAAAGAAGAAAAGATCCGAGTGTAGTCCTCGGCAAGGATTGATCCGAGTGTAGTCCTCGGCAAGGATTGATCCGAGTGTAGTCCTCGGCAAAGATAGATCCGAGTGTAGTCCTCGGCTAGGATTGGAAGTTGGGGGAGTAGTTGCATGGTCACGGACAACTGGTTGCGCACCAGGTAGAGATAGTCCTCGACACGATTGCTGAGGCATCCGAATCGTGTCGGCCCGGGAGGACGGAGTGCCAGTGTAGTCCTGGCGGTACGCTAGCTGATGACTAGCGGGCGAGATCGGGACATCCAGCAAGGCTTGCTACCGACCTGGATGGGCATCGACTCGTTAGACGGCTTGGAGGCCCAGCAAGGCTAGCAACCGAGCTGGGGAGGCGGCCGTCCATCGAAGATATTGTCCAATATGGCTAACAGAGCCAGTGACCTTCATATAGATAAGTCATGTTTGCATAGCGGCTATCCGCACTGAGAAAAGGAGAAACGGGAAGGAGTGTGTTTGCACGACATTATACATAATTAGAATGGATGCATGGTATCACACATAGTTCTAGTAAATGGGTCTTATGAGGCAGCAGCACGGCATAACACTGGGTTTTATAGTTGCTTCTTGTTATTTCGTAGATAACTGTTGATATTGCTGCATATGACAGGGAAGGCCGAATGGTAAGAAATGGTAAGGTGAACTCAATTGTTCATGAATATGACACTCTTGAGCTGACACGGAGATTACTTTCTTTATATTGCCATGAAACTGATCCTAAGGCAAAAGAATAGAAAGACAACAGAACTAGTCGGTGCACATAACTAATGAACATGCTTGTTTTGTGGCGTGGGCGAGAGGCCTCCCCACCAGTGCATTCAATGTACTGATACCCAACCAGTCTGCATGCAGGGTGCAGGGGGAACTCGTACGGATTCGGAGATCGCTATCGCAATGAGGCGCCGGACCGCACTTGGCGTCTTGGAGCGTGGCGCACGGACCTGGAGCTCGCATATACGGGACATAATGTATGGGAACATCATCATCCAGATCGTTTGTATTGGTTCCAAGCCTAAGGGCATATTCAATGTAAGAGAGAGAGAGAGCATGAGCGATTTGTAATCTCGGCTTAGCGCCGCTTGTAACCTTTACTTCATATCAATAAAGAGCTTAATTTGGATTCAATACTTGTGTTCATTTTATGTTTCCGCTATGACGACTCTGTGAACTAGTTATCAACGGCCGTTTCGGTATTTGCCTTGCGCGGGCGCAACCCCAGGCTCGCGCGGCATCGCGTCTCGATGGAAACGTACGTCCTGCGGGAGCGCTGGCGCGGTGATTCGTGCCTAGCGGGGACGGCCGATTCCTGCGGGAGATCGGGGCGTGACATATTGGTATCAGAGCACGGCTTTACGTCCTTGGAATTCGTTTCGATTCTCTCAGTTTTGAACTTGTGTATTGAAGAAGTGGTAGATGCTCTCTCTCGATGCTTCGATGGATGTTCCATACAATAAGTCTAAATATTTTCGAAAAGCGCGTGTAAATTATACGGTTGCTTGAACGGTATTGTGATGCGAGGGCTTTTGTCCCAACCTGTGAAAGATGTTGTGAGAGTAGGCTCATGTTAATCGGCAAGTTATATGTCGATATGAAAGCACCAAGCGAGTAGAGTGCGAGACGGTATATCGTTCAGACAGTGGTCTATGCACATGGCCTCTTGGCCGATTTGTGTTAAGTATCGTGCACCAAGACCCTTGGTGCTAGTGAGTTGCAGCGAGAATTGGGTATTGTTGGGATGAGAATAAAGTTGACTTGGAGGGAAAACGATAGAGACGTTATCGGATTGCCGCTAAGGCGAGTAATGGAAATCGCGTAGGGAATTTTCGGAAATAGTTGGACGGTTATTCATAGCGATAAGTTATGATTTGAAGCATAGTCTGTATAGAGGACTATGAATACTGGTGTGTACGAGTCTAAGATCGCTAAGGCGGTAAATAGGGACTGTGTTGGAGTTCTAAGGAACGAATTGGGCATACGAGTGAAGGATGCGAACGCGAATCAGGAGTTATTAGGATGACTCAATTCCTGAGTAGTGTATGCGATAAGTCCCCTGTTCGATTATGCAATTTGTGGATATAATGAGTTGTAAAGATTCAGGGAGTATAGCTCGAACCCTGAGTGGTGTATATGTTGGCTTAGAAATGCTTGAACGAATTCGTGGATTCGGAGAGTTAAGCGAGTCTAGCGGCAAGCGACGAGATTGGGTAAAGCCTTAGTATAAATAAACAATGCCAAGCAAGTAAGCGAACTCGGAGAAAGCATGCAATGTTTGGTTCGAACGAGTTACAATGAGTTGAAACAAGTGAAGTAGAAACTTGAGTTGAGATTGAATAATTTGAGATGCGGTTGGAGTAAGTGCAATTGGAAATAATGGAATGAACGAATGAAAGCGTGCATGGAAAATTTGGATTTGAGTAGAATATCGGTCGATAGAGTTCGGTTTGAGTACGAGTGCCATGATCTCAAATTTTGGGATTTTTAGACCATAACAATGGTTGGAAGATAGTGTGGATTGATGCAGGTTAGTAAAATTATGATTTTGGTGGATCGAGTTAAGCGGTAACAGATTTGGCTTGGAGTTTGGGAGAACGATCTTGAAATCAAGTTCGGAGAGATAAGCATCCGAAATCTGTCCCAGTGAGAACGATTATTCTGCGGGAGCGCCGACGTGGTGATTTCACGTTCGGCAGGGATAATCAAACTCAAGGGAACATGTTCGGTGATTATTCCAAACGAACACGATGAATGGATACGTGTCAAATGGGATAGACTTGGGTTTGGGATTTGAACTTAGTTGTTTGAGGAATGCTAAGAGTAGACAAAGGAATGTTCAAAATGGTAATATTGAAGTTGGATATTTTGGCTTAGCGAATTTTGATTTCAGTAAGAACGGTAGTTGGAAGAACATGACTTGAGGGATCAATGTACAACTTGGGATAAAACGAAAATTGATGATGAAGTGTCTGTTCGTTCGAGGATAACCATAACGATTGACCTTCTTGTCTTGTGCGGGTATAACTTCTTATTCGCACATGCGTCACGTCCGGATTAGGACGATCATTCCGCGGGAGCGTTGGCGTGGTGATATCACGTCCGACGAGGATGATTGAACTAGCGGGAGACCGGAATGTGACAATTAAGGGATCATTCTGACTTGTGGTTTAATACGATAAGACAAGTTTCAGGATAAAATGAGTCTAAGGATTTTCTTGAGGAGTTAGTCTAGAAACGTGAAGTAAGAGATGTTGGATGTTTTCATGAACGGATACGTAGATTGTGCTGGACGACTTATAGTTCATGATATACATCGATGATTTATAATGGAATTGTGGCTTAGTGATACAGGTGTAGAAAGGGATGGATTGGTGAATTCTATCAACGTGATGGAAGAGATAGTGTGTGCGAATCGATGGGTTCGCCCTGAAACATGGGCGTATCATGGGTTCGGTTGGACGAGCGTGTTGGTGTGATAGGATGAACTGTGCTCGATGTTTAGAAATCTGAGTGAAACGAGCTTGGGTAGAATACCCGTGTAAAGGAACAATGGTTTGACCTTAGGGTGTTTGGGGCGAGCGTTGTGCAACGCGGTTGCGCGATGAGTCGCAAACTTGAGTTGTACCTATGACTGTGTGAGCTGACCTAGTGGCTAGGCAGACGACCTTGTGCCTTGAGTTAAAACTGGAGTGGCTGACTTCAGAGTATCGTTCGGGAAGAACGATAGAACTGGGGCAACGAGACTTAGAGTTAGAATTCAGAATTGGGAATATAAACTAGCAACGTTCGCGTTGAAACAAACGTAATGCAAGATAGGACTCAGGTGATAATTGATTTGGTTGGATAGGTTACGCGACGGTAAAGGATAAGACGATAGCTGGATCGAACAAGAGTTCGGTCATTCGTATAGCAGGACGATCCGCGTTTCGAAAGATTTTCACGAGTAGCTTGTCAGACTTAGCTGTCACTGAGCTTGGTTGAAATACACATATTTGGGGGACGCCTTGAATATGGGTACGATCCAGACTTAGCGATATGCATAACTCGGATGCAGCTGCAAAGGAAAATGTTCGGATTCGCACGGATGAGTATGGCAACTGAAATAGGTTAACCTCAACCTAAATTATCATAGAGATTGTATCGTTCCTCGTGCTACCGGGATAGTTCTGCGCTAAGGCGCAGTACGAGACTGAGTTTAGGGATGCAATAGTTGAACGAATAGATCATTCGGATAAAATGATTTAACACTCGGGCGAACGGAACGAGTAAAAACGAATAGGAAGTTAAGTTCGATTGAGCCAAAGGTGCGAAGGACTTGAGCGTACCCCAGGTGGGCAATTTAGCTCTGCGCTAAGGCGCAATAAAGACTGAGTCAGAAAACGTAGGTGATTGGGTGCGATTTACTTAGCGAGATTGGACGGTGACTCAAAGAGAGTGATGCAAACGAGATTGGAAAATTAGCCCAAATTCAGACCTTTGGTTTAGGCGTAACGATGGGTTTCGATAGGCGACGTCAAGTAAACTGTCGAATGTGTTCGGATGCAATTGGTTCCTATGAGAGGTAATATAACAAGTTGGACAAGTCCACCCAATTGTGAGTTGTAAGTGCCCATTAAGTTATAGAATACCATGTGCTTGGGTATTATAACCCTGCACCAGGTGCAGTAGATTTTGAGTCAGGAGTGAACGAGTGAGTTGAGTATAACTCGATAGCATTGAACGATAGAGTCGTTCGATGAGAATTGGCTAACGTTGGCATAACGCATGGTGAGAAAATAAATGATTGTAGTATTAAGACAGTCCTTGGAAGTTAGGCAAGGTGTATAGAGTGGGTTTTGAAGATGTGCGATAGTACGAGTTGCGCTCAGGAAGTCTCGAGGACGAGACTTGTTCTGAGTGGTGTATGATGTAACGACCCGCTCCGCTCAACCCGGAGGGCCGATTCAAACGGCACAAGTGTAGCTATTCAACCTGCCTTGCTCAGCGAGATGGCTCGTTCGATGCAAAGGCTTTCATGCTGGGACCTTCAATGGAGTCAGACTTAGGCTATCAGAGGCGCATCCGGAGTCTCGCTCGACCGATGCGATACATCGCTAAGGTGGGTGGCCCCGGTGAACCTGTCTCTACTTAGCTGCACACTAAGAAAATGAATGTTACATGCTAGTTTATGGGCGATAACCTATGCATGCTAATAAAAGAGATGAACGCACATAGCTAAGGGGATAACCCCGCCTTATCATCGTATAGAACATGGAGATTTTACTTGCTATTTGCATAGTCGAGATTACTGGGTTGGAATGTAGTAGTTTCTTCATATATGCTATAAAGTAGTGTGAGTTCATACTGAGGCGTTGCACCGCACGGAACATGACACGGGACGGAGTAAAATCATGTTGCATGCATAGACGAGGAAGGCTATCAAGTAGTCGTTCCAAGTCAGGAAATTGGAAGGAAATGAATGTACTCGGGATATGCAGATCGCCGAGGCAGTCTCTAATCAGAGAGCTGCGTAAAGAAGAAAAGATCCGAGTGTAGTCCTCGGCAAGGATTGATCCGAGTGTAGTCCTCGGCAAGGATTGATCCGAGTGTAGTCCTCGGCAAAGATAGATCCGAGTGTAGTCCTCGGCTAGGATTGGAAGTTGGGGGAGTAGTTGCATGGTCACGGACAACTGGTTGCGCACCAGGTAGAGATAGTCCTCGACACGATTGCTGAGGCATCCGAATCGTGTCGGCCCGGGAGGACGGAGTGCCAGTGTAGTCCTGGCGGTACGCTAGCTGATGACTAGCGGGCGAGATCGGGACATCCAGCAAGGCTTGCTACCGACCTGGATGGGCGTCGACTCGTTAGACGGCTTGGAGGCCCAGCAAGGCTAGCAACCGAGCTGGGGAGGCGGCCGTCCATCGAAGATATTGTCCAATATGGCTAACAGAGCCAGTGACCTTCATATAGATAAGTCATGTTTGCATAGCGGCTATCCGCACTGAGAAAAGGAGAAACGGGAAGGAGTGTGTTTGCACGACATTATACATAATTAGAATGGATGCATGGTATCACACATAGTTCTAGTAAATGGGTCTTATGAGGCAGCAGCACGGCATAACACTGGGTTTTATAGTTGCTTCTTGTTATTTCGTAGATAACTGTTGATATTGCTGCATATGACAGGGAAGGCCGAATGGTAAGAAATAGTAAGGTGAACTCAATTGTTCATGAATATGACACTCTTGAGCTGACACGGAGATTACTTTCTTTATATTGCCATGAAACTGATCCTAAGGCAAAAGAATAGAAAGACAACAGAACTAGTCGGTGCACATAACTAATGAACGTGCTTGTTTTGTGGCGTGGGCGAGAGGCCTCCCCACCAGTGCATTCAATGTACTGATACCCAACCAGTCTGCATGCAGGGTGCAGGGGGAACTCGTACGGATTCGGAGATCGCTATCGCAATGAGGCGCCGGACCGCACTTGGCGTCTTGGAGCGTGGCGCACGGACCTGGAGCTCGCATATACGGGACATAATGTATGGGAACATCATCATCCAGATCGTTTGTATTGGTTCCAAGCCTAAGGGCATATTCAATGTAAGAGAGAGAGAGAGCATGAGCGATTTGTAATCTCGGCTTAGCGCCGCTTGTAACCTTTACTTCATATCAATAAAGAGCTTAATTTGGATTCAATACTTGTGTTCATTTTATGTTTCCGCTATGACGACTCTGTGAACTAGTTATCAACGGCCGTTTCGGTATTTGCCTTGCGCGGGCGCAACCCCAGGCTCGCGCGGCATCGCGTCTCGATGGAAACGTACGTCCTGCGGGAGCGCTGGCGCGGTGATTCGTGCCTAGCGGGGACGGCCGATTCCTGCGGGAGATCGGGGCGTGACAGTTCCTACTCAGGAGATTACCTTTGAGGAGTAGCCAACCAGTTAGCTAGCTTTTCCCTTTCAGCATAATACTCGGGTTTGTCCCCGATTTATCTTCTGGCTTTGTATTAACTGTGGATTTGATTGTCACAGATTAAATATTATGAAATCCAAGTATTCTTATTCCTGTGATTATCTTTGCCCGTTTATTATTGTGGATGAGATAGATAGTTATTGATCCCAGAAAATGACCTAGACAGCGTACTACCGTCGACACTGCGACGTAGGCTGGACGTGCCCACGCACTCGTGCCCGAATATCCGGGTGCGGGTCGTGACAACGGACAACTCAATTGAACTTCTCGTTACACTCGGTCTTCCATTATCAACCTCATTTCACTTGAAAGAACAATTGTTTAGTTTGTATCTGTATAAAACAATAAGGTCTTGATACGTATTTGAACATGTGAATACGAGAACAAGCAACAAACAATTCTACGTGTCGAATTGCATTGCTAAGTTCTTAGGTGGATTTCACTCTTGGAACTTGCTAGTATTCATGTAATAACATAGTTTTTCTTTAACTAGACCCTTCTGCTTAATTATATCATCATTGATCATTAATCAATGCATATCTTTTAGGTTCTAAAAAGTAACGTTTATTCACTTTAATCGATCAAATATAGTCCATTGAAAGTACCATAAATTAAGTATTCATTTTGTTTATCTTTGTCACTTCATTTGAGTTGGTATATGAGTGGATTGGAATGGGTTGAAGCAAATGGGACTTTGATTATTGCCGCGGTCTAGAAAAAAAAATTTGAAAAGCGCCACTCATCTTAGGCATACATGTAACTAGTGGAACAAAACTCTTTCAATTTGTGAATCTATGTTCATTGTGGAGAACCTAGACCAAGTCTTCGGAGGCTAACATAATCAAAGCACAAAGTAGTAGGAAGTACCAATCTTTTACGAGTCTTAAAAGTCTCTCAGTGACACAGTATAGATGCTTATGACCTTTCCCTCTACGTCATGCAGTTTGCCTTCTTAAAAGTGCCTATCAAATGGGTACATAGTCTAAATGAGCAAATAAAATATTAGTCTTTTGATGCACGTAATGTTATTTATTATATAGAAAAGTTATCGTAACAAAATTGTACTGACATGAATCGTTCAGGAGCAAATGTGCATGGACGGATTTTTAACTTAGTGTTATAGAGTCCTATACACTTTCGGTAATCAAAATAGGACATAACATATTTCTTGTGAATGGTCTTCAAGTATAGTATTTGATACTGAAATTAAATTTCTAATTTGACATAATTTAAATTACGAAAATTAGAGTATAACATGCATGTGTAGATTGCATGAAACAAAAGAATAAAGAAAAGACGACGATGACAAGGAATTAAAATTAAAGGGAATGAGTTGGGATGGAGTTATAATTGAATTCAAGCAGGAAGAAGTTGGAGTAGGACTTACATGGTATTTGTTGTATGGAGTTATCGAATTAATGCCTCGATTCTGCTCCCCGATTACGGATGAAAGAAAAAAAATTGTATCTTCTTGTCCTCTCTGCTCTCGGACAACCACTATGTCCCACACTCTCCTTGCTCTAAGGTTTCTCTTGGATAGATAAGAAATAAAAGATAAAATAAAGAAATAAATGAAACATAAAAGAGGGATGGAGAGAGAATGAATATACTGATTTTTATGTCATGAAAAAAAAATTACATGTGTCATCTATTATACTTATTCTCTATGAATTGGAGGGAAAATAATTTTGTATGATGAAAAGAATGACAATATACAACAGTGAGGCGTCATGGTTTGGTGGAGTTGAAGAGGGAGATTAGAATAATAAATGCCTAAATAATTTGAGTTTTAAGCTATAATTTTTTTCCCACCACTTAGATTAATTAATAAAATAAGTAAAAGAAAAACATATGACAATAAATTTAGATTGTTTTCACAATTCGATCCAAATACAATAATTCAATTATTGAAAGCTAAAAATGATCCAAATATAAATTATAATAAAATATTATTTAAGTATTACCGTAAAGTAATACAATTGTTGAGAAAGCGTGGACTTTTAGGTTTAGAATAAGTACGTGGTGTCCTTGGCATTAAAAATAAAATAAAATAAGTTGGATTGTCTTCTAAATATATTTTCGTGTAAAAACAAATTGTTATGTGAATAACATCTATTTTAAAATTTGTAGACTAAATTTCAACTTGATACTCTAAACTATTCAATTTGTTCTACTTGATATCCTAAATTTTAGAAAATACAGCTGAATACCCTAAAAAAGATAAAATTATCCCTCTTTCTCCCCCTCCCCCCCTCGACTGTCCCATCACCCTCCCCTCCGGCTAGGACATGCCCTGAGCTCATGGGGGTTCGAGACGAAATTTCAAAATGAAGCCCTCATACATAATGTAAAAAAAAATGAAACAAAAGTTAAAAAAATAAATGTCTCCACCAAGATTTTCATTATGTACATCTTGTGTGCAAGTCTAACATAATAACCACTATACCATAATTTCTTTGTGATAAAAAAATGTCCATATTACATAAAATTTTAATTTTCGGTAAAAAAATATTTATATATTTAAACAAATCTTTTTGTTGGGTCCTCCTAGCTTAGGAGGTTCTGGACGGTCGTCCTGGCTGTCCTGGGCCAGGGCCGGTCCTGCCTCCGACTGCCGTCACCGCTGCCCCCTCCTCCGGCAGCATAACCCTCGCCCCCTCTCTCTTCGTGGCGGTAGCAGCAGCAGCGACGACGACAACAACATCGGAGAGGTGTGTGTGGGGGGGAGGGCGAGGTGGTGCAGCCGAGGGACGAGACTGTGGTGGAGACAGCCCGGAGTGGGGGTGGGACAACGGGAGGGGGGAGGGAAGAGAGAGGGGGACTTTAATTTTTTTCTATTTATTTTGGATATCAAGTTAAAAATTTTGAATAGTTGTTGTTATTAATAAGCTGAAATTTAGCCAAATTTAAAAAAAAAAAAAAACAGCCAAAGTATCTTAGTTTTGAGTCCAGTCCACCCACAGTTTGCGAGTGAGAATGTAAAATAGAAAGGAAAAGGGGAAATAAGCTGGCAGAGACTCTCACGTCTCCTTCTTCCTCCCCTCCTTTCTTATTCATTCCCAATAATAATAATAATAATTTTAATAAGAAAGAGAGAGGAAAATGAGGCGTTCTTCCACTAGGAAGTCCGGTCAACAAACATCAAACCCCGTCAATTCTTCTTCTTCTTCCGATATCTTTCGCTCAGGTAGGTGCCATCCAATCTCTATGTAATTAGTGACCTCAAGGTGTTTGTTTGTGCGTGAGGAATTGTTCATACGTACGCGCTTCCGATCAGTTCTGATGATTGCTTTGATGTCAATTATAAGTGGGTTTGTCTCTTTAAATCCTCTTATTTGGGGTTAAATTGGTGCTTTCAAAGTGTTTGCTTTAATGTGAATGAGGAATTGTTCATTCGTACGCGCATGCGATTAGTTCTGATTATTGCTTTGATGTAGCTTATAAGTTGGTTGGTTTCTTTTAATCCTCTTATCTAGGGTTCATTTGGATTTGGATTAGTGGGTAACACGTGGATTGATTCTGTTAGTGCTTCCAAAGTGTTTCCTTAAATGGGCACGAGGAATTGTTCATTCTTATGCGCTTCTGATTAGTTCTGATGATTGTTTTGGTTCCGTTGTTCTTGGGTTTTATTGGGTTTTTATTGGATTTTGAATAGTTCAGAAGATTGCTTCCATGCCACTTATAGGTGGGTTTTGTTTCTTTAAATTTTCTCTTTTTCCACTTATTTGTGGTTTATGGAATTTTGATTAGTGGGTATATATGGGCTGATTCTGTTTGTGTTTTCAAGGCATCTGCTTTAATGGACACGTATAATTGTTCGTTCATATGCGCTCCCCTCTTTTTTTGGAATATCAAAGTGTGGGTATATGTAGAATATTTCTATTCATCTGCATATTCAATAATTTGAAACTATCAATGTACTAAGAATATGACTTAGACGTTAAAGTAAACTGGGTGTTTTCTAATTTTTTTTTAATCCCTTGAGTAGGTTTTAACTGGATCTTGATAAGTGGATATCGACGGTTTGCTTGCATTAGTGCCTTCTGCTTGTTTAATGGGCATGAGAAGTTATTCATTCATATGCTCTTTTGATCAGTTCAGATGATCGATTTGTTTTACTCATGCGCATATTGTTATTATTAATCCATGATGTACTAAGAAGACTCTTTTGATGTTAGAGATCATTGGGTATTTTGTGTTTTTAATTGAATTTTGATTAGCGGGTATCATGGGATCGCTTCAAAATTCTAGGAATTATGTAATATATATTATCGTGTTTTGTGTAATACATGTATTCCTGGGAATATATAATTCATGCGTTTGGTACATAAATAAATTACCAGGAATACGAAGTTCCATAGTACAAATTTCCTAAATTACCCTGTATTACAAAATTACAATTTTAAAAAACTAGTATTTTAAACATAATAATTTATTGAAAGTAATTTACATCATATTCGATAACGATTAGTGTCAACGTATACTTCTTACCTAACATATAATAAACTAATCAACAAAATAAGGTTAAACAAACATGAAAAAGAAAAGACAATTGCTTCATAAAATTTATAACTACCATCTTTAAAAAATGTTCATAGCTAATAATAGAGTTAGACAGTCAAGTCGGGTTCGGTCAGATTTATTTTGGGTTTCGGTTGTGTTGGGTTCAGTCGGGTTTGGGTTTATTCGAGTCAGGTTGGGTTTCGTCCGTTTATGTTCTTCTTTGGTTTTGGTCAAGTTCAGATTCAAGTTGAGCTTGTGTTCGAATTGGGTCAAGTCTGGTTTTCGTTGAGTTAGGATATGGTTTTGTTGGATATGTCGGTTTCAGGTGTTGCTTGGGGGTAGTTTGATGATCTTGACAATATGGTTGTTCTCGTTAGGTGAGGTTAAATAATATGCACCTATCACCATGAAAATAATATTCCCTCATAGGGTGAGAATATGATACCCAAGGGAATATCTTGTTCCTGATAATTTGTTTTTATTCGACTTGTGCCAATCGCACTATTATGGACGGGAATAACATATCCCATCCGTGTTACCACGTTCCAAACGACCTCATAGTGTCTTCTAGGTGCTTGCTGATGAACCTGAGGCATTTTTCTTACATGCTTCTGGTAAGTTCAAATGATCGCTTTAATGTCACATACATACAAGTATTTCTTTATTTGGGTTGTGGATGTTGGCATACACAATATAGTTCTGTTCATGTGATAATCAAGATTTTATAATTATTGATATCCGAAGAATATTTTTTTGTAGTTGGTTCAAATGATTGCTTTAATGTCACATACACACAAGTATTTCTTTATTTGGGTTGTGGATGTTGGCGTACACAATATAGTTCTGTTCATGTGAAAAATCAAGATTTTATAATTATTGATGTCCATAGAAGTTTTTTTGTAGTTGGGCATAGTCGTTTAGAAAAAAAATTCCCTTCTTTTTATCATATTATTGTGTTTTAATTGGATTTTGATCAGTGGGTATGGTATATAGGGATTGCTTCTATTAGTGCATTCTCTGTGTTTGTTTTAATGGTTAGGCGAATTTGCATTTAAATGAACTCCCCCCACCCCCATCCCCCCCTTCTCTCCTAATCACTTTAATACCATAATATTTTTTATGTCCACACGATAACCCTGAATTCTTTTGACCACCCTGATGACATTGACAAAGGAGGTAAAATTGACCGAGGAGGGTAAAAGGACAATCTTACTCTCCTTGTTTTCTCTATTTTAGTCTCCCCCAACATTGTCGACCCCGGCGTTGCCGTGTTATCCTCTCCCTCCCCACCACCACCATCAAATTCCTCCATCCTCATCCCCAAGCTCTAACGCACCCACAACCATCTTCTTCTTCCTCATCCCTAACCCATCACCACAATCTTCTTCCTCATCCTTAAACCCTAGCCTGCCACCACCATCTTCTTTCTTCCTAGATCCTGACCCACCCACACGGTTCCACCATCTTTCTTCCTACATAAAACCTTATCCCACACCACAATCTTCTTCCTTTTAGAAGATGTTACTCTTTTTATTTAAGGGTCATAACCACTCATGTGCGAAGCGACTGTTAAGTCTGAGTATAGGCTAATGGAAGGTACCAAAGCGAAAACATTTAAAAAGTTTATGGCACGTAAACATAAAAAAGTAAAAGGTACTAAGTGATTATAGGGAAAAGTTCATGGTACTTAGCAAATTAGCCTAATGGCTATATGAAAAAAAAGCCTAATGGCTATGAGGAATTACTCATTTATTCGCTCTTCTGATTACATGAGATGATTCGTTTGATGTAATATGCAAATGCTTTTTTTCTTTCTCTATTTGGATTATAGATATGTGGGCACAATCAAAATTGTGATTTATGTTGTTGTAAGAATGATTGTTTTGAAGTTATAGATAAGCGGGTATTCCCCCCTTTCTCTTTTGCGTTACGGAAGAATTTCATCATTGATGTATATAGATACCTGTCTGGTCATGAAGTTTGATTTTGGTTATACATACATTTTATTTATAAAAATAAGTGCCTTGTAGCTGTTGGTTTTAATGGGTCTGATTAATTAGTCATTCATATGATCTCTGGTTAGTTCAGTTGATTGCTTTGACATCATATATATAAGAGGGTGTTCCTCCATTTGACTTATGCATGTCTTTGCTTCCGTAGAATAGTTCTGTTTGTTCCCACAATCAAGAGTGTAATTCTTTTTGTCTGAAGAAGATTATTTTTAAGCTATACATTAGTGGTATTCTTTAGTCATATTTGTCCCCTCTTTTGGTTACGGATACATGAGAATGCACTGCTGCTGCAGATTGATCTCCTGTTCATCAATAATTTGATTTGGATATCTGTTTATATATGAATTCTTGTTTCTGATTATAGATATGTAGCCATTTATTGGTTACTTATATATCTACCTTGTAGGCTTTTGTAATTTACATGTACATACAGAAAGTTTCTTGTTTTGCTTATTATATTCTGATGTAACCTTTGATTTGCATCATGTTTGTTGTTCTTAATTCAGTCTATTAATTTGCCAATATAGGGTCCAACCTTGACCATCTATTTATCAATTCAAGGGTCATAATTTGTAGAGTGAGCTATGTTGTTACATGCGACGCCTAGGCGCGCTTAGGTGGCCTTTTGAGGGGAGAGCGTCTCAACCAGGGAAAATATTTTTCGTGTTTGGAGATGGGCGCCTAGGCGGACGCCTAGGGTCGACCATGGGAAGGAAAGCGGGCGCCTAGGCTGTTGCTGCTGCTGCTAAAAAAAAATTGATGTTGCTGCTTCTGCTTCTGTTGGTACTTCTTCTTCTGCTGCTGTGACCTTGGCGGGTGCCTAGGCGGCCCCTAGGCGAGGTGGCCACCCTCTCGCCTCGCCTCGCCTAGCGCCCAGAACAACTTTGAGAGTGAGTTAATTGATTTAAGACTTGTGAAAGAAAAAGAAGTTTCCTAGTAATTATGGAGCTCTTTTTGTTATATCCAATTCTCTACCCTATTATTTCAGAGATAGTGAACTAGCCCCGTTTGAGACTCACCTTAAATGCCTAAAAAGTAAAAACTGAGTTTGAGACTTAAACTCGGTTTTAGGATGTATGTACGTTCTTTGGGATTTGGTTTTGGTTTTGGTTTTGGTTTTGACAAACTGAATCAAGATTTTCTCATTTTGGAACGGAAGGAAAGAAACTCCAGTCACAGAAACTGTAAACTAACAAGATTAGACCAAATTATCCCTCTCTTTTTATCTTCTTTTGTTCCAGATGCTATCTTTTAAAATTGTGATTAGATTAGATTGTACTTGAATGAAATTCAAAAAGTTATTGTATTAGATCAAAATTAAAATATATTTAACTAATGGATCAGATCATATTTTGAACAATAGATTAGATTAAATTAGATTATATTAAATCTCCGTTGCATTAGGTTAAGTTTGAGTTAGATTATAAAGTACAGACATGAGACATGGAAGAAAATATAAATTAATAATCTACACATACCAGAATTTGTAATTTGCATGCATAGAAGCCAATTTTCATTTTACATGCCAAACATTTATCAGTTTGCAAAACCAAATCCCAAATGGCCGTAGTTGTTTATCTCTGTTTTGTTTATGAAAACTCTGTTTTACAAAACTATGTTATCTGAAACTCTGGTTTCAACTAGATTTCATATGGACCCTAAGAGGGTTTATATGTTTTTGGAAGTACACCAATCATTGTTATGCACATGTCATGATGAAAAAAAAATTGTTAGTCCCGAAGTCAGATCAAAGAAGAAGAGGTAGCCACAAAGTAGAGACTCACATAAGAGTTCGTCTCTACAAACTTCAGAAGAGAATTTGGTGCATTGAGATTCACACAAGAGTTCCTCTTTAGTGACACACAACCCCACAGAAGCACTAAACAAGGAACATGTTACAAACTGACAACCCAAAGAAAATGCAAATGCAATAAGAATCAGAAAACCGTTCTTCTCTTTACGTTCGCAGACGCTACACCGAGAGGAACGGGAACAAGAACAGAAATACAAAGAAGGAAACTCTTGCTGGGGTGATCAAAACCAACCGAACTCAAGGCAAGATTCGCGCTATACAACGATCTGCCCCCAGGATCCAGCAAGTTCACACGAGAACTTCTGGAACGCTCTTTGTCACCTTCGGATCACTCGGAAGATTTCTTTGGAAGGATGCTAAATCTGCCGCAGATCCTGTTGGTGCTCTCGGTTTTTCTCTCTTTCTCAGTTTTTTTCAACGCAATAAATGAAAGAGGAAAGCCTCTATATAAAGAGGATTTTAGCTTTCATGTGGCCTGAGAAAAAAATTAGGCCGCATGAGCCGCCTGCGCCGCTGTACTGCACAGAGCAGACAGTGCCGTTAGGCACCGAAAGCTGCAACCGCTACAGCCGCATGGCACAGAGAGCCACGAGCCGCCCGCGCCGCCTGCGCGCTGTATTGCACATAGCAGACAACGCTGCACCGAGCCGCCAACAACAGTCCCTGTCCCCTCCACACTTGACTCGCTCAAGCTAACTTGCTGGCCGTATAGCGCCATTCTACATAGATCCAGGCCGCGTGCCCCCCCGGCCGCTTGGGCTCCTGGCCGCATGCGCCCCTGACCGCATGGCCCCTGGCCACATGCGCACATGTCCGCATGGGCACCTGACCGCATGGCCCCTGGCCGCATGCGCACATGTCCGCATGGGCACCTGACCGCATGGCCCTTGGCCGCATGCGCTCCAGGTCGCATGGATCCATGAACCATGCGCCCGAGCAAGCAACCGTGCATGTAACTCGCGCATAAAAGGAGCGCGCACGAGCGCCATACGACGATGCTGACGTGCTAAGTGCGCCAACAAAGTGCCAATTTGCGCCAATGAGCCCGAGTCCGAGTCGCTAAACCCCTTTGGGGCTTAGTTCCTAAGAAAAACTTTCCAAAGGTGGTGACAAAATAAAAATTGTCATAATGGGGTTCACACTTAATCCCTTTAGGAAAGTCAACCCACATAGGCCACCACCTCATGTCCATATACCAATACTAAGCAAAACTATATATTGTGATATACACATTGGTGGTTTTCCAATGTGGGACTAAAACTCCCAAAGAAAAATAAAAAACACCAACAATCTCCCACATATATCACAATATATGGTCGAGCGTTCCTCACTATGACTATCCATCATGCATTAGGATAGATGTCGCCCACGACTTGAATCTTTTCGCATGATTCAAACAGCAGTACGATACAAGAATAGACTATGCCTTGAATTCTGAACCATAGCTGTTCTTCCCACTCGCACAATGACATCAGCTGTGCCTCCGGTCGCACATTAAAGGTCCTGTGCTGACCTGGTTTCGGTTTATGTATCTTGGGTGTCTACAAGTTTATCCTCAAGAGACGACCTGTATCTCTGTCCATACACTTAGGTGAGTTCCTTTTTTAAGAGAGTTTGACATTTTCCAGCATGAAGCATTGCGCTTACGTGCGGTGCTACGTCGCTGTGACATGGCTCGTAGCCGAGGTTAACTACCTCATGTGGTGTCACCCACAGTAGCATGAGGTCACTAGCCTCTTAGTAGTGCTGTAATACATCCCAGCATGAAGTCCTGCGCTTTCGTGCGGTGCTACGCCGCTGTGACATGGCTCGCAGCCGAGGTTAACTACCTCATGTGGTGTCACCCACTGTAGCACGAGGTCACCGACTTCTTAGTAGTGCTGTGCTACAACTCTCTATCTTTTCAGCATTGGGCTACCTGCCTATTTGCGATGCTACTGCCGCTGTGACATGGCTCGCAGCTGAGGCTTTACATCTTTTACCTCATCGTGGTGTCACACCACTGTAGCATGGGATATAAGTCCCTCGTAGTGCTGAACTACACGTGCTTCCTGCAGCGCACGCCGGACATTCACTCTGTCCGAGAACTCATTAAGGCGTCAAAGCCAACCTTACACAGGAATTGTTCTATATATATATATATATATATAAAATTATAAAGAACAAATAGTAGACCACAGTGGTTCTGGGTACGTATTCCACCCTATCCCGAAAGACTATCCACTGTATCTGATATTTTTTCAGTCAATGATCATCCCTTGAACCAAAAGCTAGATGTCTAGTAGATTTCTCTTTGAACTAATAGCATAAAACTTAGTGGTAGGATTACAAAGACACAATATCAAAGGTCCTTAAGCCCATTTTACCTGCTGTGTCTTTGACTAGCTGGTGCTTGAGACCTTTAGTGAACGGATCCGCCAGGTTCTCTTGACTCCGAACATCCATCACTGCAATGACACCAGTCTTGATGAGATTGTTCAGTGCTCTGGGTCGAAGTCGGACAATCCTCTTCTTTCTATTGAAGAGATTATTAGATGCTACTGCTGCAGCTGCCTGATTGTCGCAATATATCGGTACAGCCGGAATCAGCACACCAACCATTGGAAGATCGTACATGAGCTCCCGAAGCCATTTTGCTTCATCTGCTGCAGCTGCAAGTGCATAGAACTCAGACTCCATCGATGAGCGTGAGAGCATCGTCCGCTTCTTCGACTTCCACGATATGACAACTCCTCCCATTGAGAAAACATATCCTCCTATGGATCTCTCGCTCTCTTCTTCTGAGCACCAACTAACATCACTGAAGCCTTCTACCACTGCTGGATCTCCGCTGTAGTAAAGTGCAAACTTCTGAGTCTTCTTGAGGTATCTCATCACCCTCTTTACAGCTTTCCAGTGTTCAACACATGGGTTACTCGTGAATCTACTCAGCATCCCCACAACAAAAGAAATGTCAGGCCTAGTGGCATTTGTAGCATACATCAAGCTCCCGATGACGCTATAATACTCCAACTGTCTGACGCTTTTTTCTAGATTAGGCTTCAGTTTCTTGTCACACCTATATGGAGTATCGATCCTTGGAAGATCCTAATATCCATAGCGTGTGAGCATCTTCTCCACGTAGTGAGCTTGTGATAGAGCAAGCCTGCTTCCGTCCGAATTATCTTAATCCCAAGGATGATATCTGCATCTCCCATGTCCTTCATACTGAATTTAGACGAGAGGAACATCTTTGTTCTAGTGACACATTCTTCATCCATGCCTAGGATTAGCATGTCGTCCACATAGAGACAAACGATGACACCTCTCTCGCCAACGAACTTTGTGTAAACACACTTATCAGTTTCACTGACCTTGTAGCAATTTGATCTGATAATTTTGTCAAACTTCTCGTGCCACAATTTAGGAGCTTGCTTCAGACCATACAAAGATTTCACCAGTTTGTATACTTTGTCTTCAAGACCTTTGACGATAAACCCTTCTGGCTGCTGCATGTAAATCTCCTCAATCAGTTCATCATTCAGAAATGTTGTCTTGACGTCCATCTGATGAATCACAATTCTGTGAATATCACCTAGAGCAATCAGCATCATGATAGTAGTCATCCGTGCAACGGGAGCATAGGTAAGTAGTCAACCCCCTGTATCTGAGAAAATTCCTTGACTACTAGCCTGGCCTTGAACTTGTCAGCAGTTCCGTCTGCTTTCATCTTCTTCTTAAAGATTCACTTGCATCCAATGGGTTTAGCTTCTTCAGGCAGATCGACTAACTTCCAAGTATTATTAGAAGTTATCGAGTCAAACTCGTCATGGATAGCCTCTTTTCAGAAAATAGCATCTCTGGTCTTCATTGCCTCATCATAAGTAAGCGGATCAGCTTCCACATGATAGGTAACAAAGTCTTCTCCGAAGTCCTTCGGCCTCCTCACTCGCTTTGCTCTTGGCTCAGCGGGTTCTAGTTCAAATGTTGTCTCATCATGACAAATTCTTTTTGGACTACTTTCTGAGAGGTACTTGTCTCGTCTATGCTAGCAACATTCTCCGGGACATCCGCGAGAACAACATTTTTGTGCCTAGCAAACTTGTCTTCAAAGAATTTCGCATCGCGAGATTCTATGATATGATTAGATTCAATATCAAAGAACCTCCGAGCATCACTCTTATCAGCATAGCCCAAAAATATGGTCTTAGTAGTTCTCGTTCCCAGCTTCTAAATCTTGAGGTCTGGATTTTTCACATATGCCAGACACTCCCACACTCGAATGACATTCAAGTTGGGTCTGACATTGAACCAGAGTTCATGAGGGGTAATGTTAGATGTCGCGAATGGTACTCTATTCAGAATAAACGTAGCCGTAAGCGCTGCTTTTCCCCAGAAGCACTTTGGAAGTCCTGCTGTCAGCAACATGGAGTTCATCATCTCTGTCAGCGTCATGTTCTTCCTTTCTGCTACACCATTAGATTGAGGAGAATACGGAGCAGTCGTTTCGTTGACAATTTCATGCTCTTTGCAGAACGATGCGAATTCCAAGGAACGATATTCTCCGCCTCGATCACTTCTGAGTCTTTTGAGTTGTTGACCGGTTTGACGTTCTGCTTCAGCCTTGAAGTCCTTGAACTTCTTGAACGCTTCGTCTTTTGACTTGAGAAGATATACGAACGCGTACTTCGAAAAATCGTCAATGAAAGCGATGAAATACTTCATTCCGGCTTTTGTGGAGAATTGCTTTAAGTCATAGATATCTAAATGTACCAACTCTAGAAGATCTGTGCTTCGGTTCACTCTTCTGAACGGTTTCCTGACGATCTTCGTCTGCACACAGACTTCACATTTCTCCACCTCCTTACCCCCACATTTGGATATAAGGCCTAGACTAGACATATTGTTAATGCGTTTACAATGCACATGTCCTAGTCTATTATGCACAACTAAAGAGAATAACCAGAAGTAGAGACTGCATTGATACAAACAGAATGAGGTACAAGCTGCAGTTTAAACATCCCTTCGGTCAAAAAGCTTTTTCGAAGTATGTTCCTTTATAGGACATCATCATCTGACCGGCATTGATATCCATCCTCAGGCCTGCCTTGCACAACACTCCCAGAAACCAGATTCTTGGTGATTATTGGTACGTGCTTCACATTCTCCAGTGTAAGTGACTTTCTAGAAGTCAGCTTCAGCACTACCGTCCCGATCCTCAACACTGCAACTTGAGACTTATCCACCATCGAGACTTTCTCAGAGGTAGGCTCATACTTGACGAACAACTCCTTCTTAGAGCACACGTGGCAAGATGCACCAGTGTCCACCCATCAGTCAGTGTCCACGCCATGTGACTCAACCTGCACAATCATAGCAACAAGGTTAAGCTCACCTTGCTCTTTCGGTTTAGGCTTCGACATGCAGTCGCTCTTGTAGTGACCCTTTTTGCCACAGTTGTAGCATGTCACATCAGTCTTCGGCTTTGGCTTGAACTGAGCCGACTTCACCTTCAGCTGGTTGAAGTCCTTCTTTTTCTTGTAGGAAATTTTTTGCTTCTCTTTAGACTCACTAGCATGTACCATATTGGTCTTAGCCAACTGCTTAGACAAGGAGTCCAATTTCAGTTGCCCCCTGGCTTCATCTTCAATTTGAATCTAGTGAAGAAGATCTTTGAGCTGGATCTCCATCTTTTTACTGTACATGTCAGTCTTGAACCTGATCCAGCCTAGAAAAAGTTTGGTGACGATAGCCCCCACCATAAATTTGTCATCCTGCTTCATGCTCTCTTCCTCCAGTTTCTGTTGCATCTTCAGAAGTTCCTTAACTTGTGGTAACATCACCTTCTCGTCCTCAAATTGCAAAGTGAATAACTTCTCGACGAGATAGATTTTAGACATTTTTTCGTCAGTTTTGTAGTGCTTCTCAAGATATTTCCAGACATCTCTTGCCTTCTCCTTCTTGCTGTAGGACTCCGCCATCGAGTCATCCATAGCATTGAGAATCAACAACCTGCAGAGGTCGTTGTCTTCCTTCCACTTGGAGCGTCTTGCGCCACACCAACTGCAAGCTCTCCTCCATCTTCGGGATTGGTAGGTTCAGGATCAACCAACACATAAACAACTTTGACAAGACGAAGATTCAAGGAGATCTTCTTCTTCCAAATGTTGTAGTGTTCGCCATCAAACTTCCCAAGCTTGTGAAAGCTAATATCGAGAAGGTTTGAACGGTTATCCATTCTACTCGGATCTTGCCTTGAGATTGTTAGTCCCGAAGTCATATCAAAGAAGAAGAGGTAGCCACATAGTAGAGACTCACACAAGAGTTCGTCTCTACAAACTCCAGAAGAGAAGTTGGTGCACTGAGATTCACACAAGAGTTCCTCTTCAGTGACACATAACCCCACAGAAGCACTAAATAAGGAACATGTTACAAACTGACAACCCAAAGAAAATGCAAATACAACAAGAATTAGAAAACCGTTCTTCTCTTTATATTCGCAGACGCTACACCGAGAAGAACGGAAACAAGAACAGAAATACAAAGAAGAGAACACTTGTTGGGGTGATCAAAACCACCAGAGCTCAACACAAGATTCGCGCTATACAACGATCTGCCCCCAGGATCCAGCAAGTTCACACTAGAACTTCTGGAACGGTCTTGGTCACCTTCGGATCACTCGGAAGATTCCTTTTGAAGGATGCTAAAAACTGTCGCAGGTCTTGCTGGTGCTCTCGGTTTTTCGCTCTCTTTCTCAATTGTTTCCAACGTACTAAATGAAAGAGGAGAGCTTCTATATAAAGAGGATTTCAGCTTCCATGCGGTCTGAGAAAAAAATCAGGCCGTATGAGTCACCTGCACCGTTGTACTGCACATAGCAGACAACGCCGAAAGCTGCAGCCGCGTGACACAGAGAGCCACGAGCCGCCTGTGCACTGTACTGCACAGAGCAGACAGCCGCACCGAGCCGCCAACAACAGTCCATGTCTCCTCCACACTTGACTCGCTCAAGCTAACTTGTTGGCCGCATAGCGCCTGGCCGCATAGTTCCAGGCCGCATGCGCCCCTGGCCGCATGGGCTCAAGGCCGCATGCGCACCTTACCGCATGACCCATGGCCGCATGCGCACCTGTCCGCATGGGCACCTGACCGGTAACCGTGCATGTAACTCGCGCATAAAAGGAGCGCACGAGCGCCATGCGACGATTCTGACGTGTAAAGTGCAAAGTGCGCCAACAAAGCGCCACTTTGCACCCTTAAGCCCGAGTCCGAGTCTGAGTCGCTAAGCCCCTTTAGGACTTAGCTCCTAAGGGAAACTTCCCAAAAGTGATGACAAAATAAAGATTGTTATAATGGGATTTACACTTAATCCCTCTAGGAAAGTCAACCCACATGGACCACCACCCCATGTGCATATACCAATACTAAGCAAAGCTATATATTGAGATATATACATTGGTGGTTTTCCAATGTGGGACTAAAACTCCCAAAGCAAAGTGAAAAATACCAACAAAATTCAACTCGTGTTTCCCTAGTTGTATACCCTTAGTTAGTACAAGCGAGCATAGATGTGTACCTAGGAGAGAAGCTCAGCGCTAAGTGAGGTTGTACCTAGCTTCAACACGGCACACCCCTTTCTTTTTCTATGCACAAGTGTGACCCTGTACAAGGACTCTCCTCATCTAGGGTTCAAGCACTTACTGACCTACATAGCTTCCATGTTTTGTTGCGTACAAATGCAACATGGAAAATAGCAAGTTAGCAACACAAAGAAGTTTTGAGGTTGAGTGCCTATATTGTTCTTATTCTGCATGCTTTACTCAGGCACTATATTGTTCTTATTCTGCATGCTTTACTCAGGCAAGCACCCTTCTCGGCACTTTGTGCGTAGGCCCCGAAGTGTGCTTTTAGCCTCTGACAACTTTATTGTACCTTGTCTTATTATGCACCATTTTTAAGAAAGATACTTGTACGTTATCCATTATAGATAATAATGTAGTGATATGCTTGACCGACCGAAAGTGTAAGTTAAAATTATGTTTTAGTGGAAGTTAGAGTCGCTTCATTGATGCTTCACAATTCTGGTGGGTGGAACATTGTAGTATATGGGAAACTAATGCTAGCTGCATGCTTATGAATTGGAATGTCAACAGTTGCAAGAGCTGGAAGCTTGGAATTCTATTCTGCACTAGTTACAATTGTACTAAGCAAAGGTGTCACAGTGTACATATTGATGGACATCAGATACTCAGATACCTAGGAGCGACAATTTTCGGTATTTAATATTGTAGTATGCTTTTTCATAAAATTAAAGAAGGATGGTTGAATGGAACATTGTAGTATGTTTTCTCATATACTCAGATACCCAATTGTGCTGGGTGGAACATTGTAGTATGTTTTTTCATAGAATTAAAGAAGGATGGTCGAATGGAAGATTGTGTCTGGAGTCTTTGTGATTACAAGATACCGTTGAGGTTGAAAGAAAAATTCTACAAGATAGCTTTAAAATCAGCTTGCTTTATGGATTGGAGTGTTGAGGAATTAAAAAACAAGTCAAAAAAATTTGAGCGTAGCTGAAATGAGAATTTTTAGATGGATTAGTGATGATACTTTGAAAGATAAGGAATTAGTGTGGTCGTGGGAACTTGGGGTGGCGCCAATTGAGGAAGCGTTAAGAGAAAATTGTTTAGGTGGTTTAGAATCTCTGGACATGGCAATGTAGACAATAGACGCACCAGATAGGAAAAGCGATAATATAGTAGTCAAGGGAGCTGCTAGGACTAGGTTTTGACTAGGGTAGTATAAATGAACTTGGATTGAGGTTGTAATAAAGAATATGTTTTTTTTAATGTGGCAGAGAACTTGGCCCTTAGCTGACGTATGGGAGAAACTGATTCAAATAGCAAACCCCAAAATTTGGATTACGGTTTTGTTGTCATTGTTGCTGTTGTAAATGTGACACAGTAAGGATAAGTGTGCTGAAATTGAAAACTTGGGAAGAAATTATCTGGAGTGAAGCAGAGAGGAGAAGAGAAGAGAAGAGAAGAGGAGGATAATAAAGAGATAAGTTATCAAGTAGGAACCCATACATTTTTTGTCCTTGAGCAGGAGAAAGCAAAGGAATATCATCCTTAAAAATCCTAGAACTTGGGATGGGACATTTATCATAAGTTGGCCTAGAAACTAAATCTCTACCCGTGAATCACCCATTTCTTTTGGAGACAATTGATCCAGCGAAAACTTAAACTTGAGGAGCATCTCTTCTTGTGTGTGTAGATCATATGAACTATCCGGGCGAAGGAAAGAAAATGTAGAGAAAGCTATATCATGTGACACATTCTTGACTATTTCAAACATAGTAAAGATAAGATATTTTGTCTTAAGTTGGATTCACACACACACACAGGAGAACTTGTCATATGGCCAACCAGCTATTACCGCTTTAGACCTCCAAAATAGCCTGTGTTATAGTTGTTTTCACCAGTTCCTTTCAGTGACTTCCACACACTAATCTCAGCCATCGATGTGCCACGATCCTTATTTTATAGGGAAGACATTTTAAATTCCAATTTCCAAGTCTCACATATTAGAAAACAAATATTTTTATATTGGTCGACTCAACCTATGACTAGAGCCAACCATTAACTAGTTGACAATATTGACTGCATTATGCACAATCCAAAAGGGCAAGAAAGTGTGTTACTGATTAAGAGGATTGTTAGAGTTATTATGTTATTTATCTTATGAGGATATAATAGTAATTGTGGGTGTATTGCATATCAATATAAATAAACATGAGATGCAACCTAGGGTTTCATGTCCTTGCAATATCCTTTCTCATATTCTCTCTTCTTCTATTTTTCTCCTTCTTTCCTCTCCATTTTCAAATTTCACTTGGTATCAAAACATCTTTTGAAGGTACTGTAAATTCCATTCCCGACTTTGCCGTTCGTTGTTCGTGGTCGTTCGTCTACTTTTCATGATTCGCCGTTCTTCTACTTTTCATATATATATATATATATATATATATATATATATATATATAATAAGAAAATTGAGTCTTCACTGTGAAAGTTTTTGTTCCTAAAATACCCTTATCTATGTTTACTACTTAAAACATTTCATTAAATTTAACATGAGTAGATAGATACTTATGTGTAGAAAAAAAATTAAACATGATTGTTGTTTGCTCTTCTCAAGATGTAAAACATTAATGGGTTTTGTCCATCTCAAGTAGTAAAAAAATTATTGCTCTTCTCAAGTAGTAAAAAAAAAAAAAAAATATTGTTTGTTCTTTCCAAATAGTATAAAATACGTGCAAGGATATATATATATATATATATATATATATATATATATATATATATATGGTGGTCCTAGTATGCCTCAGTATGCCTTGATAGTTGGATAAACCGATACCCTTGTGAGAATATCAAAGTACATAACTATTCTTGGAGTTTGTCTTGCACTTGACCACGGGCTTTACTTTTATTCCTATATTATATATAATGTTTGAGTTCTTGTCTTCCAGCATCAAGTAAAGCTGTTTCCAAGGAAATGGAGCGAATTGATCACCTATTTTATGCTTATGCGGATAAGTCTTCTGGTATGATCGAGTGAGTTCTGTAACCCATATTTTCATGATCTTTCTACGGGTCTGTCCAGATTCTGTTACTGCACACACTGTATATAAATTTGTGTGATCATGGCATAGATTCATAAGTTATGTTTAGTGTTTATTAGCTACTGGAGTGATTCTGCCAAACTGTTGGTTTTATTAAGTGATTTTTGCTCTTGAGTGATAGTCACCTCAAAATTTGCATGAGCTGTAACTGTCATATCCTGATACACTTCGTTGCACAAATTGGTAATTGTATCTCACCTTTTTCAGCCGTATTGATATTATACCTTTTGTTCGTTAGGTTGACTAGTTGAAATCGGTTCCTTGCTGCTACTTTTCTTAGAAATCCACTGTCTGACCAAATGTATCAAGAGGTCTGACTAAGGCACATTAAATCATTACAACTATTGGCGTGTTCCTAACATCAGTGCATTCTGCACCTTATGCTAAGCTTACTGTAGATGGCTCCTCTACTTAGGATGCCAGTAGAGCAAGTGCTCAAAATCTTGAAGAAATGGGGATGTTTGTGAAACAGTCGTAACATGAAATGGATAAGAACAAGATGAAAGGAGAAAACTAGAATAGACATTCAGACTTCAGTGTGTAATAGTACATTTGCACAAAAGATATGTCACGTGGATTAGATGAGCAGTGCAACCCATGTGTCCAAACCAGATTTTAGAGAGATTCAGCAAAAGGATATGGAAACCAAGTGCAGACACAGTAACAATTAAACAGAAATTACAGGAAATTCCTTACGGCACCAGCTAATATTATTTCCGGAAGCTAATTTGCTAGCACCAGCAAATCTATAAAAATTACTGGAGAGCCACAAGGACTAGATTAAAATGACAATCTTGATGAAGAAAGTACAAAAATAAGCATACTTCAAAGCCAGAGGTAAAACCATTATAGAAGTTGGTGACAATCCAATATCTCGGGAAGGATCTTATGTAGGATTTGGAATCTCTTCTTTGATTGATTTTGTGAGTATTTCTCATGTGTATAAATACTATAGTTGGCAAATCTCCTATAATCATAAGGGCAATAATTATAATATTGTTGGCAATTGGCAAATCTTCTATACTTGGCAGATTTCAAATCTCTTGGTTGTCATCTAACACCTACCCACAAGCTGAAGTGGAAACATAGTTAACACGAAGCTTGGAACGAAGAGAACGAAACTGCGTGCGAGGCAGTCCTTTGGTAAATAAATCAACAACGTGTTCATCTCCAGGAATATGTCTGATTGTAAGGGTGTCAGAAGCCAACTTTTTTCTGATGAAGTGCACATCAATTTCAATGTGCCTCATGCGAGCAGTGAAGACAAGGTTAGATGTCATATAAACAACACTTACATTATTACAAAGAATTACATGAACAAGTGGAGGTCGAAGATGAATAGAACGGAACAAATGAAGAACCACAGAAGCTCTGCCCCTACAATGGCAACAACTTGATATTCTGCTTCAGAGCTAAAATGAGACAATTGTTTGCTCTTTAGCTCCCATGTAATAAGATTTGGTCCACGAAAGATGCAGTACGTGGTAGAGCGACGATCATCCGAATCGTCCATCTATTCGGCATCACAAAATCCTTGTAGATGAAGATTAGCAAAGGAAGAAAAATGAAGGCCATACTCAATAGTGCCCTTAACATAACCGAGAATTCATTTTGCGGCAACAAGATGAGTGAGCCGTGGAGCATGCACATATAAAGACACACCTTGTTTACCGCAATGGAGATCTGGATACGTAAGAGGTACTGCAAGGGCACCAACTATTTGGCGATACTCACTGGCATCAACTAGAGGAGAGTCATCAATGAGACTCAGCTGGCAAGATGAAGCAATAGGAGTGGCAATAGATTTGACACTCCATTCCGAAGCGTTATAGAAGCTCAAGGGCATACTGCGTGTGGCAAAGAAAGAGTTTGGACGTTGTCCATTGTACTTGGATGCCCAAAAAGAAATGAAGATCACAAAGTGGTTTCAACTCAAACTGTCGGCCAAGATGATAACTAGTTGGATTCGTATAGAACAATTCCCAGTTAAAATGATAACATCAACATAAATAATGAGAAGAAAGATCAAGTCAGAACTATTGGAGTAAATGAATAAGGATGCATCATAGGGACAACCCATAAAACCAACTTGCTTGAGACAATTCTTAAACGTCTGATACCAAGCACGAGGTGTCTGCGTAAGACCATTTAAGGTTTTCTGCAATTTACACACATAGTTCGGGTAAGCTTGATCAACAAACCCAAGGGGTTGGGTCATATATACTTCCTCAAGAGCGCAATGAAGAAATGCATTTATGACATCTAATTGGAATATAGGCCAATGAAGAGAAACTACCATGGAAAGAACAAGACGGATTGTATCATGCTTGATGTAGAATGAGACTATTATTATTGAATGAGGGATTACATATATATATATATATTGTCACGCCCCAGTCCCAAAATACGTAGGACTAGGACACGTAACCATGCCAGCCGCCTGTATATATGGCAACTCCAATATGTGGAAACCATATATACGAGCGTACGCTGTATAATGAACAATAATCCATAAGTGGTAAGACTAATCACAAGTCACAGGGTAATATCTAAATCTCATCCACAGAAATCACATAAACATGAATAACCAATAACCAGGTAACTAGATCTCAATAATAAATATCTAAAGAATGACAGTCGGATAGAAACAAATCCACTGCCGAAATAGAATATAAAATGGAACAGATACACACCATATAAGAACAACATCTGACTATCATGAGGCTCGAAGAGAAGACCTCCTCGGAAATATAAGTAGCATGTCCGGATCTGTGCTCCCGCGAATACTCATGAACATCTACACCTGGAAAGGGTCCAGGTCCTCAGAGGGACATAACAAGATACAGAAAAACAACATGCCATGTATGTAAATACTGAATAAATAAGTGGGGTGTGCTAACCATCTAAGTGAATGCAATTTGAAGACCTGGTAGTACGCATGGAAAAGTGTAGGCTAGACATATGCTGACGTAATTCACCAATCGTCATGACTGGCTAGTATATGTGTCATATGCCCCCAGACGCATGGGCACTCTGCAATCGACCATCTCCGAGGAGCATGGTACGAAGGATAAAAACTCAAGGAGGGGGGTGTCCCACACGCCTACTAGATGTCTTCTCCGCCCAATATAGATGTACAAGTCGTGAAAACGACGTGGACACCTCCTACTATGATGCAAGTCTCAATAAAATAACCAACTAAGCTAAATATCGTTACACGTGTTGCTCATACCGATGGTCAGTCGAGTATGAGGCACACGTCCCTACATGAACTCACTCTGTGACGTGTAATGATACGTGTCAAGGCCTGGGGAGTCATATCAATAACTCCACAACTTTAGGTGGGTCTACTAGACACTAGGTCAGATATAATCCTAACGTCAACGCCTTCGTTGACTGCACCCGAGTTTTCTCGGACGCGCACATTTATATGATTTAAAATAAATGAACATGTAACTAACAATAACTGAATTTAAACAGTACAACAAGGTAAGGTATACTTGCCTGGCAAGAGAGCTGCAAAATATAACGTCCATATGTCAAATGCCAAAAGTCAGAAACTATGGCCTCAGAATAAATGTCTCCGGATGCTGAAATAAATATCACTAACAGTCTCAGAAAATATCAAATAGCTAGAAACGTCTGTCCTTAAGTCCAATTTGGACACACGGGCAAAAATGACAGTTTTCGGTCAAAGCGGGGTCCACATGTGGGCCACTTTGCTCCGAAAAACGTGTCAGGGTCAAAGGTCTCCAAATTCGCCAAACTTAGTATCAACAAGTCCAGAACGTCGATACGAACCCAACGGAATGTCCAGAACTGGATTCCGATGTGCCGATCACAAAATCGCCCGTCAAGTGGAGCTTGTGGGGCCCACGATAAGGGATTTTGTCATTGTTCTCAGAATTGAACCAAACTTGGATCACAGGACCAGCGTATTGCTACGAGTCCGATGGCGCAAGTTTCGTTTCGATCCGACGTGTGTACACAAAGTTACAGCGTGTTCCAGAACAGGCGGATACGGGACGTTGTTGGCGGATACACGTTGATTCCGGTGTGCACGCACATCCAAATCAACTTCTGCGAAATTCCGCACGTCCGTATCAACGGCGCGCACGTTTCGGTAAAGACCGCGTGCGACCAAGTCGTCCCGTTTGGCGGGACGTACTCAGTTCCGGGGTGAATCGGGTCGTTGTTTTTCCTATTTTTGGATCGCGGTTCGCGATCGCCACAGGACGCGATGCACCGTGCGGGTCGCACGGGCATCGAGAGGGTTACATAGCCTACATGTCACAACTGACGGAATTAAAAACGGAACTACGAGGAGATAGAACGGGTTACCTGAACAGGGCTCCGTAGAATAAATTTTCCTGTGTCCGCGAGGAGATGCGACACGACACGATGTCTGGTTGCCGTGTCCGGGCCGTGTCCAGCTGCTATGTTCGGTCCGAGTCCAGTGGAGACTCGCCGGGGCTTCGTCGGAGGCGCTCAGGCGGAGCTCATCGGTCAGCGGGGCGTCCGGGCAGGGCACGGCGAGGCGGCTGGGAGAGGGGAGACTGCTGTGTCGAGCCGGGGTGGCTGTGCACAGGGTCGGGTGGCGCGGAGCTGGCCGGTTGGGGGTAGTTGAAGGCGGTGGTGGTGGTGTTCCGGCGGGGCCAGAGCTGCACAGGGGGTCGGGGGGGGGTCTGGAGCCGCTGCGGGGTGGGGAATCGTCCAGTCGGCCAGTCGGGGGAGGTGGCTGTAACACCCCGTTCCGCTCAAGCGGACTGCCGTCTCAAACGGCAAAAGTGCAACTGTCCCGACCCGTTTTGCCTCGATCAAGAAGCAAAGGATATCCAGACTTGCCCCTACAGGAATCCGGCTTAGGCTTTCGGAGGCTCGCTCAGACGTATCGCTCTACCGAGGCGAATCATCGCTAAGGTGGGTGGCTACGGTGAACTTGTCTTTGCTTAGCCAGCACACATAAAATCTGGAATGTTTATGCTAGTCGCTAGGTGAATCATCCCCTGCATGCTAATAAATTCAACGCACCTAGCTAAGGGAATAATCCCAACTTGTATCGCTTGCTAGAACATGGAAATGATATACTGCTTATAATCAGACCCTCGCATGCTAAGTCCCTTAACGGTTTCAACTCTCGGCTTACCTTCGGGTCCGAGCAACGTGCCTGCTTATGTTTCTTAGAAACGCATGCTTGTCTGCTTGAATGTTGCCTTGTTTTCATCCAACTCCGGGAGACTACTAAGTAGTCATTCCGTGCATGTTTGACCCTGCAAGTATCCGGGACCGTTAGGTCACCAAGGCAGCCCCGAACTAGGGGAATGCATCAAGACAAGTTATTGTACAGAACCAAGATTCAAGTATCCCGTATACTCGTGTACTCGTGTTCCCGTGCACTCGTGTTCTCGTGTTTTAGTGCACGCGTGTCCTCGTGTATCTCGTGTAATCGTGTTGCCTGAGATTGGTCAAATAAATCGTGTTGCCTGAGATTGGTTAAATCGTGTTGCCTGAGATTGGTTAACCCTGACTTGCATGTCGCGGACTAGTTCCACGGACGGTCACCGGGGCACTGGGGCCGATCCGGTCCGGATGGAGCTCGTGTGTAGTCTCGTGTGCAGGGAGGATAGCTTGTAACGCATCGTGTTCGTGTGCCTCGTGTACACGCGTAGCATGCTATCCTTGTCCTCGACTACGTCCATAATGGCTTTGCCAGCGACCGTGTTCATATAGATAAGTCATCCTCGCTTAGCGGCTATCCGCGTGCGAGTCACTGCATCGCATCGATAAACAACTAAACACCTGAACGATCATATTAAAACGACCCTCGTGTTTGCATATGCTTTGCCTCCTGAATGTTTATGCATGCCTCTGCTCGTATTACTAATGTTGCCTCAATGTTTGCCTTGGACAGGGAAGGAGATGGTAAGTTGGTAAGTCTCGTCGTGTTTCCTCTCATGTTGCACGGCGCACTGTCCGACACGTTAGGCTATTCAAATCTGCATGAAACTGATCCTAAGGCAACTAGAAAGACAACTTAATAGTTGTGCACGGAACCTGTATTACGTGTTTGGATATGTCGAGCGGGCGAGTAGCTTCCCCACCAGTGCATTCAATGTACTGATAATCCACCAGTTTGTATGCAGGGTGCGGGAGAACCTCGTTCGGTGCGGATGCCTCCTTCGTGCGTGCTAAGGCCAGGAGTTCCCTCTGAAGCCTTGCAACGGTGCGTCCGGGACTGAAGCACATATACAAGACATAATGTTGGAGCGTCGCCTGACCATCGTCTGTACAATCATTCCACAATTGTAGCCATTTGGCACGCTTTTACTGTTTCAAGTGTGAGAGGCTTGATCGACTTGTAATCTTGGCTATACGCCGCCTGTAACACATGTTTATATCAATAAAAGAGCTTGCTTTACTTCAACTTGTGTTTCAATGCTTCCGCTATATTTGTCGACTCAGTGAACCTGTTATCGAATCGCTATGCGTTCCTAAACTCCGCTGCACTCGGACAATCTGTGCGACTCTGTGGCTTAGAACTCTTGCCGCCAGCCAATGAACCATGGCCTTGCACGGGCGTGGATCACGCTCGTGCGGCATCACGCCTGGATGGGTTAAGCGATCGTTCCGCGGGAGCGCTGGCGAGGGTGATTCCCACCTAGCGGGAACGGCCGATTTGCCTGCGGGAGATCGGGGCGTGACAGTGGCTCGGAGCCGGGGCGGAGGAGAAGTCAGGGAGGAGGTCGGGTGGAGTGGAGGAGGAGGAGGAGTGGGTCGAGGTGGCGGTGGCGGACTGTCGTCGTCGTGGAGGCCGGCTAAGGCGGAGCTCATGGTGAAGAGGAGGAGGAGGAAGAGTGGGTCGAGGGTGGGTCGACTCGCCGGGGGGGGAAGGCGGAGGTCGGGGTCGGGGAAAGGTTCTCGGGGGGGAGTCGATGGTGAAGGGGAAGGGGTGGCGAGTGGAGGTGGAGGAGGAGTGGGAGGTCGGGGTCGACTTCGGCGAGGGTCGGCTGTGCACAGGGGGGTCGGGCCGGAGCGGGGTGTTCCGCCGGAGAAGAGGGAGGCTGAGGAGAGAGGGGCCAGCGGGGGGAAAGGCTCGCCGCGGGGTGGGGGGGGGGGAGTCGGCGGAGCGGCTCCGGCGAGGGGGGGGGGATCGCTGCGGGATGGGTCGAGTTAGGAATTTTGAGGTTTTTAGTTTTTATTTTTATTTTATTTTCTTTTATAGAAAATTAAATAGATATTTTAAGTAAAATATCTAAAGATATTTTCGAGATATTTTCGGGTGGGTCCCACCTCCAAATGGACGGTGCAGGTTCACCGGCCAATGAGGGGGTGACACCTCGCAGGAAAATTTGCAGAAAAGTCCCTGTAATTTCATAAATTGCGTAAAGGTCCTATTTTGGGAATTTGCGCAATTTACGAAATTGTCTTGAAAAAAATACCCGATTCTTGAAAATACTAAAATTCACAGAATTGAAGGGAAAAGCTGTGTGAGGGTCCTGAGGGGGGTGGGGGTGAGTCTGGGCAGGGACTGGGCCTGATTTTCTTGGGTGATACGGCCATCGTATTAAATAATTAATAAATACTGCGCACGACGTTCTCTAATTATTTAGAGGCAGGTAGGGCCATAATTTTAATACGGTGTCAATACACTAAATATAGTATACTCAGTGTAGAATATTAACGTATTTTTGTTTGGGCAAAACAGGTGCATGTTGGGTCTCTAATGTCTGTTGGAACAGGGATGGGTACAGGTATGGGGATTTAAATACGTACGTTGGTAACGATATTTGTGCGTCTCAAACGAGGCTCAAAGCAGAGTATCTGGGAGTTGCACAAAGTGCAGGAAAATATACTAGCATGTCTAGGACAGGTATGTGAATTTTGTTTGGGGTTAACAGTCAGGGTAAAGCTCCAAATAATTCGGTGATGGACAGGTGCACAAGTCAATAGGATATGTAAGCAAAATAAATTAAAATATTGCCATAAATCCTAAATTGCCAAAATTAATCCTAAAATGCTGGAATCTGGTCGAGGGGGTTTACAATCTACCAAACTTATAAGAATTTCGTCCTCGAAATTAAAACTAAGCCACGGTAGAAGTCAAAGACTGCATAAGATATAATTTAACAAAGTAATTTACATCTCGGTTTACGAATAGGTTCGAAAAACGTTTACGCATGTCGTCCACACGCTCCCAAGTAGATTCTCCTGGCGCGCCATGCTTCCATGCCACGCGGACCAAGGGAATAGGCTGATTGCTCAATACCTTTTCTCGATGATCAAGGATTCCTACGGGTTGCTCTTGATATGACAAGCTCGGCCTAATGGTGATCTCCGAATGGTTGAGAACATGACTGCTGTCTGTCACATATCGCCTGAGTTGCGACACGTGGAATACATCAAGTGCTCTCTCAAGTGAAGGTGGTAGCGCCAGTTGATATGCCACTACTCCTCTTTCTAGCACGTCAATGGTCTAACATACCTTGGACTCAACTTGCTGCGTCCTCCGTATCGAAGGGTGCCTCTAGTAGGTGATATCCTCAAGAAGACATGGTCGTCCTCTTTGAATTCCTAGGGACGATGATGACGGTCTGCCTACTGCTGTTGTCTGTCTTGCACTGTTTGCAAGTGTCCTTGTGTTTACTTAACTGTCTCTACGGTGTTGACCACCAATTCTGATCACGCGAATCCTTGTCTGGTAAAAATGCTGACTGGTATGCCGTGCAATCTTACGATTTGTCTCATATCTAAGTTAGCTAAAGCTTCTGCAGACTGGCCAGCTCTAAAGGTAAGAAAGGTGCTGACTTGGTGAGTCGGTCCATAGGAATTCTTAATCCTTACAAGTCAACCTAGTCATAGGTGCTGCTATCCATTCAGGAGTCAATCAATTGTTCATTCTGGTGAAATCCAATTAGACCTCTGACAGCGAAATGATACATTCTTTATCGTAATACTTGAGTTCTGAACTTGACCCAAGTTACGAGACAAAAATAAAATTTTTATGAAGTGATGCACGTATCAGGAACGCAATAAAACGTAGGTAGGTAGCGAAGGTCATTCTAAGGGTAGCACAGTTTTAAACTGCAATCTAATCTAATAATAGGGTTTGGTAATTTCCAAGAAACAAACAGAAGTGGATACTGAAATAATACACCTTTCGTATTTATACTAAGCACGAGGTTTCGCCTTTCCAAAATAAGGGAAGACGGAAAACAATAATCAAGAGTTCAAGGGGGAGGTAATAGATTAGAAGTATGGGGATTCAAGGCGTTTAAAGAATTCAATGGGAATTGTCAAAGCAGTTGTGGATTGAAATGCTATTTTGGTAATTCCTATTCACATGCTCGTATTAATACAGTCATGTAGCTGATACGATATGCTCAGACATATCTAGCGGACAAGTACATCCGTCCACTAGTTACTATATATCTCAATCCACGTAAAGTAGTTATGCGAAGGGCGAACCAAGTGCACTATGGTTGATCAGACCGTAATACACTGATTCTGAAATGTATTAGTGTAGTACTCCAATAATACATAATTCATGAACAAGCTTGATAAAGAATAAGCTTGCAAAACTAGGCTATAATAGCAGTATAAGTCAAGGTAGTATAGTAAATATAAGTACGCTAGATTATGATATGAGAATATACGAAACAATTCAAATTCACAAAAAGACAAGACTCTACAATCTCTACAGTTATTATTCTAACTCCTTGTCTAAGTCGCTAGTTGACCTAAAAGAGGTATGGCCTTCTAAGTTCTACAATCTTAATATACACTATAGGTTGTCTGCCTAAAACAGAGATTTCAAGAAGGTCCGCGTAAGGTAGGGATATCAGAGCTGTCTGCGTAAAAGTCTGTGCGTAGAAATCTGCGCGTAAATATCTCCTGCGTAAAGTCTAGTTTACGTTGTAGCGTAAAGTTGTACGAGAAACTCATGAGTTTGTCAGTCAAAATTAGTGAATCCTGATATCTGACAAAAGTACTTGCACAACGATCGAGTGGACGGTTTGTGAAGATGAATTTGCACGGGGACCCAGGTTTGTCGTTTAGTGACTTTATTGGATACAAGTCATTTACGCTTGAGATGAGACAAAATCAGATATCCCGTCAAAAGTTGTTTCTTTTTTTGCACAGGGCTCGAGGCGTATCTCTGCCTTTAATACACGGGATTTGGTCATGGCTGGGGAAAGCTAAGGCTGTAATAAATACGCTCACATCCTATCATTATATTACGCCTAATCAGGTTACTCTATGCTGGTTATCTATAATTCATGAATCAGGTTTACGCAGGGCAGTTACCTACGTGGCTTTCATGACGCAGGATAAGGAAGACTAAGGGATCGTGGGTAGCGGTTGTCATAACTGCGGCGTAAAGGAGACAATCTTCTGCATAATTTGGCTTTTATGCCAACAAAAAAAGTCATTTGGCTTTTACGCCAACTAGGCAGTTGTTTGGTTCTTATGCCAACAACGGTCAAATGGGTTTTACGCCAACAAGGGTAAAGGGTTTCTGGTGTAACACTGGGTTTATCCAAACATAGGATGAGGTTTCAGTCCTAATATTCAACCTTGGATTTCTATTGGTTTCTCAAGACTAGGGTCAACACTATGGTCAAGTCTCTAACTAATCCTAGTAGTGTTTATACTACTCTTAAGTCATACATAAATACGTCAAGGAACAATGGTAAGTTAATCTATAGGTAAGTGATGCTAGGGTTCATTAGGTAATATGGAAGACTAGGGTTCATTTAGTATCCTCACTTAGTGATGTGTCAAAGCCCTAGTTGTGTTCTTAATAGGAATACTACCCTAAGTATCATTCTATCAACATGGATTTCTTTATCCTAGCAGGGGCTATACTCTAGGGATATTTAGGGAAGCACAGGATTCAAGCAAGATGCAATTTATTCAAATAGAATGGATTGGAAGAAGGATGAGTCATAGTCAATTGGATGAGATCCTATACTCTAATCCTAGGTGCAGGCTTGCTCGGTACAGTAACGTAACCGAGACAATATGCTCTGACCTGCATGGGCCACCACTACGAACATGTCACGCCCCAGTCCCAAAATACGTAGGACTAGAACACGTAACCATGCCAGCCGCCTGTATATATGGCAACTCCAATATGTGAAAACCATATATACGAGCGTACGCTGTATAATGAACAATAATCCATAAGTGGTAAGACTAATCACAAGTCACAGGGTAATATCTAAATCTCATCCACAGAAATCACATAAACATGAATAACCAATAACCAGGTAACTAGATCTCAATAATAAATATCTAAAGAATGACAGTCGGATAGAAACAAATCCACTGCCGAAATAGAATATAAAATGGAACAGATACACACCATATAAGAACAACATCTGACTATCATGAGGCTCGAAGAGAAGACCTCCTCAGAAATATAAGTAGCATGTCCGGATCTGTGCTCCCGCGAATACTCATGAACATCTACACCTGGAAAGGGTCCAGGTCCTCAGAGGGACATAACAAGATACAGAAAAACAACATGCCATGTATGTAAATACTGAATAAATAAGTGGGGTGTGCTAACCATCTAAGTGAATGCAATTTGAAGACCTGGTAGTACGCATGGGAAAGTGTAGGCTAGACATATGCTGACGTAATTCACCAATCGTCATGACTGGCTAGTATATGTGTCATATGCCCCCAAACGCATGGGCACTCTGCAATCGACCATCTCCGAGGAGCATGGTACGAAGGATAAAAACTCAAGGAGGGGGTGTCCCACACGCCTACTAGATGTCTTCCCCGCCCAATATAGATGTACAAGTCGTGAAAACGACGTGGACACCTCCTACTATGATGCAAGTCTCAATAAAATAACCAACTAAGCTAAATACCGTTACACGTGTTGCTCATACCGATGGCCAGTCGAGTATGAGGTACGCGTCCCTACATGAACTCACTCTGTGACGTGTAATGATACGTGTCAAGGCCTGGGGAGTCATATCAATAACTCCACAACTTTAGGTGGGTCTACTAGACACTAGGTCAGATATAATCCTAACGTCAACGCCTTCGTTGACTGCACCCGAGTTTTCTCGGACGCGCATATTTATATGATTTAAAATAAATGAACATGTAACTAACAATAACTGAATTTAAACAGTACAACAAGGCAATGTATACTAGCCTGGCAAGAGAGCTGCAAAATATAACGTCCAGATGTCAAATGCCAAAAGTCAGAAACTATGGCCTCAGAATAAATGTCTCCGGATGCTGAAATAAATATCACTAACAGTCTCAGAAAATATCAAATAGCTAGAAACGTCTGTCCTTAAGTCCAATTTGGACACACGGGCAAAAATGACAGTTTTCGGTCAAAGCGGGGTCCACATGTGGGCCACTTTGCTCCGAAAAACGTGTCAGGGTCAAAGGTCTCCAAATTCGCCAAACTTAGTGTCAACAAGTCCAGAACGTCGATACGAACCCAATGGAATGTCCAGAACTGGATTCCGATGTGCCGATCACAAAATCGTCCGTCAAGTGGAGCTTGTGGGACCCACGATACGGGATTTTGTCAACGTTCTCAGAATCGAACCAAACTTGGATCACAGGACCAGCGTATTGCTACGAGTCCGATGGCGCAAGTTTCGTTTCGATCCGACGTGTGTACACAAAGTTACAGCGTGTTCCAGAACAGGCGGATACGGGACGTTGGCGGATACACGTTGATTCCGGTGTGCACGCACATCCAAATCAACTTCTGCGAAATTCCGCACGTCCGTATCAACGGCGCGCACGTTTCGGTAAAGACCGCGTGCGACCAAGTCGTCCCGTTTGGCGGGACGTACTCAGTTCCGGGGTGAATCGGGTCGTTGTTTTTCCTATTTTTGGATCGCGGTTCGCGATCGCCACAGGACGCGATGCACCGTGCGGGTCGCACGGGCATCGAGAGGGTTACATAGCCTACATGTCACAACTGACGGAATTAAAAACGGAACTACGAGGAGATAGAACGGGTTACCTGAACAGGGCTCCGTAGAATAAATTTTCCTGTGTCCGCGAGGAGATGCGACACGACACGATGTCTGGTTGCCGTGTCCGGGCCGTGTCCAGCTGCTATGTTCGGTCCGAGTCCAGTGGAGACTCGCCGGGGCTTCGTCGGAGGCGCTCAGGCGGAGCTCATCGGTCAGCGGGGCGTCCGGGCAGGGCACGGCGAGGCGGCTGGGAGAGGGGAGACTGCTGTGTCGAGCCGGGGTGGCTGTGCACAGGGTCGGGTGGCGCGGAGCTGGCCGGTTGGGGGTAGTTGAAGGCGGTGGTGGTGGTGTTCCGGCGGGGCCAGAGCTGCACAGGGGGTCGGGGGGGGGGGGTCTGGAGCCGCTGCGGGGTTGGGAATCGCCCAGTCGGCCAGTCGGGGGAGGTGGCTCGGAGCCGGGGCAGAGGAGAAGTCAGGGAGGAGGTCGGGTGGAGTGGAGGAGGAGGAGGAGTGGGTCGAGGTGGCGGTGGCGGACTGTCGTCGTCGTGGAGGCCGGCTAAGGCGGAGCTCATGGTGAAGAGGAGAAGAGTGGGTCGACTCGCCGGGGGGGGGGGGGGAAGGCGGAGGTCGGGGTCGGGGAAAGGGGCTCGGGGGGGAGTCGATGGTGAAGGGGAAGGGGGTGGCGAGTGGAGGTGGAGAAGGAGTGGGAGGTCGGGGTCGACTCCGGCGAGGGTCGGCTGTGCACAGGGGGGTCGGGCCGGAGCGGGGTGTTCCGCCGGAGAAGAGGGAGGCTGAGGAGAGAGGGGCCAGCGGGGGGAAAGGCTCGCCGCGGGGGGGGGGGGGGGGGGGGAGTCGGCTGAGCGGCTCCGGCGAGGGGCTCGCCGCTCCGGCGGGGGGGGGGGGGGGGTATCGCTGCGGGCTGGGTCGAGTTAGGAATTTTGAGGTTTTTAGTTTGTAGTTTTTTTTATTTTCTTTTATAGAAAATTAAATAGATATTTTAAGTAAAATATCTAAAGATATTTACGAATATTTTCGGGATATTTTCGGGTGGGTCCCGCCTCCAAATGGACGGTGCAGGTTCACCGGCCAATGAGGGGGTGACACCTCGCAGGAAAATTTGCAGAAAAGTCCCTGTAATTTCATAAATTGCGTAAAGGTCCTATTTTGGGAATTTGCGCAATTTACGAAATTGTCTTGAAAAAATACCCGATTCTTGAAAATACTAAAATTCACAGAATTGAAGGGAAAAGCTGTGTGAGGGTCCTGAGGGGGGTGGGGGTGAGTCTGGGCAGGGACTGGGTCTGGTTTTCTTGGGTGATACGGCCATCGTATTAAATAATTAATAAATACTGCGCACGACGTTCTCTAATTATTTAGAGGCAGGTAGGGCCATAATTTTAATACGGTGTCAATACACTAAATGTAGTATACTCAGTGTAGAATATTAACGTATTTTTGTTTGGGCAAAACAGGTGCATGTTGGGTCTCTAATGTCTGTTGGAACAGGGATGGGTACAGGTATGGGGATTTAAATACGTACGTTGGTAACGATATTTGTGCGTCTCAAACGAGGCTCAAAGCAGAGTATCTGGGAGTTGCACAAAGTGCAGGAAAATATACTAGCATGTCTAGGACAGGTATGTGAATTTTGTTTGGGGTTAACAGTCAGGGTAAAGCTCCAAATAATTCGGTGATGGACAGGTGCACAAGTCAATAGGATGTGTAAGCAAAATAAATTAAAATATTGCCATAAATCCTAAATTGCCAAAATTAATCCTAAAATGTTGGAATCTGGTCGAGGGGGTTTATATATATATATATATATATATATATATATATATATATATGAGAGAACTAGCCTTCTCCTTATTCTCCACCCGATGTGGGATTAAATAACTAATAGTCAACACCCTCCCTCAAGCTGGAGTATAGATGTCAACCATGCCCAGCTTGTTACAAAGAAACTGAATCCGAGAGCCTAAAAGAGACTTTGTAAATATATCAGCTATATGATCGTCGATTCTTACGTAGTGACATGTTATCACCCTATTTTGATACTCATCACGGACGAAGTGGACGTCGATCTCAATGGGTTTCATTCTTTTATGGAATATGGTATTGGTAGCAATATAAATAGCAGACTGATTATCACACCACATATCTGCTGATTCAGATCATGCTTCTTCTTACAACTCCTTTAGAAGATGATGCGGATATAACATCTATGTTGTGCCATGAGCAATAGCTCGGTATTCCGCTTCCGAACTGGATCGTAAGACCACACTCTGCTTCTTGCTCTTCCACGAAACTAAGTTCCTGCCAATAAATACCGAGTAGCCAGATGTAGACCGTCTATCCGTAAGACTCGTACCCCAGTCAGTATCTGTAAAGCACTCAAGATGAGTATGTCCCTGATTCTCCATCCGAATTCTTTTTTTCGAATTCTGAGCTAGATAGCGCAGGATTCTGAGATCTACCTGCCAATGCGGAACTCATGAAGAAACCATAAATCTACTCGCGACACTTACAACAAAGAAAATGTTTGGACGAGTCATGGCTGCTAAGTAGTTGAGTTTTTCAACCACTCAACGATACTGATCATGATTGTCCATCAATACCCCTCATCGGGGAGTAACTTTATCCATGGATCCGTGGGTGAGGTTGCTTCTTTAGTTTGCATCATTCCTGTTTTAGTTAGGATGTCAAGACCGTACAGAGTCAGCATCAGGACGAAGGGAGACAAGGTCCATGATATAGAGCTGCTAACGTCGAATCCTCGTCTCATTGATATTGTCTTCCTGATCGGCTCAGTAGATGCCAACAACCGAGTCATAGATGTGAGACAAAATCACATTTTCTATCAAACGCAATTACTAGGACTTTCCATAACTCTTTTACCGAATCCGTATTCTGAACCATATCTTCAACCGATGGCTCCATCGAATTCATCAACTGTGTAAATAGTCGACTGTCGTCCGTTTTCTACTGCTCGTATGTGGGGTCATCCACCGCTGGAGGGTTTGGTCTGGTGCTTCGACAACCGCATTCCTCGAAGCATCTTCTCAACCTTCTTACGCAATGTTGAGTAACCATCCAGACACTCCAGTCGCCGATCAACAAGTCGAATTGATGAAATCGTCGTACCGGTGTCCGGTGTCCCCGCGATTTCATTTCCGACAATGGTGTTGTCAACACTGCTACTCGCCTCATTGTTGGTCATCTTTCAAGTTCTCGATTCGACTATCGATGATCGTCCTGACCCGATATTCACATAAACCTCGTCAATGCACGATCAACGTTGCCAAACCTTGCTCGCACAATATTGACAAATTGTCGAATATGGATCAAACAAAGCATGACGGAGATTCACACAACCCATGTTGCTCTCTGTTAGATCCTGATGTGGATATCGGACTAGGAACAGAGATTCACGCAAACAATCAAATTTGCTCTCTATTAACTCTTGATGTCGGTGTCGAGGTTCAGAGGTTCACGCAAACAATCATAGTTTATCCTCTGAAGATCTCAACGTCGAAGATTTTTTTTAATGCTGCTAGGATTTGCTGTTATGAGGAAGTGGCGACTGGCTTAAGTATGTTACATAGGGGGTGTAGATCTAGGGTTAGGGTTTGTAGAGTGTTGGGAAGGGTCGAATGGTCGTGGGGTTGCTGTAGGCTGCAGGTAGGGGTCGTGTGGGCGGTTGAGTTGCTGGAGGCTGCGGGTATGGGTGGCGCGGGTCGTGGGGTTGCTGGAGGCTGCGACATTGGCATGCAAGGGTGCAAGCTGTGGGAGGTGGTGCAGGCGTGCAGGGGTGGCGAGCAGGCAAGAGGTGGTGGGCGGGTGGCGGGTTTAGTTGGGCGGAGGCGGGCGGGGTTGGGTTGGTGCCGGACGGAGTCGGGGCGGGGGCTGTAGCGGCTATGGCAGGGGAGTCGAGGAGGGCTAGGGTTAGGTTTAGGGGTTGGGTTGGTGTCGGACGGAGTCGGGGCGGGGGCTGTGGCGGCTAGGGCAAGGGAGTCGAGGAGGGGCTAGGGTTAGGTTTAGGATATATATATATATATATATATATATATATATATATATAGAGAGAGAGAGAGAGAGAGAGAGAGAGAGAGAGAGAGAGGAGGGGGGAATTAGAGTTTTGGCTCTGATACTATGTCGAATGAGAATAATAGAATTATTATTATTGAATGAGGGATTATATATATATATATATATATATATATATATATATATATATATATATATATGAGAATTAGCCTTCTTCTTATTCTCTATCCGATGTGGGAGTAAATATCTAATACTCAACACTTGACAACAATGATGAATGTGTCAAAATAATCTATCCCGACTTGTTTGTGAAATCCTTTTACGATTAAGCATGCTTTGTAATGCTTAATTGTTCCATTAGAGTGCCTTTTAATTCGATAAACCCATTTATGGTCAAGTACATTTTGTGAAGGTGATGGAGGTACAAGTTTTGTTTTTGACCCAGGCATTTCAGTACCCATCACTTTCCACCATTGCGGATGTTTAGAAGCTTTTGTGTAAGTGTGAGGTTTAGTTTCTTGTATAGAAAGCAAGAAAAATGGAATAGAATGTTTAGTGGAGAGAAGAACTTTAGGTCGTCAAGTACCATCAATGGCTCGGGTAGTCATAGGATGAATATGAAATGATGGTTGGAAATTGGAAAGAGGAGTAGGAAGAGAAGAATATGGTTGGTCAACAAGTGGTGAGATTGAGAGAGGGTTTAGAGGATTGATGATGGAAGAATCAGAGGAGAAAGAAATTGGTTACGGATTAGTAGGTGGGTTATTGATAGGTAGATTTTGAGGAGTGGTGATCGGATGTAGGATGAGTAAGAGGTTGGTTAGAAAGGGCTTAGAGGTGAAGGATGTTGCTGGTGTGTGAGATGATGGGTGGAGAGAAGTAGACAAAGAAGCATATGGAAATGAGAGTCATCAAATAAAACATGGCGGGGGATGATAATTTTATCAGTGGTTGGATTGAGGCACTTGTAACCTTCGTGAGCTCTACTATATCCCAGAAAAACACATTGTGTTGATTTGATTGCCAATTTGGATTGGCCAAATATTGTAAGACATAGATAACAGCTGTAATCGAACATCCGAAGAAAACTATAGTTAGGTGGTTTATGAAATATCCGATCAAATGGAGCCTGATAATCAAGTAGTGGAGTAGATAGTCGATTAATAATATAAACAATAACTAAAGACATGATACCAAAGATCCTTAGGCACATGAGAGTGAGCCATTAGAGTAAGTCCCATTTCAACAAGGTGACGATGCTTTCTCTTAGCCATGTCGTTTTTTCTAGGAGTATGAGGACGAGATACCCGATGAGATATGCCTCAATCCCTGATAATCAAGTAGTGGAGTAGATAGTCGATTAATAATATAAACAATAACTAAAGACATGATACCAAAGATCCTTAGGCACATGAGAGTGAGCCATTAGAGTAAGTCCCATTTCAACAAGGTGACGATGCTTTCTCTTAGCCATGTCATTTTTTCTAGGAGTATGAGGACGAGATACCCGATGAGATATGCCTCAATCCCGAAAATAATTTTTGGAATAATAATTGAGGAACTCGCCACCACCATCACTTTGAAAATATTTTTCTTACAAACAGATTTTCTACGAGTTTTTGAAAGGCCACAAATGTAGAGAAAACATCAGACTTTCGATACAATAGAAAGAACCAAGTGAAACGACTGTCGGCATCGACAAATATAACGTAAAAACAATAACCTTCAAGAGAAGGAACATTAGCCGGTCCCTAAACATCACAATGTATAAGTTTCAATAAAGAAGAAACACCATCATAAAGAGGAGGAAAAGGCAATCGACTACTCTTGTCTAATGGACAACTTTCACAAAAGTGGCGTGAAGAAGTCTTATTTTAAAGGGGTAAAATCTTGCTTAAAGAACATAAAACTGCATCCGACAAGTGACATAAGCGAGCATGCCAAGTATCTGCTGACGTCTTTGCACCAAGGAGACAAAGAGAAGAAACACATGTTGGCTTATTCTGACCGACGGCACAAAAAATACCCCTTTAGATGCTTGAAGATAATTCTAAAGCATCTCTCTCTCTCTCTCTCTCTTCTCTCTCTCTCTCTCTCTCTCATCGTCATTTGCTATAACACTTGACACCCCAACCCACCCCCCACCCCTTTCTCTCCCTTAGTTACCCCCCCCCTTTGGGCATAAAATTTCCTTTTGTTTTGTATGTGCTTTTGTATCTGTTCCCCGTTGTCCTCAATTTTTTTCCTTTTAAGTTTTGATTAATTTGTGGAGGCTATGAAATATGAATATCAACAAAAGGATGGTTAAGCCATTGGCCTCTCTTTTCTTTGTAACATACAAGAATATGTTTCAGAAACATGGTTGATATTGGCTTCTTTTAGGGGTAGTATTTGTCTCAAGTCTAAACATTGTGTTTTGTGTATCACCAGAAAAAAACATGCTAATACTCCTGTTCTCTTTTTCTCCTTTTCAACAGCCCTGAAGGTATTGAGTCTTTCTGTTCTGATGTGGAAGTAGATCATACAGATGTCAGGATACTAATGCTCGCCTGGTATTTTTTTTTTCAAGTCTATGGAATTTCATTGAAGGAAATTATCACCTTCTGAATATTTACCTTTCACTTGCATTTACTTGATCAGGAAGATGAAAGCTGAAAAGCAAGGATACTTTAACCTGGTGTGTCTCTATTTATTTATTTAAAAAACGATGCATGTTTTGTTTATGGTGTTTTCAGGAACTACACTTTTTTTTGTTTCACTACTTTTCATAGTTCAATCATATTTTTCTTGATTTCATCGTATGTTTCATTCATGGCAGGATGAATGGCGTAGAGGCCTAAAAGCACTACGAGCTGATACTATCAGCAAACTTAAAAAGGCACTACCAGAATTGGAGAAAGAGGTTGGAGGATTTTGTTTATGTATCTTGTATTTCAACTTTATTGCACTTTGTTCTCAATTGTGAGGATATATACAATGTGTTTTCTATGGTGGAGCACGGGCAATGCTGACGCATTTCCCCCCCCCCCTCTTTTGTAAGGTTATGAGGCCACAAAATTTTATAGATTTCTATTCATATTCGTTTCGTTATTGCCTGACAGGTATGCTACTTTGTAGTTGTTTCAACTTTCAACTTACCAGGCAGTTTATATGAGCTAAACATGATTACCTTTTCCGTTCTCTCTTTTTTCCCTTTCTTGTATTACTTCATCAGAGGACAAGCAAAAGAGTATTGATATCGAGAGTGCTTGTGAATTACTGGACCTTGTGTTAGGCTTTCAGTTTCGCCCTCAAATTAATAAACTTACCGAGTTTCTTAAGGTATTTATTGCTGAGATGCAATATGCATTAAGAGGATTACATCTTCTCCTGTATAAAATAATCAACATTCCTTTTGGTCACTCTACCTCTATTAGTCTTCTATTGTTGTCCTATTCCTTTTGTTTAATCTTATGTTCAACTATTTGATTGATATGTAAGCATTACATTGGATCTTGCAGAACCAGCATGAATACAAAGTAATAAACATGGACCAGTGGATGGGCTTTCTCCGGTTTTGCAATGAGGTTTTTTTCTAAAATGCTTGTTGTTATCTGTATTTTATGTTCATACTAATTTTTGGATTATGATGTGAGAGCCCTGCTCAATGCTATTTTGAGGATTCAATCCCAATGCTTATGCTGATCCTTCATCTCTTTCTTTTAACAGATAAACTTCCCATCCCTTGATAATTACGATGCAATGCTTGCCTGGCCGTTGGTTTTGGACAATTTTGTTGAATGGATGCATCAATAACTATTTCAGCCCTTTCAACTGGATTGATCTTAATGATGTTTTAACAAAGTTGCTTATCAGGAGAGGCAATGGCTTGCTGGCATTGGATTCAGTGTTAAAATTTCTAGAAGTGGACTTTTCGAATGCCAACGATTCCAATTCAAATGGGTTCCCTCTGTAAAGAGCTCTCCTTTTTCTTATAGATGTGAGGTCAAATGTTGTTCGGTAGAGGTTTCCAAACAGTCAATGAGAAATGGTCGTAAATTATTAATGATTGTGGTGTGAAGAACTTGAAACTATTTGTTCAAACCCCAATTGTTCTCCTACAATTTCAGGGCAGATACCTGTTACTCATTCTCTTCTGTATTAAGTGTACTAGTATATATGCACGTGCTTTGCACGTATCATGGAGTGGATGATTTTGATGAGTTGGTTTAACTTTGCTGTTTTTAATTATATAGGTTAAGAGTTCAACCATTGGAATTCCTTGGTAATAGCTTAGAAAACTTAGCAAGTAGCATGAACTTTTTGATTTCTATAATATATTAATGCATCCCTTAAATGGTTGTCATTGGAATTTATTGTAGGTATTATTTTTAATTAGTAAATATAATGAAGGGTATTTTTGGAAAGGAAATTTTCACGGTGAAGATTACTTTCCTCATTATATATAGTAGAATAGATTAATTAGTAAATATAATGAAAGGTATTTTTGGAAAGAAAATTTTCACGGTGAAGATTACTTTCCTCATTATATAGTAGAATAGATTAAGAGTTCAACCATTGGAATTCCTTGGTAATAGCTTAGAAAACTTAGCAAGTAGCATGAACTCTTTGATTTCTATAATATATTAATGCATCCCTTAAATGGTTGTCATTGAAATTTATTGTAGGTATTATTTTTAATTAGTAAATATAATGAGGGGTATTTTTGGAAAGAAAATTTTCACGGTGAAGCCTACTTTCCTCATTATATAGTAGAATAGATTTCCCAGAATTATTCAGTTACCCTGAAAATTTCTTTTGGTTTTGGGTGCGCAGCTTTGTGGTCGTCGTATCATTCAATAGTGAAATAACTATTAATTCTGCCCAGCATTCCTCTCTTTCCATTGATGTATATGAATTCTGATTATTTCAGGCCTGTTAATTATACCTGTTTTAGTCAAATGTTTTGGATTATACAACAAGGACATATGAAGAATTCAGATCTGAGTCGATACACGAATTTCTGGACATTCCATTAGCTGCCTGGCCACAACCTGAATTCTTCAGTTTTTTAGGTACAAGAGGTACCTGAAAGGAGATTTATTGGTTGGGTGTATTGGTTTCTGATTGCCTATGGACTAGATCAAATTCACAACTAGCACAACAAAAGCAACACACACCCAGCAGCACACACGTTTCTGTTATACCAAAGCCTATTATGGATGATGACTTCGGAGTAAAAAAGAATGCCAAGGCTCTCAACCAACACTAAGGTACATTCCTATGGAAGAAGTTCAACCAATCTGGTTTCTTTCTTCTCTTAGTAGTAGTTTTAATTATTGAGAGACATACAAATATTTGAAGTAGTAATTTCTCATATTTTCAGTATTTGCATATTACTACAATTCATAATATACTACAATTCATATTTGTAAAATTTCTTTCTGAATAGGATTTTTTCCACAAACTTTTAGGTTAAATATTTGTAGAGTCGGTGGATTTTTAACGATATTTCTTGATTCTTACAATCACAGGACCCAGAAGCTCGAGCTGGTATGTTTCTGGCACCTATAACAGAAAACAAATTGCTATCTACTTTTTGTCAGCTAATCATTTCTGTAAGAGTTTTTGCCAAAATAGTTTTGGGGTGGTATGAGATTGGAACAAGTGTAGAAGTTCCTTAGATTAATGTAGGACCCTTTTGCGTCAAACTTGTAGTTTGCCATGAAATTTGGAACAAGTGGATTTGCTATGCTGGCTCATATTCTGTCCTCACCCTATTACACGTGGATCTCTCTTTTATTTTATGAGGCCGGCATATAATAATACAGGACAATTGGGATAGCAGATCTGATCTGATTTGCTTGTTGCTTATGGACAAGAGACGTTAGCATCTGGCATCAGATAAAGTTTCAAAACAACTTGGATTGGATTGTGCTTGTTATAATTTTGTAGGGAATCAAGAATGAAAGTTTCAAGAATGATGAGTCTTGCTTTTCATTACAAATAGCAGACGAGCTTTTAGACAAATTACAGAGCAATAATATTTACTTAGGTGACTGCATGGAACCCGAAATTTGACAGAAAACTTAAGTGCCTCTTCCATTCCCATATATTGCAGCAGAATCCTTACATTGTTTCTCATCCATTGTCTGCAACACCAAAATACTAAAGCTATGCATCCATTGTTTCTCATCAATACATTGTTGATTCATCCATTGTTTCTCATCAATACATTCTAGACTGGCGACCATTCACTTCAGCTACTACCTGCACATGACAACTAACTGTTAGAAACTTTGTTCATTACACAAATAAACTCAAGAACAAAGATACTTGACATGCAACACAATATTTAATGTGTGAAGTGAATTCAGAAGACCAATGAAGCAATAAAGCACAGATAAAAGCTACTGCAACTTTTCACATTTACTCCTAATTAAAATGTGACATTATTATTTTTTTTCCCCAAACTTGGAGATGCACAGTACCATTTCTCGGGACTATGAATTAGCCCAAGTAGAATAGAACTACATCATAAAATGGGGGGAAACATTCATAATGAGGAAAACATTCATAAGATGGTACAAACAACAAATGAATGTCACAATATATCTTGCAAAATGTGACCACGCAAAACAGCTGTACCTACTCAAACGAACCTAGCAAAATGCATGTTTTGCCAGGCAAAACAGCTGTACCTACTGATTTTGTGAATTGGATTGGCCATTGATAATACTATAATACTAAAGCATCGAAAATCAAACAATATGACTCATGGAACATAGTTCAACTAATGTTCCCTTGTTAACATTTCCAATTTGTTTTGCCACTTGATACCTAGGTATGGGACTTCGGAAGTGTTACACATCTTGCTAAACTTAACTCCTCATGATTTGTACTGAATTTCACAGACCATACTGTATATTTCATCTAGAAGCATGGCCACTCTGAAAATTGGCAGTGTCCATGTCACATAATGTTGGGCCTGTATCAGACGCAACAGAAACTCCAAAATACGTCAGGACTCACCAAAAATCAATGCCGTGCATGTGTTGCCATGACCATATCGTGCCGGGTCGTATTTGTGTCCATGCAACATAGTATATCACAATTAAATTTAATCATGATATGTTTGCATTTAATTCCTATAAACGAGTCTAATATTAATATGAAGGGTTAAAAGTTTGTTGTTGAGCAATTGCTCTCTCCCATAGTATTAAGGAGCAACTGATTTCTAATAATTCAAAATATATGTTATAGTCTTACAGATAAAGTGATGGAAATTACATACCCTTTTTTGATAGAAATTACGTCCCCTTACAGATCAAGAACTGATTTCAAATAACTCAAAATATATGTTATAGTGTTACAGATCAAGAAGTGATAGAAATTACATGTCCCCTTACAGATCAAGAACTGATTTCAAATAACTCAAAATATATGTTATAGTCTTACAGATCAAGAAGTGATAGAAATTACATGTCCCCTTTTTTTAGTTTACATGTTCATTCATATATGCAAATCTAATATTAGTATGAAGTAATAAGTAAGTTGTTGGGTAATTTTCTCACTCATGCAAAATAAAAATATCTCAGGGGCAACTCATTTCAAATAATTCAAAATATTCTCTACAAATGAAATTACATGTCCCCTTTTTTGTTTGTTGAGCAGCAAAAGTATGTTCATTCATATATGCAAATCTAATATTAGTATGAAGTAATAAGTAAGTTGTTGGGTAATTTTCTCACTCATGCAAAATAAAACTATCTCAGGGGCAACTCATTTCAAATAATTCAAAATATTCTCTACAAATGAAGAACTGATTGAGAAGTTACCTGTCCCTGTTTTTGTTGTTGTTCGTTGGGCATTAACATCTAGACTTGGGAAAATCTAAAAGCCATATCAAGTACTATCAGCATATCCACTTGCTCTAATTATGTAGACCTGGAGAAGAAAGAAGAGATGTAAAATGAGTTGATAAGAGAAAATTTAGTCAATAACTGGACTGCTTATCAAATGAAAAGTCAGAAAACTGACATAAATACATGCACATTATGTGTCAAAATAAATATTTTGATGAAGATGTAGTCAATAACTGGCTAGGAAGAGAAGTCAAAATTTTGACTAATTATGTGTCAAAATTTAGTCAATAACTGGAAGCTATAAAGAGAAGTCAAAATGAAAAGAGATGGTGCACATAAATTTAGTTAGATATATTGTACTGAGATGAGAAATTTGCTTCAAATAAGTTTTTTTTCTTCTTCTAATAAGCTTTTTCTCAAACTCAATATAGTTGGGCATGAAAATTGTATCTTGAAACTGTTAATAAGAGGTCAAGCCCTTACCTTAAATGTTGTAGACTTGATCAACTCAAAAACTAATGCGTCTCCATCAACCAACTGATGAGCAATAGCAAACCCTCTCCATCCAGCACTCAACCCATTCTTTTGGGCAAGGTAATTAGTATCAGATTCATCCCCATCTTCGTTTATTAAAACAATCGTGGAATCTTGTTTCGGTAGGTACTTATTGCAAAATTGGCTAGGAAGACCCTGTTCAAGGATTCAACCCAACAAAACTAAGTAACATATGGTTTAATAATTATTCATCAAAACTCGAGTTATACTATTTAGTCACTTACAAGCCAAAATCCTCCAGTAGTATGGGATTGGAGCATAGGCTTTACGAAAGAAGGAAAGTTATCTCCAAGATTTGATTCAAGTTCTTCAGCTTTAGTCACGGCATATTCCCTAGCTGCATCAGAAGCATACACCCTATTTGACAGATCTCTATGCTTATAGAAGATTCTAGCATACCAAGGACAACCATAAAAAGGTTAAGCATGTTAATAGAAGATTTCTATGCTTATAGAAGATTCTAGCATACCAAGGACAACCATGAGAAGATATTATAGAAGAAGAAAGAACTTAAACATGGTAACAGCTCACATATTTGCTAACCTTCTATGTTTCAGCTCAAAATCAGGTACAATCTGTCCAAAAGCCAAGATAAGAATTTTATGTAAGACTTCTCTCTGGAACCATTGTAGCATATACGTGTAGAGTGAGGAAATCAATTTTATGTGTCTTAACACCACTACAGTAATAAAAGCTTCAGTAAGCTCTACAAATGTTAAGCAGGCAAATGTAAGGAAAAGTAAATACAATGAACATAAGTAGGTATGGGAAAATGAATAGGTTAATCAAAGCTTATAAGAGTTATCTATAGTAGAATAATGAATGTATGACACCAAACAAAGTAAAGTTGAAAAAAGTAACTTCCCTCGCATCTTTGATGTTCATTTCTAGCTTTTTGAAAAAAAATAAAAAAATTCAAAAATGAATAGGAGAATGCACAATATAATACAAGAAACATACTTTCATGTTTTTGCAATTTAATCACTTTGGCTAATTAGTTCAAACATGTAAGACAAACATTCTTAAATAGTACTTCCATTACTGGATTCTTCGTCGTTGTCTAGCACACTATGATTAAGATGAATGTATACTTCTAACCGTTAGCTCCTCTCAACTTTGAGTCACGTATCAAGTAGAACATCGACTAAATGCAAAAACAAAACAAAAAAAAACAAAAACCAACCGACTCTTTTCTTGCGGAACTCAAAACAAGCAAGTCTTGTAAATATAGTTTTAAACAAACAATGATATCCCCATAGAAGAACCAATGAGAATTACCAAAGAAATCAAACTTATCATTTAACAGGTACACAAACACAACCTAGGAAGCATGTGCACTAAAAAAAGCAGTGTCGTCTCCATATCATGTTGAGTTGGACATACACTCCAAAATCAGTGTCCTGTCCATATCATCGGGTATTGTATCAGATTCATGTCCATGCAACCTTCGTGATGTGCCCATGTCGCCATTTATTTTGGAAGGATCACATTGTTTGGGAACCCATGCCTACCTCACCAGTGTTACCAACTAGACCACTCCTTGGTGGTAAAAGAGGATCACATTATAACAAACACACTCCAAAATCAGTGCTGTGCCCATGTCGCCAGATACCGTGTCCCTTGTGTCCATTAAACTTTCAGATACCTATTCTACGCAATAATTTCAACGAACAGAACAATAATCAAAACCTAAACTTTTCCACATAACAGTCCCTTATCCATCCAAATCTAAACTTTTTCACACAACAGCCCTTATCATCCATCAAAATCTGTACTTTTTTTTTTCTCTCGCAACAGTAATAATGGGTATACTCAAAACTACCAATATAAAAACATACTAAAGGGGGTCACATTGTATACCTCCTTATAATGCTGCTCCGGGAGGTTGGCTAAGCGACTCGACCGCCGAACAACCAGCAGCTCCTCTCGTGGCGCTTTTCTTTTCACCGTCCTCGCCTGCTCCAAACAAAACAAAAAAAAAACACTTTTAGCGAGAGGAAAGGGGCCAGCCCACCCGCCACGTGTCGCCGCCCCATTGGCAGGTCAACCGGTGGCGGACCCAAGTGACTGGGGGGGGGGCAATGGGGTTCGGCCACGCGGCAGGCGGGCCAGCCCGGGCAAAGTAGCTTTTTCCGAAATGGCCGCTTATATATATATATATATATATATATATATATATATAGAGAGAGAGAGAGAGAGAGAGAGAGAGAGAGAGGACGAAACCGGAGATTTGGTAGGAGTTTCCGGCGATCGGAGAACGGCGGACAAGTGGCCGATGTTGAGCTCCTCGAGCCTCTTCTTGTTCTCCTCCAGCTTCTTCCTCCGGACTTCTTCATAGTCCGCCATTAGAGAGAGAGAGAGAGAGAGACAGAGAGAGAGAGAGAGAGAGAGCTCTGTTCCTAAAACCCTAGAAAATAATAGAATGGGGAAGATAAAGAGGGGCTCTGTTCCTTAAAAACCCTCATTCTAGTGACCGTTAGTAAGCATGACCAATGGGAAGTTGCAACGTGGATTTTTTAAAATGATGTAGGGAATCGGAAAGAATTGAGATGGAATTTTTAAGGACTTTGCCTTTGGGTGGGACCGCTGCGCCACGTGGCGGCTAGTCATTCGTTTCCTCCGTTCAGATGGATTCGAGCAGGGAGGCCAATGGCTGATGACCACGTGGGGACAAGTCAGTAGGATAGATCCGAACTAGCAGAAAGATCAATAGGATGATAACCACGTGGCTGCAAGTCAGCACAATTCCTTTCCGAGTGACGGATAAAATAGTTTTATCGATATTTTAACATAAAATTACGTATACATCGAATTTTTAACATAAAATTACGTATTACAACATTGAAGTTTCAATAAATTACCTGTACATCATTAAAGTTTAAAAATTACAAATAAAGCATAGAAACGTCCTTAAAAATGGTATTTACAAGCCTAATGCCAAAAACGTCCTTAATAAGAACTTTTTTTGCAATTTTTTTCCTAAATCAACATTCAAACGGAAATTTAAAGAATTATAGAAAGAAAATAAATTTGTGAGTTTGCTCAAAAACGTTCTTAAAAAGAACATTTTTTTGCAATTGTACAAAAACGTCATTTTTAAGGACGTTTTAATATTTTATTTACAATTTTCGAACTTCTATGTTGCACACCTAATTTTGGTAAACTTCTGTGTTGTATACATAATTTTTAAAAATTTTAAAGTTGGATTTGGATTGATTGTCTTGGTTGTGTTTAATTATCTGTTAGAAAATAAATATTTAAAGTTGTTTGGTAATTGTATTTTTGTAAAAAAAATAGTTTAATTTTTTTGATAAATTTTTTAAGTATATATAATAAACTGTTTAACAGATACTTTTGTCCTTTCTTTTGGAAATACTGATCCTGAATTAGACATAAATCCATAATTTAAAATTAAATATTATATAAATTAATCTAATGTATATCTTAATGCTAATCAAATAAAAATTTAACCTAATGTATAATTTATTTAATATAAAAGGAAAAAAAAAACAAAAACTATTGTGGAATTTTTTTTTTCATAATTTGGTCAAATTTACTTTTTTATCATTAGTTTGGTTCTGCCAGTTGTATCCAACATCAAAAAACTTAATTCGTTCGATCACAACCTTGCCAATGAACTCGATTTAGTTTCACATAACTCTACCCATTTATTTTTCGTACTCCATAGCAATTATCCGTTCTCGATAATGAAGGATGCAGTGATAGATGACTCATCATATAAAAAAGTTCAACTGACAAACTACATTTGCAAATCGCTCGATTAAATAAGTAGATACACAAGTAAAAATATTACCAAGAAACCTTAGTATAGGTGTGCATGAATCGAGAAAGAAACTTAGGTTGATTTGAGTTGGGTTTGATGGAGACTTTTTTTTTTTTTCATACTCTGGTTCTCTTTTAGTTTGTATTTATTTATTTTGTAATATGATTCGGAATTGAGAAACTAAAATTTTGAACCGACCAAGTGTACTAAAATGACCTTATGCTATTTAAATATTGGAACACACGAAGCAATATTTTTTATGGTTCTTAACATTATTTGTTTAATACGTAGAACCAAGTAAAAGAATCGAATGGAAGATTTCGTTGGTGTGATTCAAAAAGTTTGGACGGTCCGGTTCTTAATTTTAGAGAACCGGGCTGATCCGGTCCAAACCGGTTCATGCTCATCCTAATAACGAATCATGATAAAAGACGCTGAGACCTATAAATTAGGACTATATATTCATAAGACACTGGACCTTAACTTTCCATCAAACCATATCAAATTATATTTTGAAAGACACCGAGACCTCTAAATTAAGACTGTATCTTTGTAAGAATAACCAATATAGTTGGATCACATAATTAATTTATCAAAACAATGTTAAATCGCTTCATTAAGAAAATTTACGGTTCATTTAGATGAATGTTTTTTACTCCTAAAAATCTACTTTCCATTTTTTTTTCCATGATAAATGAATTCAACATTCTCATACCCATGTTTTGTTACGTTGAGAATATTTGGTTCGAAATATTTATTTTTTTCATTCCCAAGTTTTGTTCACACAAGAATAGAAATCTTAATTTGTTTAGTTTTTCACAAAAATCCTTTTATATTTAGCAAATATATTTATATTTTTTTATATTTAGAAACTAAAGATAAAATATTGAAATATTGAAAACAAAATAAATTGTTTACCATGTTTTTCATAAAAAAAAAACAGAAAGAAAAATAAATACATTTTGGATGCAGACGATATGATACGTTTGTTTACAATAAAAAAAGAAGAAGTATACTTCTTTTATAGCAAAGATGTTTTTTAACTTTTAAAAATAAGTAACAACTAGATTTATCAAACATGAATTTTTTTTTTAAACTGAAAATAAATGTTTTAAACACAAAAATATTCATAAAAATAAAAAAACAGATAAATGAAAGTGAGACCAAACCAAACCTAAATAGGGATGTAAAATGAACAGAACAGTCATTTGTCTGTACAAGTCCGACTCGGTAATCGATTCAATCGTAGGCCGTCAGATTGAAGTAACGAACAAAGTCTGAACACTTTTCTATATTCGTTTAGAAATCAGACTTGGTTATATTGTGTTCGGTCCGAATAAGTCTATGAACATCTAGTTGAGTTAAAGGTTTTACAGTAAATTTTCTTACTTTTAGGTTATATTGACATGGCTACGTATTAACACACTCACACATAACTTTTTTCAATTTTTCAAAGCAGCCATCCTACATTATTTTTTCCAATTTTACAAAGTAGCCATCACACATTGTTTTTTTTTTTTTTTTTTTTTCATTTTGTAAAGCAAGTTAATACTAAATACCAAACTCCACCACACAATACAACACACTTTTTTTTTACTTCTTTCAAAAATTTTTAAAGCAAATAATAAATAACAAGCCCTCAAGCAAATACTAAGAGGCCAAGCAATTGGTCGAAAACAAATACCAATTACCAAGCGCCCAAGCCGAAGCCCAAGCGACGACGTCTCATTATTCACGCAAAATTTATCAACGGTAATTCGACTCTTGAGTTTTGTCTGAGTTCGATTTTGTCCACACCAAGCAGCCTAACGGGTCGGACGAAAACATGACTCAAAGTTAATGGGCCAAGACTGAATACGACAAGTCTTGTCCGAATTTAATCGAGCCGGACTTAGTCCCGTCTGATTTTTTTTTCGGCCCAAATTTGAACACTAGATTGTCCATGCCGGTCGCGTCCGCTTATCCCCTAAACCTAAACAAATATAAAAAGAATGTATACAATATTTGTGAATATTTTTTTTTATATTAAATATATATTGATATCAGGGAGTTTGTAATTTTTTCAAAACACAAGGATTCTAGTTATATTTTATCAAAATGATTGGAAAGTAATGTTTTAAGAGTTGGCGTTTTTTTTTTTGGACGTGGAAAAACACACACGAAATTATGAAATTATAGTGCAGTTCTACTAATCCACCACGAATCAACCCCTTCAAAACCCTACTCTCTCCAGAAAACCCCTTCAGAAATCCCAAATTTACAGAACCCCCTCATTTCTCCCATGGCTCGTCTTCTCCTCCGCTCTGTGAAAACCCTAACCCTAACTCCTCCTCCTTCCTCCCGCCGCTCGTACCTCGCTTTCAACGACAACCTCCTCCGGATCCTCGGCACCGAGATCACCTACTTCTTCGACTACCACCGTCCCCTCACGGTACTTTTTCCAAACAAAACCCTAAAAATTCCTCTCTTTTTCCCTCTCACTCTAACCGTTTTTCTTTGCAATCAGCCCCCTCCTACTTTCAGGTCTTTCGACATCGAGGACCGCCCCGGCGAGGCGTGGGTCCGGCTGAGGCGGGACGGGGTCAGGATCGACGCCACAATGTTCGACTTCGTCGCGCCGGTGCCGGAGGAGGAGAAGAGGGTCTACGAGGGGGAGACGAGGCCGCACGTGAGCTTCGTCGTCGAGGTCACGAAGGGGGACGAGGTCCTTGAGTTCGTCTGCTCGGCCTGGCCGGAGTCGATGCAGGTGGAGAGGGTATTCCCGATGCGACGGAGCGCAGGCATCGCCAGGCCCTACATGGGAAGGAAGTTCAAGTAAGGAATCTTGGAATTCACGGATTTTGATTATTATGTTGTAGCAATCAAATAACACTTAGAGAAAAGTTTTTGTGATGTCTAGACTTTGGAATGTGCAATGCACGGACACTCTGAAACTCGACGGCACACAAAAATCAATGTCGTGTCTGTGTCGCCATGTCCTTAACGTTTCGTGATGTGTTTTCGTCAGCGCAACATAGGCAGGAACCGTTAGATATCAAGATTTTAGAGAACATAAATCGAGATTTTTGAGATGGGCACTTCTATTTGTATGGTGTTTGGTGGGTTTTAGAAAAAAAAATGATAATGTGCTTTGTATTTTATAATTTATACGTAATGCCCTAGAAGGATGATATAGGAAACTCCGTAAAGTAGAATCCATAAACATTAACTTTATTGTCCATTGGATTAGAAGTAAATATCAATTTTAACCCTGAACTTATTGCTACCAGAACATGGAACAAGTAATTTAATACCTCGACTATTTTTATGACTGCAAGATCAAGTATTATTATGTGACTGAAAAGGAATTCATACTTGAGTTAGATTTTAGGTTATCATTGGGTGATTACATGAACTGGAAATGTCCCACATTATTTACACTCAAAAGACTAGTAACAGAGAATTTCAAATTAAGGATTCCATAATTTACTTATGAAAATATTTTATAACTTACGGTATAACTAAGGTAGCAACTTTAGTAATTAGTGCTCGGCTCAATATTCAAAAAGACTTCTGCTTTGCGTGGAAGGAACAAGTGTCTAGCCCTTTGCTTGGCATGGTATCAAGTAATACACATAAACTTAAAGAAATGGAATATATATATATATATATATATATATATATATATAGTCAAGACTTGATAGCTCAAGTGGTTAGAGTGGAGACATAAGATCCGAGTAGGCGGTGTTCGAATCCCGGTGAGAGCGAACATGAACAATTACCTCGTCCAAAAATAAAATTATTTATATATGTGTGTGTCAAAGTCTCCTAGCTCCAGTGGCTAGCAGGTGGAGACATAACACATGCTGGGTGGGTTCGTTCCTACGGGAAAGCGGATTATTCCTTCAAAATAATGGTGGAAGTTAAATTTTTTTTCTTTTGAATGTTTTGATAAATAAGATGTTTGACGCAAGGTTGTGAAAAGCGCTAGGTGCTAGTCGGGCGGGTACCCGCCGCCTAGCGCCTTGTCCGCCATTTAGGCGGTTCAAAAGATATTAATTTTTTTTTCAAAAAACCTAATAGAAATTGCATAAAAAGTCCATAAAATTTCATAACATGCATAGTCGGGCGTCGGGGGACTAGGCAGGCGCCTAGGCGGGCATCGGGCGGACACCAGCCGCCTAGCGCCTAGGCGACTGCCTTTTAGAACAATGGTTTTGTCACGACCCGCATCCGATAATTTGGACACGAGTACGTAGGTACGTCCAGCCTACGCTACTGTCTAGTAACTCATAATTATATAACAACTCACACAATTTATATATGATTTATCATAGTACTCAAATCATAATTCTAAGAAAGATAACTGCGAATGAAATGTCCGGTAGGGCAGGATCAATCTCAGATATAAGGTTCTCCTAGGCCCCGTAATATGTAGTCAGCTATTTCTCAAAATTATTTTCTAAAATTTTCAACATATCAATGTCATGATTGGAGCGAAAGTACATCAATGAAAGCAGTTCCATATACATGGTAGAGACTATAAGACTGTAATAGGCATGCAATACTTGAAAGACGGTAAATCAGAATTATGGTATGATAACCTGTGATAAACAAGTAATCACGAGAATCCATGAACATAATAGCAAAGTATTAGAATGATAAAAGGAAAGACTGTAAATACTCTAGGTGAATTTAAAATGCTGTTTTCAATATGTGATTGGCTTAGGTATCCGGATCAGTGTTACCAGGATCGTGGGTCGCTTTGGTACGTGGTACGTGGTACGCGGTACGGTACCTCAGCCAGTACACTGTGTGGTGGGGGTAGGCTTATTCGGTACGTTATTTGGGGTCGCTGTTCGTTTTTATCTGGGTCGTCTTTTGTACCATATACAATTATATAGAAGTATACACTATATAAAAATAAAATAAAAATAATTAATTAACCAACAAATATTGAAAATATATGGCAAAAACTCCACAAAAGTCAATATTTTGTATTAATACCACCCACACAAAATAAAATTTAAAAACATATTTCTTGTAACTAAACCAAATATCATAAGTTCATAACCAAAGTCATCAAAATCCAAGTGAAGGAAAGCATAGACAATATTATCAAAAAAGACGACCCATCAAAATTCAAACGCTATTCGGGGTCATTGTTGTAAAAATCGCTAGGCGGACTTGGGTTGCTAAATTTGACGACCTTGGTCGCGAACGCACCCCGTTCGGGGTCGTTCGTCCCAATTCGTGGGACGTAGGGGGGTTGGCGAATTAGGCAATACTGATCCGGCTCATCTTGCGATGAGCTATTATTCGAGAAAAGGTTCGGTACAATCATCCGTGAATGACATTATTTGCTATTATACATGAAAGCAACATAAAAGACGGACATGAAAGCAACATAAAAGACGGACTTTGATCACACATCTACCTAGTATTTTTTTTTTCCGACTAATACTCACGGATTCAAGGCAAGATACAATTATTCTAGAAACATGAAAATCACTACGAAAGGTAGGCACAAGATACATGAACATGAACAACAATCCGTTCAACACGATAACCATGACCAATTTGACAACATGACCAACATGAGAATCACCATTCAAACTGAGAATCCATATAATAACAATCCGTGTATCGAGCGTGAAAGTAAGACATAGCTAGAATACGGAGTATTGAAACTATCAAGTAATGAAAACAATCAGAGAATGTACTCGCCTGCCGTCCTGAGATAGTGATACGAGATTGAGTCCGTATCGCAGTCCAAATAACCTATATATGAGTTTACAATATCAATATGGAATATGAAAATCAAAATATAACTTATCTATTTAGTTAGTGAGTCTCTAGGTCAATTACTACCTACTTGTGATACCTATATAATAAGTATTACAATACTAAAATATAGTTTTATATAGTTCAAAGTAGCATATATAACTTATAAATAGGTATAACACTTATTATACTTTATATAACACTTATAGTTTCTTAATTCAATATCTTAGCATTTACCACGACACTTATCTAACCAATACCCAACTTACCTTGTCATGAACATACCCAATATACACAATACGTCTAACCCACTCTAGGATACTCACTTGTATCCTATACATAACATACTAACTATACTCGACACTAAACTCACTACACCTCACATTCTCTCGTACACTCACTCACTAGGCACTTGAACACTTAGACACTCACTCACACACACACTCTCACTCTTGATCAAGAGAGAGGTGGGGGTGATGCCACTACTGCTGCTTAGGCTACTGCCTCTACTGCTGCTGCTGCTCCTACTGCAGCTGCTGCTGCTCCTACACTCTGTCACCCCCCTTCTTTTAAGAACACACACCTCTATATATATCTCTATATACATATATCTATCCACACAACACTGTCTCTTTATATTTATATATAATCATAACTATATATATATATACACACTATATATATATATATATATATACACACACACTATATATATATATATATACACACACACACATACACCCCCCATCTTATATGACTTGTCACATAGATATATATATATCTACACTCTTGTGTATATTTATACACAAGCACAATATGATACCAAACACACTCATCTACACGTACCAATACCAATTGGTATTCAAGATACATAAACACTCCTATCATTCTAACACAAATTAAAACTCATGATTTATACACCTCACATAGAGCACAACTCACCCATGATACTACCAAGTATCACACAATTGAAACACAACCCTCTTGCGTATATTGATACACAAAAATATGATACCAACAAATGACACACCACACCATATATACACACATAAGTATATATGCACTTATCCTCTCATATGCACACACTTCCATATATATATATATATATATATATATATATATATATATAAAATATAACTCAAGTTCTAATGTAAACCTCAAAATACTAACTTTACATAAACATATAGGATACAAAATAAATATAAGAGCTTTTTATTTAGCCATGCATTTCATGAATCTCTTTGACACACTCTTAGAATATCTATTTTGAATATAATGATATTTTTCATTACTAATTAAAGACAACAGTTTTTTTTTGAAGAATTACACAAACAAAAGGTGGTCATAAGACTCGTAACACTACTAGCAACCCGTGACAACTATCCTACCATGAAAACTTTAGATTTACAATATTTAAAGTCTTGTAGAACCTATTCCTAACAAAGAAGGGTTTCCTATTGAGTTCTAAATTGAATTTCTATTAAGAGGGAAGAACAACATGCCTATTGGGAAGGGCTCCCAATAACAACTTCTTAAATGGATGGTGTAGGAAGAAATATGCTTAATCCTCCTTGGTAGTGTTCCTTGCTAACTCTACTTGAGCTCCCAAGCTTTAGCTCCAACTTTGGTAGAAAGTTGAAGGGATAAAGAGTTGATTTGGAATGGTCGGAGAAGAAAATTAGAATTTGGGACTTGGAGAAGATGAAGTGGAGAAGAAGTGAGGTGGGATGAAAAGATTTGTTTTGTATAAAGGCACTACAAAAATGACTCGGAGCTAGCCCAGTTAGGAAGAATTTTTACTCAGGCTAGCCCATATTTTACTAGGGCTGTCTACCCTCTTCACCTCCCTCCTCCTCCTCCTCCTCCTCCTCCTCCTTCCCCACCCCCACCCCCAGACCTCTCCCCCTCCCTCCTCCCGCGATTCTCCGCCTCTCTGCGTCGTCAACCTCGCCATCGACCGTGTCGCCGTCGCCAAGCCGCACCTCGAGCACCTTTTCATCGGCTCCGTCACTGCCGGAGTCCTCCTCGGAGGGACGACGGAGGCAGGCGAGGTCGGCTCCCGTCGTCTCCGTCGCCCTCATCCCCCTCCATCCTCCTCCTCCTCCTCTCCAGATCCTCTCCTCCTCTTCCCGCTCCTCCGCCCCCCTCCGACCTCCTTTTTCCGTTCCTCAGCTCCTCTCCGACCTTCTCCTCCTCCCCCTCCTCCTCCTCTCCAGCCCCTCTCCTCCTCCTCCCACTCCTTCGCCTCGTGCAGCTCTTCACTCCCCCTTCCGGCCTCCACGCAGTCTCGCCCTTGTGTTACCTTGCATAGCCCTCCCCTCCGGACTGTTAAAATTTTGACAGTCCAAAAAAAAAAATCAAAATTTTGACATTTTTTTAGGACTCAAAATTTTGACAGTCTTTCAAATTGTTAGGACTGTCAAAATTGAGAGTCCCTCCAATTGGTGTGACTGTCAAAATTTTGACAGTTCGGATTTAAAAGAAAATCAATTGGAAGTGGGTAGCCCGGTGAGTAATTTTTGGGAGTGACAAACTTGTAATTATTAAGGGTAGAAATTTGGGGTGTCTTGATTTTTTTTTTTGTAGTGCCTTTATCAAAAGCCAAAAGAATAAAGGGGTGGGGATTTAATAGTTGATGTGTAGCTTCTCATGCAAGCCTCTTTCTTGATATTTGTTTTGAAGAGGTGGAAAAAGAAAATTACCATTTTACCCCTATATATTAGTCATGAAGAGGTGGGAAGGAAAAATATCTAGATTTTTTCTAATCTAAGTTTAATCCTAATCTAATACTAATCTAATACTAATCCTCCATTAACTTAAACCAAAGTTAACTCTATACTTGATACTAATTAGAATTAATTAGCTAATCGCTAATTAGAAACTAATTAATCTTAATCAATAACAATTAAATAATTTTTTTTTATTTTTTTTGGAAAGTGGAGGTTACAGGTCTGATGTAGAAGATATTGCTTAGATCCGGTGTTCTAAATTTCGCTAGGCGGAATCGATGCGGCGAAGGGCTGCCTATGCTGCCGAACAATTTTTTTTTTAAATTTAAAATTTGAAATCCATAATGCAAATTTGAAATCCAAACATATTCTAACTTCTAAATCCATAACACAATTCATAATTTTTTTTTTGAAATTTTCAAAATTTAAAATTTCTATGTTCTAAAATTAAATCCAATCTTAAAGCCCAAACAACATATCCACACTAAAACTAAAAGCATAAAAAAAATTAAAATTAAAATAAAAAAATTCAAAAATCGAACAGCCGCACGGGTCCGAATATGCCCGCCTAGGCGCAGGACATGCCTGAATAGGACCGAACATGACCGAACATGCGCCTAGCTAGGCCGAACATGGAATTTCCGGTGCGGGGGCGGCCGCCTAGCGCCTAGGCGCCGTATAGGCCGAAATTTAGAACACTGCTTAGATCGGTTGAGACAAGTATATGAGAATCTTGTAATCAGTTATTTAAAGATCTGACTTCTCTTTCTAGATATAATTTTCTCTTTAACTTGATTTGTATAACCTCAAAATGGAGTCACTAAGTTGAAGTCTGTCAAACCTTATCTTCTAACATATTATTTTCTTCTAACATATTATTTACTTGTTCTGTGTCTAAAATAACTGTTAGAAAAGTTTCTGCCATAAGTCTCCTAGCATTTGAAGATTTATAAGATATTTGGGCAATTTGATTGGTGGTTGGACAGGTACTTGCCTGAGGACTTACAAAAGGCTATGCTTGATTATCTGGAAGAAGGAGGGGTGGATGATGAGCTCGCAATGTTTCTGCATCATTATATGGCTAATAAGGGCAAGAATGAGATCCTCCGTTGGATGAAGAAGATCGAATCGTTTGTCAAGAAGTAGGCAGGTTAATTGATATTTATTGCTTTACCTCCATTTTGCCACACACATACACACATATGTTGGCAATTATTCCTTTGACCAAAGGACTCCATGATTCAATCCATTATATGAGTAACATGGAAATTGAGCCAAATCATTTTCTGACGGCTTCAACATTTCCTGTGTTGAAGAAGATAAAATATATTGCTGCAATTAAGTTATTATGGGCATCTCCTGATCAGGCTTCAATGCAAAGAACACCATGTCTTGTTCTGTCTTTGATGTTTAGAATTTAATATTTATGAGACAAAATGATGTTGGTGCGGTCTCACAAGCAAAAGCAAACTTGATTTGTGATCTCTTCGTGTAGAGAAATTTGTAGTTGACTAGCTTAAACTTCTGTTTTGCCGCATTATACCTGTTGTCTTAACCAGATGACAATTCTGAAATTAATGCACTTGGTCTTCTGGAATGACATCACTTCTATATCTGTACTATTGGAGCTTCAGAAAATGTGAACCTGCTAAAACTAATTCCCTTGAGTCTTTTGCCTTCCGGTAAACAAGCAATGGCGTGAGATATTAGTTTGTAAGTTGCTTGGAGAGCCTAGCATCATTTTTCTATGGATCTTAGGGAGAATCATTCTCAAGTAGAAACAAGGAGGGATGATGGGTCCCATAGAGAGGTATCAAAGATTCCAAGTTTGCTCGTGGTAGAAACTTATGTGACTTTATAGCTAGATTTATGTTCTTTTCTTTCCCGGTAGATGAAGTTGGTCAGCATTCCATTCTTCTTCTTCTTCCTCGCTCTCTCTCTCTTAAGCTAAGAACGTAATTGTTCCTAACTTCTTGATAGACCCACGTTTAAACTAATTAAACTATCATAATTAGGAATTGCCGGAATGGTATCTAACAAGTAGAACTATGTTGTAGGGATATGAACATGAGAACATGGCAAGCTACAAATTTTGGGATAGACATGCATCCTAGTATCAGAGAAATCTTATGGGGTTGGATATTCAATACTGAGCTTGGCTTATGCACTTCAATTGTAGTACTGAAAGCACTTTAGGAGTAGTTCAAGAGAATGCATTACCCAAATGCTGGCAACAAAAACCCCAGTTGGAATAAGATAATGATGTCTTTAGTACAATTGACATCCTGTACAAGAACAACAGAAACTAAGCGTTTATCCCAGTTTTACTGGTCTTTTACACTTCTTATTCAATCTGTATGTAAAGAAAGACGCCTTCGCTTCTATAATAAGCAGAAACAAGGAGGGATGATGGGCCCTATAGATAGAGAGAGATCAAAAGATCCCAAGTTTGCTCGTGGTAGTAACTTATGTGACATTTTGCTAGCTTAACTTCTTTCGTCTCCCGATAGATGAAGTTGGTCACCACCTCTCTCTCTGAACTACCTCTATTAATCTAAGAACCTAATTGTTTATAACTTCTTGGTAGACCCACGTTTAAACTAATTAAACTATCATAATGAGGAATTGCCTAATTGGTATCTAACAAGAAGTAGAACTATGTTGTAGGGATATGAACATGACATGATATGATGCGACAAGCTACAAATTTTGGCATAGCCATGCATCCTAGTATCAGAGACATCTTATGGGGTTGGATATTCAATACTGAGCTTGGCTCATGCACATCAATGTAGTACTGGAAGCACTTTAGGAGTAGTTTAAGTCCAGAGAGAATGCATAGCGCAAATGCTGGCAACAAAAACCCCAGTTGGAATAAGATAATGATGTCTTTAGTACAATCAGCATTCTGTAAAAGAACAACAGAAACTAAGAGTTCATCCCTAGTTTTTTTTTGGGTCTTTTACACTTGTCATTCAATCTGTATGTAAAGAAAAACACTTTTGATTCTATAATTTTTACTGATTCCTTTGTTTTTCACTACTTAGCATATTCAGATACTTTGAAACTTTATATATGTGGATGTCCCTTTTCTGTTTATGTGTTTATTTTTTGTAGGATTTCTTATATTCAGACAAATTTAGTGTATATATATATAGTATTTAATAACCTTGAGGTCAGATGTTGAAGTGTTTCCCGATGATAGTTAGCGCAAAATATGGTGCAATGAGTTGCGGGGGACAGAGGTACTGTCACTATAACAGTGTTTAGCATCTGCTGCTAGTTTTGTTCTGAGGCTTTAGTATTAAACTCAGCACTTGAATGTTAAATATCAATTTTATAACCATAAGTCATATTGTGCAGATTATCAGTACTAATGGATACTGACTATGCAATACAATATTTGAAGTAAGATTGAACATGGTAAACAGTAGTTACTATACAGTTGAACCATTCTGATTGTTGATTCATTCAATGGAAGAATGTAATTGATACTGCCACTTCTGACCCACACTTATTGGCTTGCTATACAGTTGAACCATACTTATCCCTTTCTGGGTTTAAAAATTTGTAAAACTGGCTGTAGTTATATGTAGGGAAGTAGGTTCCAAATTTATAAATTGCCCGAATTTTGTTGTTTATGATAAATGAGAGAGCAATGGATGATTGTGATATTGGATTCTGCATAAGGAAGTAGATTAATGATTGAAAATTATTTCAGTTGGGCGTACAGGAAATGTGATTGCAGTTCCAAGTGAGGTTTCACTTTGGTGTTGCTCAGTTATTGCTAGCCAATAATTATTTCTCTTAAGCTGAAAAGCAGGAAATCAAGCAATTTGGAGAGAAATGCTATGATATTGTATTTCTTCAAGACTGTTGTACAGTTACTCATTTTTTTTATAGTGAATAATATGTATGGTTGACAAGTTTGGATGATAAGGGACATGCATGTTATGTGATAGGTGGAAGAATGGTTGATGACCTGATGAAACAGGGATAACAGTAGAGAAATAGACAATTGGTTGAAGCTGGTTATGTTGTGAATTTGATCTCCAAGGAGATAGTAGGTCAGATAAGCATATTGCATATGTTTACTATTGTGGTTATCCCTATTGGAAACATGATACTATCATCATCGAACATCAATTCTGACCTTTTCAGCTCGACCTACCATTGAAAGCACATTTTTGCTGCAGCCTTTTGCACCCCCCCCCCCCCCCCCCCCCCCCCCCCCCCCCCCCCCCCCCCACCCCCCCCCCCCCCTCTTCCTTCCGCTTATATTAGGTGTATCATAAACTACTTAGAAAAGTCTAAAGTTGGGAGCGTGCTCTAATATTTTTTTATGTTTATTAATTATTGTTATCAAAATTGATAGATATCTTAATATTTATTACAATTAATAAAGTTAAGTTCAAAGTTACAGAGAGATCATTCACATGATGATTTTTATGATGTCAATGTTAGTAATCCTTAGTTTGTTGTTACTTTGATGAACATGTATTAAAAATTCTTCAACTTTCTTTGCAAAATTTCTGTCCTCATTTAAATTCTAGTAATGTTATGGGAAACACTTCCGTCGTCGAAGAAACGTGCTCCTTTCGCCGGGAAAACGAACTTTCGTTACCGGAAAAACGAACTCCCAAGTAAGAACTACTGAATCGAGATTTTTACTGAAAATCGTTGGCCTCCTAGGAGAGATTGGTTTCTAAGATATATTCACGTTCACCTATAACAATTTAGTTTTACCATCACCACTTCCACATAAAAACTTTCTTGAAGGTAGTTGAAAGTTGTTTAACATGCTTTGCGACTCTTGAATCTTTTGTGATAGTCTCTTAGACTCAAGATCAGGCCATGTAAGTTTCTGCTGCCCTTAGACTCAAGATCAGGCCTACTAAATGATAATGCATTTCTTTTGTTTGAACATAATGAAAGTCATCTTTCAGTATTCAATTCCTAACTAAAAAATATAGCCAAGATGTATTAACTTCAGTTTTTGTTTTGTTTTTTGTTTTGCTTATATGGTGCTCTTCTAGAAAATGGTAATTATTGTTCATTACCATTTACACCCCAACATCCATCAGACTTTTACAACAACAACAATAACAACAACAACAAAGCTCTCATCCCAAACATTTGGGTCCATCAGATTTTCATTATTCTTAAATTATAGTTGAGATGGCCTGATTTCTACATTTCAGACTTGCATTAGATGGGGTTGAAGTTCTCATGGCTTTTGTGCAAATTTTAAGTATCCTCTTGTGAAAAAGAATATCTGAACTCAGGTTTCAGATTGTTAAAAGTCTCTATTGTTCCGGATATCGGCTAGTATGACCAGTATACCAGTGTTGAGTATACCTGTGTTGAGGAGAAACCTATCTGGTTTGGGTGTCCAAGACAGAAAACCGGTCCAAAAATATATATATTTGCCGGTGTAGCGGCCTATATTTGACCGGCGTACCGGCCGATTTGACCGGTATAAAGGTTAAGTTTGCGTGTTTAAGTTTGTGGATTCAAACAAAATAGAAAATTATTTCATTTTGAATTATTTGTGGATTTTAAACTTTAATTTTTAGAACCGGATAGGAATTCTATTTTTTTTTCAGCCCTAAAACCGATCGTATCTCCCCTCTCTCGCTCACTCGGACCCGTTCGAAAAAATAAAGGAAGAAGAGAAGAAAAAGAGTTGAAGGAAAAAAGAAAAATAGCCCATAGAATGAAAAGGACTAAACTTTGCTTTGAAGCATAAAAAGATGACAACTGATATCTTTATTAGCTTACTAGCTTATGTTTTGTGATTTTCTTTTGGAGATGCTTCTAACTATTAGGGTTTGTTTGGTATTTGGAATATGAAGAACCCATATAACTTACTTAACTTGGAAGAACTTATATGGTAGGGACCACATACTACTTGTTTGGATTCATATTCTTTGGTATATTAGGGTCTGTTTGATATATGGAATATGAAGAAACCAAATAACTTAATTAACTTGGAAGAACTTATATGATAGGGACGCCATAATAGTTCTTTGGGTTCAAAGTCTTGTTTGGCTAGTTCCAATATTTGGTGTTTCGAAAAAGAAGAAGGATAATGCCAAGGTTTACAGTATCAGTATAGAAATCGGTATCGAACTCTTCCTACGAGTATTGACAATATTGACGGTTTTGAATCAAATTATTGGTTTTTTTGGTATCGGAAATCAAATAATTACTAATAAGTTATAAAAAAATAGGAAAAAAATATTTTATACATTTAGTCATAATTTTAAGTATTTTTATGTTGTTTCTCAGTAGTTTTACTTTTAATATTTAATGAAATAATAGTCGACATTTTTTTTTTATTGATTGGTTTATTTGCGATAAATAAGTTTTCTTTCTTTACATGTTTTTATAACCTTACTATACTTCCACACCCTTGCTAATTGATCTTTTTCGTTCAATTTTTTATGAATTGACTAGGATAGTGACCCCCAACATCGGTATCAGCAGCGGTCGGTATCGGATCGGGACATGCCAAACCGTATCGGTATCATCTGATACTGCAAACTATGGATAAAACATGAAAGATGAGTGGACCCGCCTTTTGAGAGAGGAGAGCCAAGTTCTTTAAAATTCATGCAATTCCATCCGTGTTTTAGGAGGGAGAGAAAAGCTGACGTGACAGAGGGACAAGGATCCTCGTCTTCTACATCTCGCAATTCTTACAACCAAACATTGGAGTCCATAGAAAATGTCTTGGGTTCCCATGAATTCCTCTGAGTCAAAATAACAAACAACCTCTTATGTATGGTGAATTTTACAAAGAAGATTTTTGCTTGACTATTAGTTTGAATAATGATTTTGAGTTATTTATTATTGGAATTATTTAAGGATACTTGTTAGATTTATATTAATGCTTTAATTCGGTTATGCATGTCAATATATGAAGTGAACTATTGTTTTATCCACTATGGGTCCATACGTCCGATATGTCTGGTATATCGCCCAGTTTCTCGTATGACAAACCCCCATTCCATGTTAACCGATATTCAATATCAGGAATCTTGGTTGTATGTCTTCAATTGTTCAGAAAAAAGTATCAAAAGAGAGCTAATTGAGCTGTCATTCATTAAGTGTTGTGGATGAAAGGATGTTTTTGTTGAATACATGCTCTTTCTTTAAGTTTGTGTTACATGGGGAGATTGCTCTTTAATCTCATGATCATGAAGGTAGCCTAACAGGATTCTTCACAGTTGTTAAGTGACCATCTACGTTTGACTGATAGCTCCTCTCACACATAGGTGCCAGCAAGTTTAAAACTTATTCATGGAGGATATGTAAATTTGACAGCCATTTACTTTAAGTAAGTTGTTTCCTGAAGTATTCAGGGAGTTGGAAATTGTTGATGATGACGATATAGATGTATCGGCTGACTTGAAAACCTGCATATTTCTATAAATACCATTCTCGATTTGTTAAATAGTGTTTTGTTATGGAAGTATCGAACCTTTGTCTTGAGCTCGCTGTGATAGATCTTTTTGGTTTGAGATTTACATTTTTAAGCAAAGTGGATACGGATACAAATGCAGATAACATTTGAATTCTTAAACCAGTGTACCAACTAGACTAAAGCAGATATCAATTTAGATCTAACAGACACAAGCAAACTTTATATTAAATAAGACTTGGAAATTACAAAGACAATTAACTTCAGCAAATAGTTTTGAAGGGTTCCTATATTTTTATAATATACACATTATAAACGGACAAAGAAAGACTCACAAATATGATATGGAGTCGGATTCAAACTGAGTTAATGTATTTGTTTGCATCCCTACTGCTTATTCCTTGCTTTCACCTTGCGCTTGTTACTTGTTAGGTTTATTTGTTTTGCTTGCTTACTTTTTATTCTAGTAAGATCAACTTCTTCGTTTACATCCTGTTTGTCTTCTAGTTTTTTAGTTTTTTTTTTAAGTTGATTTAATTGCTTAAGGCAACCCTGAGTTACATGTGTTGTTCGAATTGCATACATGATTTATAGCTATTTGATGCTTGAATTATTAGTTTAGGATATTATAGGCTTCTCGGTGCACTACCCTCTTTTTCCCAGAATTTTATGTTTATTTTAAAACTAGGAAACACTTAATGTTGAATGGTCTCTGTCTCGTTGCTAGATCTCTGTTAGCAGCAGAGCTGTTGCTAGTCTTTCGCAACATTTAAGAAAATGTACAAAATTTGGGTAGCTGATCCTGAGCAAACAATTATTCGGTGTATTTTTACATGTATAGGGAATGTTATACCTTGCAGTTAGAACAAACTATTACATGTGGCAGCTCTGAAGCCGCCCCCCGCAGTATATGAAATAATAATCCTTAAAATAAACCACAGTGAGAAGTGGGGATAACATGGCTTTATAGGTGTCATAGATGCTTCTTCACTACCATTGAAGAATCTAAAACAATTTTTCTTCTTAATTCTCTCTTGTGGTTTCTATCCATTTTAATGAGCCAGTTTGGCACACCATGCTCCATCATGAAGCACTGGGTTGAATATTTTCCTTTGATCTTAATTTGACTTTGCAAACTCAATTTTCAAAGTTGAGCTGAATTTCTACTATTTGATTTCAGAAGGGACCAATATGGTTAATTACTTTACTTTTGGATTATGCCATTTCATAATATTTTTTCCTAATGCCCACCCCACATCAATTTATTTCAATATGAACTTTCTACCAAAGCCAGGATTAAATGGGTTGGGTTTTGAACATCATCTTGAATGCTTTTATAAATTATAACACGACTTTAATACTGAAAATCCCCTGAACTAAACTGTTCTTGCTCAAGATATATCCGTATCTAATGTTTTCCATGCTTCATTTCAACAAGAAGTAACCATACAGAATGGAGGAATTTATCTCTTCATTCTCAAGTAATATAAATAGTTCACTGGGCTGCCCTAAGAATAGCCAATCCTTGGGCCTCATCCAATCAATGCCAGTCTTGTGGTCGCTGGCCGTCTACCATCCTGGATATGGATGTTCCTACCTTGCTCCTTAAGTAGTGTACTTTCATTGTCTGATGTGCTTTTATCAGATGAAGTTCATGCAAGTGTTCCTATGTACGTTTCACATTAACATCCAAAAAAGTTATTTGTTGAACTTATCTACTGCTGGATGGCTTCTGTTTTCCATGTTCTAATTATTCCTTGTAAAAAAAAACCCCAAGATTGCGACTCATCACTACTATATGGGGAAATTCCAGAATGTAGGTAGGTATTCAGTCAATTCGGTTCACTTCAGCAGTTCAGATTGAAGCTTTCAGAAAGCAACACTGATCTCTTGAGGCACAACAACTCCCCTAATTTGTGTCTCTGTTGGTGGAGGCAAGCTCCCTCCTCCCTAGAACAAGAGACGTATTTATGAGACTTTGGACTGAAGCATGGAGGGCCCCAAAGCATGTACTAGTGCCACACTCATTACACCAGCAACATCTTTCATTCATTTCACTAATCCTTGCCTGTTGAAACATACTCATTTCTGTTGCACATATCTTTCCCTCACCTAAGTGGAATCAAAAGCTCTGAGGAATATCAGATGTTGTTGTTATTATTATTTCAATGTGGAACTCAATATTTCAGGCCTATATGAGCATGCATCTATCTTTATTCAGGCTTTAGTTCCGATTGTTGTTTACTGTCAAATTGCAGTGTAACATGAGCATGCATCAATCTTTGTTGCAACTCGAGCAACAAAGTACATCTTTGCATCAATGACTTTGCCCATCTGGTTGTAGCATGAGCTGCGATAATTGTTTTGAACTCAATCCAGTCAAGGCCCTATATTTGTTTCATTTTCTCAATCATAGAAGAACCCTAATAATTTCCCTGGGGCTTCTGAGTAAATGGAGGTCATTGTAATTACATATGAAAGTTGCATATATGTGGAATCCCTGTGGTATTTGATATGGGTTTTTGTTGAACCCCAGTATCTGAGCTGAGTTGATTTATTTAGGGGAAAAAAAACCCTTTTCTTCTACTGCGGCAGGGCATGGCATCATTATTATATGCCAAGCAAAGTAGCATCAGGAAGCTAATGATTTGTTATAATAGATAGAATCATCTCTGTTTTTTTTTTTTTTGGGTGTGGTAAAGAGTTGAGCATGAAGTTTACTTATAAGTTACACGAAGAAAGTAAAAGAGCTACCTACACCTTGTCACTTCGTTCGGCGGTTTGTCTTTCCTCCTCTAGCTAAAAAAGAGGAACTTATCCATCATCTTGTATATAAAATCCTTGTAAGGTGACATAGGTGGGTGGAAGAATCATGAACCTAGAATCAAGCTAAAGGGAAGAGCTAGAGGACAATGACACACTTTGTAAGTTCTAGAAGAGAATACCTTGCATGCTCAGATCATTCTACTTCTCTGTCTGGTTACCTCTCCGTTGTATCTGTACTTTACTGTATTTAGTATTAATTTTGTCGAAAGACCCCAAGTGAAGTTTGAATGCAAGTTCGAACTCGTTAGCTATTTCCTTATACATATCTTCTTATTCAGTCATTGGTAGGAATTGTCTCTATAAATCTATATATCTCTACGGAGTGCCTTTGGTAATATTGAAAAAGTGAATGTTACTTGTATTCAAGTGTGTAAACATGGTTTTAGTTTACCATGTTATATATATATATATATATATATATAACAAATTGAATGTTGTGTCAGTAACGTCATGTTCATATTTCATCGTGTCAATAGCGTATTGTGCTTGGCAATGTAGAACTGTGTCAAACATACTAAAAATAAAATAAAAATCTTACAAAAAATATTTAATTTATTAGGTACTCTTTTAGCAGTAAATTCAAACCGTTAGGGCCTTTGGTATCATCTTTCACTATCAATAGAGAATTCGCGATGCGACATAACTCGTCGAGTGAGCGGGGGTTCGGAAGGTAGGTAGCTTACAGCCTACAACAACACGCATCATTCTGACATTTCAGGACGGTCCGTCCGTAGTTTTTCTGTACTGTGCGCGCGGTGTTGTTCGACTGTCGCAACTAACTGGATGGAAGAGAACAACTGGATTATGTAGTGCCTTGTTCTGCGTTGGTACTATGTAAAAGATACATCGCTTTGGTGGCTCGAGCGGAAGCATTCTCGAAGAGTTTTTCGAGCGAAACACAAGACGATTGATCTGGGTAAGTGGGCAAAACTTTATTCTATGATTCTTGCATGTCTTAATAATGAATTTGAGTTTTTGAAATGCTTGTTTGCTAAGTAGAGAATGTTCACATTGGGAATGATAGAACGAGAACATGTATGCTTAACTAAAAGAACTTGTATTGCTTGCTATCGAAAATAACCCTTGCATTGCTTAGTAAAAAGAATAGAATGTTGCATGCTAGGTTACACTGACAAAGCTATCGAACGAACACTTGTCATGCTAATAAAAAGAGTAAAAGAAATTGCTTGAACAAGTCTTTATGTCATGTGATAAGGAAAGAGTAGAACTGAATGTTAATTTCAAGAGATAATTAATATTAACATCCTACTTGTTTAAATAGAGATTGCTTACATGTTTTTTTTATCGTTTCTGTAAAGATAGAACCGTGCAATGCTTGTTTAATTAGAGATCGTTTATATGTTTGCTTGTCATTGATGCAAATGATAGTACTGTATGAATACCTCGTGATATGTTAAAGATGATTGATTCGAATGAGAAGAGACTAATAGTGCGCCCTGAGGTACGGTCCTTGTGATATAGTTGGGTGTGCTATTAGTTTTGTATAAGAAGATTGAATCTATCGCTCGTTTTGATAAGAAGAGATATTTTTTGCTTGATCATTGCTTGCTTGCATTATAGTTTTATCTGATAGATGTTTCATGTCATGCATTGGTCTCGGACAACTTGTGTACAAGGTTCATCTTTCGAACGGTTCCTGGGGTACATGGAATCGGTTGGTCCAGAAGAGATTTTGTTGCATCCTGAGGTATACGGTCCTTGTGATCTAATGGGGTGTTTTGTCTATTAGTGAAGAGCGGAACCATGATGTCACAGCTGCTAGTATTCGTGTGTTGGTGAATAGCTGAACCTTAAGTTACAGCTACTGGCATACGCGCGTGCTAGTGCAGAGCTGAACCTTGAGTCACCGCTGCTAATCATGGGGCAACCCATGGACCATAATGTAGTTAGGACGCATGCTAGGTTAGCCTTCTTGCATACATAACTATTTGATGTAGGGACGATCAGGGATATTGCATATATGTTATGTGTAAATTATTGCTAACTTGTTTGTCTGCTGCAGGGTTTTAACCGTTCGACAAGGGATAGGAATCACTAAATAAGTGATATGTTGATTTTGCTTATTGTCTTGCATCGCACCTAGACTTGCATGCTTGCTTGAATATGATGATCGTCTTGTAGTATAAAAAAAATAGTCCACTAGATGCTGCATTGTCCTTAGACTCTTTGAGTATAGCTCACGAGACACGCTGTGTACACTCTGATAGTATAAGGATCGATACATCGTGCTTGAACTTCTTGCCTTGGATACTTAGTTGTATTGAACCGAACTCTGATTTCAAAGATGTTTCCAAAAGAAGTAATATGACTCTGCTCCTGTACTGCATATAACGAACCTAGGTAAAACTAGAAAGATCAATAGTAATGTAATATTTTTATCACATGCTTATTTAGTGTTGGTTTTAGTGAACGTTGTTTCTGTTCGTTGATTTTATACTCACTAGTACTTTTTTCAAAGTGCTGACCCCACCAGTTTGCTTGTTCGCAGGTACTGGATCGTCCGAAGAAGCGATAGTCGAGTCTCATCCCCAGGACCCGAAAATTTGGAGTCGGTGCCTTGAGCCGTATCGAGATATTTTTGAGATGCTTTTGTATAGAGGGACATAATGTATGGAACGATGTCATTGTATTCAGAGAAACTCGTGCCTTGAGCTTCGTTTCGGATACTCAGATGGATTATTGTTTGTAACACTGCTCCTCAGCTGCAAACTCAATCAGTTCGATAATAACCAAGACGATTAAGGTGGTTGCCTTGTGCGAGCGCAACTCCAGGCTCGCACGACATCACGTCCCGAGGGGAACGATCGTTTCGCGGGAGCGCTGGCGTGGTGATCTCACGTCCAGCGGGGGCGATCGGGACCGTGGGAGATCGGGGCGTGACATAGTGGTATCAGAGCAACTCGATTCTTTGGCCATTCCGTTGTTTCACTTCGACTCAGAGATGTCCCAGATATTGTTGCTGCAAATGTGTGTTCCATACAATAAGTCCATAGATATTCTCAAAGATGTGCACAAAAGTTCTCTTGTTTGTTTTCTTGTTGGTTGGATATGTGATTTCGTGATTCTTGATTGCTAGAGTTTTATTGAGTTCTGGTATTGCTTATGTGTTTTCGATTGAGAATGGTGAGGGATGGGGACTATCGCTGCTCTGGATATTGTAAGTTTTTTCTTGAAGTTTCGAGGACGAAATTTTTTCTCGGTGGGTAAGTATGTAGTGTCCTGCTTCGCGTTGGCATTATGTACAATAGATATTACTTTACTGGTTCGAGCGGAAGCCTTCTCGAAGAGTTTCTCGATCGAAAAATAAGACAATTGATCTGGATGAGTGTACAGAACTAATTCAAACTAAGCTTTGGTTTAATCCATCTCCCAATTTTCAGTTTGATACTTATGATCATCACATCAACCTTTTCTTTGGCACCGGCCGGAGTCCATCCAGTCTACCAATATGGCTCTGCCATTGCTTATAGTGATCTTGATCTCAATTAATCAAATATACATGCAAGGAGCCTACGAAGATACATTGCTTGGACGTTCAAATCAAACCAATCTGGACTATAGTAGAGTATACACGTAAGTCCCTATAAAGATCTCTTGCTTAGTAAGTCTTCAAAGAAACCTTGCTTAGTAAAGCCAGAAGAGTAAACATTATGAGCATGAACATTAATGCTAATATTTAGATTCTATGGAACGTCATCTCATATTTCCCATGTCTGATAGTCGCAGAACTGACCCCTGGATGTTACAACCACCATAATTCTATATAATTACAAAATCTCTAGACAGATCAAAAAAAAAAAAAAAAAAAAAATCCGCAAAAATAAACCGAATTGCCATGTGGTGGAACGTGATTAGCCGGAGAAAAAGTAACGACCTCAATCCCACTAATGTAGGCAAAAAAAATCGGACAATCATGGGCCGCTGCGTGGCCTCGATTTTTCCTGCGCTTCCTTTTTCGGTCTGTGTAGATCTGACCTATATAATTATATAATCGAAAGCCTTTTACAGAGAAAGATATGATCAGAATTATAACCTCGAGAAGTAGTCCAGAATTCAAATTTTCCATTGCGTTAATTCTGGCAGGCAAAATTAGCAAAGTCTGCCAAAAATATACACAACAATGTATGTGATGTGTCATAAAATTCTTCTAGGAAATGCAGGTTAGGGTTGGAAGTATAATAGATTCATCTATTCAAACTGAACAGAATTTACCAACACAAAGGAACACTAAAAGAGAATTCTTCTCAAGAATTCTTACAACCACCTTCCCCAAAAAAAAAAAAAAAAAAACCAACCCCCCCAAGACTAGTCTAGAGCTTGAGAGTCAAGTCCACTTTCTGGAGTTCCTCTTGGTGATCCCGGTTCAAATTCAAATGATTACTATTATTACTACTGCTACTACCACCGCCACCAAGCCATTTATATCCTCCGCCTGCTGCCGGTGCCGTCTCGTTGAACGCCGCTGCCTTCGGCGCCGCCGCTCCCCCATTCCTGTCGTACTCCTCCGTCAGCAGCCTCCCGATGGTCGTCTGCTGTGATCTGTTGACGACCATCAACGGTGGCGGTGCGCGCGCCCACCCGTGCCTCCCGTACGCCACCGCCTCGGCGGCTGCCGGCCCGATATTATAAGGTTTGTGGAGCATCGAGTGCACCTGGATCCCCAACGGCCTCCCGCCATTTCGGTACAATGCTGCTTCTGCTGCCATGCTCGGAGAGAACCGGTGCATGATGTGGGGGGGCTGCAGGTGGAGGTGGTGCCCGTACCCGCCCCCCGCCACCCCACCGCTACCGGCCCCGCGCTTGGCAATGGTGCGCTCCCGCTTGTGCGCGTTCTGGTGCCCGCCGAGCGCCTGCGAGCTATAGAACTTCCTCTGGCAGTAGTTGCACGAGAACACCCGCGGCTCCGACTCCGGCTCCGGCTCCGGCTCCGGCACGGAGGATGCCGCCGCCGCCGCCTCCTTCTTCGTCTCCTTGACCGCCACCGCTTGCGCCCCGAGCGATCCGATCAGGTTAAGCTCCATCGCCGCCACTGGAGGCGGAGGCGGAGACGAAGACGAGGACCCTTCGCACACGTTGGATACGCCGAGGCCTAGTACGAACTTCGCGTCTTCCTCCTCCATCTTCTCCGATACTGACACGCCGGAGCACTCATACAAACTAGCCTCCATGAGGAAATTCTAACTCTCCCTCCTCCTCCTCCTTCCTATTTAAAGAGGCTTATTGTCGGTGATGTGGGTTTAAATGAAATCTCTCCCGAGAATGGGATTGTTGGTCTGGTTCCTGAGTTTAAATGTGGCTTTCAAAATGTTGAGAGAGCTTACAAGGAAAGAAACCAGCTAGCTATATCAATCTCCCTTCCATGCACCAACTTTCCTTTCATGTGTGATATTTGAATCTCAAAGTCATTGAATATGGAAATACAAATTAAAACTGTATATCATGCACTTATTACTTGCTTTATGCAATTAAGACATGATGGGTTGTGTCAAAATCTTGAATTACTATAATACATGTATGTATTGTGAATATGTTGCCAAGTTCATGCACTTTTAAGTACAAATGTACATGGAATCTTATGTTTCGGAGGAGGAATGGAGATTCTTGCTATAAGTTTATTGCCATTTTTGGTCGGCAAGGATATCTTTCTTGCTTTTAAGGGTGTTGGCAAGACTTGCAGTTGGCACGTTTTCTTCATTGGGTATTTGGAAGAGAGATTTTCTTAATGAAGTGTGTATCTACGTTTTTTTTTTTTTTTTTGAAAAGAAGTGTGTATTTAAGTTCATGAATACAAAAACAAATACATGTGAATCTTGTCTTATAAATACCTAACATTCAAAGGGTTTATTATGGTGGATCTAGAAGAATAATGGTAAGGTATTCCTTTTTCACACAGGATTTGAACTTTCAAGTACTCTGGAAGCCAACCCTACATTTGTAAGATTTTAATTTATTGGAATTATTGATATGCACGCTTGATCCATTCCTGAAATTGATGTACGCTCATTTATGATCAAGCTTGATGATGTGCATTGTGAAGAAAATATTGCTTGCAATTAGATGCTTATATATATATATATATATATATATATATATATATATATATATATATATATATATATATATATATATATATTGCACCAAGGTTTATTGTATAATTATTGTACCAAGCAATCTCAACGATACATTTTTTTGAAATGTGTGGTTATAAAATATGTTGATGTGGCAGCTGTAGAAGCATGAAAAATCATACAGGCCGCATAGAGGTCATGCCCCTTCAAAAATGAAACCAAGCCGCAGAAAAGTCATATGCGGCCCAAAAAATTAAGCCAAGAGAAGGCATATGCGGTCTGAACAACCAAGTCGTAAAGAAACCACATGCAGCCTGATCAACCAAAGATATAGAAGTCGTATAGTAAATTCTATGCGGCTTGAACAACCACAGAGCATGGAGGCCGCATAAAACTCTCCTAACACAACATTTGATGACCGTCAGACTTTGACACATCACTCGTCACACTGATACGCTTCAAGATTCGTGAAGACGATGGCTCAGGAAAAGACAGAAAGTCACATCACTCATTGATGGTCTCGACAGACGTGCCACGCTACGTGCCTATTCATATGCGACTATATGTCCATGCGGTCTCGTCATCATGCGACCAGAGTGTCCATCCGACCAAGGCTAGACGAGAGCTTGCATGCGGCTATATGCCCATGCGGCCTCCAGAGTGTCCATCAGACCAAGGCCAGACGAGAGCTTGCATGCGGCTATATACCCATGCCGCATCGTCATCATGCGTCTAGAGTATCCATCCGATCAAGGCCAAACGAGAGCACACATGCGACCTCGACTCTATGCGTTCTCGTCCTCATGCGGCCAGAGTGTCCATCCGACCAAGGCTAAACTAGAGAACACATGCGGAATCGACTATATGCGTCCTCGTCCTCATGAAGCCAAAGTGTCCATCAGACCAAGGGTGGACGATAGCATATATACGACCATGACGACTATGCGACCAAGAAGTTATGCGGCCTTAAAACTTATAAGATCTTTTTCGTTACAACTGAAGAGATCCTTTCGCAATTAGTGGATACCAAGTGTCCAGCTGACCAGGTCGCACACATAATGGGTCAATAACGACTACACCCCCTTCACCGAGATTGTATCAACTGCATATCCCAACCAAGGCTACGTGGCAGCACGTCCGTAGTATGCAGCCCATTTACAACCGCATTCTGTTGAAGGAGCTCCCATGCGGCCACCAAACAGAGGCATATGCGACATCTATAGTCCGTCAATCTGGAGACTATAAATACCAGGGTAGCACACCCACACAACAGAGGCGAGCAACATGCATAAGAGAGAACAGAAAAGAGCTTCCTCACGCCCGTATCGGACTGTCAACGGAGTAAAAGAGTCACTGCAGCACTCGATCTTCCTCGTCACGTCCTAGAATCAAAAAATTGTACTTAGATTGTTTGTCTAGGATCTCTTTGTACTTTCTTTAGTTTGTTATTAAAGCAAGTTCTTTTAGACTCCCAATTTAATGGCAAACAAGGTGGCAACTCTGTTGGGGACGTCATTCTTCTTTGATGAGAAGTTTGTGACGCAGTCTGATGCAGCCAAACTGGGTTCAACCCAGACCATCAAGACTATGAGAGCTCACTCCGCTCGCCTTTGCATTTTTTTTGGAGGAAATGCTATCTGAGGACGACGCTTCTCCAAGGCTGGCAAAGCCTAAGAAGACCCGCAGGACATGGGTTGCAAAGGTCGTTGTGCCTCACCCAACTGTGGAGCATGCGTTCCTCGTCTCTCTCTCTCTCTCTCTCTCTCTCTCTCTCTCGTAGGGGACGCACATCGTGCGTCCACGAGAGCTAAAGCATCTCATGCGACAGTCTTTTCTGACAAGAAAACTGCTCAACACTTGAAGACCCGCGGGAAATGGGTTGCAAAGGCCGCTGCGCCTCACCCAACTGTGGAGCATGTGCTTCCCATCTCTCTCTATGTTGCTAAAGACGCTTGTCAGGCGTCCACCCAGGTGGTCCATGTCCATGCGGCATCCTCATCTAACGGTACTCAAACTCTGGCAGAGAAAAATACTACGACGCCAGGCGTTCGGATGCTGATGCAAGTTCTATGCGGCCAAGGAGGAGGCCGCATAAGATCGACTATGTGGCATCGGTTGACAGCCGCAGGAAGATGGCCGCATAGGGCTCTGTCAACAGCAGAACCTCTAATTTCGACTGAATCTCACGCAACGTTGATCCTATGCGCCATGCCGAGAATGGTGAAAGCCCAAACGTGGACTCTTCGTATTATGCACCAGTGCGTGCAAGGACGAAGAAGTCTAAGGAAGCGCAAGCTCGCCAAGCTCAAGCAACTGCTCATTCGGCTGACCGTCAACAGGCATCGATGACTATTATGTACGCTTCAGACGGAAAGCTATACAAGATCGATCCACGTGTCCAGCCCGCAGCTGTAACACCCAGTTCCGCTCAAGCGGACTGCCTTATTCAAACGACAAAAGTATAATGTCCCGATCCACTTTGCTCAGGCGAGAATACTCGTTTGAGGTAAAGGATATCCAGACTTGGCCCTACAGGAGTTCGACTTAGGCTTTCAGAGGCTCGCTCGGAGTATCGCTCAACCGAGGCGAATCATCACTAAGGTGGGTGGCTACGGTGAACTTGTCTTTGTTTAGCCAACACACTTAAAATATGGAACGATACATGCTAGTCGCTAGGTGAATCACCCCTTGCATGCTAATAAGAATCCAACGCACATAGCTAAGGGAATAATCCCAACTTGTATTGCTCGTGCTAGAACATGAAAATAAAATATTGCTTATATTCAAACTCTTGCATGCTACATTTGCCTTGTGCAACGAGATCCCGCTATGCCTCGAGTAGAACGATACATGTATACTCAGTAGTGCACTGTTCACTTGTTTACACTGCACGACTCTAGATCGTGTCGCTCGGTAAAGTCCCTTACGGTTTTACTACTCGGCTTACCTTCGGGCCCGAGCTAACGTGAATGTTATGAATGCATGCTTGCCTGCTTATATGTTAACTTGAATGTTGCCTTGCCTCAGTGTTTGCCACACAAAATTATGCCACAAGCAAGTAACACTATCGCGTATTGTTCATGCATTGAGTCAGCCAGAAGACTATCGAAGTTCTTCCGTGCAAATGAACCTGCAAGTATCCGAGACCGTTTGGTCGCTAAGGCAGTCCCCGCACCAGGGGAATGCACCAAGGCAAGTTGTTCATTGAGAAAGAATCCTGTCAAGAAACACCTGAATGATAATCACATCAAGTTTACCTCTGAACGAGAACCCCTGTCAGAATTACAGCTCGTGGAGCAAATCGCTCGGATCAGAACAAAGAATCATGGATTATCATGTCAAGTAATGGATTTGGAAAGACCCTGAACTGCATGTCGCAGACAACTTTACCAAGGTGATCTTCGGATCTCAGTTTCATAGGCGGTCACCGGGGCACCGGGGCCGATCCGATCCAGATGGAACTCAAGCAGCCTTTCCTGTGCAATCAGGGTGGCGTCTCCGCTAAACGTCGTGCCACCCTTGCTTTAAAGGCTGATAGTCTCCTGTGCTGGACGGGATGGCACGCGATGCCGCATTGTACTTTAGCTGCTTACCATCCTCGTTCAAAGACTATAACTCGTCCTTTATGGCTATGCCAGCGATTAATTGTTCATATAGATAAGTCATCCTCGCTTAGCGGCTATCCGCGTGCGAGTCATTGCATCGCATCCAGTTAAATGGAATCACCTAAACGATCATGGATATGAGACACTTGAACAAATGGATCAAACCGATCAAATCCATAGAAACACTTAAACATCCAGTGTAATATTTCGGGATAACCTGTATGCTCATGCACCCGATATCAAATCTCGCACGAAACACTTATGTTTGCATATGTTATTGCCTCTTGATTCTTTATATATGATGCTCGTGCTTGATTAACTTGGTTTGTCTTGTACAGGGAAGGATAAATGGTAAGTTGGTAAGTCTCACCGTATTTTCTCTTATATCGCACGACGCACTGCCACACGAGTTAGGCTATTCAACATTGCCATAAAACTGATCCTAAGGCAACTAGAAAGACAACATAATAGTTGGTGCACGAAACCTATATTACGTGTTTGGATTTGTCGAGCGGGCGAGTAGCCTCCCCACCAGTGCATTCGTGTACTGATAATCCACTAGGTTGTTTGCAGGGTGCGAGAGAACCTCGTTTGGTGCGGATGCCTCCTTCGTGCGTGCTAAGGTGTTGAGTTAAATCCGGAGCCTTGGACCGCTGCGTCCGGAACTGAAGCACATATACAAGACATAATGTTGGAACATCATCTGAACATCGCCTATACATCCTTCCACAATTGTAGCCACTTGGCATACTTTTACTTGTAAACTCCCTCACCAAAAATTAGGGCTACTTGGCTTAGATAGTGAAATTAGGGCTAGTTTGAACCAATTTGAATTAGAACGCGACATTTATTTAATTATGCATTAATTTATATCGCGTAGCGCACAATACCGTTGTTTCTATAATTGGAGCACCTCACTAGCCCTTGCCTTCCAACAAACTTCACAACCTCAACCTAGGCATGCCCGCCTACTATTCTGACCCTTGTAAAACTTATAATATTGCTCCTTGGTGCTACATTTTAGCCGCACAATAAACGTCGCGGACGTTATTTCTTAATTCGAAATAACTTTCAATTTTGTACCCTTGTGCGTCCCAATCTAAATTGGAGACACAATCTTGCCCGTCCTGTGCATCTCAAATTTTATTAATATTCTACACTGTCCCCTCTACGTCCCAGACCCTTTGTTCCACCTATTTTTATTTTCCTGTGCTCCTAATTAATTCTAGAACATCGTGCGCGTCCCGATTTAATTAATTAAATCCAATTTCTGCCTTTGTGCATGTCACGCCCCAGTCCCAAAAGGCCGAGGGACTGGAGACGTGCGCAATGGCCAGCAGCACGCACCGATGGACAACCCAATTTAATGGATCCATCAAGGCATGCTTAAGCTGTAGTCTAGCCGTAAAATGTTACAAGTCTCAGGTATTCTAATCTCATCCACAGAATAAACACAGATTAATTGCCAGAATAATGCAATGAAAATAAATAAGCAATAAATAAGATTATCTCGGAAAACAATCCGAGAATTAGTCTGTTACATTCAGAGGAAAATAGACAGAAAATAAATGCTGAAAATGAAAATACTGTGTAGATGAAGCCGGTGCTCAGGAGAAGTCTTCTGCCACTATCTCGTCCTCTGCTCCTGGTTCTGCTCCAAGGAGTGCTCCTGTACCGTACACCTCGGGGTAGATCTCTGCGGCTATACCTGGGGACATAGTCCATTCCAGGTCCTCAGGGGACATAACAAGGTACAGAAAATACAAGCCAAAACATATGCAGTGCAGCAATAATGAAACAGCAGGGTAAATATGTAAACCAGCTAGTGATATGCAAGTGAGAGTTTTAGTCATACTTAGGCTGAGACTACTACAGGATCAGTGTCGAAGAAACCATAGCAATATTTTCTCGAAGGGCCCGTAAGGTACCAAAGCTCTGTATCAGAGTCTAAGGCACCGCCAGATAACATTATTTATATTATAATATATTCAGCCTTGATATGATAATACTCTCCCCACCCCATGTAATCTCACGTCACAGTTCCAGAAAATATCAGGTACAAGTTACGCAAGTTTGAACTAATGCAATGAGTCAGGATAGAATCTAAGCATGTAAACTGTAAATGACATGAAAATGTAATCTATACGGAATCACCAGGTATATCTCCGGCAATTCCGTCACATGAATAGTGTCAGGTGTCCTGGGTTGAGCAATTAAACAAGTTCACATATGAAGCTACAGAAATCAAGTAAAATACTATAACCAGAAATTACTGAGAATTGTCAAGCTTTACTTGCCCACTGATGCAAAATAAAACCAAAAAATATATAACCAGCTGCAGGGTTTGGCAAGCTTTACTTGCCCACTGATGTATAACTAAGTCCAGGAAATAGGTAGCAAAGCTGCAAGTTTTGGCAAGGTACACTTGCTTGTGGTTCCGGCTATGTTTGCAGTTCTGACTTCGACGGGAATTACAGGCGGTACTCCGGTTGCTGAAACAAACATCACCATCAGATCCAAAAAATACCAATCAGCTAAAAACGCCTGTCCTTGGGTCCAATTTGAAGACAAGGGCAAAATGGCAGTTTCGGGCCAAAACGGGGTCCACCGGTGGGCCCGCTTTGCACCGAAAAATGCGTCCGGGTCAAAGGTCTCCAAATTCACCAAACTCAGTGTCAACAGGTCAAAAATGCTGATACGAACCCAACGAAACTTTCAGAATTGAATTCCGATGAGCCGAACACAAAATCGCCCGTCGAGCGGGGCCTGTGGGGCCCACGACACGCGATTTCGTCAACGTTCTCAGAATCGAACCAAACTTGGCTCACAGGACCAGCGTATCGCTACGAGTCCGATGGCGTAAGTTTCGTCTCGATCCGACGTATGTACACAAAGTTAGGACGCATTCCAGAAAGTACGGATACGGGGCGATATCCGCGGATACGCGTTGATCCCGGTGTGCACGCACACCCGAATCAGCTTCCGCGAAATCTCACACGTCCGTATCGACGATGCGCACGTATCTGTGAAGACCGCACGCGACCAAGTCGTCCCGTTTGGCGGGGCGTACTCGGTTCCTGGGTGAAATAGGGTCTGGTTTTTCCTGTTTTTGGATCGCGGTGTGCGATCACCACAGGACGCGATGCCCCGAGCGGTTTATCCGGACACCGAGAGGGTCATACAGGCTTCGCAACGCAATTTGCGGAATCGAAAACAGAGCTACGAACAAAAAGTTACAAGTACCTGAAGGGGACCCGAAAACCAGGGTCGAATCGTGTCCGACAAGTGTCGGACACGCGGATTCGAGATCGAATTTAGGGTTAGGGTTTGGGGACTCCGGCGAGGGGCGGCGCTGGGCGGCCGGGCTGAGGCGGAGGGGGCCGGGGGTGCTGCGGCGGAGGGCGGCGCGGCGCTCGGGCGGAGGCGGCGGCGGTGAGCGGCGTCGACGGCGGCTCGAGGAGCTGCTGCTGCTGCGGCTGGGTGGCCGTCGATGGGTAAGAGGAGGAGAGGGGCGACGCTGGGGTGCTTCGGGTCCGGGCGGAGGTGACGGCGGCGGCGAGTGGTGGTTATGGCGGTGGTGGAGTGAGGCCGAGAGGGGGAACGGGGGGTTTTAATAGGGTGGCCGGAGGCTGGGGAGGCCGAGATGGGCGGGGAGAGGGGGCGTCGTGGCGGTGAGGGGCCGGCCGGAGCGGGCGGCGCGCCGGGCGGGGCGACGCACGACGCGGGGAGGGGAAGCTGAATCGTGGGGGGGGGGGGAGAGAGAGGGGGCCGGGTACGGGCGCGGCGGGTCGAGTTCGAGCAGACCCGACCCGACCCGGTAGGGGAGCGGGTGGGCCGGCCCAAGGGGCTGGGCCGGGCCGGGCTGGGGGAATGGGCCGGTAAGAAATAAAATATAATATAATAATAATAATAATATCCAAAAAATAATAAATAAATAAATAAATAATAATTAAATAGTTTTAGGTGTTTTAAAAATAGGTCTGGGGTCCGATAAATTCCAGAAAAATTGTCCTAAGTCCAGTTTTTCATTTTACATCCAAAAATATTATTTTCATAATATTTTAATATCATTTATTATCAATTAAAAATCATTGAATAATTAAAACCCTGTTTTTAAATTACAGAAAATTCCAGAAAATTGTGAAAAATCCAGATTTTAAAATTTTGAAAAATTAGGAGGTTTACAGTGCAATTTTCTAATTGTTGGGGGGTTTTTATGCAAAAATGCACTGAGGTGTCCCCACCATTGGACAATTCACAAAGGAATCGATTTTTCCCTTCACGTGAATTTTCTCATAATTTTCTGGAATTTCAAACACGCAACATCGCCCTCCTATTTTAATCCAACCCTTGCAATTAAATAATTGTAATTTCTAGCCCATCACCCTCATGTGAGCCCAAGGCCCAACCTAAGGAAATATGGACCAAAGTCAAATTCCTAGGTCAACCCAAACCAAAAATTTCACATGTATATATATATCACATCCTCCCTTTATTTTCTTAGAAATTCCCAAAAACCTAAATCAATTCATCATCATCAAACTCATCTCATCCCCATCTCCTGTACTCGACTTTCCCCGCTGCCACCCGCTGGCCGGAGCCGCCCGCCGCCGGAGGCAACCACCTCCAGTATCACCATCAACCTCTCATTCCCATCTCGACATCTCCCCGCCGGCCTACACGAACGCCTGACCACCGTCAGTTCGACAGCCTGGCCGGATCTCCTTCCTCGCCACGCTCGACTGCACCTCACCGGCGACACCACGATCTCCCCAACTGCACCAAGCCACCACGACCCGCCGTCCCTACTTCCTTTTCTCCGACCCCCTCCTCTCCATCGACCAGTGCAGCCGCCTGAACGTCGACATCAGCAGTCTCGACGACTGGACCGCCGAGCCGAACCTCCCTCTCCCCTTCCTGTCAACTCCTTTCAGCTCTTCCACCACCTCTGCTCCTTCTTTTCCGAATACACCTATTCCCTGTCCTCCTCCTCCTTGGCCGATACCCCGCCGGACATCCCAGCCACCGTCCCCGACAACTTCAACACCACAACGACCCCCACCGGAGTCGACCGGAGCCGCCTGCACTGCCCTCTCTTCCCTGTAAAATACCAACACGATCATCTCCTCTCTTCCTCCCTCGACAACCAGCCTGACTCCCAGCACAACCACCACACCACGGCCTCCTCTCCTCCCTGAGCTCCTCCTGCTGACCGGACCACCTCTCCCTCGCTGACCGGATTCCAGCAGCAACCCATCATCATCCTCCTCCTCATCAATTCCTCATCATTACCATTATCATCATCATCGCCATCGACGTTTTAGTTATCATCATCAAACCATCATCATCGCCATCACCCTCGTCGTCCTCGCCGTCATCGTCGACATCGTCAACATCGTTGACATCGCCGTCGTCCTCGTCATTATAATCACCATCATCGTCACCAATACCTTAACCCTAGTCACCCTCATCATCCTCGTCTCAATTCGTCATCATCATTCTATCCCCCTCACCATCCTCATCTCACCATCATCCCATCATCATCATCACCTCATCGTCACCGCACCATTTATTTATCATCAGCATTGTCGTCCTCATCATCATCGCAGCATCGCCAACCTCTCTTCGTCGTCGTCTAGCCGATTCCGTGTACGTACTCCGAGGTACGAACTTGTCCATCCTCCTCTTTTATGTGTGCTTGTGTATATGCCAGTAGGATGTTAGTATTGTTTATTGACTATTAGTTGACATCAGACCTTGAGTCGGTAAACCCAACTCGCGTTCGAACACGTACGCGTACGCGAACCTTATTCAATTTGTATATATACATATATTTAGTAGATGTATATTTAGCTAATCTTTAACATATTATTAATTGGTACATATTTAATATGTATATATATTCCAATAGTTATGTAAATAAATTACTAGTTATATATTATATGGTATATGTGTATAGTGTAATTAATTATATGCTAATAAATAATTAGGAGTAGGTGTATTCAGACTGTATGACCTAGGACACCGTGGACTGCCCCGTATTTGTCCTTGACCCTGTTGACCCTAAGAACAATGTTGGTGTCTGCCTTGTGTACACCGACGTACTGGCGAGACCGTGTTAGTTGACTGACTTATTGTGTACAGTACTTAAAGACCCGATAACCGCGTAATTCAACGCGTAATTGACCGTGTTAGATGACTAGTGCCACCCCTAGTGTACCCGAGTCCAGTATAAATATTATTGTGTGTGTACTAGTGTAATGACTAATGATTTTATTGTATTATATCATATGTACATAGGATATTGGATTGTTCTGCGTGATTTCTGGAGCAGGTTATGGGTACATTGCAGCTTCCTTGCCAGGCAAGTATACCTTGCCATTGTACTGTTATTCATATTCTATATGTTGCATGCATCTTTATTTTCTGTTTTTAGTTCATATATTTAACTGTAACATAAAATACGTGCGACGGTATCGTCGCGATATATTTTATTTATGTATTGCATTGACCTTGTTCATGAGACTATTCCATTATCATGTAGCACCATTAGGTTCATTGGCCGTGACACAGTGGTTACACGAGTGTGAGTCTCATATAGATCACGGACTGCGTGACAGGTTTGGCCTCCTGTACGTATGGGCCGTGCGTTAGGAATAGATGCTGTTAGAAACTTTGCATGCTAGTAGACTTGGCAGTTATTAGAGGTGTTATTGTGTCATGGATGTGACATGCTTAGAGCATGGGTGGGGAGAACAACAAGTACCGCATTTGAGCTCCTTTACACTTTTTTTATTGTGCGCCCGGATTCTCCGCCGGAGATACGGGTGGTGATGACCACTATATATTATATTATTATCAGGCGAGCCTCCGGCGTTCGAAAGTCGTCGTGCCTTTTTAGGCCCCTTGATCTCCAATAGAGAACCATGCCAAATCCCAGGTTTTCAGCCAGATAGCTCACTTGTGGGGAAAGTTGTTCTTAACTGCATTCACTTAGACGGTTATGCGACCCCTTTGGATATTTATTTCAGTACTTTATTGGCATGCGTTTAAGTATCTTGTTATGTCCCTCTGAGGACCTGGTCCGCTGCCAGGTGTACCTGTTCTTGAGTATTTGCAGAAGCGCAGATTTGGATGGTTATAGATGCTTCGCAGATGTCTTCTCTTCGAGCTGTGATTGATAGCTGGTACTTATATTGTTTGATTGAGTTGTACTTATATTGTATTTACTTTTCCATTTGAGTTGGTAGTGGATTTGTTTCCATCCAACTATCATCCTTAGATACTTCTTATTGAGATCTAGTTTCATAGACATTGGTTATTTTATTCATATTTGATTTTCGTGGATGAGATCTAGATTATACCCTGTGACTTGTGACATATGTTTATACCACTTGTGGATTTGATATTCATATTACAGCGTACGTGTGGATTTGGTTTCCATATATTGGAGTTGCCATATCCATGCGGCTGGCATGCTTACGTGTCCTAGTCCTACGTATTTTTGGGACTGGGGCGTGGCATTACTGTTTTAGAGAGAGAGAGAGAGAGATGAGCGAATTGTAATCTCGGCCAAGCGTCGCCTGTAACACTTGTTTATATCAATAAAGAGTTTTACTTCAACTTGTATTATTCAATGCTTCCGCTATTGTCGACTCAGTGAACTTATTACCAAATCGCCTATGCGTTTATAATTCTGCTGCACTCGGACAATCTGTGCGACTCTGTGGCTTAGAACACTTACCGCCAGCCAATAACCTTAACCTTGCACGGGCGCGGCTCACGCTCTTGCGGCATCACGTCCAGATGGGTCGAAGCGATCATCCTGCGGGAGTGCTGGCGCGGTGATTCTCGTTAGCGGGGACGACCGATTTAGCCTGCGGGAGATCGGGACGTGACAGATTGGTATCAAAGCTTGGCTATACGCCTTTGTACTTCGTTTCGATTTTCTCAGTTTCGAAAGCTCGTTCGTGGGTTATGTGCGCACTCTCTCTCAATGTCCCAAACAGAATGTTCCAACAATGAGTCTGAATACTTTCGAAAAGTGCATGTGAATGATGTGATTGCTTGTACGGAATTGAAATGCTATGGCCTTTGTGCCAACCTGTGCTAGACCCTTTGGGGATAGACTCGTGCTGGTAACACGACTTATGTGCAAACCCAAAATGTCTTTACGTGATTGCCCAACTAGTTAGTACGAAATCGAATATTGTCCCGAACGGTTAGCTTTGCACACAGTCTTTCGGGTAAGTTGTGTTAAGTATCGTGCGCCAAGACCCTTTGGTGCAAGCTAGTGCAAACGAGATTTGGATATCATTCAGTAATGAGACAAGTCAGACTTAGAATGCCAACCAATAGAAACACTCTCGGATTTATCGCTTAAGCGAATATAAAAATCGTGCTTGGATTTTAAGAAATAGCTCGAACGGTATTTCGTGTCGTAAGATACAAATCGATTGAAATAGATTTGATTGGATGACTCAATTTCGAGTGGTGTATGGATCGCTTAGAAATGTCCAAACGAATTCATAGATCTCGTACGATAGTTGGATTGAACGACTTCAGAATGTCTTGAATAAATGATAAGGCTTATATCAAATTGGGATTCACGAAAATGGAAATCGATATCTCGTTAAGAAAACTTATTGGAAACTTAGAGAATCGTACGAGCAATTTCGGATTGAAATAAACGAACTGAACTTGAATACAATATCGCTCAAATAGAAGTTATCCCAAAATGAATATTGTGTTTCGATGAAAGAGATGAACGATAATGGATTTGGCTTAAAGTTTGGAAGAACGGTCTTGAAATCTAGTTCGAAACGATAACTCTCAAAATCAGTCCCAACGAGAACGGTTATCCTGCGGGAGTGCCGACGTGGTGATTTCACGTACGGCGGGGATGATCGAACTCACGGGAACATACTCGGTGATTATTCCAAACGAACTCGATGAAAGGAACGTATCAAAATAGAATAGACTTGGGCTTGAATATTTGAAACTAGTTTCTTAAGGATGCTAGGAGTAAGACTATAGATTTACCGAACTATAACATTGGATTTGGATGATTTTACTAGACGAAAAATAATCATTGAATGAATGGACTTGACTTTATGGATATATAACTTGGAAGGAGTAAAGGTGAAGTATTAAGGTGTCTCAAATCGTGCCAAAGATAACCATAACATTCTCGTGTCTTGTGCGAGCGTAACTCTATGCCCGCACATGCGATACGTCCGGGTTAGGACGATTATCCATCAGAAGCGTTGACGTGGTAATCTCACGTCCAACGAGGGTGATCGAACTTACGGGAGACCGGAACGTGATAACTTACGAATCGTCTTGACTTTTGGTTCGATACGATAAAATGAATTTGGAATGCAAGTGAATCAAAAATATTTTAATGGATAAGTTAGCCTAGAACTGGAAATAAATCACGCCTGATGGTTTCGTGAACGGATACATGAATCAGATTGAACGACTTAAAGTTATAAAGTAAAGGTTTAGAATCGAATCTTGGCTTGGTGGAATAGACTTGGAATGGATAGGGATTCTATCAAAACATGTTTGGAGGGATAGACTATGCAAATCACTAGGCTTGTCCTACATCTCGAATATTATGGATTCTACTAAACAGACTCGTCCCCCGTACAAACAAACGTATTATTGAGAGTAGGATAATCAGTGCTCAATGTTTAGAAATCTGAGTGAAACGAGCTTGGGTAGAACACCCCGTGCAAATGAATAATGGTTTGATCCTAGGAATTGGGGCGAGCATCGTGCGACAAATTTGTATGATGTATCGTGTTCTTGAACCTGTACCTATGACCTTGTGAGATAACCTAGTAATTAGGCAGACGATCCTGTGCCGAGTGAATGAACCTGTGTTACCGACTTTAGCATATTGTTTGAACAAAGCTATAGAACTGGGGCAGCAAGACTTAGGGTTAGACTTGAAACTATAACGCGTGCTAAGTTTGACCCGAACGGATGGATGCCAGTCGGTAAACCGAATAGATCATGCTTAATGGTAGTAAAAATACTTGATTGAGTTGGAAAGGAAATGATATGGTGTCACGCCCCAGTCCCAAAATGACGAGGGACTGAGCACGTGAGCAATGGCCAGCAGCACGCACCGATGGACAACCCAATTTAATGGGTCCATCAGGGCATGCTTAAGCTGTAGTCTAGCAGTAACACGTTACAAGTCTCAGGTATTTCTAATCTCATCCACAGAATAACACAGTTTAATGCCAGAAATAATGCAAATGGAAATAAATAGACAATAAACAAGATTATCTCGGGAAACAATTCCGAGAATTAGTCTGTTACATTCAGAGGAAAAATAGACAGAAAATAAATGCTGTAAATGAAAAATACTGTGTGGATGAAGCCGGTGCTCAGGTGAAGTCCTCTGCAACTATCTCGTCCTCGGTTCCGGGTTCTGCTCCAAGGAGTGCTCCTGTACCGTACACCTCGGGGAAGTTCTCTGCAGCTATACCTGGGGACATAGTCCATTCCAGGTCCTCAGGGGACATAACAAGGTACGGAAAACACAAGCCAAAACATATGCAGTGCAGCAATAATGAAACAGCAGGGCAAATATGTAAACCAGCTAGTGATATGCATGTGAGAGTTTTAGTCATACTCAGGCTGAGACTGCTACAGGATCAGTGTCGAAGAAACCACAGCAGTATTTTCTCGAGAGGCCAGTAAGGAACCAAAGCTCTGTATCAGAGTCTAAGGCACCGCCAGTTAAAAGTATTTATAATATATTATATTCAGCCTTGATATGATTATACTCTCCCCACCCCATGTAATCTCACGTCACAGTTCCAGAATATATCAGGTACAAGTCACGCAAGTTTGAACTAATGCAATGAGTCAGGCTAGAATCTAAGCATGTACACTAGAAATGACATGAAAATGTAACCTATACGGAATCACCATATATATGTCAGGTAATTCCGTCACATGAACAGTGTCAGGTGTCCTGGGTTAAGCAATTAAACAAGTTACATGTGAATCTACAATAAATCAAGTATAATACTATAACCAGGAATATCTGAGGATTGACAAGCTTTATGTTCCTACTGTTGCAAGATTAAACCAAGAAAATATATAGCAAGCTGCAGGGTTTGGCAATGCAAACTTGCCCTCTGATGTATAACTAAGTCCAGAAACTTTTTAGCAAGACTGCAAGTTTTGGCGAGGTACACTTGCCTGTGGTTCCGGCTATGTTTGCAGTTCTGACCTCGGCGGGAATTGCAGGCGGGACTCCGGTTGCTGAAACAAACATCACCATCAGATCCAGAAAATATCAATCAGCTAGAAACGCCTGTCCTTGGGTCCAATTTGGAGACAAGGGTAGAAACGGCAGTTTCGGGTCAAAACGGGGTCCACATGTGGGCCCGCTTTGCACCGAAAAACGCGTCAGGGTCAATGGTCTCCAAATTCACCAAACTTAGTGTCAACAGGTCAGGAACGCTGATACGAACCCAACGGAACTTCCAGAATTGGATTCCGATGAGCCGAACACAAAATCGCCCGTCGAGCGGGGCCTGTGGGGCCCACGACACGCGATTTCGTCAACGTTTTCAGAATCGAACCAAACTTGGCTCACAGGACCAGCGTATTGCTACGAGTCCGATGGCGCAAGTTTCGTCTCGATCCGACGTGTGTACACCAAGTTAGGGTGAAACGGGGTCTGGTTTTTCCTGTTTTTAGATCGTGGTGTGCGATCACCACAGGACGCGATGCCCCGAACAGTTTGTCCGGACACCGAGAGGGTCATACAGGCTTCGCAACGCAATTTGCGGAATCGAAAACGGAGCTACGAATAAAAAGATACACGCACCTGAAGGGGACCCGAAAACCGGGGTCCGAATCGTGTCCGACACGTGTCCGATTCGTGTCGGACACGAAAACCAAGAATTAGGGTTAGGGTTAGGGCTCAGGCGGCGGGGACGGCGGCTGGGCGGCTCGGGGCTGGCCGGAGGGGCGGCGGCTGGACGGCCGGGGCAGGGCGGCCGGGCTCGCGGCGCTCGAGGCTCGCCGGCGGCGCGGGGACGGCGGAGCTGCCGCTGCTGCTGTCTCTGCTGCTCGCTGCGGGGCCGCTGCGGGGCCGCTGCGGGGCTGGTGGGGGAGGAGGAAGGAGGGAGGAGGATCGGCGGCGACGGCGGCGTAGGGGGCTGACGGTGGTGGTGGTGCGTGGTGGTTCGGTGTCGACGGCCGGGGGGGGGGACGAGGGGGTATTTTAAAGGCGGAGGGGGAGCGGTTAGCGCCGGGCGAGGCGGAGGGCGCAGCGACGTGGGGCGGGTCGTGGCGGCCAGCGCGGCGCGGGCGGGGCGTGGCCGCGGGCGGGGCGGCGGGAAAGTCGGGCCGACGTGCGGGGGAGACGTGGGGACGGGTCGGGTCGGCGGGTGCGGGTCGGGCGGCGGGTCCGACCCGACCCGGAGGAGAGTTGGGCTGGGTCTGTTGGGCTGGGCCGGCCCAACGGGCCGCGGGCCGGGCTATTTAAAAAAATAATAATAATAATAATAATAATAATAAAAAATCCATAATTAATTAATAATTAATTAGTTAAATAAATAAATATTTATTTAGGCATTTAAAAATAGGTCCGGGGCCCGATAAATTCCAGAAAAATTGCCCTAAGTCCAGTTTTTCATTTTACATCCAAAAATATTATTTTCATAATATTTTAATATCATTTAATATCAATTAAAAATCATTGAATAATTAAAATCCTGTTTTTAAATTACAGAAAAATCCCAGAAAAATCCAGAAAATTGTAAAAAATCCAGTTTTGAAAATTATGAAAATTCAGGGGGTTTACATATGGAAATTGTACTGACCCAATTAGAAGTATCCTTGTGATTGATAAACGAACCCTTGAGATTTTTGCAAGTAGCTTGTCCGATTTCACGATCTCTAAGTTTGGTTGAATACATATGTTTGAGGGACGCCTTGAATGTGTGCACGATCCAAGACTAAATGAGATGTGAAACTCGAGTGCTAAGACTTCACTATCGTTGAGTTGGTTGACACACATATGCTTGAAGCGCTTCGAATATGTGCATGATCCAGACTCGCGATATGCTGATCTCGATGCTAGTGCAAGTGAATATCCACCTGAACAAGTATAACGACTTGTATAAGTTGTCTCAGCCCTAGATCATTCACGATCGATTAAAACGTACCACGCGTTAAGAAACATGTCCCGCGCTAGGGCGCAATTGAGACTGACTCGATGTACACGCGACATGGCGTAAGAATTGAGTAGGAGATTGTGTTCGAAATTGGATTTAGTGGTACCGATTGCTACGCTTGGGATAGATTTCATCATACGATAGTACAGCCTGCCCTTAGTAAGTCTCGAGGACGAGAATTTTTCTGAGTGGTGTATGATGTAACACCCCGTTCCGCTCAAGCGGACTGCCTTATTCAAACGGCAAAAGTGCAATGTCCCGATCCATTTTGCTCAGGCGAGAATACTCGTTTGAGGCAAAGGATATCCAGACTTGGCCCTACAGGAGTTCGGCTTAGGCTTTCAGAGGCTCGCTCGGAGTATCGCTCAACCGAGGCGAATCATCGTTAAGGTGGGTGGCTACGGTGAACTTATCTTTCTTTAGCCAGCACACTTAAAATATGGAACGATATATGCTATTCGCTAGGTGAATCACCCCCTGCATGCTAATAAGAATCCAACGCACGTAGCTAAGGGAATAATCCCAACTTGTATTGCTCGTGCTAGAACATGGAAATGAAATATTGCTTATATTCAGACCCTTGCATGCTACCTTTGCCTTGTGCAACGAGACCCTGCTATGCCTCGAGTAGAACGATACGTGTATACTCAGTAGTGCACTGTTCACTTGTTTACACTGCACGACTCTAGATCGTGTCGCTCGGTAAAGTCCCTTACGGTTTCACTACTCGGCTTACCTTCGGGCCCGAGCTAACGTGAATGTTATGAATGCATGCTTGCCTGCTTATATGTTAACTTGAATGTTGCCTTGCCTCAGTATTTGCCACACGAAATCATGCCACAAGCAAGTAACACTATCGCGTATTGTTCATGCATTGAGTCAGCCAGAAGACTATCGAATAGTCCTTCTGTGCAAATGAACCTGCAAGTAACCGGGACTGTTTGGTCGCTAAGGCAGTCCCCGTACCAGGGAAATGCATCAAGGCAAGTTGTTCATTGAGAAAGAATCTTGTCAAGAAACACCTGAATGATAATCACATCAAGTTTACCTCTGAACGAGAACCCCTGTTAGAATTACAGCTCGTGGAGCAAATCGCTCGGTTCAGAACAAAGAATCATGGATTATCATGTCAAGTAATGGATTTGGAAAGACCCTGAACTGCATGTCGCAGACAACTTTACCAAGGTGATCTTCAGATCTCAGTTTTACGGGCGGTCACCGGGGCCGATCCGATCCAGATGGAACTCAAGCAGCCTTTCATGTACAAGCAGGGTGGCGTCTCCGTTAAACACCGCGCCACCCTTGCTTTAAAGGCTGATAGTCTCCTGTGCTGGACGAGATGGCACGCGGCGCCGCATTATACTTTAGCTGCTTACCATCCTCGTTCATAGACTATAACTCGTCCTTTATGGCTATGCCAGCGACCAATTGTTCATATAGATAAGTCATCCTCGCTTAGCGGCTATCCGCGTGCGAGTCATTGCATCGCATCCAGTTAAATGGAATCACCTGAACGATCATGGATATGAGACACTTGAACAAATGGATCAAACCGAGCAAATCTATAGAAACACTTAAACATCCAGTGTAATATTTCGGGATAACCTGTATGCTCGTGCACCCGATATGAAATCTCGCACGAAACACTTGTGTTTGCATATGTTATTGCCTCTTGATTCATTATATATGATGCTCGTGCTTGATTAACTTGGTTTGCCTTGGACATGTAAGGATAATGGTAAGTTGGTAAGTCTCACCGTGTTTCCTCTTATATCGCACGGCGCACTGCCACACGAGTTAGGCTATTCAATATTGCCATAAAACTGATCCTAAGGCAACTAGAAAGACAACATAATAGTTGGTGCACGAAACCTATATTACGTGTTTGGATTTGTCGAGCGGGCGAGTAGCCTCCCCACCAGTGCATTCGTGTACTGATAATCCACCAGGTTATTTGTAGGGTGCGGAAGAACCTCGTTTGGTGCGGATGCCTCATTCGTGTCATGACCCGCACCCGGAAGTTCGGGCACAAGTGCGTGGGTACGTCCAGCCTACGCCGCAGAGTCGGCGGTAGTACGCTGTCTAGGTTAATCCATCTAAACTAGTCTAACTCATTCACAATTAACATAGGCAAGATAATAATGAGAATAGAAACTTAAGATTTGCAACTGAAATAAATGTGACAGCAAATTCAAATGTTTAGTACAGGAATTCCAAAATGAAATCGGGGACAAACCCGATTAAATAAGATAAGAAACAGAATAAAAGATAGCTACTACTAGCTACTCTGCAGCAGGGGTCTCCTGGGTGGGTTTTGGCTCCTCATAGGTATCATCTGTACCCTCATAAGGACCATAATAAGTAGGGGCAAGATCCTCATCATCGCCTAAATCAACAGATCCAGTCAGAAAAGGAGCAAAGTACACAGTGCACAACAAGGTTAAACTAAATATTTATGACAATTAGATATTGAATATCATGTTAAGGAAATTGCATAAAAGAACGTCAATATCTCAGAGTCACAACTATAAACAGGAATATGAGAAAACAGAAGTAAATGAGCAGGAAATGAAACTACAACAGTCAGCAAGAAATATAACATGACCAGAAATTATCTGTATGAAACTTGTGTTTGTTTTTAGAATACTTAGTTGGCATGTAGGGGTTTATAAGGCTAATTCGGCCGTCATGGACGGCTATTAAACACGAATAATCGAGATCCGGCTGATGGACAGTCGTGTACCAACAGCTATTAAACACGGCAAGGGGAAGGGTAAACTACATGCCTTCTAGGTATTCTCCCACCCGACATGAAAAACAAGACATGAAATATAGTATTCTAACCCTACGTGTAATCAGCAAGGGTACTAGTAGAGCAGGGAATTTAATTATCACAATATAAAGATTAACTTGAAGTGCAGGTACTTGCTTGTTGTTTGGATCTGATTAGTTAGGTTCTTGGGGGAAAAGTCCAGAGATGAGTCCAAAAGCTGAAATAGACATTACCATCACTCTCAGAAGATGTCAAATAGCTAGAAACGCCTGTCCTTGGGTCCAATTTGGAGACAAGGACAAAAACGGCAGTTTCGGGTCAAAACGGGGTCCGCCGGTGGGCCCGCTTTGTACCGAAAAATGTGTCCGGGTCAAAGGTCTCAAAATTCACCAAACTTAGTGTCAACAGGTCAGGAACGCTGATACGAACCCAACGAAACTTCCAGATTTGGATTCCGATGAGCCGAACACAAAATCGCCCGTCGAGCGGGGCCTGTGGGGCCCACGACACGCGATTTCGTCAACGTTCTCAGAATCGAACCAAACTTGACCCACAGGACCAGCGTATCGCTACGAGTCCGGTGGCGCAAGTTTCGTCTCGATCTGACGAGTGTGCACGAAGTTAGGGTGAATTGCAGAAAAGGCGGATACGGGGCGATGTCCGCGGATACGCGTTGATTCCGGTGTGCACGCACACCCGAATCAGCTTCCACGAAAACTCACACGTCCGTATCGACGATGCGTACGTATCTGTGAAGACCGCACGCGACCAAGTCGTCCCGTTTGGCGGGGCGGACTCAGTTCCGGGGTGGAACAGGGTCTGGTTTTTCCTGTTTTTGGATCGCGGTGTGCGATCACCACAGGACGCGATGTCCCGAACAGTTTGTCTGGACACCGAGAGGGTCATACAGGCTTCACAACACAATTTACGGAATTGAAAAAGGAGCTACGAGGCGAAAGTTACGCGTACCTGAAGGGGACCCGAAACAGGGTCGAACCGTGTCCGACTCGTGTCGGACACGCGAATCCGAAATTAGGGCTAGGGTTAGGGTTTCGACGGATTACGGCCGTGGACGGCGGTGGACTGCCGGAGACACGCCGGAGGGGGCCGGGGAAGGTTCGCCGAGGGGCGGCGCGGCGTCCACGGGGGCGGCGGTGGCTCAGGGCGGCCGGAGAGGCGGCTGCGGCTGCTGTTCGTGCTGTTGTCGAGGCGTCGGGGACGGCGGAGCGGCGCCGGAGGAGGAGCGGAGGAGAGGGGAGGAGGTCTGCGACGGTGGGGCGCTGTGGGTCCTGGCGTCGGCGGAGGGTCTCGGGGCTAGGGCGGCGGAGCGGGGTGGCTAACGGCGAGGGAGTGGAGGCTGGAAGAGGAAGACGGAGGCGGGGGTTTTATAAGGGGGAGCAGGCGGTTGCAGGGGGCCGGCCAAGGCGGATCGTGGGGCGACGTGGCGCGGAGCACGGCGAGCGGGGCGCGGAAAGCGCGGCGCTGCGCGCGGCGGCCGGCGCTGGACGCGGGACGTGGGGGGGCTGTGCACGCGGGCGGGTCGGGCTGCGGCGGGTCGGGTTCGGCTGAACCCGACCCGACCCGATAAGAGCGGGTCTGGGCCGAGACTAACGGGCCGGGCCGCGGCCCAACGGGCCGCGGGCTGCGGAAAAAGAAAATAAAAAAAAACATAATAAATAATAAATAATAAATAATAAATAATTTAATAAATAGATAATTAATTAATTAATTAAATAAATAGTTTTTAGGCATTTAAAAATAGGTCCGAGGCCCAGAAAAATCCAGAAAAATTACCCTAAGTCCAATTTTTCATTTTACACCCAAAAATGTTATTTTTATGATATTTTAATATTATTTATTGCCAATTAAAAATTATTTATTAATTGAAAACCTTGATTTTAATTACAGAAAAATTCCCAGAAAATTCCAGAAAATTGGAAAAATCCAAGATTTAATAATTTGAAAATTCAGGGGGTTTACAACCTACCCAACTTACAAAAATTTCGTCCTCGAAATTTAAGAATAACAATGGGACGAAAAGAAAGGCCGGAAATTAAAATACCTCAGGGTTCAAAAAGATAGGGATATCGCTCTCTAATCTCGTCTTCTCGCTCCCAGGTGGATTCGCCGGGAGAATGATGCTTCCAAGCTACGCGAACCAGGGAGATAACCTGGTTCCGTAGGACTTTCTCCGAGCGATCCAGTATCTCCACGGGTTGCTCTTGGTAAGTCAAACTTGGGCCTACTTCGAGCTCTGAGTGATCCAAAATGTGGCTGGGGTCTGACACATACTTCCTCAGCTGCGACACGTGGAAGACGTTATGGACTCCTTCCAGAGAGGGTGGCAATGCCAGACGGTATGCCACTTCTCCGATTTTCTCCTGAATGCCAAAAGGTCCAATGAATTTTGGGCTGAGTTTTCCACTCCTTCCGAACCTAATGGTGCCACGTGTCGGGGAAATCTTTAAGAACACCAGCTCTCCAACCTTTAATAAAGTCATAATCAAGCCTTAGTTCCATAAGCAAAATATTTAATTTGACTTGAATTTCATAAATTTAATTACCTCAAATTCCAAGGGCCTTCGGTGGCTATTTGCCCAATGTCGTTGCCTGTCTTGAGCCACTCGAAGTCTATCCCGTATCTGTTTTACCTTCTCAGCTGAATCGATCACCATCTCTGGTCCCAGCAAGGCTCTTTCTCCAACGTCGTCCCATGATAGCGGGGTACGACATCTTCGTCCATACAGAGCTTCAAATGGAGTCATCTCGATACTGGCTTGGTAGCTGTTATTATAAGAGAACTCCACCAGGTGTAGATAGTCTTCCCAGGATCCTCCAAAATCCAGAACACATGTACGGAGCATATCTTCAAGGGTCTGGATTGTACGTTCCGATTGCCCATCGGTTTGGGGATGATAAGCTGTGCTGAATTTGAGTTGAGTCCCCAAACTGGCTTGTAAGCTCTTCCAGAAGTGAGAGGTGAATCTTGAATCTCTGTCGGAGATAATACTTACTGGAACCCCATGTAACTTAACAATATGTCTGATATATAGATCTGCCAGCTTCTCTGTAGATAGCCCCACTTTGAAGGGTAGAAAATGTGCCGACTTGGTCAGTCTATCCACTATCACCCAGATTGCATCCTTTCCACTAGGTGTCCTCGGAAGTCCGGAAACAAAATCCATTGTAATGTGTTCCCACTTCCACTCCGGAATGGGTAGTGGTTGAAGCAATCCTCCAGGTCTTTGTCTCTCTGCCTTGACTTGCTGGCACACTAAACAACGGGATACGAACCTGGCTACTTCTCTTTTCATGCCATGCCACCAAACATGCGTCCTCAGGTCCTTGTACATCTTGTTGGCTCCTGGATGTATAGAGTATTGCGATCTGTGCGCCTCTTGCATAATTTCTTCTCTTATGTCTCCTTGAGGTACACATAATCTATCGCCATGCCTCAGTGATTCATCTTCATGAATTCTGAAATCTTTTACTAATCCTGCTTGCACTTGACCTCGAAGGCTTCGCAGGCTTTCGTCTTGAAACTGAGTCTCCTTGATTTTATCTATTAAGGTAGACTGAATCTGGAAGTTCATCATTTGGCCCTCTTTTCCTGGGATAATTACTTCAATACCTAAGCTTTCCAGGTCCTCGAGCAAGTGTCGGTTCAAAGTCAAGTACATCGCCATAGGGTACCTGCTTAGAGCATCAGCAACTACATTGGCCTTCCCAGGATGATATTGAAGGGTGATATCAAAATCTTTCATTAGTTCCAGCCACCTTCTTTGCCTCATGTTCAGCTCTTTCTGGGTGAAGATATATTTTAGACTTTTATGATCTGTAAATATTTCCACCTTTTCTCCATAAAGATAATGTTTCCATAGTTTAAGAGCAAAAATGACAGCTGTCAATTCTAAATCATGGGTTGGATAATTCTTTTCATGTGGTCGAAGCTGTCTAGAGGCATATGCTATTACTTTCTTATTCTGCTCCAATACACAACCTAGACCTTTTCCAGAGGCATCACTATAAATAGCGAAACCTCCGGTTCCAGAAGGTAAGGTCAGAATAGGGGCAGTAGTCAGCCTTTTCTTCAAATCCTCAAAAGCATGCTGGCATTCATCAGTCCAGGTGAACTCTTCATCCTTCCTTGTTAACTTTGTCATGGGTTCAGCAATCCTAGCAAAGTCCTTCACAAACTTCCGATAGTAGCCAGCTAGTCCTAGGAAGCTTCTAATCTCTGCTACAGAGTCTGGAGTGGGCCAGGATTCTACTGCCGCTATCTTCTTAGGATCTACTGCTATTCCATCCCCAGTCACAACATGTCCCAAGAATTCTACTTTGTCTAGGAAGAAAGCACATTTGGATAATTTTCCATAAAGTTTTTCCTTCCTCAAAGTCTCCAATGCTAACCTCAAATGTTATTCATGTTCTTCGGGGGTCTTGGAGTAGATCAAAATATCATCAATGAAGACTACTACAAATTTGTCTAGGTATGGCTGGAAAACTCTGTTCATTAAGTTCATAAAAACTGCTGGAGCATTCGTCAACCCGAACGGCATCACTAAGAATTCGTAATGTCCGTTCCGGGTATTGAAAGCAGTTTTAAGGATGTCTTCTTTCCTTACCCTTACTTGGTGATAACCAGACCTCAAATCAATCTTTGAAAACACCCGAGCTCCACTCAGCTGATCAAATAAGTCATCTATCCTGGGCAGGGGATACTTATTCTTAATTGTTAAGGCATTCAAGGCCCTATAGTCAATACACATTCGGGATGATCCGTCCTTCTTGGGCACAAATAATATTGGAGCTCCCCAGGGTGAGACACTAGACCTAATGAAGCATTTGTCTTCTAGTTCTTTGATTTGCTCATTTAGTTCTATTATCTCCTTCTTGTTGATTCTGTAGGGATTTTGAGATACTGGTGCTGCTCCTGGCACTAGGTCAATAGAGAATTCAACTTCTCGGTCTGGGGGTAGGCCTGGGAGATCTTCAGGGAAGACATCAAGGTATTCAGAGATGATAGGTGGCAATTCTTCTGTTACTAGGGCTCCACAAATTATGTTATTACCCATTTCTCTAGAACCTCTAGCAAATTCAAATTCTGGCTTGCCAGGGGGCCTGAAGATTACACTGCCTCTGTGACAGTCTATTGTGGCATGATGTTGACTCAACCAATCTATACCCAGTATAATATCAAAACTGGGCACTGGCATTACAAGTAGCCTAGCATACAGTTCTCTTCCACATAATGTAATAGGACAATTGTTACAGGCATCACTAACCGGAATGATTCCTCCACCGGTAATGATCTTATAACAATTCCTAAGGGGTTTAGTGATTAAGTTATGCTTCATAAGGAAATCTACTGACATGAATGAATGAGAAGCTCCAGAGTCGAATAAAGTAATAGCTGATATTGAATTTATAAGCACAGAACCTGTGATCACGTCTGCTGTGGCTTCTGCTTCTTCCAGAGTCATTGCATAAGCACGGCCTTGCTGCGGTGCACCCCTCTGTTGCTGCTGTTGGTGCTGAGCAAAGCGTTGTTGTTGAGTTGGAAGCGGGGGTCCCCTCTGTTGTGCTGCTGGGGTCCTGGCCTGGACTGGAGCCTTTGGTGCAGCGGGGCGTCCTTGAGCAGCAGGACAGTCCCTCAATTGATATGCTGGGGAGCCACAATAGAGACAGGCACCTAGCCTCTTTCTACAGTCTTGCCAAGTGTGGCCTGGTTTTTGGCAATAGTTGCAAGGGGGAGCTCGCTGGTTCTGTCCCTGAGCCTGGTGTTGGGGTGCTGGAGCTCGAGGGAGAGGACGCTGAGTTTGCTGCGGGGCCCTCTGTTGTTGTTGTTGTTGCTATTGTTGAAAAGGGCGTTTGTTGGGTCCCGCATTTCCGGTATCTCTTTCTCGCTTCAGTTTGTGCCCCATATCTCTCTCTACGCCTTGTGCCACGCTCAGGATTTCTTCATAGGTACGAGCTCGGCTGGTGGTGACAGCAAGGCGAATATCCGGAGATAGCCCCTTCTTGAATCTACGGGCTCTGTCCTCCGGGGTACGAACCATGTACTCCGCAAAGTGGCTTAACCTGCTAAATTCAGCAGTATATTCATCAACAGACAGATTACCTTGTTCCAGTCTCTCGAATTGGCTTTCGAGAGCTTCCCGAGCCACTTCGGGGTAGAATTTCTCCTTGAATAGCCTCTTGAAGTCTTCCCAGGTGATGTCAGGGGCAGATAATTGGGGTTCATCTCTGAACCAGGTTCGAGCAATGTCGAACAGTTGCAGGCTTGCGGACTCCACTTTGAGGTCATCAGGGACCCGAGCAGTCTTCAGGAGTCTCTCGACATTCTCTATTCACTCATCGGCATAGAGAATGCCCTCAGTTCCGTAAAATTCCAGGGGTCTTAGATTCTTGAAGTCTTTGGCACTCCCTGGCCTCTTGAGTGACGACTCCTGGGGCTTAAGAGCTTCTGAGAGGCTGGTCCGCAGAAGTGCCGTCTGTTCTTTCTGGGATTCCACCAATCCCTGGAACACTCCTAGCAGTTGTGCCCCATCTAGGGTAACTGCCGGGACAGATGGAGGCGGCGGGAGTGCAAGAGTCTCGGGCACATTCTGCTCAGCTGGTTCTGATGTGCCTCCTACTGTGTTCCTGGTCTGGACCATTCTGAAAGATTAAGGGATAGGAAGATCAGAATAGAATACTTGGAAATCAAAGGCGATAGGAAAATTGAGCAGCAATGATACCAAGAATTGAAATAAGGACGCTATACTGTGAATGAGCTTTTCCTAGAATCCTCAATTTTATTCCATACTCTGTCCTAGGGTATTACCCTATTTTAGGATAGGACCTGCATGGGCCACCATAAAAACGCGTCACGACCCGCACCCGGAAGTTCGGGCACAAGTGCGTGGGTACGTCCAGCCTACGCCGCAGAGTCGGCGGTAGTACGCTGTCTAGGTTAATCCATCTAAACTAGTCTAACTCATTCACAATTAACATAGGCAAGATAATAATGAGAATAGAAACTTAAGATTTGCAACTGAAATAAATGTGACAACAAATTCAAATATTTAGTACAGGAATTCCAAAATGAAATCGGGGACAAATCCGATTAAATAAGATAAGAAACAGAATAAAAGATAGCTACTACTAGCTACTCTGCAGCAGGGGTCTCCTGGGTGGGTTCTGGCTCCTCATAGGTATCATCTGTACCCTCATAAGGACCATAATAAGTAGGGGCAAGATCCTCATCATCGCCTAAATCAACAGATCCAGTCAGAAAAGGAGTAAAGTACACAGTGCACAACAAGGTTAAACTAAATATTTATGACAATTAGATATTGAATATCATGTTAAGGAAATTGCGTAAAAGAACGTCAATATCTCAGAGTCACAACTATAAACAGGAATATGAGAAAACAGAAGTAAATGAGCAGAAAATGAAACTACAACAGTCAGCAAGAAATATAACATGACCAGAAATTATCTGTATGAAACTTATGTTTGTTTTTAGAATACTTAGTTGGCATGTAGGGGTTTATAAGGCTAATCCGGCCGTCATGGACGGCTATTAAACATGAATAATCGAGATCCGGCTGATGGACAGTCGTGTACCAACAGCTATTAAACACGACAAGGGGAAGGGTAAACTACATGCCTTCTAGGTATTCTCCCACCCGACATAAAAAATAAGACATGAATTCCAATATTCAAGACATGAAATATAGTATTCTAACCCTACGTGTAATCAGCAAGGGTACTAGTAGAGCAGGGAATTTAATTATCACAATATAAAGATTAACTTGAAGTGCAGGTACTTGCCTGTTGTTTGGATCTGATTAGTTAGGTTCTTGGGGGAAAAGTCCAGAGATGAGTCCAAAAGCTGAAATAGACATTACCATCACTCTCAGAAGATGTCAAATAGCTAGAAACGCCTGTCCTTGGGTCCAATTTGGAGACAAGGACAAAAACGACAGTTTCGGATCAAAACGGGGTCCGCCGGTGGGCCCGCTTTGTACCGAAAAACGTGTCCGGGTCAAAGGTCTCCAAATTCACCAAACTTAGTGTCAACAGGTCAGGAACGCTGATACGAACCCAACGGAACTTCCAGATTTGGATTCCGATGAGCCGAACACAAAATCGTCCGTCGAGCGGGGCCTGTGGGGCCCACGACACGCGATTTCGTCAACGTTCTCAGAATCGAACCAAACTTGACCCACAGGACTAGCGTATCGCTACGAGTCCGGTGGCACAAGTTTCGTCTCGATCTGACGAGTGTGCACGAAGTTAGGGTGAATTACAGAAAAGGCGGATACGGGGCGATGTCCGCGGATACGCGTTGATTCCGGTGTGCACGCACACCCGAAACAGCTTCCACGAAAACTCACACGTCCGTATCGACAATGCGTACGTATCTGTGAAGACCGCACGCGACCAAGTCGTCCCGTTTGGCGGGGCGGACTCAGTTCCGGGGTGAAACAGGGTCTGGTTTTTCCTGTTTTTGGATCGCGGTGTGCGATCACCACAGGACGCGATGTCCCGAACAGTTTGTCCGGACACCGAGAGGGTCATACAGGCTTCACAACGCAATTTACGGAATTGAAAAAGGAGCTACGAGACGAAAGTTACGCGTACCTGAAGGGGACCCGAAATAGGGTCGAACCGTGTCCGACTCGTGTCGGACACGCGAATCCGAAATTAGGGCTAGGGTTAGGGTTTCGACGGATTACGGCCGTGGACGGCGGTGGACTGCCGGAGACACGCCGGAGGGGGCCGGGGAAGGTTCACCGAGGGGCGGCGCGGCGTCCACGGGGGCGGCGGTGGCTCAGGGCGGCCGGAGAGGCGGCTGCGGCTGCTGTTCGTGCTGTTGTCGAGGCGTCGGGGACGGCGGAGCGGCGCCGGAGGAGGAGCGGAGGAGAGGGGAGGAGGTCTGCGACGGTGGGGCGCTGCGGGTCCGGGCGTCGGCGGAATGTCTCGGGGCTAGGGCGGCGGAGCGGGGTGGCTAACGGCGAGGGAGTGGAGGCTGGAAGAGGAAGACGGAGGCGGGGGTTTTATAAGGGGGAGCAGGCGGTTGCAGGGGGCCGGCCAAGGCGGATCGTGGGGCGACGTGGCGCGGAGCGCGGCGAGCGGGGCGCGGAACGCGCGGCGCTGCGCGCGGCGGCCGGCGCTGGACGCGGGACGTGGGTGGGGCTGTGCACGCGGGCGGGTCGGGCTGCGGCGGGTCGGGTTCGACTGAACCCGACCCGACCCGACCCGACCCGATAAGAGCGGGTCTGGGCCGAGACTAACGGGCCGCGGGCTGCGGAAAAAGAAAATAAAAAAATAATAATAAATAATAAATAATAAATAATAAATAATTTAATAAATAGATAATTAATTAATTAATTAATTAAATAGTTTTTAGGCATTTAAAAATAGGTCTGAGGCCCAGAAAAATCCAAAAAAATTACCCTAAGTCCAAATTTTCATTTTACACCCAAAAATGTTATTTTCATGATATTTTAATATTATTTATTGCCAATTAAAAATTATTTATTAATTGAAAACCTTGATTTTAATTACAGAAAAATTCCCAAAAAATTCCAGAAAATTGGGAAAATCCAAGATTTAATAATTTGAAAATTCAGGGGGTTTACACTTCGTGCGTGCTAAGGTGTGGAGTCAAATCCGGAGCCTTGGACCGCTGCGTCCGAAACTGAAGCACATATACAGGACATAATATTGGAACATCGCCTGAACATCGCCTATACATCCTTCCACAATTGTAGCCACTTGGCATGCTTTTACTATTTCAGAGAGAGAGAGAGATCTGAGCGAATTGTAATCTCGGCCAAGCGCCGCCTGTAACACTTGTTTATATCAATAAAGAGTTTTACTTTAACTTGTGTTATTCAATGCTTCCGCCATTGTCGACTCAGTGAACTTGTTACCAAATCGCCTATGCGTTTATAATTCTGTTGCACTCGGACAATCTGTGCGACTCTGTGGCTTAGAACTCTTACCGCCAGCTAATAAACCTGGGCCTTGCACGGACGCGGCTCACGCTCGTGCGGCATCACGCCAAGATGGGTCTAGGCGATCGTTCCGCGGGAGCGCTAGTACGGTGATTCTCGCCTAGCGGGGACGGCCGATTTAGCCTACGGGAGATCGGGGCGTTACAGCAGCGGCAAGTGGGGTCTAGTTGCACAAGGCAAAGATAGCATGCGAGATTCTGTTTATAAGCATTGTTTTATTTCATTGTTCTAACACAAGCAATACAAGCTGGGATCATTCCCTTAGCTAAGTGCATTATATTCTTTATTAGCATGTAGGGGGTGATTCACCTAGCGACTAGCATGAAACGTTCATATTTTAAGTGTGCTGGCTAAAAAAAGATAAGTTCATCGTAGCCACCCAGCTTAGCGATGATTCACCTCGGTCGAACGATACTCCGAGCAAGCCTCTGAAAGACTAAGCCAAAACTCCTGAAGGGCCAAGTCTGGAAATCTTTTGCCTCAAACGAGTCTTCTCGTTAAGCAAAGCGGGTCGGGTCATAGCACTTTTGTCGTTTGAATCGACAGTCCGCTTGAGCGGAACGGATCGTTACATTAAAGGCTACGGTCAGCGGAAAGGTGTAGATTATGATAAGATCTTTTCGCCAGTCGTCAAACAGTCATCTATACGGGAGGTGCTAGCATTGGCAGCCAGTTTCGACTTGGAGGTCGAGCAAATGGACGTGAAGACGATATTCCACCACAGTGATCTTGAGGAGGAGTTGTATATGGAGAATCCAGAGGGATTATGTGAGAAGGGCAAGTCACATTTGGTCTGTCGGTTGAGGAAGAGCTTGTATGGTCTGAAACAGGCTCCGAGGCAGTGGTATAGGAAGTTCGAGTCGTTTATAGGGGGGCATGGCTATGCACGGACGATGTCGGTCATTGTGTTTTTGTGAGGTACTTCACCAAGGATGATTTCATCATTTTGTTGCTTTATGTTGATGATATGATGTTGGTGGGTCAAAATGCCACCAGGATAGCGGATTTGAAGCGCCAACTGGGCGCGGCCTTCTCTATGAAGGATTTGGGCGCAGCGAAGACTATTCTTGGGATGGAGATCAGCCAAGAGAGAGTCCAAACCGTTACACTTGTCCCAAAAGAAGTACATTCACCGGGTACTTTAGCGTTTCGGGATGGACGGGTCGAAGAATGTGAGTAACCCCCTTGCGGCTCACTTTAAGTTCACTGAGGAGCAGTGTCCATCTACCGAGGATAAGAAAGAAGATATGGAGCGAGTTCCATATGCCTCAGCCATGGGGAGTCTTATGTATGCTATGGTATGTACGAGGCCAGACATTGCTCACGTAGTCGGCACAATTAGCAGGTACACTTCCAATCCTGAAAGGGTACATTAGAGTGGGATCAAGTGGATTCTACGATATCTTCTGGGTACTGCCGATTGGAGACTTTCATTTTGTGGTGACGAGCCGAAGCTGGTTGGATATACCGACGCTGATATGGCTGGAGATGTAGAGACGAGGCGATCGACTTTGGGCTATATGATGATGTTTGCTAGTGGAACAGTATCGTGGCAGTCGCGTTTACAAAAATGTGTTCCCTTGTCGACGACAGAGGCAGAATACATTGCGACGACGGAGGCTTGCAAGGAGTTGCTGTGGATGAAGAAGCTTCTGCAGGAAATTGGGCTAAAGTAGGAGCAGTATCATTTGCTTTGCGATAGTCAGAGTGCTATTCACCTTGTGAAGAACCAGGCATTTCATAGCCGGTCCAAGCACATTGATACCCGGTATCATTGGATACAGGATGTGGTTGACAAGAAGGAAGCGGCGCTTGAGAAGGTTCATAAAGATGACAACGGAGCAAATATGTTCACAAAGGTTCTACGAAGGAAAAAGTTTGAGTACTGCAGGCGGATCGTCGGGATGACGATCCCCTCCACATAGTTGTGAATGGGAAGATTTATTGGAGTGGGTGGGGTTCCCAACCTATGTGAAAAATACCCCGAAGTATGATTGAGTATTTCTACATATAATAGGAATACCTCAATTTATTTAGATTGAATATTCCTAAATATAATAGGAACATCTCAATGGATTTGAATTGGATATTCCTACATATAATAGGAATATGTCAATGGATTTGGATTTGAATTGGATATTCCTATCTATAATAGGAATGCTAGTTGTGGGTTTGAGGCTATATATAGGTGTCTCCATGTCCTAAAATATATCTCTCTCTAAAAAAAAAATAGCAACAAGAAGAGAAAAAGAGGCAAGATTGTCATTGCAACTTTGGGAAGAAGAAAGAGGGATTGGAGGCGGTTTCGGAGAAGGAGATCAACTTTGGATAAAAAAAATTTGTCTTCTATCTTCGTGGTGTGATCTATTTTCTATTCCTAAGTGTTGTGGTGAACCGTGTTGGATCGGAAGGAGCTTGTAGATTGTGTATTCTCTTTATTCCATTAGTGGAGGTTCTTCAGGGTTGGACTCCGATCGTCCCGTGATTTTTTCCGAAAGAATTTTTCACGTCAAAAACCTCTGTGTCTGCAATTTGTGTTTGGCGTTTTTAGTTTGTGCGTTTTGCTCGGTTCTCTCACAGGTACTCTCTGGTTTGGAAAAGGATTTTCGTATTTTCGTTTCCAACACTCTATAAATATACTATGGCCTTATTTAAATTTTAAGGGACTGCATCTTGTAAATTGTAATGACATTCTACATTTTTAATAATAAAAGTATTCTAGTTTTCTCTTATCAAATTTATTGTTCGTGGTGTGTCCGTTAGTTTAATTCATTGGCAACCCACAAACCTACACATTGAAACTTTAATTTGTAATTTCATCCCCTCACTTGTCTGTTTCTTTTGCAATTTCAAGAACCCCTATTCTCTAAAAAAATTCAAGAACACCTATTCTCTAAAAAATAAAAATAAAAAAAATAATTATCGACACTTATCTCCACATCCTGTCCCACTCAAATTATTTGGAAAAGAAGTGTTAACTTATAAATTAATCTCAACATGCTATCAATATCAAATTTAAGTCCCCAAAAAAAAATTTGGACACTAAACAACAAATTCCAAACGTCCAAAATTCACATAAAAATAAAAACATGTTGGATAAGAATATTAATTAATTATTCTAATGAATCATTTATACAGTCAAAAGATTTTTTAATTGTTAACCCATTGTTCTTCCAATTGCGGCACCAGATACTTGACCGGACAAAAGATCTTCTGCAAAATAATCTTCCGTTTAGCGAAACTAATTGTTTTATGTAGAAAATTTCCAAAATCTCGTTAGTTCCTAATATTCAATTTTGTTTGATTCACTCTCCTTGGACATTTTTATTTCATTCTCTTTCAACATTTTGTCATCTATTTACATGAGTGAGTAGAATAGATAGTGTCTAACTAAACATTTAAAAATTACGAGTAGCAACCTCCCATTCATGTTAAGTTTGTGTCTTAGTATATAATATTGTTGTATTGAGTTGTAAATGTTCCCATTCTACACATACTCATCGGATGGACTTTGCCAATACACTACACGGATAATGCAAGTGAAACGCCATTATGTTGCTACTCTGAATTTTCTATGATCTTTGTTATTTGAGTGTATCATATAAGAAGTTAAAAACTTAGGAAGCTCCTACGGAGTGGAGTATCCATGACAAAACAGACTATTGAGTCATCAGTTTGGACTGGTGAAGGTTATTCACTATTGTGGAGATACAATACTCAAATCACGTTTTAAAAAAACATTTAGTTACAGATAATATGATGGGCAGCCTGACTTTTGACGGTTGGATTCTCTTTCGGAACTGCAATCTAAAACATATAGTACACTCCTAAGTGTGTAAAACTTTGATACAATAGGGGTATCATAGTTTTGATGCCGTCCCTGTATGACACTTGGACTCTCTTCTTTTTACATATATATATATATATATATATAGGGATCCACATGTCATATATGGACGGTATCAAAATTTTGATACCGTCTACTGTATCAAAGTTTCACTCCTTCTAAGTAAATTTGTCAAGTAGACCGGTTCGGTTCGGCACGAAATTTGGATGGACTGGATCAGGTCTGGGCTGGACCTCTCGAGTCCATGTACCGTAGATGGTCAGGTCGGACCTAAGGGTGGAAATTTTGAGTCCAAACCGGCATATGGTCTACGACACGGAGAGCTTCGGGTCGGAGAGCTGGGCCAAATAGAATTAAATTAGCCAATAAAATCGATGTACCAACTGAACTCAACTGGCTCTTGTGGTCAATGAGAAGAGGTATAACCTCCTTGGCTATACGGACGGTCTTGGGATCAAACCGCGGAGGAGGTATGGGACAGTGGGCCAAAATGACATGCAACGTAGCATGCACAAAGTCCCGCACGTATCGTCGGACATCTAAAAAAAAAAAAACTATTTTTTCACATAATTTTTTTATTATATCTAGGTGATTAATTAGTTTTATCAAACAAATAGTTTGTATCTAGATGATTAATGCATCAATAAAAAAATTTATTTTCTACTGTATCTAGGTAATTAATTAGCCAACCATCACCTTCGGGCCGGCTTGGGCCTCTGGCCGAGACAGGTTTGGACTTCGGATCGAACCTCTTTTATAGGTCGAGATATGAGGTCCATTATGTATCCAAAGATTAATAATTTTTTCGGTCGAACTCGTGTCCAACTAGGCTAGTATGGCCAATTGACAGGTCTACTTCTAAGGAATACTAAAACAACATCAAAGAAGAAGAAGAAAGAAAGAAATCTATTCTAGCGTTGCAATGCAACATAAAAGATCCACAAGAATGTTAACCTCGTCTCCGTTTCATTCCAACCTTATATTTAAGGATTCCCTTGTGGGAAGGATCGAGTCATTCTTCAATACCAAAAACTAATAATAGATTAAAAAAAAAATGCATTAATCCTCCTATGTTTTATGGATATTACATAAACTATAAATATTTTGAAACTAATTATACGGATTACCTCTCTACTTTATAAAAAATATAAAACATATGAATGGTTAGTGTTATAACTCTCTATAGAAAATATAACATAAGGGTGGTCTGTATAATTAGTTTCAAAATAGGAATAGTTAATGTAATAAGTATGAAACATATGAATAGTTAACGTAAAATATCAAAAAAACAATAATGAATTATATAATAAAATTTACGAAAAACTTAAGGTGCAAAGTGAGCCAGGAGGCCCCAAGCCTGCCTTGATCCGGCCCAGTCAAACCCGTGAATCACATTCTTTTCAAGTCGGGTTAGGTTTCCCCCGGTTCTTCACCCCTCCTATATACGCTATTATGAACGTTTGGAGGAATATTTTGGTCAAATATTCCCAATAACCATTTAACGATGATACTTTACCAAAATACTTCCATTATTTAACCTTCATGAAAGTTAATCAAATATTAGTTTATCATTTTGCTGAAAATAATCAAAATATTTTTATAAAATTATATTTCAAGAGTATTTATGGTATTTGTCACTCGAAAAATTTCTATAAATATGGATTAATTTATCCAAACTTACTCAAACAAATCTGTTTCTTCTCTCTTCTAATACTTTCAAAAAGTTTATTCAGTGAATTAGTTAAAAAAAAATGAACAACCACTACAACAACAACAAATTTTTGAAACTCAAGCCGCCCAACCTCAAGGGGTACATAGCAACGGAGGAGGGTGGCCTCATCGTCAGTGGCCAAATATCATAATCAAACGTAAGTGACGATAGATCATCGGACTCGATTACTATCTGGCCATACAAAATCAAAAGGGTTAACGTCAATAGCAAGTACCAAAAAAAAAAAAAACCAAACCTAGCTCAGATCAGCTTAGACTAAATTTTGTTCCGACCAAGACCGGTCCATAACTCCAGACCAGACCAAGTTGGCCTGGCCGGCCAAGATTAGGTCAAACCAATCAATTGTGGGACGTCGGGTCAGGTCGGGTCGAGTCGGGTCGGCCCGGCCCAATTGACTCCTTGACGAAGAGCTCATGTAGTCACAATCATGTTCATTGTTTTCGACTATCATGTTATCATGCATGCCATCATTGTAGGCAGGTGAGATAGTGAAAGGTGTACGAGTTCTTTGTGTTCAATAGGAAGATGGAAGGGAAATAAACTTGAAAAGCTGTCAATTTAGGCTATATGGACCCTCATTGGACATTGGCAAACCTATAATGAATGATGCACATGATCTTCAGCATGCACTTTATGTTCTATGTATCAATAGTCAAATGTTTATGGTAGACTTAATTGGAACTATATGATGTAAGACTGGAATTGAGCATTAGAAAAAAGACAGTCCACAAATAAAAAGCAGCAACTCCATCACTCCCAACTTTCTCCGTGTCCCATAAATCAATAGTGTAGAGCATAATATTATTTTCTTGACTGACGCAGGGCTATAAAGGTCCAATTTGAAAATGAGCTACCTCTCGTAATTTTTATACGAGATAAAATGCCATTGACTTGCCTAAAGATTTCCATTAATCTATATAATAAAGATCCAAAAATAGCTATGAATATATATCAAATATTAATAAAAATATTATTAGATGATATAAATAAAAAATAATTTAAAAAATTGAATTATCCAGGAGTGACGTGATACGAATTACATTCTGCTGTCGTGCATATAACAATAGAGAGCAAGTAACATTCAGCTGCTTGACTGCTCATCCCCCAGCAATAGGCGATTTTTTTTTATTTTTTATTTTCTTCAAAGAAGTTAAATTTTAGCAGGTCCTTCCAGAGACTACAATTTAATCTGAAAGCTTACAACCAATTCAGTCCGAAGGTTTATATATACAACACTAGTCCGAAGGCCCCATCCAGCCCGAAGGCTTACAACTCGGCCCGAATGCACCACCACCCAACTCGAAGGCTATACGTCCGAAGGCACAACGTCCGAATGCTCCATCCGACCCAAAGGCCTCACGCAGCCGTAACCGCACCTGCACCCGCATCGCATCCGCGCACCGACCGGACCGCACCACTCCAGATGCCTACGCCGCACCCTAACCATCGCTCCACCATTTAATTTCCTTGGAAGAATTAAATGGCGCCGGGGGTCGAGATCTCCCCGTCCGCATGCATCACTCTTAACTGTTAGGCTAGAGGTCAGTTGCACAATAGACGATATATATATATATATATATATATATATATATATATATATATATATATATATAAAAGATTATTTAGGAAGATCAAATGACAGCTCTCGTAATTATCTATATATCTCTATTAACTTTAGTAAATAATTTAATTAGTTTATATATATATATATATATATATATATATATATATAGAGAGAGAGAGAGAGAGAGAGAGAGAGAGAATAATTACAACAATATTTTAGTGTTCCTATCTCTCTAATATTATAATGCGGTTTAGATACCCCTTAAAAATGAACCGTCTAAGCCGTATGTATATTATCAATTATTTATTTAAAAAATTAAATAAAAAAAATTAACTACCGATTTCTTCGTTTCTTTGTGCCTAGTTGAGAAATATTTTTTTTAAAACCACCTTAATATATAAAAAATCCTAAAATATATTCAAAATTTAAATTATTTTTAAACTAAATATAAGGAATTATCTGATTAAACATATATCCAAAATTCAAAAAATATATTTATTAGAAATTATAATTAAAATATATTATAATTATTTAAAAATATTATAATATAATTTAAATTTTATAAAAAATTTAATAATATGTTAGATTTTTTTTTATAACACATGAATTTACTAGTATATATAATATGTGCTTCAATAATAATATATAAAATACATACAAAAAGAGAAAATTTATATAATCTTTACTCTTATAATGAGGCTTAGAAAATGGCTCAAAATTGAACCATCTAAGTCTTTTGTAAATTCTCCAATATTTATTAAAAAAAATTAAGGTAAAAAAATATTTCTCCCTCCCACTCGTGCAAAACGAGTACATATATATCATCTTTACTCTTATAATGATGCTTAGAAAACGGCTTAAAATTTAGCCATTTAAGTCTTTTGTAAATTCTCCAATATTTATTAAAAAAAATTAAGATAAAAAAAACCTTTCTCCCTCCCTCTTTTCTTCCGTACAAATATATATTTAAAAACTAAATTTAAAAGAAAAAAATATCAAAACATTTTAAATTGTTTAACAAATTTTAATTCAAATATATTTAAATATTTGAACTATTTTTCAACAATATCATAAAAATATTTATTTTACGTGCAATACAAGTAAATTTTCTAGTATATATAACTCAATGTAATTCAGCTAATAATAACGATACTAGGAGCTTCTTGTAATAATAACACCACTGAAGAGATGCACTCGTCTACAAAGGGGGGCTGATTTTGCAAAAGTTTCCGCACAAACTATACTTTACTTTGACATCCAGTAAATAAGAATAAGAAATGTACAAACTGATGCAACCAGGGAGAGGATGATGGTGTCCATCGACTTTTTTCTTCTGATTGACGACAAAATATGATTCACCTAACCAAAATCATTGCAAGAGCAATAATCAGCAGCAGGAATAATAAGAAGGCAACCACCTGTGGAATCAGGAAAGAGGCAAAGTTTTGCTCACTGTGGGAAGACGGCTGCTAACATTGCTTAGCTTTGAGTTGATACCACCAAATGTGGATCTTTGGAAAACAAGTGCACCAAAGGTAGCTTGGGCTTGGGAAATTACTGAATCAATCTATTACAGAATTAAGAGTAAAGGTTAGAGCTACAATATAAGAAATTACAGAAAACTTCCAGGAGGTTTTCTTCATGTTTTCAGTGAGCTTGATTCATATGATAGGCACACACATAGATATATATAACGACAATAATAAAGGTTTTATTACAAAGTTTTGCTGCAGGCTACAAGAAATCCTCTTCTTAGATCTCTGAGATATTAAAACTGATTTCTTTGGACAAAATCTCTGAGATATTAGAGCTGATTTATTTGGGCTAAAAAACAGTTTAATGTGAATGGTATAATTTATCCTGCTTTCATTAAACTTGATCCTTACAAAACATCTCATTTAACTGACCCATGGAGAAAACTTCTGGTTAAGAAGATAAATAATAAGATGCATCCTAGCTTTGTATGAAACAAACGTAATACTAGGAAGAGATGCATAACCGATACCGTGTTGTTAGTATCATAACACGATACACTACCATTTTCTTACGTATAGGTTGTTGCAATACGATACATATACGTTGATAGGTAGTATCGATTATTTTTACTTGAGTCATGTAATGTATACTTAAGAATCTGGATTCTAGAAGTAGATAGACCTGTAAAGATTAAAGAAAAAAAATTACAAGAAAATTGTACTAAATCATTCTTATATGGATTTAGAAGTATAAACCTAAGTCTCAAAGTTAATGTATTGTACGATACACAAACACAAGCAAATCGATACACGATAAGTATCGCGACCAAGTTTGCATACCCCTCTTGCAACACAAAAGATTAGTAGTCAATGAATCATTATACAAAGACAACAGTTCACGTATAATTTTGCTAGCATTATCATAAAAGTGTAATACACGAAGATGAGGACATGCACTGTCACTCGTATGTTATAGCCTTAAACAGCTGAAAAGTCAATGTTAATGGAGGTAGGTTGACAAAAATTACTGGTCTAGATCATGAAGTATCAATAGTTGCTTTAACTGGATACTGTTGCTTATGAAAATTGTTAGATATGCTACTAAAAGCGTAAGAGAAGTGTTCACATAAGGATAGCAATGGGGATATAGAGTCAAAAGCAAATAAAAGAATAAAACCATAAATCTGACTCCTAGCCAAGTGATCTAGCATTCAAGTATTCAACCAGCCTTCAGTATGAGATGATACTATGGAACCGTTAGTACTAGGAGTAGTAATTTGTATACTAGTATCTGCATAAAACTGCAATGATATGCACCTGAGGGCATCTGCAAAAGCTGAGGGTTGTTGTCACCACTAGAAACATGTAAACAGGTATCACTTGGTGACACAAACAAGTATGAGACAGATACTTATTAAAATAAATACTATAATATCCAAGCTACATCAGAATTTTAATTTAACTAAACCAGAAGGCTAGGAATAAATATCTGGATAATTCCTTTAAGGTTGATAAAGTGCCTTGTCATCTCTTCATGTTGAAAAGGTATGGCTACCTTAAGGAACCAAATAACAAGCTCTTAAGATCAGGGAAGAAACTGTGGCTTATAATCAAACAACTTCTCGAATATTCTAGAGATTGACCATAACATAGTGTTGTGCTGAAGGGGACATTGAATAGATGGGTAACTTGACCAGCATTGCTGATATGCAACAAATGTACATGGAAATTGGTTATGATACGTACTTTGCCATGTCCAATTGGCTATAATATGTATCCAAACTTTGCCGTGTCCATCCGTGCCCAACAACACATGTGCACCTACCCGCATCTCAAAGTTAACAAATATGAAGTAGTGCACTTCCATGAGTCAAAAGATATTCATAAGATGAAGCGTAATAAGCCCCTATTTAGCAAATACTACAAGATTTTATGTACTTGCTCATTTTAAACTGATCAAGTTCCTTACGCACTCAACCACAATATAAATATTCATTGTGTGTAAATATACACATATATAGAAGTGTCCTTGTGTTTAGATTTCGTAAAGTTGTTTCAGACGTCATATATCCATGTCAACTAGTGATACCCTTGTCCTGTCCACTTATCATACGTAATTGGCTATGTCAGTGAATCAACACCATTTGGCAGGTTCTTCAAGGCAAGAGAGGGAAGCCATTAACCAGAAACAAAGTAGACATGAGCTGGAAGGTAAGTGTTTTACGATAGTAAGTATAACATGTTCTATGATTATTTTAAGATCCTAGACATTGTCAAATGAGTATATCAGGAAGAACTTGTGACCTCTTGGAGGCAAGAGATGAAATATGCTTTTGCAACTTTAAGCTTGGGATCTGTGATGATCCACCACCTCCAAAAGTCCCATTTGTGTTCCACTAACATGTATTGGGGACAATAGAAACAAACTGCTCTCCACTGATGTGGAAAGTACAAACCAAGCTACATTTGGCTCCATTATGTTGGAACAATAGAATAAGATGAGATGGAGATGTTATCATGCAGGGTACAAGGGTCATAAGCTGAACTAAAGAAGTTTTTGGGCAACTTTCTCGAGTTGATATCATGCCTTATTGCCTCTCTGTAGTGGAGCATATTTACCAAATGGAATAGTGCATTTCTCTATCTTCAGAGAGGTGGGGCCGAGGGAACTTTAAATTGACCCGGAGTTCTAAATACCACAATTTCTTTGGTTGAGATATCGAAGATTTAACATAATAAAGAGCTGGTGGCAGTAAAGGAGTCAGATGTTTAACTTCATTAACATAAATAATGTGTATTCATACCCCCTAATGTCAATATCTCGTTATGCCCCATGATGCCAATCAAATATGGAAGAATGCATGAGATGTGGGCATATATGCATGTGATATTGGTAACAGAAATTCCAATATCTCATGCATTCTTCCATGTTTGGTGGGCATCATGGGGCATTACGAGATACTGGCATTAGGGAATCTCAATCCAAATAATGCGCAGAGGTTAAATGTCTGCTGGAGGCTGGAGCAGTTGCTCAACACATTCTCCAGGTTTGATCTGCTGGTCAGAGGGAGCGCTAGGAATAATATTGCCGCTAGCAAGTAACTTGGACATAGTGAATTGAATGTTAAGAATTTTCCCTATTTTACAATTACTTTTCAGATCTTAGACCTCATTAAGAGTATTATGACTGATGAGTAAGAACTTCTGATTTTGTTGTGACAATAGGGGGATAATTTCCCAGAAACTTATAGTTGCAAACTTTTCTTTTAAATACGTAAAAAGGCCTAACCATGATTGTCTAATTTATCTTTCTTTTTCTGACGGTTATTTGAAATTTGATTTTTCCCACCATGTTCTTCTTGGTGATTTTACTTTACGCTATGCAACACAAGAAATTAGGTATGAGTTTTGTTAACGCAAACCATTTGGGCACCATACTTCCAACAAAAAGTTTTTCTCCAGTTCGGACCAAGACATACGTACCAATTAATTTCTCTTTTTCATAAAATCTTAAGCTAAGATTTAGAAACATATAATGGCATATATTTATAGTATTAATGTCATCTTACTTTTCTTGAGTTGCTTGAGAAAGATAGATGGAGTCAAGGGGTTGATAACTGAGATCACAAGCTTATAAAGGGCTAGAAATGATATGTGCCTCCTTACGAGATAATGAATCATAAGCAGACACAATATAACTCATAAAGTTTGATCAGATTGGGTTCTAAATAGCGGTAAAGATAGCATAGCATAGCGGGGAGTGGCAAAGCAGGAACTAGCAATAGTAGCACTGAGTGCTTCAATGCTATAGCGGATTAGCCTATTTTCCATTTAAATTATATCTATAACTCAGAAAAGACGTTTACAATATCAAATAAGACAAAAAAATGACTTTTTTTTCCTTAAGACAATTATACAATCTAAAGAACATGCAACACATTACATAAGCCAACTACTCAGTAGAAATATACAACTAAACAAGTGAACAGTACTGCACAAGAAGTAATTTTGCAGCCAATAAATTAATTCATTAGTACAAAGCACGGCAGGAATTACGGTGTACATCTGAAGTAGGCACTAAAGATGGTGTGCATCTTCCACAACAAAAACTGATTCGTAATGGCATGGATTGACACATTATATGTAAATATTGAGCCTAGACAAGATGGATGTATATACCTTGAAACTTGATTGGCACTTGGCAGATATATAACTTCCTGAGAAATTAGAGGTAGGGCAAAAAATGCATGCATTAATTCAAATGAAAGGGAGAAGGAGGGATGACTTTAAACCATTCTCCTTACAGAAACCGCTTGGAATTTTGGAACTATGAGACTTTAATTCTTTAAAATCCAAGAGAATTCTGCTAGTACTAATCCTAGGGATCTATGCAGATCTCAGTATTAATGCCTAACGAATGAATCATCCAATATACTCTCAAAACATTGGGAAGGGAATGTAACCTTAACAAGCCATGCTAATTATTCAAGGATGATAGAGTGGACAATCCAATTTGCAGTGCATCCCCTCCCCATCCCCACCACGCAGGCATTCACTGCTAGCAGGGGTTTTACTTTTCCCAGGTGATGGGACAAAGAAAGTGAACAAAACGTCCATATAAGCAGTTTCGTCAAAGGAGCAATATACGAGTTGCCTTTTAACTTGAGGTTGCAACCTTCGATTCTTTTGTCCCCTGGCAATTACACCAGATCCGATGTTGGAAGCTCACTTCCGCAATTTACCCTAAAACGCACTTGGGTGGAAGCAGTGTATTGCCAAGCTTAAGGAGGTTGACGAATGCTAAATACAGAATATTGGATGGTTACATTTAATGGAGTAAAGTAATGCCTCAATATTGACATGTTGGTCAGCTTATCGAATTTCACTCTCAAAACAAAGTTACACTCACATATACCCACTGCTACATCTAATAGTTGATAAACAAGTATGTAGTGGACCATATCCCAAAACATATTTTTGTAGCATCAAATCAGAACATTGCAAGGGAAGATATCTGCAAGAGCAGTCAAGGAAGTTCACTACCTGTCCTGTACTTCTGTTGAGTGAGGCTTGCTCTCTTAGTAGAGCCTGTTCTGGATTATCACCACCCTCTTCAAGGTCCGATCTTGCCCTATCAAACTCTCGAAAATCCAGAAGGGCTGAATGTTCTTGATTAGCTTTAAGGCTTGACCGGAGACGATAAAATTCCTATAGTTCAACCATTAAGGCATATTTAGCTTATGCATACTGGCTGATCAACATATGCATTTTACCACTGTGAGACCTACCCTCATTGCTGAAACTAAGTTCCTATAATGAACGCAGATCAAACAAAAGCTCCATTGACTTGGATACTCTTGAATGTATAATAAATTATAGAAAAACGATGTCACTAATTTGGTTTTCTAAGAAGGTTATTAGTAAATTTAGGGAGAAGTCTACAGAGCCGTCTACCTGAGTAAGATCTTGCAGAATCTCCCTATGTCGATTCAAGGTATGGGATAGAATTTCTGAGCCTCCTGATGATACCCAAGTTTGCATATGTGAGTTGACTTGCTGAAGCTGCTTTAGTAGTCTATCTATACCAGATTCAAGATCATTCTCTGAACCATCAGCTTTTGTTGAAACAAATCTCCGGTACGTATTCAACTGTTCATCCAACTGAGCTTCAAATTTCCTTGCCTAGAAATGAAAACAGAAAAGGAAATTAATTTCGCAATATAGAAAAAGCTATCTTTAACCCTTATTAGGGATCGTCTTTCCTTCACTCTTTGGCTTAATACATCATAGAGATTAATGCAATTTCCAATAGAAAAATTGTATCATCTTACCTCTTCATCTAGACTTTTTATAGTCTAGGGGAACTTGGACAGTGCTTCTTGGTTGCATGAGCTTAAACTGCATACCAAAAAGATAAGTCTAACTGTCTACCAACTGGCTGCCTAAATTTTATGGCATGACTCTCATGCTCATATTATCTTAGCTATGAATTTGGCACCAACACAGAGGGTTGACGTAGGGTTGACAGCCGGTCAAAAAATTTGCTAAATCTTCATGGAGCTTTGTTATGTTCCATAGACGACCCATTTGATGAAAGAAGGCTTGGATGATGATGATGATGATGATGATATCTATAACACTATATAGATATACATTAGTAAAGCCTACTATATAGCTTATAGCCACAATTGCACTTATCTTTGTTGACACAAATGCGACACTGGAGGCAAAAAGCGCACTTAGGTGCCAAGATACTTTGGAGCCTAGGCGCAATGCACAAACGCGAGATGCACACCTGAGCAAAGCAAGCTTCATTTATAATAATAAGAAGAAAGGGGGACCCATAATCTCGAAACTAATATGCGTTGCTCTATTTATATGGCTCTTCTTTACAACAAAGCAAGAAATCTTCAACATTAGCGCTTGAACCCTAGATGGGGAGGGTTAATGATGTTATTGGGTCCTTGTATAAGGTCGCACTTGTTCACAAAAAAACAAAGCGTGATTGGAAGCGAGACGCATCCTCCCTTAGCACTCCTCGTCTAAGCACGTCTACAAGCGCGCTTAGGGATGTAAGTGGAATTGGGTTCGATGGAGCTCCAAAACACCAATTCCGACTTGGGATTGATTTGGAGGCAAACTTAGTGGAGGTATGTATGGAGGCAAGTTTCAACCTACGAAGCGGAGACGGAGGTGGAGTTGGAGGCAAAGTCATATCCGACTCCGTTAATACATACGCCTATGGCGTGCGCATACACACACACACATATATATATATAGGGTAAACGGGATATGAGTCATAGTGCTCATATTCCTACATGAGTCATGCACATGTGGACCAATAGAAATTGACTCCTACATCCCATGTGCACCCATGTGCACTAGTACACTATATTCCTATTGGTCCACATGTGCATGGCTCATGTAAGAATATGAGCACTATGGCTCATATCCCGTTTACCCATATATATATATATATATATATATATAATGTTGATGTGAACAATATTTTTTCTATTTTTTCATTAGTTGAACCAAAACCTGTAACATATTTAGTTGGAGGTGGAGGTGAAGTTAGAGGCAGGTATGTGGACCTCGGGTATGTGGACCTCCATTTGGAATCAAAGATGGAGACAATAATTATCCTCCAAGTAAAGGTGCAGGTATGTGGACCTCGGGTATGTGGACCTCCATTCGGGTATGTGGACCTCGGGTATGTGGACCCCCACTGTTATATTCAGGACTGTCAAAATTTTGACAGTCCTACCACTTGGAAGGACTGTCAAAATTATGACAGTCCTACCACTAGGAAGGACTGTCATAAATTTGACAGTCCTACCATTGTAAGGACTGTCAAAATTTTGACAGCCCTACAAATTGTTAGGACTGTCAAAATTTTGACAGTCCATTTCCCAAAATTACAAGTTTGCCACTCTGATAGTTAGTTGGGGCTACCCCACACCAAAGTATAAAAGTGAAATGGGTTTCTATTTTTGGCATTCCACCTAGACTTAAGAAACCCTCCTTCCACCAAGCCCAAACCTAAATTTGGAAATAGCTAGTTGTGGTTGGAGGAGTATTTTACTTTGGTGATACTACAAGGAATATTCTTCCGGTATGTCTTCGACAACCTACGTTGAATAAGTTTTAGAATTGTGCGAAAAAGATTTAGTTTATTTTGATTAATGTAGGAACAATGCATGAAAAAATGTTCGATGACGAAGTCGGATCGTCCAATTCATTAATTATGCACTCCGGACGTTCCGAAGAACAAGTTGGTTGTTCCGAAGCACGTACGGTACGTAAAACGACAACCCTAATTTGACAGTCACGAGTTAGGACTGTAAACATTAGACAGTCCTATATAAATATAGGACTGTCAAATATTCCACAGTCCTATATAAATATAGGACTGTCATAAATTCGACAGTCCTACTTAAAAGTAGGACTGTCATAATTTTGACAGTCCTATATAAAAATCGGACTGTCAAAATAGTGACAGTCCTGGATAATTATATAAAGTTATTAATTTTTATATTATTTTATATTGGTTATAGGACCAATCTTGTTCAGATATTGTGGTACATCCTGCTGTTGGTGATGTGGATGATATTTTCTCAACGGATATTGAATATGCAAGCCATGAAGAAGCATTAGAGTGGTGCAGAGAAGTTGGGAGACGACATAACGTAGTAATTGTCATTGCAAGATCCATCCGATCTCGGCCGGGCCGAAAATATCTTGAGCTTGGATGCGAAAGAGGAGGTGTGTTTAGGCATCATAAAAAAAAGGGTGTTGTTGAAAAAGAAATCCCTAAGAAAAATGTTGGGACGAGAAAATGTGGTTGTCCATTGAAGGTGTTGATTGTAAAAGTTGAAGATGTGAAGTGGATAATCGAAGTTAAGAATGGAAGACACAATCATCCTATTCCAGGGACACTTACGGGTCATGCCTACGTGGTACGGTTGAAGGAGGATGAGAAAAAGTTGGTTGAAGACTTCTTCCTTTCAGGAGTTGCACCGAAATAAATTTATTCTGCTGTGCGACAAAAACAAGATGGGAACAAGTCTACCATGAGGACGATCTATAATAGTTTGGCCAGAGCGAAATACAATAGTATGAAAGGAAGAATGGCGATGCAGTAAGTATTGAAGTTGCTTGGGGAGCATCACTACGTGGAGTACCATAGAAGACATCCACAAACTGATGAACTCCTTTCATTGTTTTGGGCTCATCCTGATTGCACACATATGGCTCGGTCCTTCGCAGACGTGTTGGTCCTTGATTGTACATATAAGACCAACAAGTTCAAGATGCCTCTTTTGCATGTTGTCGGGTTTACGTCTACGGGAAAAACATTTACAGTCGCTTTTTATTTTATGAAGAGTGAGACAGTAGAGGATTACACATGGGCGTTGAGGAAACTACAATCCCTTTACACAGGTTACAAAGAGCCGTCTGTTTTTCTTACTGACAGAGAATATGCGTTGATAAATGCTATAGATATTGTATTTTCTCATGCGCATAGACTACTATGCACTTGGCATATAAATAGAAATATCCATGCTTAATGCAAGAAAAAATTTGAAACTGTGGACGGTAAAATTGACATGCTTCGCTTCGAAGAATTCTATAGTGATTGGAGTCTTGTATGGCAAGCAAGTACTACAGACAGTTACGACGCAGCATGGTACATGTTCCAACAAAAGTGGGAGCCAAGTAACCCGATATACATATCTTATATCAAAGATACTTGGCTAGGACCACATAAAGAGCAATTCGTCTTAGCATGGACCAACATGGTGAAGCATTATGGCACGATCACTACGAACTGGGTCGAAGGGGCACACTCATGTTTAAAAAGATATCTATGCTCATCGGTTGGTAATTTTGTCTCTGTTTGGCAATCGATTCATTTGATGACTATTGCCACGGTGAACGATATTGTAGCATCATTTGAGATGAGCCTCAATATTGCAAAGCATGAATACAAGCAAGAACACCTCTTGGATGGTTTAACCCATGTGATATCTCACAAGGCCTTGGGATTATTGTTTGAGGAGATTTGTAGGTCGAAGTCAGTGGGTTATGATCCCGAGGTTTGCGGTTGTTCATATCGACATTCACTCGGACTTCCGTGTGCACATGAAATCAACGAATATCGTCGTGAATCTATACCTATTCCAATAGATGGTGTTGATCAACGTTGGCGACAGCTGTCGATAATGCCGGCGGTGGAAGTGCAAGATGATTTCTTTGCGTTGCCCCCAAGTTAAACTACTTCACGCAAGGTGGTGTGGCGCATCGGAACTAGAGAGAAGATCCATTGAGTTTAAAATCCAAGAGATTGCAGTCCCGGCAACAACTCGATTGCAAGAGCCATCCGTTGTTCGAACTCCTGAGGGAAGACCACACTCAAGAAAGAGTAGAGCCAAAAAGAAGGAGGAGGAGTCAACTAAAAGAGATCCATCCTTATTTGAACATATCGAACGCAGTTTGGAGGCAAAGTCCGTTGTTCGAACTCCTAAGCTAACTATTCGAAGGGGGAGAAACAGAAAACGATAGATGCAGGCACGACGGAGGGTGTTGAAAACTTTTCTGTTTCTTATAGTCTATACATTGAAAAATTCCTACCTGAGATACGGAACTTCATTTGGTCTATTGATGATGTTCCTGCGGATGGCCACTGTGGATACCATGCACTAGCAAGACAACTAGGCTATTCAGTGGAAGCAGGATAGAGACAGGTTAGGGCAGAGCTGTACGAGGAGTTGGAGTCGCGACTAGCCTTCTATAGCCAGATACTTGGCGAAGAAATTGTTGGAGATTTGTTGGCAGGCATACCTTGTACGGAAACAGTTACCGGACCAGAGCATTACATGGATGTCCCGCCTGCTGCTTACGTCTTCTCTAATAGGTATAAGTTACCTATTGTAATTATCTCACATGGTATTAACAATACTTTCTTTCCAATGTGTGCCCCCCCGGCCGAACACCGAGTATCCAATCTATGTTGCATTGGGCTTGTCGGACAACACTTCGTCATCCCAAGGTTGATCGCTCATTCTCCTATTCCGCCACCTTCTACGCTTTGGTATAAACATGCACCTGAGGAAGCGATCTCATGGACGACACCCTACATGGATGCAATGGCGGCCTATAAGAAGATGATGAAGATGGAGGATCCAAAAATCATGTCGGACGACTACTTTGATATTTTAATCGATTGATACTGCCCCATGTGAAAATGTATATTGTGTTGATCCATGTATGTTTAAGTGTATATTGAACTATATGTTGTGTAATGAAAAGAGTTATGAAGATTTTGATTGTATATTGCGCATTGCTACTAATAACTTAGGACTGTCATTATGGAAAACTGTCAGGATACTAGGACTGTCACAATTTTGACAGTCCTAGTGTAAACTAGGACTGTCAAAATTGTGACAGTCCTAAAGTTTACTCACTGTCAATATGCACATTTATATAACTTTAGGACTGTCACAATTTTGACAGTCCTAGTGTAACCTAGGACTGTCAAAATTGTGACAGTCCTAAAGTTTACCCACTGTAAATATGCACATTTATATAACTTTAGGACTGTCACAATTTTGACAGTCCTAGTGTAACCTAGGACTGTCAAAATTGTGACAGTCCTAAAGTTTACCCACTGTAAATATGCACATTTATATAACTTTAGGACTGTCACAATTTTGACAGTCCTAGTGTAAACTAGGACTGTCAAAATTGTGACAGTCCTAAAGTTTACTCACTGTAAACATGCACATTTATATAACTTTAGGACTGTCACAATTTTGACAGTCCTAGTGTAAACTAGGACTGTCAAAATTGTGACAGTCCTAAAGTTTACTCACTGTAAACATGCACATTTATATAACTTTAGGACTGTCACAATTTTGACAGTCCTAGTGTAAACTAGGACTGTCAAAATTGTGACAGTCCTAAAGTTTACCCACTGTCAATTTTGGACAGTCCTAGTGTAAACTAGGATTGAATATACAGTTAACCCACTGACCAATATGTCCAGTATACAGATCAAAATAGTAACAACAAGGCAAAATTAACTCATAGTGTCACAACATGGCAAAATTAACTCAAAGTGTCACAAGTAGGCAAAAAGTCATATTCAATCAAACTTTTACAACGTTTACAGGTCAAATTTTGACAATTCTCAAAGGTCATATTCAGTCACACTTTTACAACTCAAAATGATTGTTCAAACGTCATGGCGCCTCTTCGTGCGTTGCTCTCTAGTATCCAAGAAAGGATATTCTTCAGCGTTGTCGATATTTTGGAGTTCGTCATTGGTTGTCATATAATTGGAACCCTGGCAACTGACGAGGCTTCTTCCCAACTTCTTAACTTTTCTTGCCTATTCATGAAAAATAAAAATAATTGTTAGCCACAGTTACAAATATCAAACTTAAACTCTACAAGTAGGCTCACCATCTTGACCAGTGCAGTATATAAGACCGATTTGGGAGGAAGATATGACGGTACACGCACAATATCCCCTCCGTGTTGGAACAAGGTCGGTAGTCCGACACCGGCGTAGTAGGCGAGGTAGTCGTCGCTGCACTCCGCCATATTGACTGCTGCTAGCCGGTCGATATCTCTAATGACGTGGCGTTGCCACTCGGTGAAGAAGTCCGATACCTAGTTGAAATGTGCAGGTATATAGTTTAGCGGTTTTGTACCGCGCGGAGGAGTTATCATTTGCAAAGTTCGCCTTGGGACAGTTTGGACGTAGCCAAACTGACGTAGCACTCTATCCGGCATATAAGCCTCCTTGATTTCATGACAACTGATAACACCGTGATATAAGGCGACTGGTTGCAACGGACGGGTAGTCTGTCGCAAATCACGGTATGGATCCCATACAATCTGTACCACATAAAATTTAACATAATGTCATTTAGCATAATGTAGTAAATTAATACCAATTAAGTACAAAATTAGGTCTATATTCACCTCTTCTGTCGTCATATCTTCGAGTGCATGCCGTAGAGCGGCCAATGTGTGAGAACGTTTGGCATCTTCTTTAGTCGGCTTCCATCGGCACATTCTAGGCAGGTTCTCGTCATACCCTAGGCTCAGCTTCGCCCGCTGCAGGGTTGGAAAGTGCTCGTATATCCATGCCTTCACGTTACCGGAAATATATTAGTCCAAAAATAAACAACACAATTTCTATTTATGTAATAAAGTTGACAAAGATATATCTATACATGGAGTAGAGTCTGGCATCCGGAAATTGTCTTCGAACCCACACGGGATGCCGCACCAAGCTCGCGGTAAAGGTATGCCAGTATACCGCTTTCCTAAGAAATTTTGTCCACCGTTTCAATGTTGTCCAAATCGAGGAGATATTTGGCATTTATGGACGTTCCAGACTTATCGGTAATGCCGACTGCCCCTAAGATGAACTGCATATATCCGCGGGCCACATTATCGCTATTATCAATTTCGGGGACCGGCTCAGCAAATATCTCCTCCAAATATTTTAGAGGAAGTCCGTAGGACTTCTTGAATTCTCGAAGACTAGTAAAACTAGTGGAATCAACTCCCAGACACCCTGATACATGATCCACAATATTGTCGTAATAGTCGATGCTCGATTCATCAAAAGTATGATTCTGCATGGGACGAACATCAACCCTAAGTCCCAATATATGATGGACGTCATCAAGGGTAATCGTCAACTCCCCATTGGGTAGATGGAAAGTGTTGGTCTCTGGATGCCACCGTTCTACAAATGCTGAAATCAGTGCATTATCCACCGTCGTATATGAGTAGCTACCCAAATATTGTAGACCGGTGGGACAGATTTTTGCCTTCACATCATCTCCCAATAATTCATTGTCACGCCCCAGTCCCAAAAATACGTAGGACTAGGACACGTAAGCATGCCAGCCGCATGGATATGGCAACTCCAATATATGGAAACCAAATCCATACGTACGCTGTATTATGAATATCAAATCCACAAGTGGTAAAAATGTAATACAAGTCACAGGTTAAAATCTAAATCTCATCCACCAAAATCATATAGAAATAAATAACCAGTATCTATGAAACTAGATCTCAACAAGAAGTATCTAAAGATGATAGTTGGGTGGAAACAAATCCACTACCAACTCAAATGGGAAAAGTAAATACAATATAAGTACAACTCACTCAAACAATATAAGTACCAGCTACCAATCACGGCTCGAAGAGAAGACATCCACGAAGCAGCTATATCCTTCCAAATCCGTGCTCCTGCAAATACTCAAGAACAGGTACACCTGGCAGCGGACCAGGTCCTCAGAGGGACATAACAAGTATACTTAAACACATGCCAATAAAGTACCGAAATAAATATCCAATGAGGTCGCCTAACCGTCTAAGTGAATGCAGTTAAGAACAACTTTCCCCACAAGTGAGCTATCTGGCTGAAAACTGGGATTTGGCATGGTTCTCTTTTGAAGATCCAGGGGCCCAAAGGCACGTCGTCTTTTGAACGGCGGAGGCCCGCCAATGTATATATATGGGTCATCACCACCCGTATCTCCAGCGGAGAATCCGGGCGTCACAGAAAAAGTGCAAAGGAGCTCAAATGCGGTACTTGTTGTTCTCCCCACCCAATGCTCTAAGCATGTCACATCCATGACACGATAACACCTCTAATAACTGCCAAGTCTACTAGCATGCAAAGTTTCTAACAGCAGTTATTCCTAACGCACGGCCCACACGTACAGGAGGCCAACCTGCACGCAAGTTCGTGATCTACATGAGACTCACAACTCGTGTAACAACTGTGTCACGGCCAATGAACCTAAAGATGCTACATGATAATGGGGTAGTCTCATGAACAAGGTCAATGCAAATACATAAATAAAAACATATCGCGACGTCACCGTCGCGAGCATTTTATATAACAATTAAAATATATGAACTAAGGACAGAAAATAAAGATGCATGCAACATATGGAATATGAATAACAGTACAATGGCAAGGTATACTTGCCTGGCAAGAAGCTGCAAAATGTCATGTCCAGATGTCCAATACACAGGACCAGGAGCTATGGCCTCAGAACAAATGTCTCCGGATGCTGAAATAGACATCACCAACGTTCCCAAAATAAGCAAAATAGCTAAAAAGCACATCCCTTTCATCCAATTTGGACACAGGGGCAAAATGGTAATTTCGGTTAAAAGTGGGGTCCACATGTGGCCCACTTTGCACCGAAAAGCGTGCCGAGGGTAACAGTCTCTAAATGGGACAAACTATGGGTCAAATAACTCTAAATGTCAATACGAACCCAACGGTATGTCCAAATTTGGATTCCGATGAGCCGAACAAAATTTGGTCCAAAAAATCAACTGTGGGGCCCGCCAATTGGCGATCTGGTCAACCGTCTCAGAAATGCGTGAAAATTGGGTCACAGGACCAGCGCGTTACCACGAGTCCAGTGGCGCAAGTTTCGTCACAATCTGACAAGCGTGCACAAAAATACGCGCGAGTTCCACAAAAGTGGCGACACAAAATGTGTCCGCGGATACGGTCTGATTCCGGCGCGCACACGCATCCGAATCAGTCCCCACGAATTTACACGTGTCCCGTTATGCTGTGTGCACCATTTGGTACACTTGGCACACGGCGGGGCGGTCCCGTTTGGCGGGACGCGCTCCGATCTCCAACTTTTGGAAAACCGAAAAAAGTGGGTGTCGCGCAGTTTTGTGACGAATATATTTCTGTCCACAGCAACTAATAGCACCGGGTTATTATACAAAAAATAAACTAGGTCATGTAATCTACAGGTATCAAAAAGAATCATCGAATTCGGATCTCTGTGGTGGGAGATACGAACTCGACAATACGGGTGGTCATCGCAAGTTTCTGCGATTTCAGAATTCTGTCTGCTCGTCCAACTTTGGACGCTGTTTTTCACCTAGGGGCACACGTTTTACGAGGTTGACTATAAAACAAGTATTGGAGAGGGTTGAGGGAAGATCATACCTATGAAAACAGAACAGTGTTTGGTCGAGCGAGTCGACGGAAAATCACGCCGGAGCGAAGGTGCCTCGAGTGGGAAACTGCAGTTCGCGATGTCGGCGTCGACGGGATGGTTGGATGGCTTGGCGGGGCTTCTCTGGCTGCGGTGACGGCTCTTAGATGGGAAGAGGAGGTCTGGAATTTAGGTTAGGATTTTGGGAGAGCTAACTATATATATATATGTTATATATAATTAAGGAGAGAGAGAGGGTTGGAGGTTGGCGGGTCTGGAGAATAGGGGGTCGGGCCGCTGAAGGGTTCTGTGAATGCATGCTAAAGGTTACTAAACTAAGTTGCAGCAAGGAATATAGGAATGCTAAGTTGGATGGGAATAGTATACAAAGGAAAAGCAAAGCAAAGGAGCTGTGCTTCTTTAATATACTAGTTATTATTATATTATTATTATTATTATTATTATACTCTTATTTTCTTTTCTTTTCCTTTCTTTAATTAAAATATATATACATATATATTTGTATATATATATATATACTCATAAGAAAATTTATAGGATAGGGTATTGCACATCGTTAGGCTAGCAACTGCTCAAGGGGTCTCCTACATGGAATAAAATTCGAAAAATTTCTGATGGTCCCATAAGTCCTCTAAGTGCCCGAACACCTAACATAAAAATTATTAAAAATCTATCTCCTATTTAGACCTAATTACTACAATTTAATTAATAATTAATAAATAAAAGGTATATTCGATTTTCTAGGAAGGGGGTTTTACATTCATACCTCCATGTATTGTATTTTTTGCCATGGTTGATCACCGTCAACATACGACCACTCTCCTGAAAAGTCAACAATTGGATGAAATTAAACCTCCATGTAAAATAAACTTTGAACTTACAACTATATATAAATTTATCATAACGTAATGTACTTACCGGATTGTTCCATATTTGGTATGCAATATGGTTTTCGATCGACGGTAACATAGAGCAACCGTTTGGACGAGTGTCGACTGGACTATCTGCCTGCTCAGAAGGTCTCGAACCATCAGTAGGCCGGTTTCCGAGAGTTTGTGGAAGACTCTCGACAGGACTATCTGCAGGCTGAGAATGTCCTGAACCATCAGTAGGCCGATTTGGAACATTTGGCATGTCCTCATCGGAGGAGGAAGAAGAACCGGAAGAACTAGGAGGAGCACGTCTCTTTGTGGCAATCTTCTTCGTCAATGGACGTTTTCTCACTTCAGGGCGTGCCTCGGCCTCGCGGATAGTGACGCCTTGCGACACTGTGCGTTGCTTACGCATCGACGCAGTAGGGCGTCTTCTCATTTCTTCATCCACAGTGTCCTTTCCAGGGGCATGACTATAAGACAAAATTAATATATACAGACAAAAATTAATTTATATTTTAACATAATAATTGAATTTTTTTTTTCAGGACTGTAGCCATTTCTACAGTCCTGTAAGTATACAGGACTGTAGATTTTTCAACAGTCCTAATCTTTTAGGACTGTTGAATTTCCTACAGTCCCATATAGATTTAGGACTGTAGGAAATTCGACAGTCCTATATATATATAGGATTGTCGAATTTCCTACAGTCCTAAATCTATATGGGACTGTAAGAAATTCTACAGTCCCGCTCGATACTGCTCGACAATGTCGAGCAGTCTCGACATTGTACGCCCTAAAATCATGTTCCAAACGACTTCTATGTCTAAACTACATCCTAGACTCCGCCAAGGACTAGTATGCCCTCATTTGAAAGAAAATAACTCAAAATTTTTAACATACAAGAGGATTTCTTAAAATTTTTGGACAATTTTTCAAATACAATGATGATTTCTACCTTGGTTCTTTCGAGACTTTGGGAGCCATCGACAAGGAGGAGGAGGACAGCGGAGATCGGCCGGCGGGAGGGGGTCGGCGGGAGAGGGGAAAGCTCCGGTCGGGGGGAGGGTTTGGGAGGGTTTGGAGAAGTGGGCTAGTGTGAGTAAAAACTTGGGCTACTATGAGTAAATGTTGCTCTTTAGTGGGCTAGCCCCAATCCTGGGCTAGCCCCAAGTAAAATTGGCAGTGCCCTTATCAATACCCTAAATTAATGGCGGAGGTTGTTTGGTGATTATTAATTAATAAATAAAGACAATTTGTATATGCACTTCATATTTTGCTCGAGATTAGTCTATTTTTTCAGTTTATTTATAAATTTGCTACTAAAATATTTTATTTTAGGGTAGTCTATATTTTGATATAAAAGTCAATGAAAAAATAGGTTACAACCTCTCTCTTCTGCTCATGCTCTTTTCTCTCTATGTTTCCTTCTTCCAAAATCTACTTTCTACCAATTCTCAGAACCCTATACACTAAAGTGAAGATTGGAGATCAAAATAATAGTTCCACTACACAAAAAGTTACAATATTCAACCGTTATTTGGTATGTCATCGATTAACTATGACGATTAGGTTTTTCAAACATTAGGTCCACATATAAATATTGAATTTATGTGTTTAATGTAGGAGAGATGTATCTCAAAGAAATCGGTCATCTAATACACTTAATCCTCTCTCCGCTACGGACGAAGAACTCATCGGTTCTTCTGAAGCACCCTCGGTAATGAATTTGACAATTTATTGTCAAAATTTTGGCAGTAGGACTGTCAAACAACTGACAGTCCTTTTTTTCTTAGGACTATAAGTAAATTTACGGTCCTGAAAAATAATAGGACTGTCACATTCCCTACAGTCCTAGTTATTTTGAGGACTGTCCTAATTTTCTGCAGTCCTAATTTCCTGCAGTCACTTCAATTTTAAACAGTTTTATTAACTTTAATTTCTTTTGTAGGGGTTATCATCTTCCGATATTATGGTACCTCCTCCAATTACCGTTGATGTAGGCAATTTATTCTCGACCGATATTTGCTTTGAATCAGACGAATAAGCGTTACATTGGTGCAGAGAAGTTGGTCAAAAAAATAATACAGTTATTGTGATATCAAGATCGGCCCAAAATCGTCTGGGATGCAAAACTATAAAGCTTGGATATGAAATGGGTGGTTTGTTCAGGTCTCGTGGAAAGAAATATATAGTTTCCCAAAGAAAAGTTCCAAACATAAGCGTTGGTACGAGAAAATATGGTTGTTCATTCAAAATCTCAATTGTAAACATAGAAGATGTGAAGTGGATAGTCCAAGTGAAGAATGGAATCCACAATCATGATATTGCCGAAACACTTACGGGTCATCCCTATATCGAATGGTTGAACAATATTGAGCGGAAGATAGTTGAAGATTTGTCCGGTTCAGACTGCGCACAAACAAATTTATTCCGCCATACGACACGAAGACGAGAATAACAAGTCAACAATGAAGTCAATCTACAACTCAATAGAGAAATCAAACATCAATAGTAAGAAAACAAGAATGGCGATGCCGCAAGTATTGAAGTTGCTTGCCGATAATCATTATGTGGAGTACCATAGAAGACATTCACAGAGTAATGAAGTCTTTTCAATGTTTTGGGCTCATCCCGATTGCACACATTTGGCTCGGTCCTTCGATGACGTATTGGTTCTTGATTGTACATATAAGACAAATAAGTTCAAGATGCCTCTCTTTCACGTTATTGGTTTCACCTCTACCGGAAAAATATTTTCAGTTTCTTTTTGCTCCATGAAGAGTGAGAAACTCGAGGACTACACATGGTCGTTGGAAAAACTAAAAACACTTTACACTGGACACAGAGAGCCGTCTGTTTTTGTTACTGACATAGAATATGCCCTAATTAATGTTATAGCTATCGTCTTTCCTCACGCGGATACACTACTATGCACTTGGCATATCAATCGCAATATCCAATCACAATGTAAGTTGAAATTCGAAAAGGTGAATGGTAAAATTGATAAAGATATTTTTGATAAATTCTATAGTGATTGGAATCATGTATGGCGAGCCAGTGTGAAAGACAGTTACGACGCGACATGGTACTTGTTCAAAGAAAAGTAGGAGACGAGGGAGCCGGCATGCGTTTTTTATATCAAAGATACATGGCTAGAACCGCATAAGGAACACTTTGTCTTAGCATGGACGAATAAGGTGAAGCATTATGGCACAGTAACCACCAACCGGGTTGAAGGATCACGCGCAAAATTAAAACAACATCTAAGGTCTTCGGTTGACAATTTTGTCTCCGTTTGGAAAGCTATCAACTTAATGCTATATCAGACGGTGAACAAGATTAAGACATCATTTGAGATGAGCCTGAATATTGCAAAGCATGAACATAGAAATGAACCCCTCTTTGATGCTTTATTGCATATAATATCTCACAAGGCATTGGGCTTACTATTTGAGGAGATAGGTAGGTCAAAGTTTGTGGACTTTGATCCCAAAGTTTGTGGCTTTTTACATCGACATACGTTGGGCCTCCCTTGTGCACATAAGATTAACGAATATCGTCGTCAGTCTAAACATATTCCGCTAGATGTTGTTGATCAACGTTGGAGGCAGTTGTTGATAATACATGTGGTAAAGAGTGACAATAATTTTTTTGTCACAAGTGAAACTCCTTCACGCAAGGTGGTGTGCCTCATTGGGAGCGGAGCGGAGCGGAGCGGAGCGGAAGTCCATTGAGCTTAAAATCCAAGAAATTGCTAACCCGATAACTACTAGAATGCACGAGCCATCCGTTGTTTACAATCCTAAGGGAAGACCTCAAACAAGATTGAGTAGTTCCCAGAAGAAAATGATGGAGTAAACTAAGAGAGATCCATCGTTCTTTGAGCATGTTGAACGAAGTTTAGAGCAAGCTCAGTCTACGAAACGGAAGAGTAAGCTAACTGTTCGAAGAAAAAAACAGAAAACGGACATGCCAAACGAATGCTTGGGTGTGTATATTGAAGGCTTCCTACCTGAGATCCGCAGTTACATTTGGTACATTGTTGATGTTCTCAAGGATGGCCATTGTGGATTTCATGTGCTTGCAAGACATATTGGTTATTCCGAGAAAGAATGATGGAGACAGATTCGGGTAGAGTTGTACGAGGAGTTGGAGTCTCGTCTTTCATTCTACACCGGCATGTTAAGCGAAGAATATGTTGGAGATTTATTGACAAGCATTCCTTGCACCGATACCGTTGTCGGAGAAGACCACTACATGTCCAACCCGGTCGTCGCATATTTATTTGCTAATAGATATAAGATACATATTGTACTTATTTTAGATAATATTAACAATACGTTCTTTCCGATGTGTGCTCCGCCAATTGAGCACATACTATGTAACATATGTACTATAGGACATATCGGGAACCACTTTGTCATTCCAAAGTTGATCGGTCATTCTCCTATTCCTCCAGCCTCAACAATTTGGTATAAACATGCACCGGACGTAGCGATCGCCTAGACGACACCTTTTATGGAGAAAATAAATCTCTATAAGAAGTTGTTGAAGATGGAGGAGCCAAGAGACATGCCCGTTGGCCACTTCGATGCTCAAATCGACTGATACAAGCGGGCTATTTACATTTTGCACTTTTGTATCATTTTATATAATTTTGTCACCTAGTTGGTTCATGTATAATTTTGTATCATTTTATATAATGTTGAACCACTTTTGTATAATGGTGATTCACTTTTGTATACAGTGAAAAAGTCAAATAAAAAATCTATCAATGAAAATTTCACTTTTGTATAATGTTGAATCACTTTTGTATAATGTTGGACCCCTGTCCTTTAGGACTGTCAACTTGACAGTCCAAATTGAAACTGAAAAATACAAAAAAAATTAATTAGGACTGTCAACTAGTTGACAGTCCTAACATCAATTAGGACTGTCAACTTATTGACAGTCCAAATTGAAACTTTCTGTATTTTCCAAGTTTCAATTTGGACTGTCAAGTTAACAGTCCTACTTGAAAATATACAAAGTTTCAATTAGGACTGCCTAGTTGACAGTCCTAATTGAAACTTTATGTACTTTCCAAGTTTTAATTTTGACTATCAAGTTGACAGTCCTACATGAAACTAGGACCGTCAACTAGTTGACGGTCCTAAAGGGGGTATATACAGAGTTTCAATTAGAACTGTAAACAAGTTGACAGTCCTAATTAAAATTTTATGTACTTTCCAAGTTTCAATTTTGACTGTCAAGTTGACAGTCCTACATGAAACTAGGACTGCCAACTACTTGACAGTCTTAGGACTCTGTCAAGCAGTTGACAGTCCTAGAATCATATAGGACTGTCAACTTTTTGAGTCCTAAAGGGGTATATACAGAGTTTCAATTAGGACTGTCAACTAGTTGACAGTCCTAATTGAAACTTTCTGTATTTTTCAAGTTTCAATTTTGACTGTCATGTTGACAGTCCTACATGACACTAGGATTGTCAACTAGGACTGTCAAGCAGTTGACAGTCCTAGCATCATATAGGACTGTCAACTTGTTGACATTCCTAAAGGACAGGGGTATAAAATTAAAATGACAGAGTTTCAATTAGGTGACCATCAACAATGCATGTTTTTTTTACTATGATTTTGAAGTTTCATACCAAAATATTACAGAAGTTCCATACCAAAATATTACAGTAGTTTCATACCTAAACATCATATAATAAGTTTTTGGACAAGTTTGTTCACAAAACATCATAGAATCACAAAACATCATATAAGTTCCATAACCAAATATTACAAAAGTTTCAAATCGACAAAGTTTCAAAACAAAAGTTACAACATCCCCCAAAAGTTTCATAACGAAAGTTACTACAACCAAACTATTTATTATATTTTTCTTTTCGTACGTTGTTCCCTAGAAAGAATTAGGTCAAATTCGGTAACAGAGTTGTCTATTATTTCCATCTCTTCACTGATTTCTCTGTAGTTTTTGCCCTTACGAGCACGGAGACACTTTCCCAAATGCTTTACTTTTTTAGCCTGTTATGACAAGACGAGAAATAGGTTAGTTTGTAAAAAATTACAAATCTTTCAAATCAATAAATAATTTTTTCACCATATTAACCAATGCAGTATACAAGACATTTTTTTGCGAGAAGATGTGCTAGTATGAGCCATATTAACCAATGCAATAGGCATGTCTTCCTCAGAGGAGGAAGCAGACGGAGTAGTAGTATGAGCCATGTATTCCTCGGAAGAGGAAGAAGACTAAGGAGTAGGATGAGCCGGTTTCTTCAAACGAGACTTGCGCGGCGGCGTCGCAGTGACTTGTCTATGTGGCTCGGGTTCAGCGATTCTGAGTGGTCTCTCAACCACACGGTCCACGTTGTGTTCCTTGCGTATCGATGTTGTGGGTCGTTTTCTTTTCACAGCTACCGATTTACTAGAATTTTTTTTCCAGATATACAGATAAACTACTGGGACTGTAAAAAAATTCTACAGTTCAAATTATACACAGGACTGTAAAATTTCCTACAATCCTACATATACAACAGGACTGTGGAATTACCTATAGTCCTACATATACTACAGGACTGTGAATTTTTCCACAGTCCTATATGTACAACATGACTGTGAAATTTTCTACAGTCCTATATATTTATATAGAAAATTTGTTGTACAAAAAATATTTTTAAACAAATTAACTAAAATGAAACAATTTGTCAAAAAATTGAAATCACGAAAGCTTTCGCCATCTCTGATGTCGAAAATATAAAATAATAAAAAATTTTATATTTGTCAATTTTTTGTCAATTTTTTTATATTTGTCAAAAAAAAATTATTATTTCATATTTTCGCCACCAGAGATGGCGAAAGATTTCGTGATTTCAAATTTTTGACAAATTATTCGTTTTAGTTAATTTGTTTAAAAATATTTTCTGTACATCAAAATTTCTGATATTTATAGGACTGTAGAATTTGCCTACAGTCATGTAGGCAAAATGTCCGATTGTCGGCGTTGTTGGATTTTTTTAAACCCTAAACTTTATTTTTAGAGTTTACCACTTCGTATATCAACCATAAATTAGTTATATACTAATTTATCTAACTATTTTAGCCATTAGAACCAGATTATAGCCTAATTATTTATCTAGCTATTTTTAGGAAGATTTTTAGGGTTCATCACTTCGTTTGGAAATTAAATCAAATATACACATAAATAAAATCAAAACCGTAATTGGAGGAAGAATATTGGATAAATACATATATTTGAAAGAATGTTTGGGTGTCATTGCATGTAATTGGAGGAGTTGGAGAGAAAGGGAAGAGATTTTGAATAAGGAAAGAGAGAAAGAGGTTTGGAAATTAGAGGAGAGAGTAGAAATTTTGAATGAATGGTTTTGGAAAGCTTTTGGGAGGTTTGTGCTGTCCTCAGTAAATTTTGGGTTATCCTCAATAAAAATTGTAAAAGTCTGGACTGTCATGAAGTAATGGACTGTTCTAAACAAATTTTGAACTGCCTATAGAATTTGTCTAAATAAAACTCTAAAGCTCTAGTAACCCAACAATATATACTGTTCTTTTGGACTTATGCCCTTTACAAAGAAGAAAATTATAGCGAAAATATTTTTGGGAATGAGGAGGCTAATGTAAAAAAATTGACACGATTGTCCTCCTACTTGCAAGTTGTCTTATACAAAATATTGACTTCCTAAAAATAATGAGCAGATACAAATAGTCTAGTCATATAAATTTTACATTATTTGAGTCCATCTGATTTCTCTATAAAATAAAGAGGTCCAGGAGTTTTTGTAACTGTAGTTCCAAATTTACTAAAAAAAATTATAATAAAATAAAGTCTTTTAATATTTATACCAATTAAGACAACAATTATATTTTTTTCTTTTTCTTTTCTTTATTTTCTTTTTCTTTTTCTTTTTCTTTTTCTTTTTGGTTTTGGTTTTGGTTTTTACATCAAAAAGTAATATAGGAATATTCTCAACCTTTTGGTACATCAAAATGGGAAAAATCCAACACCATTGCAAGATTTAGACTAAGCAAAATCACTGACGCAGAAATTAGACTCACTAAAACAATGACGAATACAAATAGTACAGTCATGACTCGTCAATATTCTACCATCCTCAATGATGTCATCCAGTGGATGAATCTTCAAATCCAGTTTCTTTCAGCTTCTCCACAAATTCATCATGTCAGGAGAGGGAAATAAAATTAATTCGCATAATCTCAATTGCAATCATCTCATCAATGATCATTAAGACTGGTTGCAATCAACCTTTGTAAGTAGTTTTTTGCATTCGTTTTAGCTTAATAAAATTTAGATATAACTGAAAAATAAAACATACCAAATTGGTACTACAATACTATATCACATAGATTCAAAAAAAAAAAAAAAAAAATTATACAGACAGAACTCTTCAGTATGTTCCACAGCAATGACTGACATAGGCACTTGGAAGCAGGAGATACAACTACAAATTACATTGCAGCAAAATGAATCGCTTAATAAGTAGATCAACATATGAGGATATAGCAGGTGTTATGAGCATTCAACTTGATTTCTTAGCTCTTTTCACTTTCACTGGTATTCTCAACTCTTCTTGCAGACCACCACGTCGTGATTACTTTGCCACAATAAGTTCATCCAGGTAATCGGCATCCGTGCTCTCAGGAGGCAGCAATATATCATCGTCGGCTGTAAAATGGTACCTCTCTGCAATAGCTCTTAAAAGCTGGTACACTTCAAACATGGTCGGCCTCTCCTTGGCGACAGGCTGAACGCACGCACAAGCAACTTTCATAACCTGCAGAAGCTCGCTGTCGTAGCCCTTGCCAATCAAGGAAACATCAACAGCATTCTGAAGAAGAGAGGCATTGGAAAGATGCGTTATCCACTCAACCAAGCTCCCCTTGAACTTATCTGGAGCTTTGGACACATGAGTCGGTCTCTCACCAGTTACCAGTTCAAGCAGAACAGTTCCGAAGCTGTAAATATCACCCTTTGGCGTGGCCACTAGAGTTCGAGCATACTCCGGGGCCACATAACCCAGGTCACCAAACTCACCATTCACAAATGTACTGAGATGGGTATCTATGGGGTTCATAAGTCTTGCAAGCCCAAAGTCCGATATCTTAGGCTCGTAGTCGTCGTCTAGCAGGATGCACTTGGAACTAATGTTGCGATGAAGGATTCGGGGATTGCAACTGTGGTGGAGCCAAGCTAAGCCTTTTGCTGCCCCGACGCTGATCTTTAGCCTAATTGGCCATTCCATGACTCTTTCTTGGCCTTCCGGTGGGTGTAGTGAATCATAGAGAGATCCCTTGGGCATGTACTTGTAGACCAAAAGTCTCTCTTTCTTGGCAACACAAAAACCCAAAAGGGGAACCAAGTTCCGATTCCTGACACTTCCTAGAGTTTCCATTTCAGCTACAAATTGGCTCTCGGTATGCTGAGAATCATGCAGCCTCTTGACAGCAAGAAAGGTTCCGTCAGTAAGCGATGCCTTGTACATGGTGCCAGTTCTCCCAGTAGCAATAATGTTCTCTTTGCTAAAATCTTTGGTTGCTGCCATGAGATCATTCAGTTTCATTTTGGCCATGGACTTCTCAAATGTTGAAACCTGGATTCATTAGATTTTGTCAGTATGACAAACTCATAAATAAGGTAATCTACCAGGAAGCAAAAATGATTTTATTACTCTAGTTTGGCTTGAAGTAATAGAAACGAGAAAACAAAGTACAGAAATTAACTCCATTTGTGGAAGTAAGTATCTTTTTACCATTTTTCTCATAGTACAAAGGTCAAATAATAAAACCCTGATAGTGAAAAATAAATTGGCCGACGGAAATAGCATTCAAACTTTGTTTTTATACTTAAAATTAGAGTAAATGTCCTCCACGTGAAGGTTGTGAAAGAGAGAATGTTTGTGTTCTTTTCTTTATTACCTATTTCTGTGTAACAAAATATAAACACAGCACGCCTATAAGAGGTTCAATCACCAGAAAATGCATAAAGATAACATCAACTTGCCTTGACACCCTTGAGACCCTTGAGATTCTTTGCCCACTTGTTTTCTTCTTCGTCTTTTTCCTTCTTCTTGGTAGCAATGTTACGGGAACAGAAGAATATAACAACTCCCACAACTAAAATTGTTCCCACAATACCACCAATAGCCGGACCAATGATCACTCCAGCACTGGCCTTCTTTGAAGGCGCTGTACAAGCATCCAAAGGTTTCCCACAGAGACCATTATTGTTCGCAAAGTTTGCAGTAGGAAAGGGATTCTTAAACGATGGGATTGGCCCGGACAACAAATTGTCTGCCACGCTAAAAGAAGTCAATCGATCTAGAGTAGCGATTTGCCAAGGTATCATGCCAGTCAATTGATTGTGTTGAAGATTCAGAACATTGAGATAGGAACAGTTCGACAAGTTTGATGGGATTTCACCTGTGAAACTGTTGTATGAGAGATCCAGGGTTGTAACAAAAGGTACCCTCTTTGATATGTCTGTAGGAATGGGCCCAGATATGTTGTTGCTTGAGAGATCGAGTCCTGTCAAGCTCGAGCAGTTCTCGAGTCCAAGTGGGAACTGGCCTTGAAGGTTCATATTAGATAGCCGGAGGTTCAGGACCTTATTCTCGTCAGGATGCCAGCACTCGACACCACTAAACTTGCATATGAACCCGTTTGTTTTGTTTTCAAAATTCCACGAGTACTTTAGGTTGTTATCTGGGTCCTTTAGTGAGTGCTGCAATGTTTTCAAGCATTGTATGTCAAGATCAGAACTGTAACATCTTTCACTCAGCAACAACCAGAATTGCAGTAGGAGGAAGTAGCCACTATTTCCCATGGTTAAGGACAAAGAAATGAATAACGAACCCCTCTTCCAGACCCAAAATTAATATGAATTTATTACTCAGCTCTAAATCAGTCATTCATTTTGTTATTTTTCCATGTCCAACTGTTCCTACACAAAAAACGCATGTTAGAAGGACCGATTGTAACCATGCTACCTGTTGACAGCAAAGAAGCAAAGGAAACATTTATGTTCGTACACCAGAAAAGAAGCAAAGTTCTTCATAGAGTAAAGAAAATAAATGGAATAAAACAATTGCAAAAAGTATATGTGCATCGCCCTTTCTCAGTCAATACAATTGTAGAGGGGTTAACATGAGGCAGATCAAGATAATTTATATATTATGATGATGTGAAATTTATTGATATAGCTTTTAGGATAAGATTCCTTAACCACTAAATTCAATTGGGTATTCCAGTTAGCATTAATACTTATAGCACTTTTAAATTTTTAATCATTCCAACAAGTGATATAATGTCAATTTGTGATGCTTTATTTAGGGAGCAGAGAGCAGACCTGTTGTGATGATCTTAGACACAATATTGGAGGACCAGTCTGAATCCACAAAAATAAACCAAGACCATAAATTCAAATCACACTGAATAGCTCCAAGATGCCATCACGCTAATGATAGATTCGATGACAAGTGATTGTCAGTTATCATGAGCTACTAAATTATATGAAGTGTCTAGTGTAAGCATTAACAGGTTTCTTCGTATTATTATCCTGCAATTTAAGCCCAGTGGATGCAGTTTGCTGCAAGCCTGCAAAGCACCTCCTCGTGGATGCAGCTAGCTGCATACCAGCTATTGAATTCTTGTAATATGGCAGCAATTTGAGGATTCTGTTGTTGTGGTAAACATAGTTACAAACTTACTAATGAATTGCAGAATTAATTATACTATTAGGCATTTCATCAAACTTTTGACAGGGTATGCTATATCCACATGCACTATCTCATAACATCTCCATTTTTAACAATTTCATATGATCATCATTCTATATATGAGCTTCAAATTTTTTTTTATTTTTAGATGCCCGGACGTAACGCTCGGGACTTTGTAAACGCTGCGTTGCATGCCTTTTGGGCCCACTGCTCCCAACTCCCACAAAATAAATGGAAGGAATAATGCGCCCCCTGGGCTTGATCCACCGACCTTCCGCCACCCAGGCAGGGTCTTATACCTCTCCCCGGTAACCACAAGGGTCACTCGAGTTCGGTTATATGGGCTTCAAAGTTAGTATACGAACATAGTATCATGAGACTAACTAGGCACTAGAGGTCATTGCATAACAAAATTTTCCTATTTTAATTAGTCCCATTCCATGTGCGACTATTGTTGTCCTACACTTGTCTTAAGGCTCCCACTAATGCAATGTTTGGGAAGGGTCGAGATGTCACCCCATTTTGCGGAAAAGTTAATTCTCTCGACCCAAAACAAATCAAGATACAATGGTTACTTCTTACACTTCCCCAAGCGACACCCTTAAGCTACAATAAAATCATTAAGCAGCTCCTTCTAGCCCATGCAGCTAAGGAAAAAATTATAAAATTATCCAAACCAAGATTCATTACCTACTTACAAGTAAAGGTGATATACAAACTAATACAAATCAAGCAGATGACCCCCAAAGGTAGCTACATATATAGGAATAAGGAGTCATCAAGCAGGTACCGAGGTTGGCTTAAAGCCCTTTGTTGCACAACCACAGCAACACCATGAACCATTTTTAGGCATGTTAGAACCTGATGACTCCACTATTCTTGACGGTTTCCTGTCCATAATCAACATACACAAATGAAAAAAAAAAAAAAAAATAGCATTTACTTCGCTTGTCTACGTTATCTACAATCCTCTAAACATCAAACATATATATAAATATATCGGAACTAATTTTGGAGATGGAACACTCAACAAACAATATTCCTACTACCGAAATAAACCCAAATTAATTCCATCACTCATCATCAGCTACTGCAAGCGTGAGCTCGTACTAAAATTCCATCACCAACATAATAAACCAAATAAACAGATCAAGGGTTTAATTAATTCCCTAATCTCAGATTCACTGTAATCTGAAGCATACACAGTCTTTTCATCTGCTCGTGACCTCAACTTTGCAAACAATTACAACAACAACAAAAATAGAAAAGTTGAGATCGACCCATCAAATTAATGAAACAACCAATACAGAGATTTTTAATCAATTTCAAACTGGAAAAAAAAATAAAAAAATGGGACAAAATTCTTACTTGATGATGATCGCAGCTCTCCATCCATGTTCTCTTTTTCCCTCTTTCTTTCTTACTTCTTATTTCTTCTTCTTCTTCTTCTTCTTCTTCTTCTGTGTGTTTGTATGTCTGCAGCCGCATCATTAGAAGAAGAAGAAAAACCAAAAGAAAAAAACTATGTAAACGGACTTCCCATGGCTTGACCTTGACCGAGGACTTTCATTTTGCCACATTTTTGTTCACACGGTTCCTTTTTGCACATTAGCCCCTTTAGCAAATTTGCTTACTCATTTCAGCTCAATTTATGTTTTTACTTGACACATAAACATAAGTGGGGGTTTGGAGCTTTGTAGTTTGAAAACCCCGTACCTGGGTTTGCAAACCTAATTTTGGCAGTTGGGTTTTTTTTTTTTTTTTTTTTTTTTTTAATACATGACCAAGAACTAGTTTTCTAGTGTTTTTATTTTTCCATCTTAGAATGGCCGGCCGACTATATTAAATACCGCTATTAATAGGGTCACGTTGGATTAGAAAAAGAAAACAAAATTTGAGTAATCTCCACTTATTTTATCATAATTCAACGTAGACCCCATCGAATTATCATAATACATAAAAAAAAATTTACTTTTAACGAAAATCGTCAATGACAAACAGTCAACTCGTTTGACCTACATAAATAAATAAATAAAATTTGAGTTGGATCCCACTAATTTTACCATAATTTAAGATGCACCATACTTATTTGAGAATATTTTGGTCGTAATTCAAGGTACACCCACTTAAATGGGGGTCAAAGGAGGGGGGTCATAGGAGTTGACTATTAGTCATTGACGTTTTTGGTTAAAAGTGGAATGTTTCATGCATTATGGTAATTCGGTAGGATGCACCTTGAATTATGGTAAAGTAAGTGGAGGATTTCTAAAAAAAAAATCTTCAACCCCAAGTTTGTAAAAAAAAATGTATAAATTGTTTGATTTGAACCACAAGTGTGGATGTAAAAGGACCATCATGTGCACTATAGCTAAAGTGACTGTGATAAGACCATCATGTGTTCCAATTGAGTCTTATTATTCTACAAAATGACATCCTACATTATGAATCTAGAAATTATAAATTATGATGAGCTTACTATTGATGCTCTTACAACAAAAATATATTTGTAACATTTTTTTGTGATTATTGTGATTAGAAATTCAAAATTGGATATCTTTGTTCATTTTGTTTCCGAACCAATTTATTCCTAGTGTCAATTTATTCCTAGAGTGTATGGAGTATGTTTTGACAATTAACGAGTGATTTTTCAAAAGTATAATTCTAGTCCGAATGTTTGAGATATTTCAGGACAACGAAGACTAATTTAATAAAACATACCACTCTTACCAAGAGTGTAAGTCCCTGAATTTTTAAAAATATTAAAATTAAGATTTTTTACAATTTTCTGGAATTTTCTGGGAATTTTCTGAAATTAAAATCAGAATTTTCAATTATTAAATAATTTTTAATTGTTAATAAACAATATTAAAATATTATGGAAATAATATTTTTGGGTGTAAAATGGAAAACTAGACTTAGGGTAATTTTTCTGGAATTTATTGGACCCCGGACATATTTTTAAATACCTAAAAACTATTTAAACTATTTATTTATTTATTTAACTATTTATTATTAGTATTAGTATTATTATTATTACTTTTTTTTTCTTTTAATTCCAGCCCAGCCCGCACTCTGGCCCGTTGGGCCGCAGCCCAGCCCAAACCCTAACGGGTCGGGTCGGGTTCGCCTGAACCCGACCCACCCGACCCGTGACCCAGCCCCCCCCCCCCGCGTGACCCGCTCCGGCCCCGCGTCTTCCGCCGGACCCGCCGACCGCCCTCCGCGCTGCCGCGGCTACGCGCCCCCGCCCCGCGCTGCCCGCCGCCTCCCTCGGCCCACGCTGCCCCCCGCTCTCCCTTTATAAACCCCCCCGATCGACCTCCACCGCCATAGCCGCCACTCCGCCGCCGCCCTCTCCCCCTGGCTCCGCCCTAGGCTGCGCCGCCCTCCACCGCCGACGACATCGCCGCCGCCAGCAGCTTCCCCCTCCGCCTCCCTCTTCTTCTCCACCGGCAGTAGCAGCAGGCCGCAACGGCAGCAGCTCCGGCCGCCCCCAGCTCGCCGCCGCACCGCCCTCGACCGCCTCCGGCCGAACCGCCTCCCTCCGGCGAGGCCTAGCCGCCGTCCCCGCCGTCGGCCAGCAGCCCCCAAACCCTAACCCTAATTTTTCCCAAATTCCGTGTCGGACACGACACGGACACGGTGAAGACCCGATTTTCGGATCCCCTTCAGGTGCGTGTATCTTTTTGCTCGTAGCTCTGTTTTCGATTCCGCAAATTGCGTTGTGAAGCCTGTATGACCCTCTCGGTGTCCGAACAAACTGTTCGGGGCATCGCGTCCTGTGGTGATCGCACCCCGCGATCCAAAAACAGGAAAAACCAGACCCTGTTTCACCCCGGAACTGAGTGCGTCCCGCCAAACGGGACGACTTGGTCGCGTGCGGTCTTCACAGATACGTGCGCATCGTCGATACGGACGTGTGAGATTTCGTGGAAGCTGATTCGGGTGTGCGTGCACACCGGAATCAACGCGTATCCGCAGACATCGCCCCGTATCTGCCTTTTCTGTAATTTACCCTAACTTCGTGCACACACGTCGGATCAAAACGAAACTTGCGCCATCGGACTCGTAGCGATACGCTGGTCCTGTGGGTCAAGTTTGGTTCGATTCTGAGAACGTTGACGAAATCGCGTGTCGTGGGCCCCACAGGCCCCGCTCGACGGGCGATTTTGTGTTCGGCTCATCGGAATCCAAATCTGGAAGTTCCGTTGGGTTCGTATCAGCGTTCCTGACCTGTTGACACTAAGTTTGGTGAATTTGGAGACCTTTGACCCGGACACGTTTTTCGGTGCAAAGCGGGCCCACCGGCGGACCCCGTTTTGACCCAAAATTACCGTTTTTACCCTTGTCTCCAAATTGGACCCAAGGACAGGCGTTTCTAGCTATTTGACATCTTCTGAGCATGATGATAATGTCTATTTCAGCTTTTGGACTCATCTCTGGAATTTTTCCCCAAGAGCCAAATTAATCAGATCCAAACAACAGGCAAGTACCTGCACTTCAAGTTAATCTTTATATATTGTGATAATTAATTTCCTGCCTTACATGTACCCTTGATGATTACACCTAGTGTTAGAAATGCTGGATTTCCTGTCTTGAATGTTGGAGTTCATGTCTTATTTTCATGTCGGGTGGGAGAATACCTAGAAGGCATGTAGTTTACCCTTCCCCTTGTCATGTTTAATAGCTGTTGGTACACGACTGTACCTCAGCCGGATCTCGATTTCCCCTGTTTAATAGCCTTTCATGACGGCCGGATTAGCCTTATATGTCACGCCCCGATCTCCCGCAGGCAATCGGCCGTTCCCGCTAGGCGGGAATCACCCTCGCCAGCGCTCCTGCGGAACGATCGCTTAACCCATCCGGGCGTGATGCCGCACGAGCGTGAGCCACGCCCGTGCAAGGCCATGGTTCATTGGCTGGCGGCAAGAGTTCTAAGCCACAGAGTCGCACAGATTGTCCGAGTGCAGCGGAGTCATGAACGCATAGGCGATCGGTAACAGGTTCACTGAGTCGACAAATATAGCGGAAGCATCGAAACAAGTAAAGTAATCTCTTTATTGATATGAAACATGTATTACAGGCGGCGTATAGCCGAGATTACAAGTCGCTCAAGCCTCTCTCTCTGAAACAGTAAAAGCGTGCCAAGTGGCTAAAACTGTGGAATGAATGTACAGGCGATGGTCAGGCGATGTTCACAACTTATGTCTTGTATATGTGCTTCAGTCCCGGACGCACCGTTGCAAGGCTTCAGAGGGAACTCCTGGCCTTAGCACGCACGTTGGAGGCGTCCGCACCGCACGAGGTTCTCTCGCACCCTGCATATCAAACTGGTGGATTATCAGTACATTGAATGCACTGGTGGGGAAGCTACTCGCCCGCTCGACAAATCCAAACACGTAATACAGGTTCCGTGAACAACTATTAAGTTGTCTTTCTAGTTGCCTTAGGATCAGTTTCATGCAGGTATTGAATAGCCTAACATGTCGGGCTGTGCGCCGTGCGATGTTAGAGGAAACACGGCGAGACTTACCAACTTACCATCTCCTTCCCTGTCCAAGGCAAACATTGAGGCAAACAGTATAAATTCGAGCAGAGGCATGTATAAACATTCAGGAGGCAAGCATATGCATACACGAAGGGTCGTTTAAACATGATCATTCAGGTGTTCAGTTTATTTGTTTCATACGATACAGTATCTCGCACGCGGATAGCCGCTAAGCGAGGATGAATGGTTTATCTTTCGTTTTACAAGCAAGCATGCAACAAGTTTATCTATATGAACACGATCGCTGGCAAAGCCATTATGGACGTAGCCGGGGACAAGGATAGCTTGCTACAAGAGTACACGATGAGCTGCAAGCTACCCAGTCCCGAACACGAAGACTACACACGAGCTCCATCCGGACCGGATCGGCCCCAGTGCCCCGGTGACCGTCCGTGGAACTTACCTCGGGTCCGAGTTGTCCGCGACAAACAAGTCAGGGTTAACCAATCTCAGGCAACACGATTTAACCAATCTCAGGCAACACGATTACACGAGATACACGAGAACACGCGTGCACTAGAACACGAGAACACGAGAACACGAGTGCACGGGAACACGAGTACACGAGTATACGGGATACTTGAATCTTGGTTCTGTACAATAACTTGTCTTGATGCATTCCCCTGGTTCGGGGCTGCCTTGGTGACCTAACGGTCCCGGATACTTGCAGGAACATTCAGGCACGGAACGACTACTTAGTAGTCTCCCGGGGTTTGGATGAAAATACGGTAACTATCAAGCAGACAAGCATGCATTCTAGGAACATAAGCAGGCACGTTGCTCGGGCCCGAAGGTAGTCCGAGAGATGAAACCGTTAAGGGACTTAGCATGCGAGGGTCTGAACATAAGCAGTATTTTAATTTCCATGTTCTAGCATAAGCAATATGAGTTAGGATTATTCCCTTAGCTAGGTGCGTTGGATTTATTAGCATGCAGGGGTGAATCACCTAGCGACTAGCATAATATTCCAGATTTTATGTGTGCTGGCTAAGCAAAGACAAGTTCACCGTAGCCACCCACCTTAGCGATGATTCGCCTCGGTAGAGCGATACGTCAAGCGAGCCTCTGAAAGTCCAAGCCGAATTCCTGTAGGGACAAGTCTGGATATCCTTTGCTTCTTGATCGAGGCAAAGCAGGTCGGGACAGCTGCACGATTGCCGATTGAGACGGCAGTCCGCTTGAGCGGAACGGGGTGTTACATTATAAACCCCTACATGCCAACTATGTATTCTAAAAACAAACACAAGTTCACACAGATAGTTTCTGGTCATGTTATATTTCTTGCTGGCTGTTGTAGTTTCATTTCCTGTTTCATTTATTTCTGTTTCTCATATTCCTGTTTACAGTTTTAACTCTGAGATAATGATATTCTGTTATGCAATTTCTTAACATGTTATTCAAATCAATTGTCATAAATATTTAGTTTAACCTTGTTGTGCACTGTGTACTTTGCTCCTTTCCTGACTGGATCTGTTGATTTAGGCGATGATGAGGCTCTTGCCCCTACTTATTATGGTCCCTATGAGGGGACTGATGTTACCTATGAGGAGCCAGAACCCACCCAGGAGACCCCTGCTGCAGAGTAGCTAGTAGTAGCTATCTTTCATTTATATTCTTATCTTAATTAATCGAGTTTGTCCCCGATTTCATTCTGAATTGCTGTACTAAAATATTTGAATCTGTTGTCAAATTTCTTTTCAGTTGCAATCTTAAAGTTTCAATTCTCATTATTATCTCACCTATGTTATTTGTGAATGAGCTAGTTAGTAAATTTGGATTTGACCTAGACAGCGTACTACCGCCGATTCTGCGGCGTAGGCTGGACGTACCCACGCACTCGTGCCCGAATTTTTGGGTGCGGGTCGTGACACGTTTTTATGGTGGCCCATGCAGGTCCTATCCTTAATAGGGTAATACCCTAGGACAGGGTATGGAATAAGATTAAGGATTCTAGGAAAAGCTCATTCACAGTATATGGTCCTTATTTCAAATCTTGATATCAGTTCTGCTCAATTTTCCTATCGCCTTTGATTTCCAAGTATTCTATTCTGATCTTCCGATCCCTTAATCTTTCAGAATGGTCCAGACCAGGAATACAGTAGGAGGCACATCAGAACCAGCTGAGCAAAATATGCCCGAGACTCTTGCACTCCCGTCGCCTCTATCTATTCCAGCAGTTACTCTGGATGGGGCACATCTACTTGGTGTGTTCCAGGGACTAGTGGAATCCCAGAAGGAACAAACTGCCCTGCTACGGACCAGCCTTTCAGAAGCTCTTCGGACCCGGGAGTCACCACAAAAGAGGCCAGAAAGTGCCAAGAACTTTAAGAACCTTAGACCCCTGGAATTCTACGGAACTGAGGGCATTCTCTATGCCGATGAGTGGATAGAGAATGTCGAGAGACTCCTGAAGACTGCTCGGGTTCCTGATGATCTTAAAGTGGAGTCCGCAAGCCTGCAACTGTTCGACATAGCTCGGACCTGGTTCAGAGATGAACCCCAACTATCTGCTCCTGACCTCACCTGGGAAGATTTTAAGAGGCTATTCAAGGAGAAATTTTACCCCGAAGTGGCTCGGAAAGCTCTCGAAAGCCAATTCGAGAGACTGGAACAAGGTAACCTGACTGTTGATGAGTATACTGCTGAATTTAGCAGGTTAAGCCACTTTGCGGAGTACATGGTTCGTACCCCGGAGGACAGAGCCCGTAGATTCAAGAAGGGGCTGTCTCCGGATATTCGCCTTGCTGTCACCACCAGCCGAGCTCGCACCTATGAGGAAATCTTGAGCGTGGCACAAGGCGTTGAGAGAGACATGGGACATAAGCTAAAGCGAGAAAGAGATACCGGAAATACGGGACCCAACAAACGCCCTTTTCAACAACAACAACAACAACAGAGGGCCCCGCAGCAAACTCAGCGTCCTCTCCCTCGAGCTCCAGCACCCCAACACCAGGCTCAAGGACAGAACCAACAAGCTGCTGCTTGTAACTTTTGCCAAAAACAAGGTCACACCTGGCAAGTTTGTAGGAAGAGACTGGGTACCTGTCTATATTGTGGATCAACAGAACATCAAGTGAGGGACTGCCCCACTGCTCCAGGACGCGGACAAGCTTACGTGATGACCGTGGAGAACGCGCAGACTTTGGAAGCAGCTAATGCGTGTAAGTGATTCATAGATACCTTTTTCCTAGTATTGTTTTCGTGCCTGTTGGTTCGTGACCTCAGCCCCAACCTAGTAATTTTTGAACTTGCTAAATATCCTAGTATGCTTTTAAATTTGATAAATGTAGAGATTTTTGGAGGCTTTTGCTATTGTGCTTATTTTGTGTCTTGTGAACTTCAATAAATTTGTACCTCTTTTCATCATCATCTAGCGCACTTAATTTTGCTGAACTCAACTGATGCTGCTATTTTATAGCCTAGTTTTGCAAGCTTACTCTTTATCAGGCTTGTTCATGACACCTGTATTATTGAGGCCTGATCAACCCTACTAATACAAGTGTCTACTCAGAATCAGTGTACTACGGTCTGATCAACCTTAGTGCATTTTGATTCGCACTTCGCACGACTACTTTATGTGGATTGAGATATATAGTTGACTAGTATGCTTGCCCCTTAATACGTCCGAGCATATCGTATCAGTTACATAACTGTACTAATATGAGCATGCAAATAAAATGATTACCAGAATAGAATCTCAATCCATAAACCGCCTGACAATTCCCATTAGAATTCCTTAAACGCCTTGATCCCTATACCTCTGTTCTACCACCTCGCCCTTAAAATCTTTGTTATTGAGCCTCGTCTTCCCTTATTTCGGAAAGACAAAGTCCTGTGTTTGGTATAAGTTGATTTGGAGTGCTAGATGTACCCCTCAGACGGTCGAATTGATGATAACCTCTCTGACTAAGGGAATACCATAGGTAGTGTACTTGTATTTAGATTCAATACCATAATTTATTAAGTTGGGACCTAGCTTTACTAGTTGTACAGCCTTAGAGGATATATGGGTAGAATTCTAAGTTGGGTAGCGACCGCAATGTCCACCTGAGAGAAACCCGTTAGACTGTAATCAAGTGAGTTTGGACAGAGAGAACCCTGCCATAATTTAAATTTCGAGGACAAAATTTTATAAGTTGGGTAGATTGTAAGCCCCTGATTTTTAAAAAATATTAAAATTAGGATTTTTCACAATTTTCTGGAATTTTCTGGAAATTTTCTGAAATTAAAATCAGGGTTTTCAATTATTAAATAATTTTTAATTGTTAATAAACAATATTAAAATATTATGGAAATAATTTTTTTGGGTGTAAAATGGAAAACTAGACTTAGGGTAATTTTTCTGGAATTTATTGGACCCCGGACATATTTTTAAATACCTAAAAACTATTTATTTATTTAATTAACTATTTATTATTAGTATTATTATTATTATTACTTTTTTTTTCTTTTAATTCCAGCCCAGCCCGCACTCTGGCCCGTTGGGCCGCAGCCCAGCCCAAACCCTAACGGGTCGGGTCGGGTCCGCTTGAACCCGACCCGCCCGACCCGTGACCCAGCCCCCCCCCCCCCCCCGCGTGACCCGCTCCGGCCCCGCGTCTTCGGCCGGACCCGCCGGCCGCCCTCCGCGCTGCCGCGGCCACGCGCCCCCGCCCCGCGCTGCCCGCCGCCTCCCTCGGCCCACGCTGCCGCCCGCTCTCCCTTTATAAACCCCCCCCGATCGACCTCCACCGCCATAGCCGCCACTCCGCCGCCGCCCTCTCCCCCTGGCTGCGCCGCCCTCCACCGCCGACGACATCGCCGCCGCCCGCAGCTTCCCCCTCCGCCTCCCTCTTCTTCTCCACCGGCAGTAGCAGCAGGCCGCAACGGCAGCAGCTCCGGCCGCCCCCAGCTCGCCGCCGCACCGCCCTCGACCGCCTCCGGCCGAACCGCATCCCTCCGGCGAGGCCTAGCCGCCGTCTCCGTCTTCCCCGCCGTCGGCCAGCAGCCCCCAAACCCTTACCCTAATTTTTCCCAAATTCCGTGTCGGACACGACACGGACACGGTGAAGACCCGATTTTCGGATCCCCTTCAGGTGCGTGTATCTTTTTGCTCGTAGCTCTGTTTTTGATTCCGTAAATTGCGTTGTGAAGCCTGTATGACCCTCTCGGTGTCCGGATAAACTGTTCGGGGCATCGCGTCCTGTGGTGATCGCACCCCGCGATCCAAAAACAGGAAAAACCAGACCCTGTTTCACCCCGGAACTGAGTGCGCCCCGCCAAACGGAACGACTTGGTCGCGTGCGGTCTTCACAGATACGTGTGCATCGTTGATACGGACGTGTGAGATTTTGTGGAAGCTGATTCGGGTGTGCGTACACACCGGAATCAACACGTATCCGTGGACATCGCCCCGTATCTGCCTTTTCTGTAATTCACCCTAACTTCGTGCACACACGTCGGATCGAGACAAAATTTGCGCCATCGGACTCGTAGCGATACGCTGGTCCTGTGGGTCAAGTTTGGTTCGATTCTGAGAACGTTGACGAAATTGCGTGTCGTGGGCCCCACACGCCCCGCTCGATGGGCGATTTTGTGTTCGGCTCATCGGAATCCAAATTTGGAAGTTCCGTTGGGTTCGTATCAGCGTTCCTGACCTGTTGACACTAAGTTTGGTGAATTTGGAGACCTTTGACCCGGACACGTTTTTCGGTGCAAAGCGGGCCCACCGGCGGATCCCGTTTTGACCCGAAATTACCGTTTTTGCCTTTGTCTCCAAATTGGACCCAAGGACAGGCGTTTCTAGCTATTTGACATCTTCTGAGCATGATGGTAATATCTATTTCAGCTTTTGGACTCATCTCTGGAATTTTTCCCCAAGAGCCAAATTAATCAGATCCAAACAACAGGCAAGTACCTGCACTTCAAGTTAATCTTTATATATTATGATAATTAATTCCCTGCCTTACATGTACCCTTGATGATTACACCTAGTGTTAGAAATGCTGGATTTCCTGTCTTGAATGTTGGAGTTCATGTCTTGTTTTCATGTCGGGTGGGAGAATACCTAGAAGGCATGTAGTTTACCCTTCCCCTTGTCATGTTTAATAGCTGTTGGTACACGACTGTACCTCAGCCGGATCTTGATTTCCCCTGTTTAATAGCCGTTCATGACGGCCGAATTAGCCTTATAAACCCCTACATGCCAACTATGTATTCTAAAAACAAACACAAGTTCACAGAGATAGTTTCTGGTCATGTTATATTTCTTGCTGGCTGTTGTAGTTTCATTTCCTGTTTCATTTATTTCTGTTTCTCATATTCCTGTTTACAGTTTTAACTCTGAGATAATGATGTTCTGTTATGCAATTTCTCAACATGTTATTCAAATCAATTGTCATAAATATTTAGTTTAACCTTGTTGTGCACTGTGTACTTTGCTCCTTTCCTGACTGGATCTGTTGATTTAGGCGATGATGAGGATCTTGCCCCTACTTATTATGGTCCCTATGAGGGGACTGATGTTACCTATGAGGATCCAGAACCCACCCAGGAGACCCCTGCTGCAGAGTAGCTAGTAGTAGCTGTCACGCCCCGGCCGCCGCCCGGGCCGCCGCTCCGCCCTGCCCCGCCCCGTGCGGCCAGAAATTAACGAACCGGGCACGTATCACCGTGCCTCGGTGCGCCGGACGCGAATCACCGCGTCCGTCCCGCGGGCGCGAGGGAGGAAGGGAGCCAAGCGAATGGCCCGTTCGAGCTTTCGGGGGACGTGATGCCGCACGGGCCTGGGGTTGCGCCCGTGCAAGGCCAATCGTTTAAGTTGATAGTTGGCTATCATCGCATCAATCGAGTAAGCAGCGGAAAGGGACTTGTTGCAATGCAAAGCATTAGCCAACTGAGTGTTCGGGACAATCGAGGCAACTTGGGTTTCCTTTGGCAAAGGCACACGTTCGTTCCATACATTATGCCCCCTTATACGATAGCATTCTCGGGGCAACAATCGAAACCAGGATTCCGGGTCTTGGGGACTGTGGCACGCCTATCGCTTCCTCGGACGATCCAGTACCTGCACGCAAGTAAACTGTTGGTGGGTCAGCACTTTATACAAGTACTGGTGAGATAAATCAACTGAACAGAAACAAGCATTCACTCAAACAGGCACTAAGTAATCATGTTATAAAATATTATATTACTAGTGATCTTTCTAGTTTTACCTAGGTTCGTTTCATGCAGTTCTAGCAGAGTCGATTTACTTGTTTAGAAACATGTTTGGAAACAGAGTTTCATATTGAATATGCAAGCAAGCAAACCGTTCATGTTCAGGGTGTGCGCAGCGTGTCTCGTGCGACTCGAGGGTCTGATGCATAGCTAGACACACGATGCACATTCTTAGGGGCAGTCACTATCCAAGCCAACACAATGACTTAGCTATATGTAGGGCGGTCCCCGAGTATCTCAGGATCGGCAGCGGTTAGTCCAGCATACCAATGACTCTTTTATCAGATGCTAGAGGCAGCTGTGACTCATGGTTGCTTTGCACTATCATGGTAGCAGCCGGGACACATGCAGTTCATGTAAGCCCCTGATTTTTTTCAAAATATTAAAATTAGGATTTTTCACAATTTTCTGGAATTTTCTGGGAATTTTCTGAAATTAAAATCAGGATTTTAAATTATTACATGATTTTTTATTGATAATAAACAACATTAAAATATTATAAAAATAATATTTTTGGGTGTAAAATGAAAACTGGACTTAGGGTAATTTTTCTGGATTTTTCTGGGCCTCAGACCTATTTTTAAATACCTCAAAACTATTTTTATTAATTAATTAATTAATTAAACTATTTATATTTATTATTTTTATTTTTATTTTATTTTTATTCTTTTCCTTGGGCCGGCCCGGCCCAGTGGACCGGCCCGTTAGCCTCCGGCCCAGCCCGCTTCGTCGGCCCAGCCCACCCTATCGGGTCGGGTCGGGTCCGCCCGACCGAACCCGACCCGCCCGCAGACCCGTTTCTCCCCCAGACCCGCGCGAGCCCACGACTGCTGACCGTTTCCTCCGCCGCCTTCCCCTCCGGCCACGTCGCCGGAATCCCCGCTCCGCCCGGCCAGCACCCCCCCCCCACGTCGTCCCCTCTCCTCCGCCTTCTCCGCGTCAGCCCCGCCCTTCCTCCCCTTTAAAAAGCCCCCGAGAACCCCCCCCCCGGCCAACTCGAACCCCCCTACCGGAACCCTAAACACCCACCGCCACCGCAGCCGTCTCCGTGGGCCGCCTCGCCGCCGGACGACTTCGCCCCAGCCTCCTCCCTCGTCTCCTCCTTCCTCCTCCCCCTTCAGCCGACGTCGGGCCCCCAACTCACCGCAGCTCCGCCCGCCTTCGACCGGCGTTCCCCCACGGCCGGGACCGCCCTGACCCCTCGCCCTCGGTACCCGAGCCGGCCGCCGCGTGTCCCCGAGTCCAGCCGCCCGAGTCCGGCCAGCCAGGACACGGCAGAAGCAAGCCCTAACCCTAATTCCCAAATTCGTCGTGTCGTGTCGGACACGACACGGACACGAAGTTTTCCTGTTTCTCGAGCCCTGTTCAGGTACGTGTAACTTTCGCATCGTAGCTCCGTTTTTAATTCCGTAAATTGCGTTGTGAAGCCTGTATGACCCTCTCGGTGTTCGGACAAACTGTTCGGGGCATCGCGTCCTGTGGTGATCGCGCACCGCGATCCAAAAACAGGAAAAACCAGACCCTGTTTTACCCCGGAACTGAGTCCGCCCCGCCAAACGGGACGACTTGGTCGCGTGCGGTCTTCACAGATACGTACGCATCGTCGATACGGACGTGTGAGTTTTCGTGGAAGCTGATTCGGGTGTGCGTGCACACCGGAATCAACGCGTATCCGCGGACATCGCCCCGTATCCGCCTTTTCTGCAATTCACCCTAACTTCGTGCATACACGTCGGATCGAGACGAAGCTTGCGCCATCGGACTCGTAGCGATACGCTGGTCCTGTGGGTCAAGTTTGGTTCGATTCTGAGAACGTTGACGAAATCGCGTGTCGTGGTCCCCACAGGCCCCGCTCGACGGGCGATTTTGTGTTCGGCTCATCGGAATCCAAATCTGGAAGTTCCGTTGGGTTCGTATCAGCGTTCCTGACCTGTTGATACTAAGTTTGGTGAATTTGGAGACCTTTGATCCGGACACGTTTTTCGGTGCAAAGCGGGCCCACCGGCGGACCCCGTTTTGACCCGAAACTGTCGTTTTTGTCCTTGTCTCCAAATTGGACCCAAGGACAGGCGTTTCTAGCTATTTGACATCTTCTGAGCATGATGGTAATGTCTATTTTAGCTTTTGGACTCATCTCTGGAAATTTCTCCGAGTACAATTAATTGGATCCAAACAACAGGCAAGTACCTGCACTTCAAGTTTAACCTTTATATTGTGATAAATAAATTCCCTGCTTTATTAGTATCATTGATGATTATATGTAGAGTTAGAACACTGGATTTTATGTCTTGAATAATGTATTTCGTGTCTTGATTTTCGTGTCGGGCGGGAGAATACTAGGAGGCATGTAGTTTACCCTTTCCCCCTGTAATCACCGTGTGCCAGCTGTTGGTACGCGATTGTACCATCAGCCTTATACTTGATTATTCCCGTAATCATTGTGTACTAGTCGTCTATGATGGCCCTATTAGCCTTATAAACCCCTACATGCCAACTAGGTATTCTAAATATACAAGTTCACGCACATAAGTTCCTGTCTTGTTACAGTTATATTTCTTATCACATTTTATTCCTGTTTACTCGGATTTCTGGTTTATAGCAATCAATCATATTTTACTTCTAGTCTTGTTTTATAATATTATTTCTCAGTTAATTTCACTACTTACTTACGCATTTCTCAACATAATGCTTAGTCAGCTATTTTCTACCTGTCACAAATATTTAGTTTAAATCTTGTTGTGCATTGTGTACTTTGCTCCTTTCCTGACTGGATCCGTTGTTTAGGCGATGACGAGAACCTTGCCCCCACTTATTATGGACCCTCTGAGACAGCAGGTGATACAGTTGCAGAGCCGGTTCCCACCCAGGAGACTACCCCTGCAGAGTAGTTAGCCTTAGTTATTTATTTCCTTTCATCTTAGTAATCGGGTTTATCCCCGATATAATCTATGGTTCTGTAATAAACTCTGGATCTGATTATCATATTCTGGTTATAAAATTTTAGCATTCTTTTCCTGCTGTTTTTCCTTGCCTATTTAATTATTGTGAATGAGCTAGATTTATCACCTGTGATCATGCCCTAGACAGCGTACTACCGCCGACACTGCGGCGTAGGCTGGACGTACCCACGCACTCGTGCCCGAATTTCCGGGTGCGGGTCGTGACAGTTCAACTCTCCACCAATAGCCATTGTCCGACCGCGTGCGAATGCATGGACCACTATCAAATAAACTCTAGTATGCAGACGAGACGAACCATCAGAATACACTCATTGTTGCGGGGCAATCCGACTTATCACTTGAACACGTTCAGGCACAGTATGGTTCTCTCGAAGCATAGACGATAGTGAACATGTTCATGCACTCTAAGCAGGCGATTCAGGATTCTCGTTAAGCAGGCATTGTTTCAAAGACAAGCTAGGTGAGTTCGTTCATTAACATGCAAGGCAGGTTCTATCATTCTCTTAAGAAAACATTGCAAGCAAAAACTCAGGTTATTATTAAGGCGTGCAAGAATCAGAGAACGAAGTTCTGCCCACTCACCTTGATACATAACGCCGGCGCGGAGCGGGGCGTTACAGTAGCTATCTTTCATTTATATTCTTATCTTAATTAATCGGGTTTGTCCCCGATTTCTTTCTGAATTGCTGTACTAAAACATTTGAATCTGTTGTCACATTTCTTTTCAGTTGCAATCTTAAAGTTTCAATTCTCATTATTATCTCGCCTCTGTTATTTGTGAATGAGCTAGTTAGTAAATTTGGATTTGACCTAGACAGCGTACTACCGCCGATTCTGCGGCGTAGGCTGGACGTACCCACGCACTCGTGCCCGAATTTCCGGATGCGGGTCGTGACAAAGAGAGAGGTAATTCTTGTACATTTACATTTATATATATATATATATATATATATATATATATATATATATATATATATATATATATATATATATATATTATTTTATTTTATTTTATTTTATTTTTTGTAATATCTACATGCTATTATGAAGTGGGTTTTCTTTTCTAAATTTGGCGAACTTCCAATTTAATATCACGTAACGTTTTAGATGAAATTGGGAAAAAAAATTATTTGAATTTTAATGGGAACTGAACTTATTATCCCTAAAATCCTACGTGTGTTTGTTTAACCTTAGTTTCTCTTAGTAATACTAAAAAATTAATCTTAAATATAAAAAAATTAGTTTTTTATTTTTATCTTTTTTATATGATGCATTCCAATTTAGAGAATAAATCATAGCTATTGTAACCAAATCAAAACTATAGACATAGTCTCGTAAGTGCACCTTGAAATTGAGCCTAAATCAAAGACCAGCTCTTTCTAGTTGAGCCCAAATATTACAAAGGCCAGAGTAGACCGAATATATATATATATATATATATAAAAGAAAAAAAGGAATATGAGTCATGGATTCATATTTCTACATGAATCATGCACATGTGGACCAATAGAAATGGATGCACATGGATACACATGGGATATAGAAATCTATTTTAATGTAGTAAAAAAAAAAAAAAAAAAAATCATATTATGGCATGAAAAATAAGATTTCTCCAAGTATAAATGTTTAAATTTAAAGAAAGAAGAGAAGCATGTCCATCGCTCCTGAGCTACTATGCAAGTAATAGAAAGATGGTCTATTGCCATTCAAATTCCTCTTCTTGAGACTGTCCCCCTAGTTACCAACTTATTAGAGACAAATAAGCCAAAGAAAAAAGAAAAAAAGAACTTTGATTGCAAGTAGTAGGTGAAGTCCTTTTTTTAATTGCTATTAACAGCCAACAGTAGGGAAAGTCCTTTACTTGTGGATTTGAATCTTGAAGTGAATCCGTAGAAATTAGTAATTAGAACCTTAATTGTTTCAATAATGCCTTCTTTGTTTGTTGTGTGGACTGTCTCAAGGTGCAGGATGGCCGGGGCAGCCCGGAAACTTGTTCACCCAATAATGGCTTACCTCTTCTTTTCCTTTTTTCACCCAACTTATTTGTGTGTTTTTTCTTATTTTGTATTTTTTTAAATGACCTTTTTTCATTTTTAAGAATTTTTTTCTTTTTTCCGATTCTATCAAATTTTTTAGATTTTTTTTTTGTTTTGTTTTTTTTAAATCTTTTTTTATACTTTTTTTTCGAGAATAATTATATATTCATCAAATTTAGAAATATAATTTTTCAGAAAATTTAATTAAAAAAAATTTAGTTTTTGAAAATATAGGATTCACGACTATATAGTATAACATATACCAAACGCGCATTTATTAGCTCAAGTAAAATCGACTACTTTGATCAAATTAAATTTGATGACATGATCAAGAAACCGTTACTTAAAATGGTCAACGTAATGCGTTAGATGCATTAATTAGGATCAATTTGATTTGTTAAATTGGACAAAGTAATGTAATTTGGTTTTATGTTATAAATCTAATTTGAGTATTTGGGTTGACATAATTTTTGGATGTAATCTAATGATGATTACAAGCTTGAGTATATTATTTTATTTTATTTTAAAATTAATTATATTATGAAACTAATGTAAGCGCGATTATATTACAACCTAAAACCTTTAAAAATATTATTATTTTCTTATTTACTCTTATTTTTATTATTATTTTATTTTGCAAATTTTCTTATGATTTTTAAACTGTTTAATTTTTTTCCTAAAAAAAATATTGTTTACTACTGTTTTATTTATTTATTACTAGTTTTAAAATAAAATTATTTTTTTTTTATTACATTACATGGTAAATCCGACATTTCAATGTAAATAATATTATATTACATGGCTTAATTATATGTTCCAACCAAACATGATAATATAATCATAATTCAATTTATATTACAAAACTTAGTTCCACTAGGAATACAATTACATTACATAGAACCAAACTCAACCTTACTATTTTTTCTGGAATTTTTCGTACAGAGCATAAATATTTTGAGAAATTCCAAGAAGAGACAAAGTTTTACAAAATACCAATTAAAGCACAAGAACTCCATTCGGATGGACGTTCTATTAAAAAAAAAAACAACTCAAACCGTCTTTCTAAAAGACATTTTTCTCTGACTACCACGGTTTACTTAATAGTGTTACATCATGAAACCGTGAACCATATATATATATATATATATATATATATATATATATAAAACGCTACCCAAAGGGAAAACGTCATTCCCCTCCCTCAACTTCCAAAACAACTTTTTTTTTTTTTATAAATATGTTTGTTCATAATTGATGATGTGAAAGTAAAGTATTGTGAATTCCATTGTCTAGATCTAGACAACCAACTTTACATTGTCTTTGACATGTCATTGCCATGTCAATTTCATAATTTATTTTATATTTGCATTGGAGAAAGAATTTTAAAATAAGAAATTATGATTTCTATGTGACAACTATTTTTTTTTTTTCAAACTCACAACAAGATTGGAGATGCTCTTAATTTACGTACAAAGCATAAATTTTTCGAAAAATTAGTTTCATGCAACTTATGTTAGTTATCCTTATAAAATTGTAGTATGGATGTAAAGAAAGAAAGAAAGTTGCAAGTTTTGATGATGAATTGTTGACAAATAGTCTATATAATGCTAATTCTTGTTAAAAAAAAAATATTGTTTAGTTGTAAATTTTTTAGCTACTATCTATACAATAAGATTTATATCTATACAATAACATATATTGGAGGTAACCAATGAATTAGTTTTGCTGTAGATGTAGTCATGAATTGTTGACTAATATTATATATAATGCTAATTCTTGTTAAAAAAAATTAAACATTTTATTGTTTAGTTGTACTTTTTTAGCTACTATCTATACAATAAGATATATTGGACGTAATCAATGAATAAGTTTTTCTGTAGATGTAGTCATGGATTAACCCAAACAAAATCTCTTTGATAATTTTTTAAATCTACCTTTTTGTAAGTCATCATATTCGTTATATACATACAAAATATAATAAATTTATCCTTTATAATTATATTAGGTTTATTATTTATTAATATGATATATAAGAAATTTTTTATATTTGTTTTTTATGTCCTTTAATCGAACTAGAATTCAAAGTTCAGGTTTAACTGGTTGGTTCAGTGTCAAAAACTTTAACCAACGTGTTAAAAAAAATGTAAAATAGTTTTGATTTAATATTAAGCTTAGAAATTATGGACATGTGTTTCAGGTGTAAGTTTGTCTCTATTTTGTTTCTAATATTTTGGGTTTTACATTTGTCTTTATTTTGTTTCTCAGCTTTTAATTGAATAAGACACATATGTTTTAAAAATAGTAATAAATAGTTTGAAATGATTTTATTTTGGAATGTTGGATAATTTTTTTAGTTGAAAGTGTATAATTATTAGTAGTCAGTAATTATGTTAGTAAAAATGTGTATAATTTACTTATTTTATTCTATTCTATTTACTTTATATTATATATATATAAAAGGTTAGTACTTTTGGAATAAAGTCTGAAAAAAAGATATATATAGAATGAAATATTCTGAGCCATAAATTATGTGTACTTAAATTACCTTCAGATATTTCTTTTATTCTCTATTTCATCCTTTGGATCACTGTAATTTCATGGTTTACATTTGTTTAATTTACAACTAAAACAACTTCATTACCCGTGCTATGATTTAGTTCTCAGTAATCTTTGATTTTGGAATTTTCCAATCTAACAAAATAAACGCGAGTTAATATTCGTTATTTAATGCTTTACTTATTTTATTTTTTTGTTTTCAATTCAGCCGGTTAGAAAAGATTATACATATAAGGTATTTAGTAGAGTATTTTTCTTGAAAAAATATTTATTATTTTTAGTAGTCACAGAAAGTCAAAGAGTGAGACTGTAAGGTTTGTAGCTTTACTTGTAGCAAACATGGCCGGTCCAGAGGGTTGGATTGTCGCCAGAGTCAAGTTTGGTTGTCCTTTATCCCTATTGAAAATATATAAGTGTAAGTTTGGTTTGAGTTGGACTGTTTGTAAACCCCCTGAATTTTCAAAATTATTAAAACTTGGATTTTTCTCAATTTTCTGGAATTTTCTGGGAATTTTCTGAAATTAAAATCAAGGTTCTTAATTATTAAATAATTTTTAATTGTTAATAAAATAATATTAAAATATCATGGAAATAATATTTTTGGGTGTAAAATGAAAAACTGGACTTAGGGTAATTTTTTTGGATTTTTTGGACCTCAGACCTATTTTTAAATGCCTAAAAACTATTTTACTAATTAATTAATTAAACTGTTTATTATTATTATTATTATTATTTATATATATATTTTTTTATTTTCCTTGGGCCGGCCCAGTGGACCGGCCCAGCAGCCCAGCCCCCAGCCCGCTCCCTTGCGGGTCGGGCGGGTCTGCCCGGACCCGACCCGCTAGCCGCCCGACCCGGACGACCGGCTCTCCCCCACGACCCCGTCCTTGCGCTTTTTCCGGCGAGCTCCGCGCCACCCGCCGCTCCGGCCGGCTCGCCCCGCCCTCCGCGGCCACGATCCCCCCTCGCCCCGCCTTGGCCGGCCCTCCTCCCTCCTATATAAGCTTCCCCCTCTTCTTCTTCCCCCTCACTTCACCCTAACCCTAAACCTAACTCCGGCCACCACCCGCCACCGTGCGGCCCCGACCTCGCCGCCTTGCCCTCGTCAGCGCCTCCTCCTCTGCTCCTCCTCCGGCGCCACCCTCTCGACCACCACCAGCAGCAGCTGCCCCTTCCCCTCGAGCCGAGCCCCTCGCCGGCAGCAGCTTCCGGCGCCGCCCCGCTCCGCCGTGCCTCCGGCCAGCCAACGCCGCCTCAGCCTCCGGCCGGCCCCGCCGCAGCTCCCAGACCTAACCCTAACCCTAATTTTGGACTCGGACACGTCGAACCGTGTCGGACACAATTTGATCCTGATTTTTGGGTCCCCTTCAGGTACGTGTAACTTTTTGTTCGTAGCTCTGTTTTCGATTCCGCAAATTGCGTTGCGAAGCCTGTATGACCCTCTCGGTGCCGGGACAAACCGCTCGGGGCATTGCGTCCTGTGGTGATCGCACACCGCGATCCAAAAACAGGAAAAACCAGACCCTGTTTTACCCCGGAACTGAGTACGCCCCGCCAAACGGGACGACTTGGTCGCGTGCGGTCTTCACAGATACGTGCGCGTCGTTGATACGGACGTGTGAGATTTCGCGGAAGCTAATTCGGGTGTGCGTGCACACCCGAATCAACGCGTATCCGCGGACATCGCCCCGTATCCGACTTTTCTGCAATTCGCCCTAACTTCTTGTACACTCGTCGGATTGAGACGAAACTTGCGCCATCGGACTCGTAGCGATACGCTGGTCCTGTGGGTCAAGGTTGGTTCGATTCTGAGAACGTTGACGAAATCGCGTGTCGTGGGCCCCATAGGCCCCGCTCGACGGGCGATTTTGTGATCGGCTCATCGGAATCCAAATCTACAAGTTCCGTTGGATTCGTATCAGCGTTCCTGACCTGTTGACACTAAGTTTGGTGAATTTGGAGACATTTGACCCGGACACATTTTTCGGTACAAAGCGGGCCCACCGGCGGACCCCGTTTTGACCCGAAACTGCCGTTTTTGTCCTTGTCTCCAAATTGGACCCAAGGACAGGCGTTTCTAGCTATTTGACATCTTATGAGAGTGATGGTAATGTCTATTTTAGCTTTTGGACTCATCTCTGAAAAATTTCCCCGAGTACAATCAATTGGATCCAAACGATAGGCAAGTACCTGCACCTCAAGTTAAATCTTTATATTGTGATAATTAATTCCCTGCTTTACTAGTACCCTTGATGATTACACCTAGTGTTAGGAATACTGGATTTCATGTCTTGAATATTGGAGTTCATGTCTTGTTTTGCATGTCGGGTGGGAGAATACTATAAGGCATATAGCTTACCCTTTCCCCTGCCATGTTTAATAGCTGTTGGTACGCGATTGTACCCTCAGCCGGATCTTGATTATTCCTGTCTAATAGCCGTTTATGACGGCCGGATTAGCCTTATAAACTCCTACATGCCAACTATGTATTCTAAAACAAACACAAGTTCACACAGATAGCTTCTGGTCTTGTTATAGTTCTTGCTGACTGTTGTAGTTTCATTTCCTGTCTCATTTATTTCTGTTTTCTCATATTCCTGTTTATAGCACTAACTCTGAGATATTGATGTTCTTTATGCGATTTTCTCAATATGATACTCAATTTAATTGTCATAAATATTTAGTTTAATCTTGTTGTGCATTGTGTACTTTGCTCCTTTCCTAACTGGATCCGTTGATTTAGGCGATGATGAGAACCTTGCCCCTACCTATTATGGTCCCTATGAGGGAACAGATGACACTTATGAGGAGCCAGATCCCACCCAGGAGACCCCTGCTGCAGAGTAGATAGCAGTAGCTATTTTATTTATTGCTCTTTTATCTTAGTAATCGGGTTTGTCCCCGATTTCAATTCTGAATTCTGTACTAAACATTTGATCTGTTGTCACACTTATTTCATTTGAAATCTTAAGTATCTATTTCCCATTATTATCTTGCCTATGTTATTTGTGAATGAGCTAGATTAGTTAACTGTGGATTTGACCTAGACAGCGTACTACCGCCGACTCTGCGGCGTAGGCTGGACGTACCCACGCACTCGTGCCCGAATTTCCGGGTGCGGGTCGTGACACATTTTTATGGTGACCCATGCAGGTCGTATCCTTAAATAGGGTAATACCCTAGGACAGGGTACGGAATAAGATTGAGGATTCTAGGAAAAGCTCATTCACAGTATAGGGTCCTTATTTCAATTCTTGATATCATTTCTGCTCAATTTTCCTATCGCCCTTGATTTTCAAGTAATCTATTCTGATCTTCCTATCCCTTAATCTTTCAGAATGGTCCAGACAAGGAACACAGTAGGAGGCACATCAGAACCAGCTGAGCAGAATGTGCCCAAAACTCTTGCACTCCCGCCGCCTCCATCTACTCCAGCAGTTACTCTAGATGGGGCACAGCTACTCGGAGTGTTCCAGGGACTCGTAGAATCCCAGAAAGAACAGACTGCACTTCTACGGACCAGCCTCTCAGAAGCTCTTAGGTCCCAGGAGTCGCCACTCAAGAGGCCAGGGAGTGCCAAAGACTTCAAGAACCTTAGACCCCTAGAATTCTACGGAACTGAGGGCATTCTCTATGCCGATGAGTGGATAGAGAATGTCGAGAGACTCCTGAAGACTGCTCGGGTCCCTGATGATCTCAAAGTGGAGTCCGCAAGCCTGCAACTGTTCGACATAGCTCGAACCTGGTTCAGAGATGAACCCCAACTATCTGCTCCTGACCTCACCTGGGAGGACTTCAAGAGGCTATTCAAGGAGAAATTCTACCCCGAAGTGGCTCGGGAAGCTCTCGAAAGCCAATTCGAGAGACTGGAACAAGGTAACCTATCTGTTGATGAGTACACTGCTGAATTTAGCAGGTTGAGCCACTTTGCGGAGTACATGGTTCGTACCCCGGAGGACAGAGCCCGTAGATTCAAGAAGGGGCTGTCTCCGGATATTCGCCTTGCTGTCACCACTAGTCGAGCTCGCACCTACGAGGAAATCTTGAGCGTGGCACAAGGCGTTGAGAGAGACATGGGGCATAAACTAAAGCGAGAGAGAGATACCGGAAATGCGGGACCCAACAAACGCCCTTTTCAACAACAACAACAGCAGAGGGTCCCGCAGCAAACTCAGCGTCCTCTCCCTCGAGCCCCAGCACCCCAACACCAGGCTCAAGGACAGAACCAACAAGCTGCCGCTTGTAACTTTTGCCAAAAACCAGGTCACACTTGGCAAGTCTGCAGGAAGAGGCTAGGTGCCTGCCTCTACTGCGGCTCAGCAGCGCATCAAATGAGGGACTGTCCTGCTGCTCAAGGACGCCCAGCTGCACCAAAGGCTCCAGTCCAGGCCAGGCCCCCAGCAGCACAGCAGAGGGGACCCCCGCTTCCAACTCAACAACAACGCTTTGCTCAGCACCAACAGCAGCAACAGAGGGGTGCACCTCAGCAAGGCCGTGCTTTTGCAATGACTCTGGAAGAAGCTGAAGCCACAGCAGACGTGATCACAGGTTTCGTGCTTATAAATTCAATACCAGCCATTACTTTATTTGATTCTGGAGCTTCACATTCATTCATGTCAGTAGATTTCCTTATGAAGCATAGCTTAATCACTGAACCCCTTAGGAATTGTTATAAGATCATTACCGGTGGAGGAATTATCCCGGTTAGTGATGCATGTAACAATTATCCTATTACATTATGTGGAAGAGAACTATATGCTAGGCTACTCGTAATGCCAGTTCCCAGTTTTGACATTATACTGGGTATGGATTGGTTGAGTCAACACCATGCCACTTTAGACTGTCACAGAGGTAGTGTAATCTTCAGGCCCCCTGACAAGCCAGAATTTGAATTTGCTAGGGGTTCTAGAGAAATGGGTAGTAACAAAATTTGTGGAGCCCTAGTAACAGAAGAATTGTCTATCATCTCTGAATATCTTGATGTCTTCCCTGAGGATCTCCCAGGATTACCCCCAGACCGAGAAGTTGAATTCTCTATTGACTTAGTGCCGGGAGCAGCGCCAGTATCTCAAAATCCCTACAGAATCAACAAGAAGGAGATAATAGAACTAAATAAGCAAATCAAAGAGTTAGAAGACAAATGCTTTATTAGGTCTAGTGTCTCACCCTGGGGAGCTCCAGTATTATTTGTGCCCAAGAAGGACGGAACATCCCGAATGTGTATTGACTATAGGGCTTTGAATGCCTTAACAATTAAAAATAAGTATCCCCTACCCAGGATAGATGACTTATTTGATCAATTAAGTGGAGCTCGGGTATTTTCAAAGATTGACTTAAGGTCTGGTTACCACCAAGTAAGGGTGAGGAAGGAAGACATCCCTAAAACTGCTTTCAATACCCGGAACGGACACTACGAATTCTTAGTAATGCCGTTCAGGTTGACGAATGCACCAGCAGTTTTTATGAACTTAATGAACAGAGTCTTTCAGCAATATCTAGACAAATTTGTAGTGGTCTTTATTGATGATATTTTGATCTACTCCAAGACCCCCGAAGAACATGAAGAACATTTGAGGCTAGCATTAGAGACTTTGAGGAAGAAAAAACTCTATGGAAAATTATCTAAATGTGCATTCTTTCTAGACAAAGTAGAATTCTTGGGACATGTTGTGACTGGAGATGGAATAGCAGTAGATCCTAAGAAGATAGCGGCAGTAGAATCATGGCCCACTCCAGACTCTGTAGCAGAGATTAGAAGCTTCCTGGGACTAGCTGGCTACTATCGGAAGTTTGTGAAGGACTTTGCTAGGATTGCGGAACCCATGACAAAATTAACAAGGAAGGATGAAGAGTTCATCTGGACTGCTGAATGTCAGCATGCTTTTGAAGAACTGAAGAAAAGGCTGACTACTGCCCCTATTCTGACCTTGCCTTCTGGAACCGGAGGTTTCGCTATTTATAGTGATGCTTCTGGAAAAGGTCTAGGTTGTGTATTGGAGCAGAACAAGAAAGTAATAGCATATGCCTCTAGACAGCTTCGACCTCATGAAAAGAACTATCCAACTCATGATTTAGAATTGGCAGCTATCATTTTTGCTCTCAAGCTATGGAAGCATTATCTTTATGGAAAAAAGGTGAAAATATTTACGGACCATAAAAGTCTAAAATATATCTTCACTCAGAAAGAGCTGAACATGAGGCAAAGAAGGTGGCTGGAACTAATGAAAGACTTTGATATCACCCTTCAATATCACCCTGGGAAGGCCAATGTTGTTGCTGATGCTCTAAGCAGATATCCTATGGCGATGTACTTGACTATGGACCGACACTTGCTCGAGGACCTGGAAAGTTTAGGTATTGAGGTAATTATCCCAGGAAAAGAAGGCCAAATAATGAACTTGCAAATTCAGTCTACCTTAATAGACAAGATCAAGGAGACTCAGTTTCAAGACGAAGGCCTGCGAAGCCTTCGAGGTCAAGTGCAAGCTGGATTAGTGGAGGATTTCAGAATTCATGAAGATGGATCACTGAGGCATGGAGATAGATTATGTGTACCTCAAGGAGATATAAGAGAAGAAATTATGCAAGAGGCGCACAGATCACAATACTCTATACATTCAGGAGCCAACAAGATGTACAAGGACCTGAGGACGCATGTTTGGTGGCATGGCATGAAAAGAGAAGTAGCCAGGTTCGTATCTCGTTGTTTAGTGTGCCAGCAAGTCAAGGCAGAAAGACAAAGACCTGGAGGATTGCTTTAACCACTACCCATTCCGGAGTGGAAGTGGGAACATATTACAATGGATTTTGTTTCCGGACTTCCAAGGACACCTAGTGGAAAGGATGCAATTTGGGTGATAGTAGATAGACTGACCAAGTCTGCACATTTTCTACCTTTCAAAGTAAGGCTATCTACAGAGAAGCTGGCAGATTTATATATCAGACATATTGTTAGGTTGCATGGAGTTCCAGTAAGTATTATCTCCGACCGAGATTCAAGATTCACCTCTCACTTCTGGAAGAGCTTACAAGCCAGCTTGGGGACTCAACTCAAATTCAGCACAGCTTATCATCCCCAAACCGATGGACAATCGGAACGTACAATCCAGACACTTGAAGATATGCTCCGTACATGTGTTCTGGATTTTGGAGGATCCTGGGAAGACTATCTACATCTTGTGGAGTTCTCTTATAATAACAGTTACCAAGCAAGTATTGAGATGACTCCATTTGAAGCTCTGTATGGACGAAGATGTCGTACCCCGCTATCATGGGACGACGTTGGAGAAAGAGCCCTACTGGGACCAGAGATGGTGATCGATTCAACTGAGAAGGTAAAACAAATAAGAAAAAGACTTCGGGTGGCTCAAGACAGGCAACGACATTGGGCAAATAGCCACCGAAGGCCCTTAGATTTTGAGGTAATTAAATTTATGAAATTTAAGTCAATTTAAATATTTTGATTATGGAACTAAAACTTGATTATAACTTTATTAAAGGTTGGAGAGCTGGTATTCTTGAAGATCTCTCCGATACGTGGCACCATTAGGTTCGGAAGGAGTGGAAAACTCAGTCCAAGATTTATTGGACCTTTTGGCATACAGGAGAAAATCGGAGAAGTGGCATACCGTCTGATATTGCCACCCTCTCTGGATGGAGTCCATAACGTCTTCCACATGTCACAGCTGAGGAAGTATGTGTCAGATCCCAGCCACATTTTGGATCACTCAGAGCTCGAAGTAGGCCCAAGTTTGACTTACCAAGAGCAACCCGTGGAGATACTGGATCGATCGGAGAAAGTTCTACGGAACCAGGTTATTTCCCTTGTTCGTGTAGCCTGGAAGCACCATTCTCCCGGCGAATCCACCTGGGAGCGAGAAGACGAGATTAGAGAGCGCTACCCTTATCTTTTTGAACCCTGAGGTATATTTAATTCTCGGCCTTTCCTTTTCGTGCCATTGTTATTCTTAAATTTCGAGGACGAAATTTTTATAAGTTGGGTAGATTGTAAACCCCCTGAATTTTCAAAATTATTAAAACTTGGATTTTTCCCAATTTTCAGGAATTTTCTGAAATTAAAATCAAGATTCTTAATTATTAAATAATTTTTAATTGTTAATAAAATAATATTAAAATATCATAGAAATAATATTTTTGGGTGTAAAATGAAAAACTGGACTTAGGGTAATTTTTCTGGATTTTTTGGGCCTTAGACCTATTTTTAAATGCCTAAAAACTATTTTACTAATTAATTAATTAAACTGTTTATTATTATTATTATTATTATTATTTATATATATATATATTTTTTATTTTTCTTGGGCCGGCCCAGCAGCCCAGCCCACAGCCCGCTCCCTTGCGGGTCGGGCGGGTCTGCCCGGACCCGACCCGCTAGCCGCCCGACCCGGGCGACCGGCTCTCCCCCACGACCCCGTCCCTGCGCTTTTTTCGGCGAGCTCCGCGCCACCCGCCGCTCCGGCCGGCTCGCCCCGCCCTCCGCGGCCACGACCCCCCCTCGCCCCGCCTTGGCCGGCCCTCCTCCCTCCTATATAAGCTTCCCCCTCTTCTTCTTCCCCCTCACTTCACCCTAACCCTAAACCTAACTCCGGCCACCACCCGCCACCGTGCAGTCCCGACCTCGTCGCCTTGCCCTCGCCGAGTCCCCGCCGCAGCGCCTCCTCCTCTGCTCCTCCTCCGGCGCCACCCTCTCGACCACCACCAGCAGCAGCTGCCCCTTCCCCTCGAGCCGAGCCCCTCGCCGGCAGCAACTTCCGGCGCTGCCCCGCTCCGCCGTGCCTCCGCCCGGCCGCGCCCCAGCGCCCCTGACCGCCTCCGGCCAGCCAACGCCGCCTCAGCCTCCGGCCGGCCCGGCCGCAGCTCCCAGACCTAACCCTAGTCCTAATTTTGGACTCGGACACGTCGAACCGTGTCGGACACAATTTGACCCTGATTTTTGGGTCCCCTTCAGGTGCGTGTAACTTTTTGTTCGTAGCTCTGTTTTCGATTTCGTAAATTGCGTTGCGAAGCCTGTATGACCCTCTCGGTGTCCGGATAAACCGCTCGGGGCATCGCGTCCTGTGGTGATCGCACACCGCGATCCAAAAACAGGAAAAACCAGACCCTGTTTTACCCCGAAACTGAGTATGCCCCGCCAAACGGGACGACTTGGTCGCGTGCGGTCTTCACAGATACGTGCGCATCGTCGATACGGACGTGTGAGATTTCGCGGAAGCTAATTCGGGTGTGCGTGCACACCGAAATCAACGCGTATCCGCGGACATCGCCCCGTATCCGACTTTTCTGTAATTTGTCCTAACTTCTTGTACACTCGTCGGATCGAGACGAAACTTGCGCCATCGGACTCGTAGCGATACGCTGGTCCTGTGGGTCAAGTTTGGTTCGATTCTGAGAACGTTGACGAAATCGCGTGTCGTGGGCCCCACAGGCCCCGCTCATCGGAATCCAAATCTGGAAGTTTCGTTGGGTTCGTATCAGCGTTCCTGACCTGTTGACACTAAGTTTGGTGAATTTGGAGACCTTTGACCCGGACACGTTTTTCGGCGCAAAGCGGGCCCACCGGCGGACCCCGTTTTGACCCGAAACTGCCGTTTTTGCCCTTGTCTCCAAATTGGACCCAAGGACAGGCATTTCTAGCTATTTGACATCTTCTGAGCATGATGGTAATGTCTATTTCAGCTTTTGGACTTATCTCTGGAAAATTTTCCCGAGTACAATCAATTGGATCCAAACGACAGGCAAGTACCTGCACCTCAAGTTAAATCTTTATATTGTGATAATTAATTCCCTGCTTTACTAGTACCCTTGATGATTACACCTAGTGTTAGGAATACTGGATTTCATGTCTTGAATATTGGAGTTCATGTCTTGTTTTTCATGTCGGGTGGGAGAATACTAGAAGGCATGTAGCTTACCCTTTCCCCTGCCATGTTTAATAGCTGTTGGTACGCGACTGTACCCTCAGCCGGATCTTGATTATTCCTGTCTAATAGCCGTTTATGACGGCCGGATTAGCCTTATAAACCCCTACATGCCAACTATGTATTCTAAAATAAACACAAGTTCACACAGATAGCTTCTGGTCTTGTTATAGTTCTTGCTGACTGTTGTAGTTTCATTTCCTGTCTCATTTATTTCTGTTTTCTCATATTCCTGTTTATAGCACTAACTCTGAGATATTGATGTTCTTTATGCGATTTTCTCAATATGATACTCAATTTAATTGTCATAAATATTTAGTTTAATCTTGTTGTGCATTGTGTACTTTGCTCCTTTCCTGACTGGATTCGTTGATTTAGGCGATGATGAGGACATTGCCCCTACCTATTATGGTCCCTATGAGGGAACAGATGACACTTATGAGGAGCCAGATCCCACCCAGGAGACCCCTGCTGCAGAGTATATAGCAGTAGCTATTTTATTTATTGCTCTTTTATCTTAGTAATCGGGTTTGTCCCCGATTTCAATTCTGAATTCTGTACTAAACATTTGATCTGTTGTCACACTTATTTCATTTGAAATCTTAAGTATCTATTTCCCATTATTATCTTGCCTATGTTATTTGTGAATGAGCTAGATTAGTTAACTGTGGATTTGACCTAGACAGCGTACTACCGCCGACTCTGCGGCGTAGGCTGGACGTACCCACGCACTCGTGCCCGAATTTTCGGGTGCGGGTCGTGACACTGTTCTTATGAAAACAAAATGGCCTAGAGGGTTACCCTATGGAGGGGGTTGTCCAAGTAGGGACAGATCCAGAAATTAAAATTAAGGTGGGCTACAATGGATTATGGTGGGCTAGATGTAGACTAACCCATATATAAAATATATATAAAAAAAGTGTGAATTTTTTTTTTTTTTGTAGGTGGATCCGTCTCTATGTGTTTTAAGTCCAAAGTCTGATCAGACTTACCCCTATATCAACCCTGGTAGCAAGTAGAACTACTTTTATTTTTATTTTTATGTAGGATAATAGAAAACAAATATATCTATACTTTTAGTATTGGGTCATGAATGTGCTAAACAGCCTAAACTAGAATTATTGTGACATTAAATCCAAGTTGAATTCTATAAAATCCACTTGTGAATCTATTTAAATATTCTACTATTCATATGCCAATATAAAAAAATTCGAATATTCCACATGTTTATGTTTATGTTTATGTTTATGGACTAGTTAAATTAATTTTATGTCCGTCAAGTGCACATGGGTTAGCAAGTTGTTATATATCCTGAAATAAATTTCTTCTTTCCTTTTTTTTTATCATTATTATTATTATTGTAGAATCATCATTAACATAACTTTCATAGAACATATTGAATGTGCTTTGGTAGGAAGGTTGAGTGATTAGGAGAGTTTGATATTTGATTAAAAGACTACTTCACTTAATTAATCGTCTACCGACTCGAACATCTCTTCAAATGTCAAACGTGTATTACACTTGGCCCATCTGTCATAAATACACACTAATGCCTCACAATCTACTTACGTAATTATAATAAAGAGATTATTCCAAACCTTAAAGATTAATTTGATGTGAGATTAATAAACCTAAGTAAAGTTGATTCATGAGCAAGCAACCTACGTCGGAGCATCTATAATTTTGAAGGAGAAGCAAACTAATTATTTACTCAGTTGTGCGATGTGATCCAATCAAACTTAGGCATTAGATGATCACAACATAGAATAATCAAATTGTTCTTATCTTATGTTTTAGATGGACCTAATTATAAAAGTGGAAGTTAATTTATTGTTGCATGTCCATATGATGTAGAATAATCATATTCCCTTAAGACCATATTTATAAACAAAACATTTTAGGATGTATGGTTGATATTGCTAAGAATAATATAAATGTACAGTTATGACTAACTTTAGAATTTTGGTACTATAGTAAAAACTTTAACATGCTATTATAACGACTCTTGTAACTTTAAAAATTAGATTTAGTGGGGTTTTTTCTTAATATAATTGAGTATATACGTATTTTTTTACTTTTCGTACGAATATTTAACGTAAAGAAAAACTCTGCAAACGAAAATTATAACAATGATTGATATACGAAAAGATTGATTGGACCTTAGTGCCGAACAACTTACTAATTTCTAAAATATGCCATCTAAGCCAGTCTACATTCAAGCTTTTCTCCTCCCTTGGTTTGTTTATTATTATTATTATTATTATTATTATTATTATTTAGTTAAATTATTCTAATGGTACTCTAATTATAGTACTAGGGTTTATTTTTTTTTGCACTGTTCAGTTTTTATAAATTATTTTTTTGAAGCACAATAAGACAACTTCAAAATAATATTTGATAATACAAGTATTTTAATTATATTTTTGTACTACAAAATATGCTTTTAAATTGGTCTTGATATACTACACAATTGATGAAATATATTTCAAAAGAACAATTTATGCTTTTAAGTTGGTCTTGATATTTGTAAAATCGAACAGTAAAAAAATCAAGATGCCAAAAATATTCTAACGCTATAGTTGGAATACCATTAGAATAATGTAGACTTATTTTTCAAGTTTCTTCATAGAATCTTATCTTTCATATTTCTAACACCCCCCTCCCTCCTCCTTCCCAAATTAATTTTTTTTTCCTCCTAATTTGGAGGTAATACTAATAAAAAAGAAAGGAAGGGAGGAGATGTAAAAAAGTTATTAGCAATTTGGGGCAAAAAAAAAAATCCCAAATTAATAGCTTACAAAGAAATGTTTTTTTTTTCAATTTTTTTAGTAAGTCATGATATAACTTCTCGCTGTAACTGTATAAAATACGTAGAACACGAGTGATCTTTGTAGTTATCGAGAAAATATACAAGATCATGACTGAGTGACAAAAAATCAGTAGATCGAACCATTGAGTCGTATTATTCATTACATTTATAAATGGTAGGAGTTTAAGGATAATGGACCCAAAAGTCATACAACACAGCGTGCACAAAATTTTAAACATTATATCTGACATCTAAAAAAATAATTTAATAATAAAATGCGGCACATCTTCCTAGAAAGGGTTCAAATCGTCTTTGCATTTATGCGTTCCATATGTCAATTAGTGAATAATCCAAGGGCACATGCAAGGCATGTAAGCGAACACTTGTAGTTAATTAGATGAAAGTGAGATACAAAAAAGGTAGATTAAGACGAATAATTAGCGTGCTTTGTCAAATAGAAAATGAAATTAAGATGTATTCACATTAAAATGGAATTGCGGCTATACAAAGGTTAGAATATAACAATTTATAATTCATAGAAACAATTTTACAAAAAAAAAACATATAATAATTATCTAATTGTTGTAGTTGAAGTTGTATTCTCGAGAAAGTACTAACAATGTAGAATAGAATGAAATCAATCATAAACATAAAAGAGCATATACTTAACTAATAGTGTGATTATAATATAAATATAAGATATATAGAAATTATTGTATTGATTACATTTTTGACTATCATGGTATCAACGTTAATATTGGAATTAAATTGTATAATTAAATTATTTTTATGGTGATTAGTTATATATGGTGATTGGTTTGCTATGTATGGTGATTGGGGTATAAGGATTAAATTGTATTTATGGTGATTGGTCATGTGACTTAGGTCTCAAGTTGATATGTAGATGTATATATATGTAATATCACGATGAATGAAATACCAAGAATATTATCTCCTATCACCTTTTCACATGGTATCAGAGCATGACGGCTAAGGCACGTTTTATTCGAGCGGCATCGGTGGCGGTACGTCGAGCGACGACGACGACATGAAGAGCGACGACGGGACTTCTACGCCGGCGGCATCGCGGATCGATCCCACATTCCCGTATTACCTTGGTTCTAATGACAATTTGGGTAATACAATTACGAAAGTGGTCTTTCGTGGGGAGAATTGTGAGGAATGATCAAGATCTATTTGGCTTTCTCTATGGGCTCGACGAAAATTTGGATTTGTTGATGGGTCTATCAATAAACCTTCGGAGAAGGATCAATTGGAGGATTGATATTGCGTCTAATCGATGCTTCTGTAGTAAATTTTGCATATTATCGACGCTTCGGTGAAGTAGACAATACCATAGTTTGAGGAGGCGAAACCATTGTGGGATTAGCTCAATGTCCTATTTAACAGACATGCGGCTGGTGGTGGACGTGGACGGGGTGCAGAAGTGCGTGCTGCGGTGGCAGGACGTGGCTTTGTTGCTGCACAACCGCTGATGGTGCAGGCGGCGACGGTGTGCCGGGATTGACTTCGGACCAATGGCAACAACTTATTTCTATGCTTGGTAATTCTTCGGCCAAATCTTCAGAGGATCGTATGGTGGGTAAGTCCATTGCACCTTGGATTATTAATACAGGCGCCTCGAATCATTTAAGGAGAATTTGGATTTATTGTCGGAGTTGACGACAATGGATAACTATCTCGTTGGACTCCCGGACGGACTGTGGTTGCCTCGTGCTGTAGGCGTGTTGCTCTTGCACCATGTGTGGTTCTCACGAATGTTCTATTTGTACCTCAATTATATTATAATTTAATTTCTGTGGTCCATCTTATTGATGATATAAATTGTGTTTGTATAATTCACTAAAAAATTGTGCGTAATACAGGACCCAGTTTGAGGACCCTGATTGGCGTCGGTGAACGGCAAGGCGGACTCTACTACTTTCGTATTGTACTGAAGACTCAGACGTTGGCAGTGACTAGGACGATTTCTTTGGACATTTGGCATCAGCGACTTGGACATCCTTCTGATAAAGTAGTAAAGTCACTTCCTGTTGTCAGTAGCTCTAGTAGTTCAGTGAATAAGGCATGTAAAATTTGTCAACAGGCAAAGCAAACTCGAGATATCTTTCTTGTCAGTGACTCTCGGGCTGTTGTAATTTTTGATTTGATACATTGTGATCTTTGGGGGTCGTATCCTACGCCTTCTTCGTGTGCTATGAATTTGTTTTGTGATAGTCAATCTGCTTTACATCTTGCGCAGAACCCAGTTTTCGATGAGCGTACAAAACACATTGAGGTGGATTATCATTTTTTGAGGGATGATGTTCTTGCTGGAGTTATTCATTCATCTCATGTGCCAACGAATGAGCAACTGGCGGATGTTTTCACTAAAGCTTTTGGCAAACGACAATTTGAGTTTCTTTTATGCAAGTTGGACATTTGTGACTTGCATTCTCAAACTTGAGAGGGTGGGGGGAAGGGTTGTCACGCCCCAGTCCCAAAATGCCGAGGGACTGGAGATACGTGGCAATGGCCAGCAGCACGCACCGATGGATAACCCAATTTAATGGAACCATCAGGGCGTACTTAAGCTGTAAATAAGGTCTACTACACAAGTCACACTAATCTCATCCATAAAGATAAAGAAATAAACTGCATACTGAATGGAAATAAGTAGCAACAACAAATCACAGCAAGTCAGTCGGAGAAACAATCCGACTTAAGTCTGAATAAACTGGCTCTATAGGCCAGGAACAAAAAGAGATAACATGAAATAAATGAGTACTGGAACAGGCACTCAGGAGAAGTCCTCGGCAGTCACCTCGTCTTCAGTGTTCGGTTCAGCTCCAGCAATAGCTTCAGCTCCGGTCCCGTATACCTCGGGATACTGCTCCTCAGCTAAACCTGGGGACATAATCCATTCCAGGTCCTCAGTGGACATAGCAAGGCACAAAATAAAATAAGCCAAATGAATAAGCAGTGCAATAAACAAATGAACAGCAGGGTAAACTAAGTAACCATCTATGTGATATGCAAATGAGAGCAACACTAGTACTCAGGCTGAGACCGCTACAAGCTCTGTGTCGGGGAGCCGGTAGCAGTAATAACACGTAAAAGGTCTAGCTCTGCTGGAGAGTCTACAACCTCACAATAATAGTAGATATATATATAACAGCCTGTAGCCTGTGTGTCTCTCCCCACCAATGTAATCACGCAAGCCATGACCATAACATCTCATGTCCATGTCAGCGGGATTATAACTAATGCAACAAGTCATACTGTCTATAATAAATGTCTCTATCAAGTCCTGTATCCTATACAGAATCACCACGAATATCTCAGGAGGATTCTGTCCATGATAGTGTCAAGTGTCCTGGGTTGTAGGGTACTTGATAGGTCAAGTACAAAGTAAGGGGATCGTAAATCCATCTCTAAATGACGAACCCAACACCGCGTACGGTATCGGCACCCGACTATGACCGGACACTAGGTACGTCATACGTTCCCTAGGTTAAGCAGTTTAAATCAGTTTATATGAATTTGCACAAGAAATCCAGCAGAGTACTTTTACAGAAAATATGAAAATAATGACTGCAAGTTTGGCAAGGTGCACTTGCCTAATATTTGAATTCCACTTAGGTCCTGTTTCCCGAAAATTTCTAAAGATATCTCCGAAAGCTGAAATAAATAGTACCATCATGCTCAGAAGGTGTCAAACAGCTAGGATCACCTGTCCTTGGGTCCAATTTGGAGACAAGGGCAAAAACGGTAATTTCGGGCCAAAACGGGGTCCACCGGTGGGCCCGCTTTGCACCGAAAAATATGTCAGGGTCAACGGTCTCTAAATTCACCAAACTTAGTGTCAACAGGTCAGGAACGCTGATACGAACCCAACGAAACTTTCAGATTTAAATTTCGATGAGCCGATCACGAAATCGCCCGTCGAGTGGGGCCTATGGGGCCCACGACACGCGATTTCGTCAACGTTCTCAGAATCAAACCAAACTTGACCCACAGAACCAGCGTATCACTACGAGTCCGATGGCGCAAGTTTCATCTCGATCTGACGTGTGTGCACAAAGTTAGGGTAAATTACAGAAAAGGCGGATACGGGGCGATGTCCGCGGATACGCGTTGATTTCGGTGTGCACGCACACCCGAATCAGCTTCCGCGAAATCCCACACGTCCGTATCGACGGTGCGCACGTATCTGTGAAGACCGCACGCGACCAAGTCATCCCGTTTGGCGGGGCGTACTCAGTTCCGGGGTGAAACAGGGTCTAATTTTTCCTGTTTTTGGATCGCGGTGTGCGATCACCACAGGACGCGATGCCCCGAGCGGTTTGTCCGGACACCGAGAGGGTCATACAGGCTTCGCGTAAAAATTTACAGAATCGAAAACAGAGATCCGAGGTACAAGTTACGAGTACCTGAAGGGGACCCGAGAAACCGGGGTTTTCCTGTGTCCGACACGCGAGTTCGTGTCCTGCGGTGTCCGGCCTAGGGCTGGGCTTCACAGTGTCCGTGTCTCCTGTTGGCGGACACGGTGGAGGCGACTCAGGGTGGTGAGGGGCCGGCTAGGTCTCGGCGGCGCGTGCTGCTCCGGCGGAGGGGAGAACAGCCGGAGGAGGAGGGGTTCTGGAGAGGGTTGGCCGGCGTCGGCGCTGGAGGAGCTGGGCGGCTCTCGGCTCCGGGCGGAGGAGGGGGAAATGGCTGGGAGGCGAAGGAAGAAGAGGAAGGGTGGAGATGGGAGGCTCCGGCGTGGTGCTCGGCCGAGGGCAGCGGCTAGGGGAGGGGACGGCGGTCGCCGGAGTTCGGGGTGGTTAGGGTTAGGGTTTCGGCTTAGGGGGAAAGGGAGGCGGAGGAGAGGGGATTAAATAGGGCTCGAGGGAGGGGTTCGGCCGGGGCGACGTGGGCGAGGGTTTCGGAGGGGGAGGCGGTCGTGGAGGAGGACGTGGCCGGCCGGAAAACTCGGCTCCGGCGGAGTCTGCGGGGAGAGGGAGTCGTGGGTTGGGGGTGAAGATGCGGGTCGGGTCGGGCGCGGGTTCGGGTCTGGCCGACCCGCCCGACCCGTTAACAGCGGTGGGCTGGGTTCTAACGGGCTCGGACCACTGGGCCGGGCCGGGCCCAAAACAGTAATTAACAGTAAATATAAATAAAAAATAATAATAATAATAATAATAATAAATTAATTTAATTAGAAAATAGTTTTTAGGCTTTTAAAAATAGGTCCGAGGCCCAATAAAATTCCAGAAAATTACTCTAAGTCCGGTTTTCTATTTTACACCATAAAATCATATTTTTATTTCATTTTAATGTTATTTATTGGCAATTAAAAATTACAAACTCACTATAGGGCCTATGTAATTTCCTGAAAAATTGCATATTAATTCCAAAAATTGATTTTAAAAATCTAAAAATATAGGGTGCTTACAATCTACCCCCCTTAAGAGGATTGCGTCCTCGCAATCGAAGGGTAAACTATAAAGGCAAGATTTACAAAATTAAAGAATGCTTAGGTTCTACCTGATTCTGCAAATAGGTGCGGATAACGCTGACGCATAACATCTTCTCGCTCCCAGGTCGATTCGCCAGGAGAGTGCTGCTTCCAAGCTACTCGAACCAGCCTGATTGTCTGCCCTCGCAGTGTCTTCTCGCTGGTGTCGAGTATACTCACTGGCTGTTCTTCGTATCTCAGGTTAGGTCCCACCGAAATCTCGGAATGATCAACTATATGATTTGGGTCCGTCACATATCTCCTCAGTTGTGAGACGTAGAATACGTCATGCACTCCCTCTAAGGATGGAGGTAATCCAAGACGGTAAGCCACCTCACCGATGCGCTCTAAGATATCAAATGGCCCAATGTACCTTAGGCTCAACTTGCCTCTGCTGCCGAATCTGATAGTACCTCTAGTGGACGAGATCCTCAAAAATACATGCTCTCCTTCCTTGAACTCCAGGGGTCGTCTGTGTGCATCGGCCCAATGCTTCTGTCTATCCTGGGCTGCACGGAGATGGTTCTAAATCTGTTTTACTTTCTCCACTGTCTCTGTTACCAACTCTGGACCCAGTATTTGACGTTCGCCAACGTCACTCCAGCATATTGGCGATCTGCACTTCCTTCCGTACAACGCATCGAAAGGTGCCATCTGAATGCTTGCCTGATAGCTGTTATTGTAGGAGAACTCCACTAAGTGCAGATGATCTTCCCAAGATCCTCCGAAGTCCAGTATACAAGATCGCAGCATGTCTTCTAGGATCTGAATTGTACGCTCTGACTGTCCGTCTGTCTGAGGATGATAGGCAGTACTGAATTTGAGCCTGGTGCCGAGACTCTCTTGCATGCTCCGCCAGAAGTGAGATGTAAATCTTGAGTCTCGATCTGATACAATACTAACCGGCACTCCATGTAATTTTACGATCTGTCGCATATACATGTCAGCTAGTACTTCCGTGGATTGTCCGACTCTGAACGGCAAGAAGTGAGCCGACTTAGTAAGTCGATCTACGATGACCCATACTGCATCCTTACCACTAGGGCTTCTTGGAAATCCAGTGACGAAGTCCATGATAATATGCTCCCACTTCCATTCAGGGATGGGAAGTGGCTGCAACATACCTGCAGTCCTTTGATGCTCGGCCTTCACCTGCTGGCAGACTAAGCATTTTGCCACAAATCGGGTAATCTCCCTTTTCATTCCATGCCACCAGTAATATTGTCTTAAGTCTCGGTACATCTTAGTTCCTCCTGGATGAACCGAGTATATGGAGCTATGGGCTTCTGTCATCAACTCCTGCCTTAATTCTCCATTCGGAACACATAGGCGATTCCCGCACCTTAATATTCCGTCCTCGTGGATGCGAAGTCCCGTTTGCATGCCTGCTTCAGTTCTCTCTCTCAGCCTTCGGAATCTGGCATCATTAGGCAAAGCTTCCTTGATTCTCTCCACCAGCGATGACTTTACTTCGAGGTTAGCCAGCAAACCATTTTGTCCAGGTAGAACAACCTCTATCTGAAGATCTTGTAAGTCTTGCAATAGCTGAGGCTGCTCCATTAAGAAATAAGCCGAGGGTTTTCTGCTGAGGGCGTCGGCTACAACATTTGCTTTCCCCGGGTGGTACTGCAGATCGATGTCAAAGTCCACCATCAACTCGAGCCAACGCCGTTGCCTCATGTTTAGCTCCTTCTGTGTATAAACATATTTCAAGCTCTTATGATCAGTGAATATTTCGACCTTCTCTCCATACAGATAATGTCTCTAGATCTTCAATGCAAAAATCACTGCAGCTAGCTCCAGGTCGTGTGTCGGGTAGTTCTTCTCGTGGACCTTCAGCTGCCTCGATGTATAAGCGATAACCTTGCCATGTTGCATCAAGACACAACCTAGTCCACTACCGGACGCATCACTATATACAACAAAACCTCCTGACCCTGAGGGAAGAGTCAAGACTGGTGCTGTTGTTAGACGCCTCTTCAATTCTTTGAAGGCATTCTGGCATTCTTCCGTCCATAGGAACTCCTGATCCTTCCGTGTCAGCTTAGTCATCGGTTCTGCGATCCTTGAAAAATTTTCTACGAACCGCCGGTAATACCCAGCAAGTCCAAGAAAACTTCTCACTTCCGCAACAGAGGTAGGGGTAGGCCAGGTTTCTATAGCAGTGACCTTTTCTGGGTCCACAGACAGTCCTTCACCCGAGATAATATGTCACGACCCGCACCCGGAAATTCGGGCACGAGTGCGTGGGCACGTCCAGCCTACGCCGCAGTGTCGGCGGTAGTACGCTGTCTGGGGCATAATCACAGGTAATATAAAGTCTATCTCATCCACAAAAGTAAATAGACAAGGAAAATAACAGGAAAAAGAATGCTGAGATTTCATAATATTTAATCGGTGACAACCAATCCACAGTTAATACAAGCCAGAAGATAAATCGGGGACAAACCCGAGTATATGCTGAAAAGGAAAGAATAAGCAGCTACAGCTAACTGATCCACAGAAGTAGCCTCCTGGGGGAAACTGGCTCCTCATGTGTGTTACCTGCTAACTCGTAGGGATCATAATAGGTAGGGCAAAGTTCTCATCATCGCCTAAATCAACGGATCCAGTCAGGAAAGGAGCAGAGTACACAATGCACATCAAGATTAAACTAAATATTTATGACAATTAGATTGAGCACCATATTGAGAAAATTGCATAAAAGAAACATCAATATCTCAGAGTAAATGCTATACACAGGAATATGAGAAAGCAGGAATAAATGTGACAGGAAATGAAACTACAACAGTCAACAAGAGCCATAACTAGACAAGAAGCTATGTGTGTGAACTTGTGTATTTAGAATACCTAGTTGGCATGCAGGGGTTTATAGGGTTAAACCGACCGTCATAGACGGCTATTATTCACGAATAATCGAGATCCGGCTGATGGACAGTCGTGTACCAACAGCTATTATTCACGACACGGGTCAGGGTAAACTACATGCCTTTCAGTATTCTCCCTCCCGACACGAAAAATAAGACATGAACTCCAATATTCAAGACATAAAATCCAGTGTTCTAGCACTACGTGTAATCATCAAGGGTACATGTAAGGCAGGGAATTAACTATCACAATATAAAGATTAAACTGGAAGTGCAGGTACTTGCCTTTGTTTGGATCCGATTAATAGTTCTTGGGGAAATATCCAGAGATGAGTCCAAATGCTGAAATAAACATCACCATCACGCTCAGAAGATGTCAAATAGCTAGAAACGCCTGTCCTTGGGTCCAATTTGAAGACAAGGGCAAAAACGGCAGTTTCGGGTCAAAACGGGGTCCGCCGTTGGGCCCGCTTTGCACCGAAAAACGTGTCCAGGTCAACGGTCTCCAAATTCACCAAACTTAGTGTCAACAGGTCAGGAACGCTGATACGAACCCAACGGAACTTCCAGATTTGGATTCCGATGAGCCGAACACAAAATCGCCCGTCGAGCGGGGCCTGTGGGGCCCACGACACGCGATTTCGTCAACGTTCTCAGAATCGAACCAAACTTGACCCACAGGACCAGCGTATTGCTACGAGTCCGATGGTGCAAGTTTCGTCTCGATCTGACGTGTGTGCACGAAGTTAGGGTGAATTGCCGAAAAGGCGGATACGGGGCGGTGTCCGCGGATACGCGTTGATTTCGGTGTGCACGCACACCCGAATCAGCTTCCACGAAAACTCACACGTCCGTATCGACGATGCGTACGTATCTGTGAAGACCGCACGCGACTAAGTCGTCCCGTTTGGCGGGGCAGATTCAGTTCCGGGGTGAAACAGGGTCTGGTTTTTCCTGTTTTTGGATCGCGGTGTGCGATCACCACAGGACGCGATGCCCCGAACAGTTTGTCCGGACACCGAGAGGGTCATACAGGCTTCACAACGCAATTTGCGGAATTGAAAACGGAGCTACGAGGCGAAAGTTACGAGTACCTGAAGGGGACCCAAAAATCGGGGTCTGGATCGTGTCCGACACGTGTCCGACTCGTGTCGGACACAGGGATTTAGGAATTAGGGTTAGGGCTTCCGGCCGTAGGCGGCGGCTTGGGCGGCGGAGGTGGGCAGCGTCGCTGCGGGGGAGGCCGAGGGCGGCGCCGGCGTTGCTGGCGGAGGCGGCGGCGAGCTGGGGGCGGCCGGAGCTGCTGCCGCTGCGGCCTGCTGCTACTGCCGGGGGAGAAGAAGAGGGAGGCGGAGGAGGGAGCTGCGGGCGGCGGCAACGTCGTCGGCGGAGCTGGTGGGAGGCGGTGGCGCGGGCGGCGCAGCCTGGGGCGGAGCCAGGGGGAGAGGGCGGCGACGGAGAGGTGGCTATGGCGGTGGAGATCGAACGGGGGGGGATTTTATAGGAGGGGACGGCGCCGGGCAAGGCGGGGGGGGGGGGTGGCGTCGTGCGCCGGGCGACGCGGGCGGGTGGTTGCGGAGCTGGCGGAGCGGCGGGCGGCGCGGCCGGCTGGAGCGGAGCGGGGAACGGGTCAGGCGGGGGAGAGGGCTGGGGAGCGGGTCGGGGTCCGGGCGGGTCGGGTTCAAGCGGACCCGACCCGACCCGTTAGGGTTTGGGCCGGAGGGGACTGGGCCGGGCCGGCCCAATGGGCCGTGGGCTGGGTATAATATAAATAATAATAATAATAATTAATAATAAAAATCAGTTAATTATATAATTAATTAAAATTAGTTTTTAGGCATTTAAAAATAGGTCTGAGGCCCAGAAAAATCCAGAAAAATTACTCTAAGTCCAGTTTTCCATTTTACACCCAAAAATATTATTTTCATAATATTTTAATATTATTTATTAACAATTAAAAATCATTTAATAATTCAAAACTCTGATTTTAATTACAGAAAATTCCCAGAAAATTCCAGAAATTGTGAAAAATCCTAATTTTAATATTTTAAAAAAAATCAGGGGCTTACATAATATGCCCTAAGAATGGCACCTTGTCCATACAGAACTCACATTTGCTGAGTTTGGCATATAGCTTCTCCCTTCTCAAGGTTTCTAGCACAATTATAAGGTGTTCCTCGTGCTCTTCGTGGTTCTTGGAGTAGACTAGGATATCATCAATGAACACCACCACGAACTTATCCAAGTACTGATGGAAGACCCCGTTCATCAAACTCATAAATACGGCGGGTGCGTTGGTTAAACCAAACGGCATAACTAGGAACTCATAATGTCCATACTTAGTTCTGAAGGCCGTCTTTGGGATATATTCCTTCTTCACCATAATCTGGTGATAACCGGATCTAAGGTCAATCTTTGAGAATACCTTAGCACCACTCAATTGGTCAAATAAATCATCAATGCGTGGTAATGGGTACCGGTTCTTAATAGTTACAGCATTAAGGGCTCTGTAATCAATGCACAGCCGTACAGATCCGTCCTTCTTGGGTACAAAAAGTATAGGTGCTCCCCATGGTGAAACACTGGGCCGGATAAATCCTTTCTCCAGAAGGTCGTCAACTTGTATTTTTAGCTCCACTAACTCCTTAGGTGCTAGCCGATATACCGATGAAGTAATAGGTTCGGCTCCTGGAGTTAGGTCTATTGTGAATTCTATCTCCCGATCAGGTGGTAAACCTGGAAGGTCGTCGGGAAACACATCCACAAATTCCGTTATGACTCTTGGGTAACTTGAATCTTCTTCTACAGTCAATACCCTAAGAGTTGGCTGGACCCCTTGTTCTACAGCCCCTCGTAGAAATTCAAACTCAGGAAGGCTAGGGGGTCTAAATATCACTTTTCCAAGCCGGCAATCCAGTGTCGCATGGTACTGACTTAACCAGTCCATACCAAGTACAACATCGTAATCAGACATAGAAAAGATCAGGAACTGGGCTCGCATCTCTCGGCCACAGACTACTACCGAACATGATCTACAAGTATCACTAACCGGGATAATTCCACCTCCCGTTAGAATTCTCTTCATCTTCGAGAGAGGTGCGGTAGCTATTCTATGTGTGGCTACGAAGCTAGCAGCAATAAATGAATGCGAAGCTCCAGAATCAAATAATGCTACAGCAGGAATTGAAGCTACTAATATGGTACCTGCTATCACTTCGCCTGCAGTAGCTTCCTCAGTGACTGCTAGTGCATATGCCTGACCTCATCCCTGAGCGGGACCCCTTTGCTGACGAGCTTGTTGGAACAATGCTGCCTGAGGTGGTAGAGGTGGCCTGGCTCCTCCAGGCCCTGTCTGTGTTGCTCCCCCAGCTGGAAGAGCTGCAGGTGGAGCGGGTCGATTCGGAACTCCCTCTCGACGTTCCGAGCAGTCCTTTGAGAAGTGTTGTCCAGATCCGCAAACCAGGCAGAGTCCCAGCTTGCGTCGACATTCCTTTTCAATATGTCCTACCTTGCTGCAGTAATGGCAAGTAGGCAGGTTCTTAGTTGCTGCTCTAGGAGGCGGGCTCTTCTGGGGCCGTTTAGCAGATTCCCCTGGTGATGACTTGGACGGTGCTGAGGAGAAGGGACGTTTCAGGCTTGATTCCCTCCGAGTAACGCGCTCCAGCCGACGTGCTGCAGCTCGGACGTCGGTGTAAGAGGTGGGCGCGACCGATCCGATTAACTTCTGAAGCTCGAACCTGAGCCCATCAAAGAACTTTTCCGCCTTCTCTTCTTCGGTAGGAATTAGCGAAGGGGCAAAGCGGCTCAGGCGAATGAATTCGGCGTTATATTCCTCCACCGTCATGTTGCCCTGGATCAGGCGGTTGAATCTGTCTCGGAGTTCTGACCGAGCCACAGCAGGGATGTACATTTCCTGGAAGAGTCTGGAGAACTCCTCCCAGGTAACCTGATCATGTTCGAGCCTTCTTTCTTCGGACAACCACCAATGATGCGCGTTGTCCGTCAGTTGCATCCTGACGGCAGTCATCCATTTGTCCCTTGGTAGTTCGGCGGCCTCCAACTGATGTTGTGTGTTCGTAAGCCATTCATGCACTTCAGTTGGTCCTTCCTTGCCCGAGAAGGTACGGGGCTTGAGTTGGCGGAAATCTGTAATAGATCCCGTCGCTGGCCGCCTATTTGGTGGATTTGCATGCTCCAATGCTGCGACTAGGCTGTTCCTTAGGTTCTCGGCCTCTCGGCGTTGGGTCTCCTGTTGAATCTGTTGTTGTGTCTGCATCATGGCGTAGAACATCTGAAACATTTACTGGCCGTCCATTGCCGATCCTGGGGGAAAGACAGGCATCGCAGGAGGGAACTGGGGAGGAGGCGGGATGTCATCACGCCTGAACCTGGAACTTGGCTGGCCAGTTTGATTGCTCTGAGAGGATTGTCCTCTAGTATCTGGCGTCGTTCCAGCTTCGCAGGTAAACCCTGCTTCAGTCGGTGTACCCAAGGGGGTCTCATCACCACTTCTGGGATCCATAACTCTGCACCAAAAGGAAACAATGAGAACGCACAGAGGAATCAAAACAGGATACAATTCAAGCAATTAAATTGAATTCGACATAGAGTTCAAAAATGATTCAATCAATGGATGAGATCCTATAACCTATCTTATTGCAGGCCTGTTCGGTCCCTAAGTTAAAATCGAACAATTTAGTTTTGACCTGCATGGGCCACCACAAAAACCATGTCACCCCCCAGTCCCAAAATGCCGAGGGACTGGAGATACGTGGCAATGGCCAGCAGCACGCACTGATGTATAATCCAATTTAATGGAACCATCAGGGCGTACTTAAGCTGTAAATAAGGTCTACTACACAAGTCACACTAATCTCATCCATAAAGATAAAGAAATAAACTGCATACTGAATGGAAATAAGTAGCAACAACAAATCACAGCAAGTCAGTCGGAGAAACAATCCGACTTAAGTCTGAATAAACTGGCTCTATAGGCCAGGAACAAAAAGAGATAACATGAAATAAATGAGTACTGGAACAGGCACTCAGGAGAAGTCCTCGGCAGTCACCTCGTCTTCAGTGTTCGGTTCAGCTCCAGCAATAGCTTCAGCTCCGGTCCCGTATACCTCGGGATACTGCTCCTCAGCTAAACCTGGGGACATAATCCATTCCAGGTCCTCAGTGGACATAGCAAGGCACAAAATAAAACAAGCCAAATGAATAAACAGTGTAATAAATAAATGAACAGCAGGGTAAACTAAGTAACCATCTATGTGATATGCAAATGAGAGCAACACTAGTACTCAGGCTGAGACCGCTACAAGCTCTGTGTCGGGGAGCCGGTAGCAGTAATAACACGTAAAGGGTCTAGCTCTGCTGGAGAGTCTACAACCTCACAATAATAGTAGATATATATAGAACAGCCTGTAGCCTGTGTGTCTCTCCCCACCCAATGTAATCAGGCAAGCCATGACCATAACGTCTCATGTCCATGTCAGCGGGATTATAACTAATGCAACAAGTCATACTGTCTATAATAAATGTCTCTATCAAGTCCTGTATCCTATACAGAATCACCACGAATATCTCAGGAGGATTCTGTCCATGATAGTGTCAAGTGTCCTGGGTTGTAGGGTACTTGATAGGTCAAGTACAAAGTAAGGGGATCGTAAATTCATCTCTAAATGACGAACCCAACACCGCGTACGGTGTCGGCACCCGACTATGATCGGACACTAGGTACGTCATACGTTCCCTAGGTTAAGCAGTTTAAATCAGTTTATATGAATTTGCACAAGAAATCCAGCAGAGTACTTTTACAGAAATATAAAAATAATGACTGCAAGTTTGGCAAGGTGCACTTGCCTGATATTTGAATTCCACTTAGGTCCTGTTTCCCGAAAATTTCCAGAGATATCTTCGAAAGCTAAAATAAACAGTATCATCACGCTCAGAAGGTTTCAAACAGCTAGGATCGCCTGTCCTTGGGTCCAATTTGGAGACAAGGGCAAAAACGGTAATTTCGGGCCCGCTTTGCACCGAAAAATGTGTCAGGGTCAACGGTCTCTAAATTTACCAAACTTAGTGTCAACAGGTCAGGAACGCTGATACGAACCCAACGAAACTTTCAGATTTGAATTCCGATGAGCCGATCACGAAATCGCCCGTCGAGTGGGGCCTGTGGGGCCCACGACACGCGATTTCGTCAACGTTCTCAGAATCGAACCAAACTTGACCCACAGAACCAGCGTATCGCTACGAGTCCGATGGCGCAAGTTTCGTCTCGATCTGACGTGTGTGCACAAAGTTAGGGTAAATTACAGAAAAGGCGGATACGGGGCGATGTCCGCGGATACGCGTTGATTCCGGTGTGCACGCACACCCGAATCAGCTTCCGCGAAATCTCACACGTCCGTATCGACGGTGCGTACGTATCTGTGAAGACCGCACGCGACCAAGTCATCCCGTTTGGCTTGACGTACTCAGTTCCGGGGTGAAACAGGGTCTGGTTTTTCCTGTTTTTGGATCGCGGTGTGCGATCACCACAGGACGCGATGCCCCGAGCGGTTTGTCCGGGCACCGAGAGGGTCATACAGGCTTCGCGTAGAAATTTACAGAATCGAAAACAGAGATCCGAGGTGCAAGTTACGAGTACCTGAAGGGGACCCGAGAAACCGGGGTTTTCCTGTGTCCGACACGCGAGTTCGTGTCCTGCGGTGTCCGGCCTAGGGCTGGGCTTCACTGTGTCCGTGTCTCCTGTTGGCGGACACGGTGGAGGCGACTCAGGGCAGTGAGGGGCCGGCTAGGTCTCGGCGGCGCGTGCTGCTCCGGCGGAGGAGAGAACAGCCGGAGGAGGAGGGGTTCTGGAGAGGGTTGGCCGGCGTCGGCGCTGGAGGAGCTGGGCGGCTCTCGGCTCCGGGCGGAGGAGGGGGAAATGGCTGGGAGGCGGAGGAAGAAGAGGAAGGGTGGAGATGGGAGGCTCCGGCGTGGTGCTCGGCCGAGGGCAGCGGCTAGGGGAGGGGGATGGGTCACCTTCAGGAAAAGCGAGTGGGTTAGCCTCACATAATTGTCGATATGGACTGAATGCTTTCTTTCCTTACTGCGGCGGTCGCCGGAGTTCGGGGTGGTTAGGGTTAGGGTTTTGGCTTGGGGGGAAAGGGAGGCGGAGGAGAGGGGATTAAATAGGGCTCGAGGGAGGGGTTCGGCCGGGGCGACGTGGGCGAGGGTTTCGGAGGGGGAGGCGGTCGTGGAGGAGGACGTGGCCGGCCGAAAAACTCGGCTCCGGCGGAGTCTGCGAGGAGAGGGAGTCGTGGGTTGGGGGTGAAGATGCGGGTCGGGTCGGGCGCGGGTTCGGGTCTGGCCGACCCGCCCGACCCGTTAACAGCGGTGGGCTGGGTTCTAACGGGCTCGGCCCACTTGGTCGGGCCGGGCCCAAAACAGTAATTAACAGTAAATATAAATAATAATAATAATAATAATAATAATAATAATAATAATAATAATAAATTAATTTAATTAGAAAATAGTTTTTAGGCTTTTAAAAATAGGTCCGAGACCCAATAAAATCCCAGAAAATTACCCTAAGTCCGATTTTCTATTTTACACCATAAAATCATATTTTCATTTCATTTTAATGTTATTTATTGGCAATTAAAAATTACAAACTCACTACAGGGCCTATGTAATTTCCTGAAAAATTGCATATTAATTCCAAAAATTGATTTTAAAAATCTAAAAATATAGGGTGCTTACAAGGGTATTGAAATTAAATTGTATCATTAAATTGTATTTATGGTGATTAGTTATATATGGTGATTGGCTGGCTATATATGGTGATTGAGGTATTAGGATTAAATTGTACTAGTATATATGCACGTGCTTTGCACGTATCTTGGAGTGGATGATTTTGATGAGTTGGTTTAACTTTGCTGCTTTTAATTATATAGGTTAAGAGTTCAACCATTGGAATTTCTTGGTAATAGCTTAAAAAACTTAGCAAGTAGCATGAACTCTTTGATTTCTATAATATATTAATGCATCCATTAAATGGTTGTCATTGGAATTTATTGTTGGTATTATTTTTAATTAGTAAATATAATGAAGGGTATTTTTGGGAAGAAAACTTTCACGGTGAAGCCTACTTTCCTCATTATATAGTAGAATAGATTTATGATGACTGATCATGTAACTTAGACCTCAAGTTAATATGTAAATATAAATAAATAAATAAATAAATAAATATATATATATATATATATATATATATATATATATATATATATATATGTGTGTGTGTGTGTAATATCATGATAAATAAAATACTTAAAATATATCTTCTATATTTTCTTCACAGTTAATAAGAACTACAATGATAACTATTGATCACTCATGGTATCAATATTAATAAGAACTACAATGATAACTATTGACATATCTACATATAAGACGAAGAAAACACAGGTCAATGCTTGTTGGTTTGACTGTGAAGAACCAAAATAAAATAATTTTGCCTGCAAATATTGAGGTATTATGCAAGTCTCCCTAAATAAGCTAAGAATGCATATTATCAACATGACAACATGTTTAATATATAAAGGTGGTCTGTTTCTATCCTTCAATATTTGAAAATATTGGTAAATTAAAATGGTATCAAAGTAAAACATAATGGGGGCGGAGCCATGAGTTGGCTCACCCCAAATTTTGAGCCACCCAAAATTGTGTGTGTTGTAGCACATATATCATTCGGTCTTAATTTTGATATATCCTATTTGATCGCTCTAATTCCTTCTATTAACTCCTGTCATTTAAAAAAAAAAAAAGAAGAAGAAGCCATCAAAAATATTTTCAAATTAATTTTTTTGATTGGTCAAAATTTAGATTAACTGTTATGCGAGTATATAATATTAACTAGCAATTATTTTGTTATTTACAAATTTTGGATATGAGAATTTGAGGTCTCAATTGCATTTTTAGAGTTATTGTAGTAGATATGGGAATTTGAGATCTCAACATAATATTTGTATACTTTTGAAGGATTGTAATATTTTTTGACGAAGAAATATTGTACATTGTTCAGTTTGATGATGATCTTGTATAGTCTTCGACTAGTGTCTAAAATTATTGTTCATTCAATTTGAACTGACGAGAGTCCCTTTTGCTCTTTCTGGGAGGTAAATTTTTTTTAAGAGTAGGGTACATATTGATGTATATGCTATTTTTTGACTTCGGTGGACTAAATTTAGTTTGTGGTCACTATAAGAGCCATTCCTGCAATTTATTTACAACAAGATCTTTTTCTATAGCTTTTAAATACTTGTATATAGTCCATTGCATTTCTCATTCTCAAAAAGATGACAATGTTGACTTAATAATCTCATTATTAAGTTCACTATAAAATAAGAGCGCGCGCGCGCACACGCACACACACTAGGCCAACCTTGTATTATGTTGAATGGTTTCACTCCTGATTGATAGTTGACCGGACCTGCCTATAGAAAAAACACTGATAAATGATATTGTTTTTATCATTTTTCATTTTTTAGTATATTGGACACGGTTCTTCATTGGTCAGACACGATATGGTATGTGTCACACCCCAGTCCCAAAATATCGAGGGACTAGCTACATGGCAATGGCCAGCAACACAACTCCAATGGACAAACCCAATTTAATAGACCCGTTAGAATGCACTTAAGCTGTAATAAATATAAATGCGGTCTACACCATCTATTACAGAATAATTTTAATCTCATCCACAGAAAGAAGTATAACTAAATATGATAAACTAATCAAGATAATAGATTAAAAAAAATATAGTCTATCAACAAGTCCAAATAAATAATGTTTCGGGGAACAACCCGATAAAATAAGTCAATACATAGATCCATGAGTCAAGATATAAAATAACTGGAAGCATAAATAAATGAGTATGTAACAGAATACTCAGGAGAAATCCTCTGGCACAACCCCGTCCTCTGGTGTCAGTACTGCTCCAGCGTCAGCTCTTGTCCCGTATATCTCAGAAATTTTTTCCTTTACTGTACCTAAGGACATAATCCGGATCCAGGTCCTCAGGGGACATAACAAGGTACATGAACAACTCAAGCCAAAAGAAATGCAGTAAATAAAAATAGATCCTCAGGGCAAGCTATGTAATCAGCTATGTGAAATACAATTTGAGAGCATCACTAGTACTCAGGCTGAAACCACTACAAGCTCTGTGTCGGAGAGCCGATAGCAGTAATATCACGAAGGGCCAAATACATGTGCCAAAGCTCTGGTACAGAGACTAAGGTACTCTCCAGTAACATAAGTATATATATATAATCAGCCTGTAGCCTGTGTGTCTCTTTCCACCCAATGTAATCTCACGTCTCACGTCCATAACACGCAAGATCATGACCTCTAGCTAGTACAACGAGTCATAATAATATCTATGTATGCAAGTCTTATGTCACGAATCCTGTAAACCTATACAGAATCACCATGAATAACTCAGAAAAGATTCTGTCACATAAATAGTGTCAAGTGTCCTATGGTGTGACGTACTTGGTAAAACAAGTACATAAAATATAGGATCGTGGAATCAACTCTCTAAGTGACATTACACGACTCCGCGTACGGCGTCGACATCCGAATCTTGTTCGGACGTTAAGCAATGTCTCACGGTTCTAGGTTGAACAGGTATATCACAGAATATATATAGATAAAAATAACTCAAATAATAAAGTCACAGGATCTACTGCAAGTTGGCAAGGTACACTTGCTTGTGTTCTGAGCTCCGTCAGTTGCTCCGATATAAGTGGGATCTCCAGGTACGCCTTCGGATGCTGAAACAAATATCACCATTATTCTCAGAATACTTAAAATAGCTAGGATTGACTACCCATAAGTCCAATTTGGACACAAGGGCAGAATTGACAGTTTCGGGTCAAAGCGGGGTCCACATGTGGCCCACTTTGCACCAAAATACGTGTCAGAGATAAAAGTTTTTCAAATTCGTCAAACTTAGTGTCTACGAGTCCAGAACGATGATATGAACCTAACGGAATATCCAAAACTGAATTTCGATGAGCCGGTTACGAAATCGTCTGTCAAATAGAACCGTGGGGCCCACGAAATGGTGCTTCGTCAACGTTCTCAGAATCGAACCAAACTTGGGTCACAGGAGTAAACACCCTAAATTTTTAGATATTTTTTTAATCAATTTTGCTATTTAATATGCATTTTTCAGGAATTTACATAGGACCTGTAGAGAGTTTGTAATTTTTAAATGCCAATAAATAACATTAAAATGAAATAAAAATATGATTTTATGGTGTGAAATAGAAAACCGGACTTAGGATAATTTTCTGAGATTTTATTGGGCCTCGGACCTATTTTTAAAAGCCTAAAAAACTAATTTCTAATTAAATTAATTTATTATTATTATTATTATTAATTACTGTTATTGTTTTCTTTATATTTTTGTTTTTCTTGGGCCCGGCCCGGCCCAGTGGGCCGAGCCCATTGAACCCAGCCCAGCCTCACACCCCTAGCGGGTCGGGCGGGTCCGCTCACCCGGAGCCCGCCGCCCGACCCGACCCGCTTCTTCATCCCCTCTCCCCTGTCACCCCACGACCGCCCGAAATCTCCGCCGCCGCCGCGTTTTCCGGTCGGCCACGACCCCACGTCGCCTCCCCCTCCGGACCCCTCGCCCACGACGCCCCGGCCAGCCCTCCCTCGACCCCTATAAAAACCCCTAGCTCCGGCCTTCCTCCTCCCTCAATCCTCCCCTACCCGAGCCCTCACCGGAACCCTAGCCGCTGCCCTCAGCCCCTCGCCTGAGCCCGCCGACCAGCGCTCCTCCAGCGCCACCCCGACCTCGCTCCAGCGCCGACCCCGGCGACCCTTCCTCTTCTTCCTCCTCCTCCTCCTCCTCCAGCAAGCAAAACCCCCCAGGCCGAGCCGACCCTTCCCAGGCCGAGCCGACCCCGACGCCGGCCGTCCCTAGCTCCCCAACCCCCTCGGCGCCGCCCTAGCCGGCCGACGATGCCTCGACCGTCCAGCGCTCTTCCAGCGAAGCCCCGGACACGCGGACATAGCCCAGCCCTAGGCCGGACACAGCGGGACACGAACTCGCGTGTCGGACACAGTTCAAAACCCAGTTTCTCGGGTCCCCTTCAGGTACTCGAAACTTGCACCTCGGATCTCTGTTTTCGATTCTGTGAATTTCTACGCGAAGCCTGTATGACCCTCTCGGTGCCCGGATAAACCGCTCGGGGCATCGCGTCCTGTGGTGATCGCACACCGCGATCCAAAAATAGGAAAAACCAGACCCTATTTCACCCCGGAACTGAGTGCGCCCAGCCACACGGGACGACTTGGTCGCATGCGGTCTTCACAGATACGTGCGCCTCGTCGATACGGACGTGTGGGATTTCGTGGAAGCTGATTCGGGTGTGCGTGCACACCGGAATCAACGCGTATCCGCGGACATCGCCCCGTATCCGCCTTTTCTGCAATTCACCCTAACTTTGTGCACACACGTCGGATCGAGACAAAACTTGCATCATCGGACTCGTAGCGATACGCTGGTCCTGTGGGTCAAGTTTGGTCCGATTCTGAGAACGTTGACGAAATCGCGTGTCGTGGGCCCCACAAGCCCCGCTCGACGGGCGATTTTGTGATCGGCTCATCGGAATTCAAATCTGAAAGTTCCGTTGGGTTCGTATCAGCGTTCCTGACCTGTTGACACTAAGTTTGGTGAATTTGGAGACCGTTGACCCTGACACATTTTTCGGTGCAAAGTGGGCCCACCGGTGGACCCCATTTTGGGCCGAAATTGTCGTTTTTGTCCTTGTCTCCAAATTGGACCCAAGGACAGGCGATCCTAGCTGTTTGACACCTTCTGAGCGTGATGGTACTATTTATTTCAGCTTTCGGAGATATCTCTATAAATTTCCGAAACCAGGACCTAAGTGGAATTCAAACACCAGGCAAGTGCACCTTGCCAAACTTGCAGTCATTATTTTCATATTTTCTGTAAAAATACTCTGCTGCACTTCTTGTGCAAATTCATATAAACTAATCTAAACTGCTTAACCTAGGGAACGTATGACGTACCTAGTGTCCGATCATAGTCGGGTACCGACACCGTACGCGGTGTTGGGTTCGTCATTTAGAGATGGATTTACGATTCCCTTACTTTGTACTTGACCTATCAAGTACCCTACAACCCAGGACACTTGACACTATCATGGACAGAATCCTCCTGAGATATTCGTGGTGATTCTGTATAGGATACAGGACTTGATAGAGACATTTATTATAGACAGTATGACTTGTTGCATTAGTTATAATTCCGCTGACATGGACATGAGACGTTATGGTCATGGCTTACGTGATTACATTGGGTGGAGAGAGACACACAGGCTACAGGCTGTTCTATATATATATCTACTATTATTGTGAGGTTGTAGACTCTCCAGCAGAACTAGACCCTTTACGTGTTATTACTGCTACCGGCTCCCCGACACAGAGCTTGTAGCGGTCTCAGCCTGAGTACTAGTGTTGCTCTCATTTGCATATCACATAGATGGTTACTTAGTTTACCCTGCTGTTCATTTATTTATTGTACTGCTTATTCAGTTGGCTTGTTTTATCTTGTGCCTTGCTATGTCCACTGAGGACCTGGAATGGATTATGTCCCCAGGTCTAGCTGAGGAGCAGTATCCCGAGGTATACGGGACCGGAGCTGAAGCTATTGCTGGAGCTGAACCAAACACTGAAGACGAGGTGACTGCCGAGGACTTCTCCTGAGTGCCTGTCCCAGTACTCATTTATTTACTTCATGTTTATATTTTTTGTTCCTGGCCTATAGAGCCAGTTATTTCAGACTTAAGTCGGATTGTTGCTCCGACTGACTTGCTGTGATTTGTTGTTGCTACTTATTTCCATTCAGTATGCAGTTTATTTCTTTATCTTTATGGATGAGATTAGTGTGACTTGTGTAGTAGACCTTATTTACAGCTTAAGTACGTCCTGATGGTTCCATTAAATTGGGTTATCCATCGGTGCATGCTGCTGGCCATTGCCACGTATCTCCAGTCCCTCGGCATTTTGGGACTGGGGCGTGACATGATTTTTGTGGTGGCCCATACAGGTCAAGACTAAATTGCTCGGTTTTAACTTAGGGACCGGACATGCCTGCAATAAGATAGGTTATAGGATCTCATCCATTGATTGAATCATTTTTGAACTCTATGTCGAATTCAATTTAATTGCTTGAACTGCATCCTGTTTTGATTCCTCTGTGCGTTCTCATTGTTTCCTTTTGGTGCAGAGTTATGGATCCCAGATGTGGTGACGAGACCCCCTTGGGTACACCGACTGAAGCAGGGTTTACCTGCGAAGCTGGAACGACGCCAGATACCAGAGGACAATCCTCTCAGAGCAATCAAACTGGCCAGCCAAGTTCCAGGTTCAGGCGTGATGACATCCCGCCTCCTCCCCAGTTCCCTCCTGCGATGCCTGTCTTTCCCCCAGGACAGGCAATGGACGGCCAGCAAATATTCCAGATGTTCTACGCCATGATGCAGGCACAACAACAGATCCAACAGGAGATCCAACGCCGAGAGGTCGAGAACCTAAGGAACAGCCTAGTCGCAGCATTGGAATATGCAAATCCACCAAATAGGCGGCCAGCGACGGGATCTATCACGGATTTCCGTCAACTCAAGCCCCGTACCTTCTCGGGCAAGGAAGGACCAACTGAAGTGCATGAATGGCTTACAAACACACAGCATCAGTTGGAGGCCGCCGAACTACCAAGGGACAAATGGATGACTGCCGTCAGGATGCAACTGACGGACAACGCGCATCATTGGTGGTTGTCCGAAGAAAGAAGGCTCGGACATGATCAGGTTACCTGGGAGGAGTTCTCCAGACTCTTCCAGAAAATGTACATCCTCGCTGTGGCTCGGTCAGAACTCCGAGACAGATTCAACCGCCTGATCCAGGGCAACATGACGGTGGAGGAATATAACGCCGAATTCATTCGCCTGAGCCGCTTCGCCCCTTCGCTAATTCCTACCGAAGAGGAGAAGGCGGAAAAGTTCTTTGATGGGCTCAGGTTCGAGCTTCAGAAGTTAATCGGATCGGTCGCGCCCACCTCTTACACCGACGTCCTAGCTGCAGCACGTCGGCTGGAGCACGTTACTCGGAGGGAATCAAGCCTGAAACGTCCCTTCTCCTCAACACCGTCTAAGTCATCACCAGGGGAATCTGCTAAACGGCCCCAGAAGAGCCCGCCTCCAAGAGCAGCAACTAAGAACTTGCCATTACTGCAGCAAGGTAGGACATATTGAAAAGGAATGTCGACGCAAGCTGGGACTCTGCCTGGTTTGCGGATCTGGACAACACTTCTTAAAGGACTGTTCAGAACGTCGAGAGGGAGTTCCGAATCGACCAGCTCCACCTGCAGCTCTTCCAGCTGGGGGAGCAACTCAGACAGGGCCTGGAGGAGCCAGGCCACCTCTACCACCTCAGGCAGCATTGTTCCAACAAGCTCGTCAGCAAAGGGGTCCCGCTCAGGGACGAGGTCAGGCATATGCACTAGCAGTCACTGAGGAAGCTACTGCAGGCGAAGTGATAGCAGGTGTGGTGCCCCGTTCCCCCTATACGGGGAGCGCGGCTAAGAAATACTAGACGATATCGTTCGATCGGGATAGACTGAATCAAGAACTCATCCTCGTTATGGATTTGTCTCTTCGGAATCGATTCCCATATTTAGTGGACCGTGCCCCCGGGATCGACTTAGCGGCAGAGTCAGGAGGGACCTCTTCGCTGTATTCTTTGTTGCCTAGTTTTCGCTGTCGCTTGTTGCTTTCATGCCTTGAGTTGGTTTTCGGATTTGCTTGGGTTTTCTTGAACGGTTTCGATGGATTTCATTGCTTTCGTTCTTAGGACTGCACTTCAATTCCGATAAGGGAGAGAGAGGAAGAAGTACTGATCAGCTGTTCGTGTCAATACAGGTGAACCAGCTGTAGTCGTCGCTCGAGCGGACGCCTAAAGCACTTTTTTTCTTTTCCTTCCAACTACCAAAGTGAGTGGCTACCAACCCGATTAGCTAGCCCTACTTGCTAGTCTTCACATCTAAATCTTGTGTTCATGCTTGCCCCGATCAAACGATACCAAGTAATAACTAAAAGATATCAGGATAATAAGGGATAGACATGGACCTGGTTGCTTGTCATTGAAACTTGTGAACGGTTGCTTACTTACTACATGCTTGCTTATTCAAATGTTTACCATATGCATATATACAAGTTAGAATGCTTACTTCTTCTTCTATAAATATGCTATATGTAGAACAACCTTTGCCATGCATCAATTATTCAGGGAGACTATGTAAAATACATCACACAATGCTACATATCCCCTGATTTCATTGACTCAGCTACATGAATGACAAACTTAACACAAACGCCGTTGATCACGGACAACTTGTGCACAAGGCCTCCTGGTTCCTGCGGACGGTCGCTGGGGCACTGGCACCGATCCGATCCGGACGGAACCTCAAGATTAGTCTCTCCCATAGGCGGGGTGGCGTGTAGCGATACATGTGCCTCCGTCACCTTAGCCCGAGACTAAGACCGTCCATTATGGCATCAAAGCCAGTGATCCCCTCGTATATTTAAACCTGTTGCTACTAACTTGTGTCTTCTTGACAGGGAAGGCAAGGTAAGTATTATGCAGGTGGTTCAGACGGGCAGGTAAATGTCACCGAACGGTGGAGAGTTATTTCAATGATACTATATATGTCTTGCTATAAAATGAACTAAGGCAAGATAGAAACCCACAAATATGCATGCTTCATTAAAACAACGTGTTGATTGGTAAAGTTGGGTTAGCTTGCCTTCACCAGTACGTTTCAATGTACTGACCCTCGTTGAAACAGGTTCCCTGCGCTAGGAAGAACCTAGCGAGGAGCAGGAGATAAACCCCCAATCCAGTCCAGCTGTAGGCACGCCTCGACCGTGCTACCTTTGAAGCATTTTGAAGAAGAAGAAGAAGAAGAAGCATTTTGAAGTTAGAAGCTAGCCACCAAGCAACCATGCAACTTCGTGGCAAAGCAGTCATTCCGACCCAAGGTCTTATATTTTGAGTTTAGTAAGGATGTAATGTACAGGACTGCTATCTCATTTTGTGTCAACACTTTTGTAAGCTCATAGAGGCAATCCTTATGACTCAGTTCAAGGAGTTTGTAATAGATGTTCATATTATCAATAAAAAAAGAACTTTTCCATGTTTCAATATGTGTTTCAATTATCTGCGTACTCTGAATATGTGCTCGCTATGCGAAACAAAAATACTTAGCCTTGTGCGGTGCGCAACCTAGGCCCGCACGGCGGTCACGCCCTGGGGACGACTAACGATTCCACGGGATCGGGGCGTGACATGTTGGTATCAGAGCACAGATTCAAAGTTCCTTTGACTCTTAAACTGGAAAAGTTCCCTTAACGATAAATCCCTGGGCGAACTCCTGAACTTGTTAAGGCCAAAATGAGATACGTTCATGCAATAAGTCCATAATACATTATGATCCTGATGTAATTTACCTTTCTTTCAAGGAACGATGCAAGCGCAACCATTAGCGCTGGCGCCAGGCGAGACAAGGACTCAGGAGAGCAGTTTCGGAACTTCAGGAAGCTCTCGGAGCCAACGGGGCATGTCTCAATCAGATTCCCTTCAGCAGGTGATGCAAATGTTCACGGAGCAACGACAGAGGGATGATGCCCGCCAAGCCAAGTTCGAGAGCAACCTAGAGGCCCGGCTCTCAGTCCAACAAAAGCAGGTAGATACCCTGCAACAGCTTGTTCAGACCCTGGCCTCCAACCATTCTGCCGCAACGACAGCTACACCAGTGGAGCAGCCAGTGCTTGAAGTCGAACCACCGCCCGCGCCAAGGACGAGGGAAGTGACTGCCTTCACCTTTGGCAACTTCAAGAAGGTCTGTAACACGCCGTTTAATGGGACTGAGGACCCGATGGTGGCCCTAGATTGGCTCGCCGAGCTTGAAGATCATTTTTCTCTCCTAGAAGTGCCGGAAGACAAGCGCGTCACCTGTGCCCAACTATTGCTTCGCCTCAACGCGCACGACTGGTGGAACGTGCATCGACGATCTCTTCAACTTGGCCATGGAGAGGAGGCGATCGCGTGGACGACTTTTCGTGCCGCGTTCGAGGAGGAGTTTATACCCCCACCTCTACGACGTCAACGGGAAAACGAGTTCGTTCAACTCCGGCAGGGCAGTATGACGGTGAAGCAATACTCGGCAGAATTCAACAAACTGGCCAAATTTGCTACCGCTTATCTACCGGATGCATCGAGTCGAGCCAGACGATTCGAAGGAGGGCTACGTCCTGGTATTCACGGGCACGTGTCCGTTCCGCAGTATCAGACAATGCGGGAAGTATTAAACCATGCCCTCTCCCTCGAACCGCAGTATCCTCACGTTGTCACCGGCGCTGTGCAAACCCCCAATCACAAACGCCAAGGCAACACAGCTGCAAAGCGCCCTAACAACGGCGGTTCGAAAAAGGGAAACTCGGGGCAACGATGTGATTTCTGTAGAAGGACAGGGCACGTCGAAAGTGAATATCGCCGGAAGCATGGGTTATGTCTCATTTGTGGAGCTTCCGATCACGCCCTTCCCAACTGTCCAAAGTTCACCGAGCGCCGTCCTCCCCAACAAAATCAGACTCCGGCACCTCAGGCAAATCGAGCGGCGCCTCAGCAAGGGCGTAATCAAGCTCAAGGCCGAGTCTACACCATGACACGGAAAGAAGCATTAGCTTCGGATACCGTCGTGTCAGGTACCTTACTTTTCAATAATATACCTGCTCGCGTTCTATTTGATTCAGGTGCAACCCATAGCTTTATTTCTACAAACTTCGCCAAGGAGAACAATATAAAAATGACTCCGTTGCATTTAGATTTAAGCGTTAGCACCCCGTTTGGTACAAAAATTTCTGTCTGTTCAGCATGCCTAGGCGGTTATATCTGTATTAGGGAGAGAAAGCTGTCACTTGATATTTTAGTTCTTGATGTACGGGACTATGATATCATTTTGGGAATGGACTGGCTAGGCGCGTGCGCGGCAACTATTGAGTGTGCAGAGAAGCGAGTCGTTTTCCGTCTGCCCGGAGAAGCCATGTTCTGTTACACCAGTAGACCAGCGAACAATGCGACCAGGGCCTGCATGGTGATTTCGGCAAAATTTGCTCGGCGAATGCTCTACACAGGCTGCGAGGGATTCCTAGCATCGGTTCGGGACACACGGCAGGACTACGCAAACGTCGAGTCAACTTCCGTTGAGGCAGAGTTCCCCGATGTGTTCCCGAGCGAACTACCCGGTATGCCGCCAGACCGAGAGATTGAATTCACTATCGACACATTTCCAAATACACAACCAATTTCAAAGCCTCCGTACAGAATGGCACCTGCAGAGCTGAATGAATTAAAGCGCCAACTCCAGGAACTACTTGATTGCGGGTTCATCCGTCCGAGCGTGTCTCCTTGGGGCGCTCCCGTGCTCTTTGTGAAGAAAAAGGACGAAACTCTACGCCTCTGCATAGACTATAGGGAATTAAACAAAGTCACAATCAGGAACAAATATCCTCTGCCACGGATAGATGACTTGTTTGATCAGTTACAAGGGGCAACGGTGTTTTCTAAAATTGATCTTCGCTCGGGTTACCACCAACTGAAGATTAAGCCAGAAGACGTGCCCAAGACTGCTTTCAGAACCCGCTACGGCCATTACGAGTTTTCCGTGATGTCGTTTGGACTGATGAATGCTCCTGCTGCATTCATGGATACGATGAACCGTGTCTTTAGGCCCTTCATCGATAAATTCGTGGTGGTGTTTATCGATGACATCTTAGTGTACTCGAAGACTAGGGATGAGCACGCAGGACACCTGCGGATGGTGCTGTAAACCCTTCGAGACCACAAGTTATATGCCAAATTAAGCAAATCAGAATTTTGGCTGGACAGTATCTCATTTTTGGGGCATATCATCTCCTCGGAAGGCATCTCAGTTGATCCGAAGAAGATAGAAGCAATCACGCAGTGGAAACGACCGGAGTCAGCTAGCGACATCCGAAGTTTCCTTGGTCTGGCAGGGTACTACCGAAGATTTATACAAAATTTTGCTAGGATTGCTTCGCCCTTGACTCAGTTGACACGAAAGGGTGCGAAGTTTACTTGGACAGAGGACTGTGAAGCTTCGTTTACGGAGTTAAAGCAGCGCCTCATCTCTGCCCCAATTCTCACTCTGCCAAACGGACCGGATGACTTTAAAATATATAGTGATGCCTCAGAAAAGGGTCTAGGATGTGTCCTGATGCAGCGCGATAAGGTGATAGCCTACGCGTCTAGACAGCTAAAGCCTCACTAGCAGAACTACCCAACGCATGATCTCGAACTTGCCGCGGTAGTATTTGCATTGAAGCTGTGGCGTCACTATCTTTATGGCGTGCCGTGCGAAATCTATACGGACCATAAGAGCCTGAAATACTTGTACACTCAAAAGGATTTGAATCTTCGGCAGCGGCGATGGCTTGAACTCCTCAGCGACTTTGATCTCACGATCAGATACACGCTTGGAAAGGGAAACATAGTAGCTGACGCGTTGAGTCGAGTGTTTGTAGGGAGTTTGGTTATTGATGATAGGCTGCGTCGAGATCTTGAATCACTGGGTATTACACTGAAAATAAGATATAAGAAGTGGGCGCAAGTAGCTCAACTGCGCCTCGAGCCCGACTTGTTACACAAAGTGAAGGCCACTCAGAAGGACGACCCGTTCCTGCAGAAGATACATGCCCTTATCTTGGCAGGAAAGGCGTCCGACTTTGCGGTAAGCACGGATGGGATGCTTCGAGTAAAGGGAAGACTATGTGTTCCGAACGACACGGCCCTCAGACAAGAGATACTCACGGAAGCTCACTACGCTAGTTATACTTCTCATCCGGGTAGCACAAAGATGTATCGGGATCTTCGCACGACATTTTGGTGGCATGGCTTAAAACGAGATATGGCGCAGTTTGTGTCGCATTGCATGGCTTGTCAACGAGTAAAGGCCGAACACCAGAAACCAGGCGGAGAGCTTCAGAACCTTGCTATTCCGGAGTGGAAATGGGATGATATAACGATGGACTTTATTGTTGGCTTGCCGAGGACGCAACGGGGACATAATGCAGTCTGGGTTATCGTCGATCGACTCACCAAGTCAGCTCACTTTTTGCCTATCAAATCTACTTGGAGTGCCGACCGCCTGGCTCAGATATATCTCAACGAAATCGTCCGACTCCACGGCGTGCCCGTAACCATAGTCTCCGATCGAGATGGTCGATTCATATCACGTTTCTGGGGAAGCCTGCAATCAGCAATGGGGACAAAGTTGAAATTCAGCTCCGCCTGCCATCCACAGACCGATGGCCAAACAGAGCGCGTCAACCAGATCCTCGAAGACATGCTGCGACTCTACGTCTTGGACACGAAGACTAGTTGGGACCTTCATCTACCTCTAGCCGAATTTGCTTACAACAATAGTTATCAATCAAGCATTCAAATGGCGCCGTATGAGGCATTATATGGGCGGAAGTGTAGATCTCCTATCTGTTGGGACGAAGTCGGAGAGCGACAAGTACTTGGCCCTGAGCTCGTGGAGCAGACCGTCCAGAAGGTTCGGCTGATTCGGGACAGATTAAAGATAGCTCAAAGTCGTCAGAAGAGCTATGCGGATGTTCATCGGAGACCGCTAGAGTTTCAAGTAGGTGACCGGGTATTCCTCAAGGTCTCGCCCATGCGAGGGGTCAGCAGGTTCGGAGCGAAGGGAAAGCTAAGTCCACGATTTGTCGGCCCGTTCGAAATACTAAAGCGGGTTGCTTCAGTTGCTTATCAGATCGCTCTACCGCCATCCCTAGCTGACGTACATGATATATTTCATGTTTCCCAACTTAGAAAATATGTGTACGATCCAAGCCACATGGTAGACCTGGGACAACTGAACCTTCAGCCCGACTTGACGTATGTAGAACAGCCGGTACAAATTTTGGATAGAAAAGAAAAGCTGCTTCGGACCCGTTCGGTTCCTCTAGTGCGCGTGCTTTGGCGGAATCACTCTGTCGAAGAATCTACTTGGGAGCTCGAATCCGATATGAGGGAACGGTTCCCCTCATTATTTCCTAGTGGTAGGTTTTATTCCTTAAGTTTCGGGACGAAACTTCCAATTAGTTGGGTAGGATGTGGTGCCCCGTTCCCCCTATACGGGGAGCGCGGCTAAGAAATACTAGACGGTATCGTTCGATCGGGATAGATTGAATCAAGAACTCATCCTCGTTATGGATTTGTCTCTTCGGAATCGATTCCCATATTCAGTGGACCGTGCCCCCGGGATCGACTTAGCGGCAGAGTCAGGAGGGACCTCTCCGCTGCATTCTTTGTTGCCTAGTTTTCGCTGTCGCTTGTTGCTTTCATGCCTTGAGTTGGTTTTCGAATTTGCTTGGGTTTTCTTGAACTGTTTCGATGGATTTCATTGCTTTCGTTCTTAGGACTGCACTTCAATTCCGATAAGGGAGAGAGAGGAAGAAGTACTGATCAGCTGTTCGTGTCAATACAGGTGAACCAGCTGTAGTCGTCGCTCGAGCGGACGCCTAAAGCACTTCTTTCCTTTTCCTTCCAACTACCAAAGTGAGTGGCTACCAACCCGATTAGCTAGCCCTACTTGCTAGTCTTCACATCTAAATCTTGTGTTCGTGCTTGCCCCGATCAAACGATACCAAGTAATAACTAAAAGATATCAAGATAATAAGGGATAGACATGGACCTGGTTGCTTGTCATTGAAACTTGTGAACGGTTGCTTACTTACTACATGCTTGCTTATTCAAATGTTTACCATATGCATATATACAAGTTAGAATGCTTACTTCTTCTTCTATAAATATGCTATATGTAGAACACCCTTTGCTATGCATCAATTATTCAGGGAGACTATGCAAAATACATCACACAATGCTACATATCCCCTGATTTCATTGACTCAGCTACATGAATTACAAACTTAACACAAACGCCGTTGATCACGGACAACTTGTGCACAAGGCCTCCTGGTTCCTGCGGACGGTCGCTGGGGCACTGGCACCGATCCGATCCGGACGGAACCTCAAGATTAGTCTCTCCCATAGGCGGGGTGGCGTGTAGCGATACATGTGCCTCCGTCACCTTAGCCCGAGACTAAGACCGTCTATTATGGCATCAAAGCCAGTGATCCCCTCGTATATTTAAACCTGTTGCTACTAACTTGTGTCTTCTTGACAGGGAAGACAAGGTAAGTATTATGCAGGTGGTTCAGACGGGCAGGTAAATGTCACCGAACGGTGGCGAGTTATTTCAATGATACTATATATGTCTTGCTATAAAATGAACTAAGGCAAGATAGAAACCCACAAATATGCATGCTTCATTAAAACAACGTGTTGATTAGTAAAGTTGGGTTAGCTTGCCTTCACCAGTACGTTTCGATGTACTGACCCTCGTTGAAACAGGTTTCCCGCGCTAGGAAGAACCGAGCGAGGAGCAGGAGATAAACCCCCAATCCAGTCCAGCTGTAGGCACGCCTCGGCCGTGCTACCTTTGAAGCATTTTGAAGAAGAAGAAGAAGCATTTTGAAGTTAGAAGCTAGCCACCAAGCAACCATGCAACTTCGTGGCAAAGCAGTCGTTCCGACCCAAGGTCTTATATTTTGAGTTTAGTAAGGATGTAATGTACAGGACTGCTATCTCATTTTGTGTCAACACTTTTGTAAGCCCATAGAGGCAATCCTTATGACTCAGTTCAAGGAGTTTGTAATAGATGTTCATATTATCAATAAAAAGAGAACTTTTCCATGTTTCAATATGTGTTTCAATTATCTGCGTACTCTGAATATGTGCTCTCTATGCGAAACAAAAATACTTAGCCTTGTGCGGTGCGCAACCTAGGCCCGCACGGTGGTCACGCCCGGGAAACGACTAACGATTCCACGGGATCGGGGCGTGACAGCAGGTACCATATTAGTAGCTTCAATTCCTGCTGTAGCATTATTTGATTCTGGAGCTTCGCATTCATTTATTGCTGCTAGCTTCGTAGCCACACATAGAATAGCTACCGCACCTCTCTCGAAGATGAAGAGAATTCTAACGGGAGGTAGAATTATCCCGGTTAGTGATACTTGTAGATCATGTTCGGTAGTAGTCTGTGGCCGAGAGATGCGAGCCCAATTCCTGATCTTTTCTATGCCTGATTACGATGTTGTACTTGGTATGGACTGGTTAAGTCAGTACCATGCGACACTGGATTGCCGGCTTGGAAAAGTGCTATTTAGACCCCCTAGCCTTCCTGAGTTTGAATTTCTACGAGGAGCTGTAGAACAAGTGGTCCAGCCAACTCTTAGGGTATTGACTGTAGAAGAAGATTCAAGTTACCCAAGAGTTATAACGGAATTTGTGGATGTGTTTCCCGACGATCTTCCAGGTTTACCACCTGATCGGGAGATAGAATTCACAATAGACCTAACTTCAGGAGCCGAACCTATCACTTCATCGGTATATCGGCTAGCACCTAAGGAGTTAGTGGAGCTGAAAACACAAGTTGACGACCTTCTGGAGAAAGGATTTATCCGGCCCAGTGTTTCACCATGGGGAGCACCTATACTTTTTGTACCCAAGAAGGACAGATCTGTACGACTGTGCATTGATTACAGAGCCCTTAATGCTGTAACTATTAAGAACCGGTACCCATTACCACGTATTGATGATTTGTTTGACCAATTGAGTGGTGCTAAGGTATTCTCAAAGATTGACCTTAGATCCGGTTATTACCAGATTAGGGTGAAGAAGGAAGATATCCCAAAGACGGCCTTCAGAACTAAGTATGGGCATTATGAGTTCCTAGTTATGCCGTTTGGTTTAACCAACGCACCCGCCGTATTTATGAGTTTGATGAACGGGGTCTTCCATCAGTACTTGGATAAGTTCGTGGTGGTATTCATTGATGATATCCTAGTCTACTCCAAGAACCACGAAGAGCACGAGGAATACCTTAGAATTGTGCTAGAAACCTTGAGAAGGGAGAAGCTGTATGCCAAACTCAGCAAATGTGAGTTCTGTATGGACAAGGTGCCATTCTTAGGGCATATTATCTCGGGTGAAGGACTGTCTGTGGACCCAGAAAAGGTCACTGCTATAGAAACCTGGCCTACCCCTACCTCTGTTGCGGAAGTGAGAAGTTTTCTTGGACTTGCTGGGTATTACCGGCGGTTCGTAGAAAATTTTTCAAGGATCACAGAGCCGATGACTAAGCTGACACAGAAGGACCAGGAGTTCATATGGACGGAAGAATGCCAGATTGCCTTCGAAGAATTGAAGAGGCGTCTAACAACAGCACCAGTCTTGACTCTTCCCTCAGGGTCAGGAGGTTTTGTTGTATACAGTGATGCGTCCGGTAGTGGACTAGGTTGTGTCTTGATTCAATATGGCAAGGTTATCGCCTATGCATCGAGGCAGCTGAAGGTCCACGAGAAGAACTACCCAATCCACGACCTGGAGCTAGCTGCAGTGATTTTTGCATTGAAGATCTGGAGACATTATCTGTATGGAGAGAAGGTCGAGATATTCACTGATCATAAGAGCTTGGAGTATGTTTATACACAGAAGGAGCTCAACATGAGGCAAAGACGTTGGCTTGAGTTGATGGTGGACTTTGACATCGATCTGCAGTATCACCCGGGGAAAGCAAATGTTGTAGCCGACGCCCTCAGCAGAAAACCCTCGGCTTATTTCTTAACGGAGCAGCCTCAACTATTACAAGACTTGTAAGATCTTCAGATAGAGGTTGTTCTACCTGGACAAAATGGTTTGCTGGCTAACCTCGAAGTGAAGTCATCGCTGGTGGAGAGAATCAAGGAAGCTTTGCCTAATGATGCCAGATTCCGAAGGCTGAAAGAGAGAACAGAAGCAGGATTGCAGACGGGACTTCGCATCCACGAGGACGGAACATTAAGGTGCGGGAATCGCCTATGTATTCCGAACGGAGAATTGAGGCATGAGTTGATGACAGAAGCCCATAGCTCCATATACTCGGTTCATCCAGGAGGAACTAAGATGTACCGGGACTTAAGACAATATTACTGGTGGCATGGAATGAAAAGGGAGATTGTCCGCTTTGTGGCAAAATGCTTAGTCTGCCAACAGGTGAAGGCCGAGCACCAAAGGACTGCAGGTATGTTGCAGCCACTTCCCATCCCTGAATGGAAGTGGGAGCATATTACCATGGACTTCGTCACTGGATTTCCAAGAAGCCCTAGTGGTAAGGATGTAGTATGGGTCATCGTGGATTGGCTCACTAAATCGGTTCACTTCTTGCCGTTCAGAGTCGGACAATCCACGGAAGTACTAGCCGACATGTATATGCGACAGATCATAAAATTGCATGGAGTACCGGTTAGTATTGTATCAGATCGAGACTCGAGATTTACATCTCACTTCTGGCGAAGCATGCAAGAGAGTCTCGGCACCAGGCTCAAATTCAGTACTGCCTATCATCCTCAGACAGACGGACAGTCAGAGCGCACAATTCAGATCCTAGAAGATATGCTGCGATCTTGTATACTGGACTTTGGAGGATCTTGGGAAGATCATCTACACTTAGTGGAGTTCTCCTATAGCAACAGCTATCAGGCAAGCATTCAGATGGCACCTTTCGAGGCGTTGTACGGAAGGAAGTGCAGATCGCCAATATGCTGGAGCGACGTTGGCGAACGTCAAATACTGGGTCCAGAGTTGGTAACAGAGACAGTGGAAAAAGTAAAACAGATTCAGAACCATCTCCGTGCAGCCCAGGATAGACAGAAGCATTGGGCCAACGCACACAGACGACCCCTGGAGTTCAAGGAAGGAGAGCATGTATTTTTGAGGATCTCGCCCACTAGAGGTACTATCAGATTCGGCAGCAGAGGCAAGTTAAGCCCAAGGTACATTGGGCCATTTGATATTTTGGAGCGCATTGGTGAGGTAGCTTACCGTCTTGCATTACCTCTATCCTTAGAGGGAGTGCATGATGTATTCCACGTCTCACAACTGAGGAGATATGTGACGGACCCAAGTCATATAGTTGATCATTCTGAGATTTCAGTGGGACCTAGCCTGAGATACGAGGAGCAGCCAGTGGGTATACTCGACACCAGCGAGAAGACACTGCGAGGGCAGACAATCAGGCTGGTTCGAGTAGCTTGGAAGCGGCACTCTCCTGGCGAATCAACCTGGGAACGAGAAGATGTTATGCGCCAGCGTTATCCACACCTATTTGCAGAATCAGGTAGAACTTAAGCATTCTTTAATTCTGTAAGTCTTGCCTTTATAGTTTACCCTTCGATTGCGAGGACGCAATCCTCTTAAGGGGGGTAGATTGTAAACACCCTAAATTTTCAGATATTTTTTTAATCAATTTTGCTATTTAATATGCATTTTTCAGGAATTTACATAGGACCTGTAGAGAGTTTGTAATTTTTAATTGTCAATAAATAATATTAAAATGAAATGAAAATATGATTTTATGGTGTAAAATAGAAAACCGGACTTAGGGTAATTTTCTGGGATTTTATTGGGCCTCGGACCTATTTTTAAAAGCCTAAAAAACTAATTTCTAATTAAATTAATTTATTATTATTATTATTATTATTAATTACTGTTATTGTTTTCTTTATATTTTTGTTTTTCTTGGGCCCGGCCCGGCCCAGTGGGCCGAGCCCATTGAACCCAGCCCAGCCTCACACCCCTAGCGGGTCGGGCGGGTCCGCTCACCCGGAGCCCGCCGTCCGACCCGACCTGATTCTTCATCCCCTCTCCCCTGTCACCCCACGACCGCCCGAACTCCCCGCCGCCGTCGCATTTTCCGGTCGGCCACGACCCCACGTCGCCTCCCCCTCCGGACCCCTCGCCCACGACGCCCCGGTCAGCCCTCCCTCGACCCCTATAAAAACCCCTAGCTCCGGCCTTCCTCCTCCCTCAATCCTTCCCTACCCGAGCCCTCACCGGAACCCTAGCCGCTGCCCTCAGCCCCTCGCCGGAGCCCGCGGACCAGCGCTCCTCCAGCGCCGCCCCGACCTCGCTCCAGCGCCGACCCCGGCGACCCTTCCTCTTCTTCCTCCTTCTCCTCCTCCAGTAAGCAAAACCCCCCAGGCCGAGCCGACCCTTCCCAGGCCGAGCCGACCCCGACGCCGGCCGGCCCTAGCTCCCCGACCCCCTCGGCGCCGCCCTAGCCGGCCGACGATGCCTCGACCGTCCAGCGCTCCTCCAGCGAAGCCCCGGACACGCGGACACAGCCCAGCCCTAGGCCGGACACAGCGGGACACGAACTCGCGTGTCGGACACAGTTCAAAATCCAGTTTCTCGGGTCCCCTTCAGGTACTCAAAACTTGCACCTCGGATCTCTGTTTTCGATTCTGTGAATTTCTACGTGAAGCCTGTATGACCCTCTCGGTGCTCGGATAAACTGCTCGGGGCATCGCGTCATGTGGTGATCGCACACCGCGATCCAAAAACAGAAAAAACCAGACCCTATTTCACCCTGGAACTGAGTGCGCCCCGCCACACGGGATGACTTGGTCGCGTGCGGTCTTCACAGATACGTGCGCCTCGTCGATACGGACGTGTGGGATTTCGTGGAAGCTGATTCGGGTGTGCGTGCACACCGAAATCAACGCGTATCCGCGGACATCGCCCCGTATCCGCCTTTTCTGCAATTTACCCTAACTTCGTGCACACACGTCGGATCGAGACGAAACTTGCGCCATCGGACTCGTAGCGATACGCTGGTCCTGTGGGTCAAGTTTGGTCCGATTCTGAGAACGTTGACGAAATCGCGTGTCGTGGGCCCCACAGGCCCCGCTCGACGAGCGATTTTGTGATCGGCTCATCGAAATTCAAATCTGAAAGTTCTGTTGGGTTCGTATCAGCGTTCCTGACCTGTTGACACTAAGTTTTGTGAATTTGGAGACCGTTGACCCTGACACGTTTTTCGGTGCAAAGCGGGCCCACCGGTGGACTCCGTTTTGGGTCGAAATTGCCGTTTTTGCCCTTGTCTCCAAATTGGACCCAAGGACAGGCGATCCTAGCTGTTTGACACCTTATGAGCGTGATGGTACTGTTTATTTCAGCTTTCGGAGACATCTCTAGAAATTTCCGAAACCAGGACCTAAGTGGAATTCAAACACCAGGCAAGTGCACCTTGCCAAACTTACAGTCATTATTTTTATATTTTCTGTAAAAATACTCTGCTGGACTTCTTGTGCAAATTCATATAAACTAATCTAAACTGCTTAACCTAGGGAACGTATGACGTACCTAGTGTCCGATCATAGTCGGGTACCGACACCGTACGCGGTGTTGGGTTCGTCATTTAGAGATGGATTTACGATTCCCTTACTTTGTACTTGACCTATCAAGTACCCTACAACCCAGGACACTTGACACTATCATGGACAGAATCCTCCTGAGATATTCGTGGTGATTCTGTATAGGATACAGGACTTGATAGAGACATTTATTATAGACAGTATGACTTGTTGCATTAGTTATAATCCCGCTGACATGGACATGAGACGTTATGGTCATGGCTTGCATGATTACATTGGGTGGGGAGAGACACACAGGCTACAGGCTGTTCTATATATATATCTACTATTATTGTGAGGTTGTAGACTCTCCAGCAGAGCTAGACCCTTTACGTGTTATTACTGCTACCGGCTCCCCGACACAGAGCTTGTAGCGGTCTCAGCCTGAGTACTAGTGTTGCTCTCATTTGCATATCACATAGATGGTTACTTAGTTTACCCTGCTGTTCATTTATTTATTGTACTGCTTATTCAGTTGGCTTGTTTTATCTTGTGCCTTGCTATGTCCACTGAGGACCTGGAATGGATTATGTCCCCAGGTCTAGCTGAGGAGCAGTATCCCGAGGTATACGGGACCGGAGCTGAAGCTATTGCTGGAGCTGAACCGAACACTGAAGACGAGGTGACTGCCGAGGACTTCTCCTGAGTGCCTGTCCCAGTACTCATTTATTTACTTCATGTTTATATCTTTTGTTCCTGGCCTATAGAGCCAGTTATTTCAGACTTAAGTCGGATTGTTGCTCCGACTGACTTGCTGTGATTTGTTGTTGCTACTTATTTCCATTCAGTATGCAGTTTATTTCTTTATCTTTATGGATGAGATTAGTGTGACTTGTGTAGTAGACCTTATTTACAGCTTAAGTATGCCCTGATGGTTCCATTAAATTGGGTTATCCATCGGTGCATGCTGATGGCCATTGCCACGTATCTCCAGTCCCTCGGCATTTTGGGACTGGGGCGTGACAACAGGACCGACGTAGCGCTATGAATCCGATAGCGCAAATTTCTTTGCGAAACGACAAGCACACACGAAATTATGACGAGAGTCAGAACAGGTCGATACGGGACTTTTCGACGGATACGCGTTGATTTCGGTGTGCACGCACATCCAAATCAACTTTCGCGAAATCTCACACGTCCGCGTTTACTATATGCGCCTTTTGGTATAATTTGCACACGACGAAGTCATCTCGTTTAGTGGGACGCACCCCGTTTCGAAAAATTTTGGGTTTAGAAAACCAAGTTTTTGGCCAAATTCAACAGCGAATAAATCACAGCATATAATGAATTAAAATAAAGTAATTAAAGAGATTAAATCTCGGTTATATTTTCTAAACTAATTTTTAAGTAAAATTTAAAAATATTAATTAGGTTGGAAAAAAAACAGACATGAACATGGGTATTTGGGACAGTTTTCTGAACTACAAATTGGATCATTTTTTCTGTTTTGCGTCGCAAATTACGATCGACACAAGACACGATACAACGAACTAATTATACAGAGTTCAAGAGGATTATGTGGTCTTCGCATAGGATTCGACGGATCGACATTTGGATTAATGTGCAGAGAGATACGAGGGTGAGAAGTAGAGTACCTTGTTACTGCTGTGCTCGGGATGTTGGCGGTCTGTCTTCGCAGCATGCGCGCGAGGCGGTCCGGCGGCTGACGGCTGCGGTGATGGTCGAAAATGAGAGAGGGGTTGTTAGTGGTGAGGTTCGGCTAGGCCGGAGGTTTTATAGGGGTGGGGGTGGGCGGTTACAAGGAGACGAAGAGGGAGGGTTTCGGTTGATTTTGGAAAAGGAAGTGGAGAGGGTTCGACTGCGGTTAGTTTTGGGGTTGGGGAGTTACTGTAGAGGGGAAAATGGGTTTCGGGTAGCCGGGTTGGTGGGTCTCGGGTTCGGGTATGGATTATGATCTGGTCCTAGTTGGTTTATTGAGTTGGTTTGGTTCGTTTTGGGTTGGTTTGGATTGGTTTAGTTATAAGAATATGCATATATGGCCAACTAAAAATAGTTTTGGAGCCCAATAAATTTCAGAAAAAATACACAATATTCTATTATTAATTATACACCTAAAAATATAATTTTTTTTACTAATTTAATAATTAATTTAATACACAAAAATATAAATCCATGAAGAATATTTATTATAATTAACTAAAAATAATAAAATTTTTATAATAATAATTAATAAAAAATTTAAATTAAATCTAAAAATCAGGATGTTTACCGTATGGATACGATAAGATATGAATATGATGATATTGACACAATATTAATTTTGTTAATTTTCTTTTTATGATATTTAAAGTTCAGCTCAGAGTAGAATAAAATTTCAGAGTCGTGTTTGGTTTCAATTTCCTTCCACCGATTAAATAATTTATACTGCTTAACCTTGCACTCTCCTATCCCTGGTTCAAGTGCAACTACAATCCAAATTTTAGTAATCCCAAGATGAAGAGACGAAGATGAGGGCTTAATATTAGAGATACAAATACCTAAATAATTATGAAAGTGATTTTTTTTGTATGGAGTCAAGTATTGAAGACACTAGCACTTAGGACCTGTTTGGTAACTATGAAGTAAATTTAAATTTGGATTTTGTCCAAATCCTCAATTTTAGTTCATAATATTGAACCAAAAATTGTTTGGTAAAAATAGAATTTTTTGTTTGGATAGTAGAATGTAGGTAGAGAAAGAATTATTATGGTTAACAAATAATATAAACAATAGAATTTATAAAATATTACATTTAACTAATTAAATATCATAGTTTTATAAAATTATGAATTAACTAATAATATAGTTTACTAATGTTCATAATTATTGTAGTTATCTAATAATTATTAAATATTAATTACCTACTAATATGATTAACAAACTATTGTGGTATAATGTCAATCATAATTAGTAAGTACTTATGATTAATATGAATACAATTATTTTACTAATAAATTATAACTTAAAAACTAATTAATTAATTTAAATACTAATAAATTATTTTAGTTTTAATTAATTATTCTAACTATATAATTAGTTAAATTTATAATTATCTATTGGTACTATATATATTTAATTAATATTTAGATTAGTTAAGAATAAAAACAATTATATTTAAAATGTTAGTTAATTGTTAATTAATTTATTACTTAATTAATTGTTAATTGGTGGAGTAATTAAGTATTTAATAGAACAATAAAATTATAAATAAAAAAAATCCAACATTTTTTCTTCCAAAATTTGGTTTAGAGTGGAGGATGCTGAATAGCTTTCAAATTAGAATTTTTGATTTAGAAAATAATAATTATTTACCTTTTTTTTAGATGTTCGAGGTAACGTTCGAGATTTTATGTATGCTGCATTGCATGTTTTTGGACCCATTGTTCCAATTCCTACTAAATAAATGGATGTAATTATATGTTCTCGTGGTTCGATATACTGATCTTCTGCCAGCTAGTTCGGATCTTATAACTCTTTTCGGTAATCATGAATGTCACTCAAGTTCGATATTATTATTTACTTTTTTGATCTAAATTCAATGTCCAACCAACATAAAACATAAATTTGATTCAAACAGCTCCTTTAGGTTAGACAGAAACAATGGAAAAGACACCAAAAATAGTTGTTGTTAAGACCAAGTTACATAAATGTTTGGACTGAGTTAGACACTAACCACATGGCCAAAGATCCCATCATGTCTCGTCCCTCGCCCACAAAAGCAATCAACTTTGACTCCTTAAGATGCTTTAAAGACACTGAACCACATAAAGACGAACCCAATTATAATTTCAAGCACATGCATGCGGTGAGGTGATGCACACTCGCAACAAATTTTAATATAAGCAGGGTGCTTATTATAAAACACTACCACTCGAGTCGAGTCCAAGTGTCGAAGAAAAAAGGATGTCAGTGTCCCAGTATGTATGTATGTATGTATGTGTGTTTGCATTATATAGTAATCAACAAAAAGCAAGCTAGAAAAAGTTGGGTGTGCTCTCGGATCTTTTTATAAGCAGAGCAGAAAACGTTTCAATACAAAAATATTTGTGACAACTATTTCGTAACAGGTGACATCTTTAAAGTCTGGAAAAAGAAGAGGACTTTGAGCACGTTTCTGAGCACTATTCTTATATTAAAACATTAAAATAAATCATGCAAAGGTGTGAGAAGAAGTCTCTTTTTTTCTCTTCAGCTTTAACTCCTTTTTGGAGCCAAGTGGAGTAGGAATGTATGATTATGAGGTACGGTGGCAGTTTAGGAATTCAGTGATGGTTAAATCGGAGTTCGTTCGGAGCCAAAATAGTAGCATCGATATATTATACAGTATATATATCGGTATATGTCGAAGTGTTTAGTATCTTTTGTGTGCAAAAAATTTATACATGTAGTATACTAGCAGTACATTACCGCTGTCAGTATACATCGTTGGATTATTTTGAACAGTGCATAAGTTTTTGATCATTGGATCGGATTTGGACGATCATGATTGGTTGTCGGTTAGCTTAGGGCTTAAACTATGACTTCTTAGCCTATTTAACGAGGCTAAACGAAGTTGTTGTTTGGGTGTGTCCATTGAGAAGATCCAGGGAGACGTCCACCAATCTACGACGAGATCATGACTTGTTCGTAGGGCTTGTTCTTCAAGGCAGAAAGAGATTCTGGTCATGGCCACTAGTGCGATCGCATGGTTGTGGCAATATATCGATATAGTCAAAATTTACGCATCAATCGGAGGAAGATAATATATGAGCTCTCGAAGCCATTATACTTTATCTGTCGCTACAACCAGTACATAGAATTCAGAATCCATTGATTAGTGTGAGAGCAAAAATCTGATTACGACTTCCATGATATTATTTCTCTAGACATAATTCGCTCTCCTTTACTGAGCACTTGCATCGTTGAAGCCTTCCACCACAGTCGAATATCTACTATAGTGCAGTGCAAACTTCCTAATCCTTTTGAGATATCTTATAATTCTCTTCACATCTTTTAAATGTTTCACATCCGACTTGTGAACTGACTCAACATTCCTATAGCGAATGAAATGTCAGGTATAATACAACTCATTGGGTACATAAAGCTACCAATAATACTTGGATGGTGTCACATCCCATAACCACAATAATGGAGAGCAGGGGCAGACAAAGCCAGCTACGTAAACCAGAGTACTCTACACCTCGAGATACGGTCACGGCTGTCTAGACATGTGAGGGTTTACTCTACAATCCATCAAGCAATTATCGGTCAAGAATCCTAGATATCTCAATCTCAAGCAAGCAACAAGTTTACAAGAAGTATGATCACCAACATATAATAGTAAGACGTCCCAAACCATACATACCCAGATGATCATGAAACTAGTACCAAAATGAAGATCTAGCTATGATCACCAACATATAATAGTATAATGTTACATGATCAGCTCTAGCTATAGTCTATAATATGCTTTACATGTAAGCCCACAGGCTAGAATGTCAAGTCCCAAAATACGAGCTAAACACGTGCTCGATGGCTAAATACCTCAAAAGAATAATGTACAAGATCAAGTGGGTGAGGAAGAAAAAATCCACTCATATCCTCGGGTGCTCCTTGTGTTCACCATCTTGAGACGAAAAGTACGGGAGATCCTGCGATCCTGCTCCAAAATCTGGACATACAAAACCAGTGAGGTCAGACCCAAAAAAATAAGTACCACAAGGGAGCCAACCTTAAGAACTAAAACCAGCATGACGACAAATCAGTAAGAATAGCAGGTAAAGCAACAGTTAAACAATTCTTGAGTATATAAAAAAAGGATATCTGGAATTAGTACTCCGGTTACCATTTTCGGATCAATTGCTAATAAAATCAGGACATGACTAGACTGAAAATTAAGCGATCACGACCAATCATGTCCTACGAGTTGTTATCATTAGCTAACTAGGGTTATCACAGTCCTAATTACTAATACATGCAGTTTAAGATTCCTTACAGCCACATGCCTTGCAGACTGTCATTCCTCGATCTCCCGCATGGATCGGCCGTCCCCGCTAAGTGAGAATCACCGCGCCAGCGCTCCCGCGGGACGATCGTGCCCATAAGGACATAATGTCGCACGAGCACAAGTTGCGCTCATGGAAGACCATGAATTCGAACATACGAAGAAATAGCTAAACCACAGAGTAGTACAAATATTCCGTATGTAGCAGAATAAGAAACGAACAGGCGATTGGTAACAAGTTCACAGAGTCGTTATAGCGAAAGCATTGAATAACACAAGTTTGGAAGTAAAACAAGCACTTTATTGATATTTAATCAGCATTACAAGCGGCGCTAGACCGAGATTACAAGTCGCTCAAGCCCTCTCTCTCGAAACAATAAAAGCGCGTCAAGTGGCTACAATTATGGAATGATACATAGGCATGACATATAGCTTTATGGAATCGTAAACTGCATGTGTTACTGACTAGGACTGTGATAACCCTAGTTAGCTAATGATAGCAAGCCGTAGGGCATGATTTGTCGTGATTGATTAATTTCCAGTCCAGTCATGTCCTGATTTATTTAACAACTGATCCGAAAACTGTAACCTGAGTACTGATTTCAGATATCCTTGTTTAAATACTCCAGAACTGTTTAACTGTTATTTTACTTGATGTACTTATTTAACTATTTCTTGTGCTATTTCTTACTGATTTGTCTGCATGCTGGTTTTTAGTTCCTAAGTTGGCTCCCTTGTGGTACTTGTTATTTTTGGGTCTGACCCCACTAGTTTTGTATGGCCAAATTTTGTAGCAGGACTATAGGATCTCCCGTATTTCCCGCCTCAAGATGGTGAACATCAGGAGCACTCGAAGACATGAGTGGATTTCTTCTTCATCATACACTTAATCTTGTACTTATACTTTTGAGGCGTTTAACCACCGAGCACGTGTTTAGCTTGTGTTTTGAAACTTGACATTCTAGCCTGCAGGCCTACATGTAAAACATATTCTAGACTATAGCTCGAGCTGATCATGTAATATTGTACTCTTAGTAGTTCTTCATTTTGTAACTAGCTTCATGATCATCTGTGTATGTATAATTTGGGACGTCTTACTATTATATGTTTGGTGATCATACAACTTGTAACTTATTGTTTGCTTAAGATTGAGACACCTAAGACTCTTGACCCAGAAATGACTGTTTGATTGTAGAGTAAAATCCTCACATGTCTAGACAGACGTGACCATATCTCGGGATATTGAGTACTATGGTGTACGTATCTGGCTTCGTCCGCCTACGCTCTATAGTATTCTGGTTCTGGGACGCGATAATGCGTCCAGAAGCTATGCGGCCAGAAACTATGCGTCTAGAGCTGTGCGGCCAGGGACTATGCGTCCAGGCAATATGCGGCAAATAAGTTTGTATGAGTGAGTTGCATGTAGAAAAAATATGACCTGTTGTTGATGGCACATGTGACGCATAGTTATCGATACCAAATAACTTTTAGAAACATAGAAAACAACCATAATAAATAATTCGAAACCCAACATAAATGAATTCATATTCATTAGAATTGATTGTGAAGTTTCAAAGTACTACGTACTAGAATTCTGGTACAATTTATACATCATGTCCACAGTTATATATCTACCTCATATTTTGGTGCCAATAGGGGCTTCATAGTTGACATGTCATAGAAAAAAAAATTAAGTTTGACTTAAAAAATTCAAAAAAAACTTACAGTAAGAACTTACAATATGGTTGTGACATTACAATATCGTTATGACACGTATACAATTTTTTATATTTAGATCCTTGACTTCTTTTTGTGTTTAGATTCTTTAAAAAAAATCAAAAAATAAGGTACACGCAATCCAATAGTTGTTAATATTCGAGTTTTAAAAATTAAGACTTTATGGGTTCCTCTATGATTTTTGGAAACAATTAGATCACTTTTGGTTTGCGAAATTATGATCTTGAAAAAGAAAAGTCATTTCTTTCTTGCATTTAGATGCCAAAAAAATGAGGAGAAAATGAAAACAATTTACAAAGAAAAAGAAAATAGGAAGAAAATAGTTTCCTCAACCCACCCAACACTTTTTCATCCTAACACTGTGTTTGTGAACTTTGGTGGTGAGAGAAAGAAAAATTTGAAGAAAAAGAAAGTGAAGGTGAGTAAAATGGAAGTAAAATTAATTTTATTTCCATGTTTGGAAGAACAAAAAGTAGGCGAATGAAAATTTTAAATATAAATTTTTTTTTGATTGTGGATAGAGATGTAATTACTATTTAATCTTTGGTATTATCAAATCATAATTTATGCTTACATTTTTGAGAGGTAGTTGGGTAATTCTCCCAAAATACTCTCATCTCTCTCCATTTTACTCTCACTTTTGGAAGAAATTTTTTTAGTGAGACCCACAAGTTTTTTTCTCAAAATTTTCTCGTCCCATTTTTCCTCCCCCTTCCCAAACACCATCACTTTTAATTTCTCTCTCACAACTTTTTTCTTTTCTCTCACAACTTTTTTCTTTCTTCCATTACATTTTTGAGAGGTAGTTAGGTAATTCTCCCAAAATACTCTCATCTCTCTCCATTTTACTCTCACTTTTGGAAGAATTTTTTTTAGTGAGACCCACAAATTTTTTTCTCAAAATTTTCTCGTCCTATTTTTCCTTCCCCTTCCCAAACACCATCACTTTTAATTTCTCTCTCACAACTTTTTTCTTTCTTCCATTTTTTCTCCCTTCCCAAACAGTATCTAAGGATTCACGTTTTACTCCAAGTTTTCTTCATATTTTCAAACAACAACAACAAAAAATTGATGAAAATTATAATTTTCTAAATAAAAGAAAATAAAATAAATTTTATGTCTAGGTTTGGTTCACAGAATCATGTCATTGGAAAGAATTTTATTTATTTATTTCCTATGTTTGGATGCATAGAGAAAATGAGTGGACATGAAAATAATTTTCAAGAGAAAAAAAAAGAGGAGGAAAAATGATTCCTTCCACCCAACCAAGTATTCACTTTCTCTAACTAAAATTTCACTTTCTGTCTCAATTTTTTTTTTCCTTTCCAAACGCTAAAAAAATAAATTAATATAAAGAATAATTTTATAAAATAAGAAAATATCAAAGTTTTTTTTTCGTTCCGCCAACCAAACGAGACCTAAAATCTTTCTTTGGATCATCTCTGCAACAACATTGTTCCCAAAGAATTTTTTTTCCCATTTTTATTCCATTATTTTGGTCAAAAATGAGATGGAGAAAGAGAGTCCCACCCGGCCCCACATTTTCTACTATATGGATTCCAGTCGACTCCATCTTTTTTCTTTCTCTTTTCCAACGAAGGCCGACCACGTGGCAATTGTATCCCTTAGTTGTAAGGACCGAAGTAAAAGGAGAGAGAGTTAGAGTTGATTGAATAGAATTTGTCATTTTGTCAATTGCCTACACTTCACCAAAGGACCACAGGAGCCGAGCTACATTTTGTTGGCGGATGGATTCCGACCCGGACAAGAAATAGATCGATCGGATTTGTTTGGATCTCACTCGCTTTGACCGGAAGTGTTTCGTCGGCAAAGAAAGAACCGAAAGCTACATTTGGTTTGGATTGGTATGCATTCTTCTGTCGGCAAGGAGAGAACCGAGAGCTAGCTTTAGTAGGATTCAAGTCCGTATAAATTATATTCACATCGTGACCTGACCTAATCTGGTGCAATAAGTTAAAAGATATGGAAAAGTCCGCATGGTCGAAACCAACACCACGTGTTGCTTTCCTATTGGCCAGAACGTGGGATCCACAAAACCAGTCACACTCTTATACGGTCAGCGTTTAAAATTTTCGATCAATAGAAAATTGACACGTGGCATCGATTTCGACCATGTGTCTGGTCCTCCTTTCGATCTGTGTAGAAACACTATATATATATATATATTAATCATGAAGAATACAACATATAAATTATACATCTCTTCAATAACATAATTACTAACCACTAATAATTAAATACTTTCAATTGCAACAAATGTTCACCTTCTAAAAAATAATTTATTAAATTTTTTTTATAATATTTTAAAATAGATTTGTAATGCAGTATAGATGTCCACGTTCCACTCTTTCATCTTTTAGACACCATTTGCAACAACGTTCTTTTCCCTATTTGTAAATCTTACAATATTTATTTTACATTCTATCAAAATAGAGAGAAATATACCACATTTATGTAAAATTTGTTGTTATTTGTTTCTATCTTAGGCTCAAATCTAACAACACACGACCTCAAGTAACCGGTGATCCGGTGAAAGCACACTCGACCAAACACCGAAGAGTTTGGTGCGATGGGGGAGAGGAGCAGACTAGGAACTTTCACCAATCTCTTAATTATTAGCCAATGGCAATGGGCTTAGACCACTAAGACATGCTACGTTCTACTTGTACACTTATAGGTTAGTTGCACACTTATAGGTTGCCCCCAAAGTTGTCAATACCAAAAGCTATATTTGTCCCTGTCAAAGGACAGCTTATTCCAAAGCAACATACTAAAGCCACTTTAGACACAAGTGGATGTTATATATATATATATCACCCAAAGAATAATAATGTCCACATATTTTAATGTTTTTGCCAAAGTTTTGCTTACACATAAGATTCTAGACCTTAGAATTTAGTACTCTAGTATAGTCTCTCCTCATAATGAACCAAGAAATTTTTTTCCCCGTAATTTTTGTTACAAAATAACCCAAAAAAAGTAGGAGAAAACTTGCCATTTTTGTGGATTGGGGTCCCCTTCTTCTGTGGTTACTACTTTCCCCATTTGATCCCCTCTCCCTCCCATTCTCCATCAAACATTCCTTTCTATCATCACCTCCTTCTTTGCTTCCTTTAAAGTTTCAACCTTTTCCAGTTTTCTTTGATTTCCAACTCATTTTTCTCCGATCTCTTTGCGTTTTCCTTCAAACTATTTCTGGGTTTTGGAGACCAGGCTTTCACTAGTGCAAAGCCGCCACCTTTTTCTACTTCTTCCCTTTGATTTCTGGCTTTTTCCGAAAAATATTTCTTGGGTTTGTTGAAGGAGTAGGGGGAGTGAATAAAAGGAGGGATCTTTAGCAGTTTTGAGGAGTTTGGAGCGAAGATGACAGTGGCGGAGAGGAGGGAGATGAGCGGTGGTAGTGGTGGCAGGGATCAGTTTCCTATTGGGATGAGAGTTCTTGCTGTGGATGATAACCCCATATGCTTGAAGTTGCTGGAGACTCTTCTGCTTCGATGCCAATACCATGGTAAGAATTTTTATTTCCCCATGTTTTTTCCTTCTTCATTTGTGATGTATGTTGGGCTCTATATATGATTATGTGAAAAATTCAAGTCATATATATATATATATATATATATATATATATATATATATATATATATATATATATATATATTTGTGTGTGTGTGTGTGTGTGTGTGTATGTAAAACAATATGTTTTGTGTGATGTGTCTATGTGAATCTCCAAGAGGAATAAGGTTTATCTATTTATTTTCTTTCATTTTTCATGATGTTGGGTCTTTTAATTTATGACTGTGTGAAGAAGTTCAAGCCTTGTAATAGAATTTTCATCTATATGTTGTATACTCTTTTTTTTCTCAAAGGTGTAAGTTTTGTGTAGGATGGTCTATGTGATTCTCTGGGTAAGATTACTTTCCGGAATACTATATAGCCGGTAATTCTATATTTCCGGAAATCAAAATTTCTTTAATTAAATTAGTGGGAAAATTATATTCTCATTTTTGATGAATATATAAATATTCCCATGATATATAGCTCATAATAAAAAAAACATTTTTGATTGATGATTAGATATATTTAATACTTGTTATTTTTTGTTTGTGGTATTTTTTAGCATAGTTGGTTAACTTGATATGCTTTCCCGAGCATTCAAAAATTCCCGGGAATAAATTTTATAACTCAACCCAAACATGGTAATAAGTTTCATTTTCCGGGAATAAAAATAAATTCTGTACCACACGCACCCTAAGGGGAATAAGATTTATCTAAATTTTTTAAAATCAGGTTTAGTTTTATTAAATTTCTGAAGAATCATGGACTGTATTTTTTTTCTCATTATTTTTTTATGATACTGGGTCCTTAATTTCTGGCTAGAAAGTTTACTAGTTTGAGAATAGATCTTGTATTATGTTCTATGTGAATAAGATTTTATTATTTTTAAGTTTTGTTAATAAAATTTTCATTAATAGTTTATGGCCGAGTACTTTTATCAAATTTTCTTTTGGTAATATGATCTATGTGATCCTCTCATAGGAAAAATATTGTTCTGGTTTTTAAATTAGGTTTATTTTTGTTATTAAACTTTTTGAAGATTTTTGTATTGTTGCTTGTAATTTTTTGTTTAATGTTGTTTTATATGATTATTTTTCCCAGTTACAACAACCAATCAGGCAATTCTTGCATTGAAGATGTTGAGGGAGAACAAAGACCAGTTTGATCTGGTCATCAGCGATGTTCATATGCCTGACATGGATGGATTCAAGCTTTTGGAACTCGTAGGACTTGAAATGGAAATCCCGGTCATTAGTAAGTTGGAAAAATTGTATTTCTTTATTCATTTTATGGTACTAGTTCTCTTGATGCAAATTTTGATCTGCTGTTATATAATGCCTAGTTATTAGGATTATGGAAATAGTTGCAAGTTTTACTATTTTTTGTCAAGCTTTATATTCTTCTGTCCTCCATTTTTCACCAAAGATGCCTTAGCAATGGGGAGACTTATGGATCTCCTCTATTGAGTAAGTCAATAGATTTAATAGTAAGTTAGCAAAGCAATTTAGTATTGTGGAATACTACTCTGGCTGATAACTTGCTGACAACTCTTTGCTGTTGTTATGAAGCATCTAGCTGTTGGGTTTTGGTAGCAGACATGTTTAATTGAAAACGAGGATTCTCTTTGGACAATAATCTTGACCTTATATTTTTGTAGATATTGTAACAATGGGATGATTTCAGTTTCTTATTATCTTATATTGCTTGGTTTAGTAATACCATAGTTATTTTGATAAGGAAACCACAAATGTTACCTTGCTGGCAGATTTTGGAACCAATCAAGGTAAAGAGATTAGTTCTAACATTTTACTTTAGCCTTCAAAAGAGAGGCAGCGGCTAATTCTCTTTTCCTCTTTGTTAATTATAAATTTCTGATAGTTAACATTTTCATGTTGAATACAGTGAAAACAAGGAAGCGCAAAAACATTTTAGTAGAACAGAATATGAATGCCTCTTTCCTGACTAAATATTACATACAATTCATATTTCATGAATCAGTGGTTAATGCAGCAATTTTATTGATGGTCCCACCTAGTGGTTATATACTATCTAGGAGTTAGCATTTTGAATCTGAACTTCAATAATATATAAGTTGCATCTTTTGAGAAGAAATGAATCTTATATTCACCTTTTTATTGGCATGTCTTAACAATAGGGAGACAATTCACTCTCATATCACACAATTCTGTGGGTATATTAACATTGCAAATTTACTTGCAGTGCTGTCTGCAAATGGGGAAACCCAAGCCGTTATGAAGGGAATAACTCATGGGGCTGTTGACTATCTTCTGAAACCAGTACGAATTGAGGAGCTCAAGAACATTTGGCAGCATGTCATGAGGAGGAAGAAGGTTGATACTAGGGATAAGAATAATGTAGATAGTGGAGATGATTGCGACAACCTCCAGATTGCAAATATTGAAGGAGGACAGGGTTCTATTTCAAGTGGGTTTTCCGATGGAAATGAAAGGCTCAGTAAGAAGAGGAAAGAGCAGAGTGAGGAAGCTGATGACGATGAAGAAAATGAAGCTGAGAATGATGATCCATCCGCACAGAAAAAGCCTAGGGTTGTTTGGTCTGGCGATCTGCACCGGAAGTTTGTTGCTGCTGTTAATCAGTTGGGAATCGAGAGTAAGAATCATGTCCCATGTTATTGGATCTTGTTCACCCGTGAAAATTCTGTTTGACTATAATTTCTCTAAATGATTTCCAAACCCCCCCCCCCCCCCCCCCCCAAAAAAAAAAAAAAAAGGGTTTCCTGATGGTTATTGATTATGGTGGTGTTTTATTTCTGATACAGAGGCTGTCCCTAAGAGGATACTCGATCTCATGAATGTTGAGAGGCTCACACGGGAAAACGTTGCAAGCCATCTTCAAGTATAACTTCTTTTTCTATTAATTTTTGTTAATTGCAATTTCTTTTTCTGAAGCTGGTATGATATATAAAAATAAAATAGATTTTACTTAACATCTAGCTCTGGAAGATGTCCACTCATGAAGAGAAGGAATTATAGAATGACATCCCACATCCCATCCTCCAACTTTGCAGAACTGAACTTTACCAATGTAGGCTACCCCAGATTTCAAAGGACGCATTGGCCTGACATACAAATTAACAGGGTTTCCCTAGGTTATAGTGGCCAGAAGATTTTCTCTAAACAGTTCTAAGTAAAGATGCGTTGTTGAATTGTTGTTATCTTGGCACATGGAATGGATCTCAACTAGTGAGGTGTCTGGAAAACTCCAGCAGGTGAGGAACCGTCCAAAAGCTATATTTAAGGAACGAGTCTAATGACGTATAATGTAGGTATTTATTGGTTAAGGAGATGACCAATTGTGCGTATATCCTGTTGAGCTGGATAGAGTCATAGACTGTTAGTCTGTTACTAGCTGCCGTGCTAACTCCCAAGCTATTCATCTTTCATCTCATACTAAAGTTTCACATATTGCACTTATGGCAACACTACCATGGGTTGAGCATGTGTCATGTGGGTATCATCATTTGTCCAGACTTACTCTTGCAAGACTTGTAAACAAACCTGAATATGGGGTGCCAATTTTACTTCTTGAATAATTAAACAGCTGTGCGTGATTTATCCAAGGGGCAATTGCGTGATTTATCCAAGGGGCAATTAATTATATAAATATCTAGAAACTTGGGTCAGGCTATTACTGGCAAAGCCACGATTCGCCTATCTTATCTATCTTTTGCCCAGTATTGTCTCCTTGTTATCATACTGACTATCCTATCTTGTGAATGCAGAAGTATAGGCTCTACCTGAAAAGGCTCAGTGCTGTGGCAAACCAGCAAGCAAATATGGTTGCTGCATTAAGGGGCAGAGATCCATCTTCATACCTCCCTGTGGGATCACTGGATGGGTATGCAAACTTTAACTCACTTGTTGGGAATAGACCTCTACCTGGTAGTCAATGTTTCCAGCCAAACGGAGCTCTTCCTAGAATGAATAATCTTACTGGGTACGGGATTCATGGATTTTCCCCATCTGGATCTGGTCAACTTGGACGTACCTTAAGTACAAGCAACTCAACTAGTGATCTCGGGAAGCATCAGGGAATTAGCCTGCCTACTCTACAGGGAGGCCAAAATGTGACTTTGCTACAAGGAATGCCAACGTCACTGGAACTAGACACATTGCAGCAATCCAAGGCCACACAAGAAGTAAGTAACCGCTTGCTTGGAGGGTTTTCTGGTGGTGGAGTACCTGTTGGTCACTCCAGCAACTCCTTTGCTAGTGTGACAACGAGCCCCCTTGTGTTACAAGCAAATCAGCATCAAACACACACTGCTGGGTGTAGCATTCATTCTTCTGCTGGAATACCATCTATAAGTAAAGATCCTTTTGAGATTGGTGTTAGAGATTCTTCCCATCTTGCTGATCTGGGTAGATGTAATCAAACTTGGCAAAATGCAACCCCGTCAGCAAAGTTTTCTGTGAGCACACTGCCTCTGACTGTTGCGTTTACTCAAAGTGATCTATCTTCTAGTAATATCAGAGCCAACACTATCTCTCCAACTGTCTCACAATTAGGAACCAGTGGTCCTGATTTTTCTTCTAGTAGTGTAGTAATGGCACCTCCGATTGAAGATGCACTAGATGTACAAAACCACCAGAATTCACTTCATATGACATCAAGAGCTAATGGGGATGCTAAGCTATTAAAATTTGGAAGCTTAGGGAACTCAAAACTCAAATGGCAGGAGGCTAAACAAGCTCATATGCTAAATTCCAATATCATGTACAATTCTTTACAGAACTCTTCCTTGCCTAGCATTGGTGATAATAGTCAGTATCTTGGGAATCAGACACTGAAAAATGGGTTTTCTAGCAAAAGGATGGATATGCCTGTAAACGGACCACCAAGCTTTCGCGCTCCATATATCTCATTGGATTCAAATACTGTCAAGACCAATGTTGATGGTCACTTCAATCATAAGGGCGGGCATTTATCTGAGGAAATGAAGTCGCACAGTGGGTTTGGTTCTAATGGTTGCAGCCTCGATGATCTGGTGAATTCAATGATGAAACCGGTAAAGCTTGATCCTTTTTGGAGATAATGTTATGTTAGTTTTCTTTTGTTAATAGTTTAGAAGTTCTAATGTTGAGTGTGACTTATAGAAATTATAATTGATAGGGAATAAATGCTTACAAGAATCTGATTTGACTGGTGGCGTTTATTTGGGAAGATGCTGAGAAACAATGTCTTGGAATACTAGAAGCAAATATATGTTAACAAAAAGTAACTTAGAATGCCAAAGTAATTGGGGATGAAACAGCTTAAGTTTGTGTGCTTCTATTTTCCAAAATACAATAATGTGTTTCTTGGTTCTTATCAGCAAGTTTCTGTTACTTATTTAGAAACAGCAAAAACTGCCACCAGCAGTGTTTATGTGGTATTCTCCTTCACATACATTGCATTATTTGGTGCAAATGACACGGGTTTTATTTTGTTATAGGATTATGTATTAAATATCTAACAGTTTGATACTTTGGGTACTCACTGTGACTATTGCGGAGTTGCTGTCTTCAACCTTCTCTCTAGAAGCTTTTTGTTCATTTCTTAAGTAAAATAAGCTTGTTCTTCTTTTTGTTTGATTGCATTACCTTACAACTTATAAAATAACTTACACTAATGATTGATTCCTTAATTAGTAATCAGAATTTGGATCAGTGTCTAAATCCAATTTCCAACTATTGGATTGTTTGTTTGATGTTATCTTTTGCTGCTTGATGGTCCACTGCTTTACAAAAGCTTATGGTGTCATATGCCAGTCTTTTAAATAGTATATGACAGTAGAAACAGTACAATGTTATAAAGCTACCATACTTATTAGAAGAATTATTAATGGATGTTATTATAGATGCCAAAGATCTCGTCTCGAAAAGATTGTAAATGTTATTCTCGAACCAATTAAACTGGGATGAAAATTTTGAATGGCATTATGAAGCATTCATATTCCATACATGGTTGGCCTAACTAGTATTACTGTGGACCAAATATAGACACATTTTCGACATTGCCTTCCAAGCTCTTGCATAATATGTTTCTTGTTGACTACATGAGGGTAATGAGAGAATATGTGGCACTATGCAAGGTTAGCTTAAGATATATATATATATATGGTGTATGTGAACAAACCTTCAACACTTACCTGGCAATGCTACCTTTTATAGATCCTGGTATATGGATTAGTAGGTTTATGTTTCGTTCATGTATGTTCATTTCTTCTTTCTTTGGTTATAGTTTACTGCATCGTTACTCTGAATTTGGTGAATAAAATAGCTCTCTGGTTCACTATGTTTCGCACTTGCATTTGCCATATTCATCTAAAATTTCTAGTATTGCAAATGTGTTATGTTTGAATATTTGATACTACTCGTACCCTGATATAGTTTATGCTGGTTAAGATCTGGTTAAGCTACCAAATGTTGGGCAACTAAGTGGTTGAGGCCTTTAGTAAGGAGAGGGGCCCTTATTCTCCAAAACAGTGGCTAAGCTCGAACTGTGTAGTGCAAAATCATAAATTGTTTGCTAAGTTGCCGTTGGCTAGTATTTGTTTATATCATAGTTTAGTAATGTGATTGTGGCATATACTTATGTTAATTTTGTCTTCGTTTAGGTATAAATATTTTCATGAACTCTTTGGATAGATTTATTTTGTTAAGTACTGAAATATTTTTCTTTTGAATATCACTCTTAATTTCTTAAAAAGTAAAATATCAAGCTTCTGCTTTATGCTAAATTATCAAGCTTTACAACATTTTTGCACCGTGTAACTATTCAATAAATTTATAACCCTCAACCTTTACTAAAACTATACTTTTGGTGCATTGAAGGGACTTCAACAAGATATAGAGCAACCCATGTTCAATCCCTCTGGCACGCATTTTAAGCTGATTTGATTAAAAGAGTTATACCATTGCGTGAATCCAACTCTCTATTGAAAATGATCCTCCAACCTCCGGGTGCGTGTTGGAGAAATATACAATTATAAATATATTACCCTCAATAACATTACACATGAGAGCGCTGTAGTAAAGATTCGTATCTCATAGTTTTATAATCATTCTTTTTTTTAATGAATGAAATAAGAAATGATTTATGTTTTTTTTACCACTCCTTTTAATTTTGAGGTAATACACTACTCCTTTTAATTGTACTAAACAAGTAATTCAGTTTATTTTTTTGGTTCATGAAAATCATATGGCATATCTAATTGGATAAATGACACTCTTTTATTTTCATTTCTTTCGTCGGCATAGATTACAAAAACAGTAATATACAAAGATACAAAGAACTGGCCATCATAACATTTGGTTTAATGTTGTGAGTCAACTGGATAAAGTTCGAAGCATTGTCTCTAAGTTGTCAGGGGAATATTCGATTTGTATCTGGTGATGTTATAGACTGCTTTTTCTGTTGATGCCTGTGTTCAAATACATTTGACATTTTTGCCAATTGCAAATTTTAGCAAAAAGAAGAGATTCATGTTTTTAAACTTTTTACCTAAAGTGTGGGTGTATATTTCATATGTGAAATCTCTTATTAAACATGTCTGAACACATTTCCCAACTCGGAAGTCGCAACTACTTTATAAGGCAATGTAACAATTTATAGTAGACACTAATTGTTCATTTCGTATCTTTCAGGAGCATGATGATTTTAACTTCATAGATGGTGACATGGGGTGCAACGATATCTTTTCACTGGGTGCCTGCATGTGAAACCAATCGTTTTGATGCTAACTTGTATCGTTTATAGGTTTCCTTTCTTGAAGTTCTTAATTGGTGTTATTGGGCGTGTTCTTTTTCTATGGCTGCTCATCTAATAGTTTGTATAGACTTGTAGAGAATGGATGGAATTTAGCAATCAGATATTTGATAGTGAACTTGTGTTTGATTGCTCGAAACCTGGCTTTAGCTTCTGGTTGATAGTATAAATTTGTATTTAATAAATTATTTTAGCTTTGTCTTGGAAGAAACATCTGAGTTTGGATCATATCCAAAGAAATTATAATTGATCTGGATAGTGAGCAAGTGTTTGGTTGTTCGAATCCTGGCTTTAACATGCCCATGTTATAAATCATAGTAAATCATTGTGCTTGCTCTTGGAAGAAGCATTTGAGGTTGAGTCATTGAATTTTTTTTTATATCCGATCTGGATCTGCCCTAAAGCATCACGAGATATCAGGTCTCTTATGTTTTTACAGACTCTTGGTCACAATTATCTATTTAGTACAACATCATTGCTTATTCTCTCTGAATGGCATGAATGAACTGAATAGGTACTTTGATGAGAAGAAGGATATGACATTCGGTATTGCAAGATTGAAGATGACCCTTATAAAGCTGAGTGGACTGTGTCGCCTATCCCAAAACTTTGGGATAAAGGTTTTGATCTTGTTTATATTGCTGCCTACGTCCCACAAAAAACTATTCAAATATAGTGCAGAATCATGATTATTGAGGCAAGATACAGAACCATCATCATTTAGATACAAAATCGACGCAGTCGTGGGATTCTAAGATTAGTAGTAGAAAAGCAAAAGGATTTGGAGTCAATTGACACTTAACTTAGAGAAAAACATATATTACATTGAACAAGCGTGTAAACTTTACAAACAACAGAAAGAACAAAGAGTTCCAGCAAAGAAATAAAATGTGAACTAGTTACTCAAGTCTCTTACAATCATTCAGTCTATTGGCAATTCTTCGGTTGTACTTGCAATCATTCAGAACAAACAATTACAAGTAGAAAAGGTTCAGTAACCAAGATTATTTTTTACAATTTTTTAAGTTCTATAAAATTTAAAATTTCTAGATTTTTTAAATAAATGTTAAGGGTTGGCCAAAACAGGGAAAAAAAATGTCAAGGGTATATTTGTAAGAATTTTAGAAATAACAAATATTATTCCATTACATTACATGGTAAACCGAAATGTCAATGTAATTGATATTACATTACATGGTAATACATGTTCCAACCACACATGGTAATGTAATTTTAGTTCACTTGCATTACAAACTTCATTTCATTTCATTAGGATTACAATTAAATTGCAATGAAACAAACATACCTTACAGTGTCATACCATTGTATCCAAAGTACCTAATTTGCAATGAAGTGTATATTTCGAGATCTATGGTGTAGTGGATGAATTTGTTGCTAAACTTGTTGAGTCATGTCTCAGCCCAAAGAATTTTCAGCCAAAACCTGTTGCATTTCAATCCAGTGCCGATCTCTCTCCATGTTAAAGACTTCTCCAAGCACTTTTTTTTCAAGAGAATTGGTTGACTTCGACTTGATTATTGCTTCATTGTTTTATTAAGAAAAAGTGCATTACAATTAGGATCATGAGCTTCTTCACTTCATTTATGATTATTGAAGTCTGCATGATATTCATCTATCCAGCTCTGAATGATCTTCACTTCCTGATTCCTTTGTTCTCTAAGCCATTTTGGATCTTCTTTCGTCGCAGATCTGAAGTCCAAATGGTGAGCCCCTGTGAAGCAGAAGAATGTCAAGTACTGACAATGTGCAGAGATAAGAATTGTAACAATGGAAATAGTAAGAGTTAAAAGTTTCTTGGACTTCTTGATATACTTGCCTTTTTCAGTGACAAGGGCTATGATGCTAGAAGATATGTTCTTCAATACTCTGCATTGAAGGCCAAAAAATGAAGGTATAGAATGTTTCTCTAATGCCCATTCTAAGTAGAATTGTTGTATTATTTCTAAGTAACATCTAATTAATTTTCCATTTTCAAAACTGAGTATCGGTTCTTACCCTCCTCTACTCCAGGGGTCTTTCATCCCGTTCGAGAATATCATGTTGCTTCCAAATCGCTTAAGAACTTGATTGATTTCCTGTTTCACCACAACCATCAACACAGAGTTTTAAGTAGAAGAATAACAATGTGCTTGTTGGATTTGAATACTACAACTGAAATATCCTGAATAGTTGCTCTAAAAATTTAACCAAGTTGGTACATGCTTCTTTCTGAGCACATCAATATAATTCTAATACATACAAGTAATGAGAAAGTTGAGAAAGGAGATATAGAAGAAACCACTCACATAGCCCCCGTACTCTGTTGTAATCCAATGGGGTCTAGGTCGAACTCCGAACTTACCCTTGCAGTCATCTTCAAATTCTTTATATTCGTAGGTGAACGGGGGGAACATGCATTCATCTAAACAAGTCATCGGCATGACCATCTCTGTGCATGCCTAAAATTGAAACATCAAAAATTTCATATGTTCACTTGAAAAAACAAAAACTAATAAGATTCTAAGCATAGTTTGTAGTATCGGCCGATACCAATCCGATACGGTTTGATATGTTCCGATCCGATACCAACCGATACCGATATTAACCGATACCGACATTGAGGATCTTTTTTTCGGTCAATTCGGCAAAGAAAATTAAATGAAAAAGACCAATCAATAAGGGTGTAAAAGCATACTAAGGTTGTTGAAGTATGTAAAAGAAAAAGAAAATTATGTATCGCAAGTAATTCAATCGGCAAAGATGACTACTATTTCATTAATTTCAAAACTACTAAGAAACAACACTGAAAATACTTAAAATTATGCTTTAATGTATAAAATATATTTTCTAAAATGTAAGTAATTTATTAACAATTACTTGCATTCGATACAAAAAATCCGATATTCCGAACCGAAACCGTCGATAGTGACGATATTGCCAATCCGATACTCGTAGGAATGGTCTGATACCGATACTGCAAACCTTACTTCTAAAGTGATATTGGTAGGAGCAAGATGCTAATATACCCTGATTTCAGTGTCAAACAATAACAGTAAGATTTCGATCAATTTATTGCTTACCTGCCAATTCCATCCACTAAGACCATGGGCATCGGTTCCATTTTCTATGTCGAAGCATTTTTGTGTCCCGGAATAATTATAATATAATCTTGCAGCTGAAAAAGCTCTGGCTAGTTTGCTAGCCCCTCGCGGGAAGCCATCTATAATCCTGCACATCTTCACAGTAATAGAAGGATCAGACACATTAGTGATGAGAAGAGTTAAGACTAATTATTATGAAGTTGTTTTAACCATAGTTTGCAGTATCGGACGATATTGATCCGATACGGCCGATACCTATACGGTTTGGCATGTCCCGATCCGATACCGGCCGATACCCGATACTGATCGATACCAACATTATGGGTATCTTTTCCGGTCAATTCGGCAAAAAAAAAAAAAAAAATCAAAGCAAAAGACCAATCAACAAGGGTGTAAAAGCAAAGTAAGGCTGTAAGTAAAAGAATAAAACTTATCCAAACCAATCGGCAAGGGTGATTACTATTTTATTCAATTTCAAAACTATTAAGAAAAAACACCGAAGTACTTAAAATTATGCCTAAATGTATAAAATATATTTTCTAAAATGTTAACAATTTATTATTAATTATTTGCTTTCTGATACCAGTAAAATCGATACTCCGATCCGAAACTGCCGATCCCAATACTCATAGAAATTGTCCGATACCGATACTGCGAACTTTGATTTGAATTGACTTCCATGCATTTATACTAAGACATTGTGTTATATCCGCTTGTCTGCAAATAAACGATACCTCTTTGATTGGGTTTGCAGGCAAAGGCATCAGAAAGTTCGCTTCTGTAGGATAATCAACCATTGCTGTATATGTAAATGCTGTCCATAACCAATCTCGAGCAGAATAAACTGAGTGAAGAGTCCTGCATATTATGACTAAAGGAAGTCGATAACTGTCTTTTGTAGAAAGATTTACTGTAAAAGAACTATAGGGAAGATTATTTTGCTCACATCATATGAGTGAAGACTATTAATTGTAAATCAAAGTTTCTGTTTGTGAATATTAACCTCATGGCCATCTGGAAAATTACAATATTTCGTTATAAACTGGAAAAAAAGAATACCTTAATCTGAGGTTTGGTTGAAGTTACTTTGATGAAAGCCTACTTTAAGAGGACAAATGAATTCTGTAGCATACTAAATCACTACTAGCCTCCTATGAGAGGATATAATTGTGTTGGATACTGCTCACCATCATGATCAAACTAGTACGACACAGTCGACATAACCACTCATAAACATTTCATGTGCCAGGACTAGTTCAGTATAAGTTGACGTCAGACAAATCGAGCAGAACATGTTTCTTTCAGTGATCTTCGATCTTCTTCTTATACATGTGCAAAAACATGTTAATGTTATCTCATATGTCATTATCTTTGGTCCAATGACTCAAAATCCTTGCTGTACACATTCTCCATCTTTGTTTTCAGTCCTTCGAAAGTAAATGTAGTAATTGGTATTTTTCGGTCCTTATCAATAGTCTTAGAGATTAAAGATAAGATGGACAACCCCATGAGCAGAAAATCACAGAGTACCAACCCAAGTGGACCATTTCATGACAGTGGCGTGCTAACCATCCCAGTTTTAGTTTTCTTGTGCATCAGTAGCCCCCATCTTGGGATATATCATATACGAACAAACATGCATGTGAGATACAATAATTGCCGAAAGAGTTCGGATAACAAATTGACAAACAATGAAATATACATCAAGAACAGAAACAAACAAGTATATTTCATGATCAAGATAATTAATATATTTATATACATAGTATACCGAAGAGAAACAAATGGTTTCCACCGTCTGTTTCATTAACAGTTAAATATCTTGGACTAAAAGTTTCAATCAACCAAGTGCTCGAATAGTACTGTTAACCCTTCAATGTGAATGTATAATTCGTGTACCCAATCTAAATTTCCTGAGAAATTGATGGGCAACCTGAAGTTTATTACAAGTATATTAGACTCTTTGTTTTGTTTTTTTTCTGGATGGAATTATTGAAGACTTGACCCAACTTTGTTCACCTCACGCCCGGACTTGATATGAGGCCTATGAGACGGTTACCTTAGTTCCAAAATTTTAGATGACATTAATTTTTATATATTGTTTAATGTATGTAAATCTAATTTTGCAAAAAAATAAATCCACAGCCTCATTCTAATCCTTTTAGTCTGCGATTTTTTTATTATTATTAATATAGGATATCTAAACGGCATATACTAGAATACCAAGAGACAAATCAATTAGTCAGATTAAAAAAAAATTGTGCAGTCGCTATCAAAATCATATTCCCTTCCATCACTCTTAACATTCCGACTTTTTCAATATTCTCTACCCTTATGTTGTTGTCAAACTACTCTTCTTTCGGTCTGTGTTTGTGAACTATCTTTCAATTTTATTAGTACTTAGTTGTGACATATTATTTTGGGTATTATATTTTGTTTATTGTTTTATTTCTTGAATTTTGTGTTGATAATACTATTGTATCATCGTCGATAAAATAAATAAATTATATAAACATTAAACTTTGAGGACATTACTTCTAGAGTTTGTATCATGTCTAAAATCTGACACTGGTTCACCTAATACTTGACTTTGACTTAGATTTTACTCCCGCAATCATCAAAGTAGAGAAGCAAAGATAATCACGACGACTTTGAAATGATCATCGATTAGACCTTACTTGCATGTTTTGAAGCTCTTACTGAGCTCCACAAGCCCATTCTTCTGTGTCGAGACTGCCATTAGCTCATCCCAACTCCCTTTTATCACTTGGTAGCAGTTGATGCTTTCATCCTACAAATTAACCGATCACTACAAGCAGAATCATGCAAATGGTCGAAAATATTATAGTCGGCAGACAACTCTAACCTTGAAGTCCTGGGACACGGTATCATAGAAGCTGCTCCATGGAGTTATGTCATCAAACTGTAATATTGGTGCTGATGATGCCAAGGCTCCAATTGCTACATGGGGATACTTCAGCCTGAACCATGCAGCCAACACTGGACACAGGGAATTGCTTGAACTTGTGAGTACCATGGGAAAAGTAACATAGCTAGCTACAAATTAATTTTGGATTGTGTCCTCGTAAAAGACAGGATGCATGGAGAATCATTTAGTTCATGCCATGTTCACCATAATGCGACAAACACGGAAAATTAAAATAAGTTGTCACGCCTCTTTCGGTAAAAGAGTGTTAAGTCCCTGTTCTTGCATCTGTGCAGTGGCATTGATTTTAACATGACATTAGAACAACTCAGATTATATTTCCTATTTCTCTTGTACGCATAGATTTTATATTTTTCTATAGAAAAAAGATAATAAATTTCAACTTGATATATTGAATATTTTCAATTTGGTACCCTCCGTCAATTAGGATTAATTTTTCAAAAAAGAGACCAAAATACTCCCTACTCCCCGCACACCCCCTCGTTGCTGCTGTTGTCGCATGCCGCCACCGCCGCTAACGTTGTTGTAGACAACGTCGCCGCTGCCGGAGAGAGAGAATGGAGGGGGGCATTTTTGTTATTTATATTATTATGTTAATACCGGTAGAATATTAAGTTGTACAATTATAGTTGAATTATGGAGTTGTCTGATTTTAAAGTTTATTGTACCGAGTTGAAAAACTAGAATATAAAATTGAGGGTATGAAGTTGAAATTTAGCTATATAAAAAAAAAAATTATACCTGATTTGTGAGTACAGTTCTCTTCAGTAAGAGTGTGTAGTAAGTTTAACAAAGAGCAAGTAATTAACTTACTCCCACCATAAGAGCCACCAAAGACGACGACGGGAGAAGCTTCGGCCGACAGGTTCTTCTTCAGGCTCCTGATGAGCACCGCATAGTCTGCGAGAGCTTGCGTCGAGGTCAAATAGCCCAACTCTTCTGCGGACTTGGAGTCCTTCCCGAATGGCAATGAATCTCCATAAAACCTATGCTGAAACATGCACAATTATATATATATATATATATATATATATATATATTAGTCTCGCGAGTCGGTGATTTGAACTTTGGTTGCTCCGATACCGTTCTAAAGTTTTGCATGCGCTTGATTAACGCGACAACTTCAAGGGTTAAGTGTAGGGTACAAGTCGAAATAAATCCAAGGAATCAGAAAATACCATAAAAGGAATTCATAACACAAAAATAAATTAAAGTTCCCATGACCACCATTTATGTTGAGGTAGGTACGGTACCTCAATGAAGAGTAGAAGTGCTCTGAACCTGGGAGCGATGTCCATCATGAATCCGGTGTTGGCAGCGAACCAGTCGATGTTGCCTTCGTTGCCGGTGTATACGAAGATGGGGGCGGTGTGGACGGGGCCTTGGTCCCAGAATGTGGAGTTCGTTAGGTACTTCTGGTGGAAGACATTATCGGCGTTTGGCCGGAAGGTGAAGTGGTCTAGTTGCTGAGGGAAGAAGTGGGTGGAGTAAGGGAGCTCCGGGTCCTTGCTGGACTGGATTGAGGACTGTTGGGATGCTCTGGGGAAGAAGGTGGGCAAGGAATGGACTGTTCCTGTGGTCAAGAGGAAGAAGAAGAAGAAGAGTAGAGAAGGAAGACATGAAGCTACTTCCATTCTTCTTCTTCTTCTTCTCTCTCTCTCTCTCTCTCTCTCTCTCTCTCATGAGAATGCAATGAGAGGTTAGGAGAAAATATGCAGGGTGTGCTATATATTTGCTAGTTTTACTCTTGTTTCTTTTGATTGTATCAGTCTATGTGGATCCATGCTTTCTTGCTCATCCCCCACTTGGTTTTGCACTGTGCAAGTAAGAAAAAGAAAGCATGGATCCACACAATGATACAATCAAAAGAAACGAGAGTACTGACACTAGCAAATATATCACACACGTACATTGTATGAGAAAAGTGGAAAAATATATTAATGTATGCTCAAAAGAGTTATTATGACCCAACTCAAGTGAACATTATGGTTATCGAGAGGAAAGGTATAAGATTTCGACTGGGTTGCTGAAGATTAGTGATCAAGAAAAAAAAAAGAGTTTTTAGGTATTTAATTATGACTCAACCAGTAAGGCAATACCAAATAGTGATACTGACACAGTTACATGATGCGTATGCAAAATATCGATTTTCAGATTTTTTTTTTCATTTCGTCGAACCGAACAGCCACGAAGCACATGAAGCACTAATATGATGTGTAAGAGCATCATTAGTAAGGCTCATCCTCAGGTCCAATTTCTATATTCAGAATTTTGAAGCTCATTCTGTAAAATAGTAAGTTATATCCCTAGTCTCGATTTCTAGATTTTCGGTCTCATCCCACCAATAGGTGCTAAGGGTTGGACCTCCCAATTTCTAGATTCTAGATTTTAGGAACTCATTTTGTCAAATAGTAGGTCCCAATTTGGAGCTCAACTTTCTAGCATTTCGAACTTCACCAATCTGTAGCTTTTAACCCCCCATCTCAAGCTTAATAACTGAACAATCTGTCGCTTTCGAACATAGTTCAGGTTGTGCCATTGTGATTGGGTCAAAAAAGTTCGTGGAAGCAAGCTATTCTTCTCATTCCGAACTGAAATAATAGATTCTAGATTTTACATTATTTTTTTCTAACATCAATTTTTGACCACATAATCTTTGGAATCGGAGCTCACTTTATCATTTCCTACTAGACTCATATATACAAACGTTCCAACCCATTTTACAATTTTTTTTTTTTAATTTTGGGTCACAAATTGTATTGGAAAGTTTCAACTACTAATGATACTCTAAGCAGTTGAAAAACTCATCCAATCTAACACGGTTTTTGAGTGTAATTTAGATTTACTGTTTAAGGTTGTGAACTATGAAGTGTGGATGATACCGTTGAATGAGCTACAGTAGATTAGTCTAATGTCCGTTGGGAGATATGAGGCACTAGTAAAATACAGGAAAATAGTGACGGAAAATTTTGTTACCATTGTGGACTAGCTGTGGAACAGGAGTGTCAGAATTTACAATGTATCTAAATAAGTTTGTTGCCACTGTAACACATCAGCGACAGCTAATTAACGACAATGACTAATCAACGACAACGGCTAATCAACGACTATGCTATACTGCAATGAACTAGCGACGAGATTTAAAATCAATGACAGATCTAGCAATGGGTGAGCAACTTCCTTTGCGAGATCAGTATAATAAACGTAGCTACGACTTCATGCGGTGACCTAGCGATGACGTTGAGATGAAGCGCTAGTGATGAACTTGCAACCCTGACCGTCGCGGTTGCATTTGTCATTAACGAACTTGACCATCGCGGTTGATTTCCATGGAGCAAGTCAATTTATTTGTTTCAAGAATGCCTTTAGGTGAATTGTGCAAAGTTATTGTTTCGTGCAAAGTTATTGTTTCATGTTACAACAAAGAATTTTGTAAACATGTCCTAGAGCACATATGTTAACAAAAAAAAAAAAAAAAAAAAAAAAAAAATTATATTGATATTTCTATTAGCACATTTATCAATGCATTTTTCATACTTATCAATATACATTTCAAATAAAATATACATTAATAAATGTATTAGTGGTATTATCAATATAGAATGAACATTTTTTAATGTGTTAACATGTGACACTATGTAAAAAATTGATTGATTATTATAATATTATATAGAATTGAATTGCTTTCTCCCACTATTTTTATCGAAAATTACCTACTATTTTATCAATTGGGGGGTGGGGGGGGGGGGATAATTTCTAATAAAATTCAAACAAAACACATCCGAAGGAATGTCACCTTTTAGGTTGTTGATGTTCGAAAGTTCATTTTTTGGGTTGTTGACTAATACTTTCTTTACGACGAAGGATCTGATCTCTAGTCTTTAGCGGACGATCCTATCAGTTAGATAATCGAAGTCCATATCGGATGATTTGGAGCTTAAAGAGAGATTTTCACATTGTGATGAAGACTTTCATTAAGAGTCCTTAGGCCGAGAAATGGTAATAGTCCATGTCTTGAAATATAGGCATTTAATTGATAAAAGAGCAGTAGATGGACTAAATCTGATGTGTGAGGAGAGAGTGGTGATACTAATAAATTAGATCTATGTGAGGAACCATCGACGGACTCCTAAACCCATGTTAGGTTCGTCGGTACTTCATCTCAGACTAGCGATGGATTCAAATATGTCGCCGGATAGGTCATCATTTAGTAGAAATTTTGTAGTGTGAGGAGACTATTTTCGATTGTACGTACTTGTGTTTATATATCTGGTGATTGTACTTGTATTAAAGCTTGTACGTAATCCATAAGGTGTAAGTGGGATGAAACTCGGTTACTTTTAGAAACTCACCAATCATTAACTAATTTCGTTGTTTGGTTCGAGCATTGAAACTCCTCTAACCAACATCCAAAAAGTAATAATAATTTTCGTACACTTTCAATCCACATCAAGAAAATAATGATGATTTCCGTACACTTTCAACTAAATCCAAATAACCACCTACTTTCAACAATCATATCTCTAACCAACATACACTTTCAACAATCATCCAAACAACGGAACTCCTTTTTTTTTCACTTTCAACAACCAACCAAATAACGGATTTTTTCTTTTCTTTTTCACTTTCATATTTTTCGCTTTCACCAAATCATTCAAACAACGAAAGTCAAATTTTTGGTGGACCTATCTCACTTTCGTAAACTAATGATTACTTTCACACACTTTTACCAGTTACCGCCATCCAAACAGACATAGATGCAAAATGAAATAATTTGTTGATGAAGCTCTATATTGAATTCAAAGACATTCCTTCATAATTCATTCTTGGCGACCATTAATCCATTGGTCCATCTACTACACTAGATAATCTCACATTGTGCAAAATGAAGTTATTGATTCCATGAACTAAGAACAGAAAACCGATGCAATCAAGACGGAACCTGAAATTCAAACTAAGGTGTCTAGAGTCGGTTGCGGTGTGGACTGACTCATATGGAAGGTTGGAGCCCAATCCAGACCATAGTGCGGCGACAAACGAATTACTACATTTTCATATATATAAATTTTCTTCTTGGGGGGTTGGCCATCTCTTATGTAGGGCTGCAAATAAGTCAAGTCGTTCGCAAGTTGCTCGAAGCTCGGCTCGATAAAAGTCCGTTTGAGCTCGGTTCGTTTAGTAAACAAGTCAAGTTCAAGCTTCATTTTCGAACTCGTTTAATAAACGAGTCAAGCTCAAGCTTAGAATTACTCGGCTCGTTTGAGCTCGCGAGCTGGTTCGTTTATAAGCTTGCGAGCTGACTCGTAAGCTGTCTCGTTTAGGAGCTCGTTGCTGACAGTCTATAAATTTATTTTGTTATTTAAATTTGAATTTGTTCTTTGTTGAATTCTAATTTTATGCATGTTTGTATAACAATATGTTTGTGTGCATTATATATAATTATATGTCCTTAATAATTGATATTAAGGAACTTTTTAAATTGCATTTTTATAAATAAATTGTTAATATTATAGGTACTTGAATTCAAATCTAACTAGCTTGAAATCAAGTAAGTTAGTTCGAAATCAAGTTTAATGAGCTCGAAATCAAGCTGATCAAGCTCGAAATCAAGCTTAACGAGCTTGAGTTTGAACTTATCAAGCTTGCTTATCAAGTCAAGTTCGAGCTCAAACCAAGCCAAGTTCAAGCTTAATATAAACGAGTTCGAACCAAGTTCAAGTTTTAAAATAAAAAATTTATCAAGTTTGAACTCGAACTCGAGCTCAATTAATTTTAAACAAGTCAAACTCAAGCTTACGAAAGCTTGACTCAGAGTTGCTCGTTTGTACCCCTAATCTTATGGTATGATCCTTGTTGGGCCACTCCACTCTACTAATGAAAGGAGATGATAAGTCATGAATTTGATTCCTGGGGACCCTTCTCTCTCTTGTTTTGTAGTTGAAGATGAAAAAATCTCAACATGCCAACAAAGGGAATAGTCAAAAGATGAAAGGATTCTCTTTCCTTTCCAATCAATTGATCCAAGTCTTCTTCTGGGTGATATATATATGTATGTACGTACTCAATACTCTCTCCCTGGCCTCTCTTTACCAAGTTGGCAATAATATCATGGTTAGCTTAGGAGTTAGGAGAAAGAATTAATGGTGAGAAGGACTCGTCGATCGGTGTGGGAAAAGTTTTGATTCTCCGGCCGGGTCCGCATGGAGACAAATGAGTCTGGATGCAATGTACAGATCGATAGAGCTTTTTTTTTTTTTGACAGTTTCAAACTTGTGAGAATTGTTGGAAAAAATAAAATATTTTTCGTCTTTGTGATAAAATAAAATAAAAAGGAAAGAGAAAAGAAGTTAAAAGAAAACACACACAAGATTTATCGAGATTCAGCTCAATTTGAATCTACGTCGTCCTCCGTCCGTCTCTTCTTCACCGTTTTCACTATAATCAAATGAAAGATTACAAGGACGTTCTCTCAAGTTGGTACAACTTAACTTGAGGATCACTTTCTCTCACAAACTCACTTGAGATGGATTACAAGTGTGAGAATTACAAGTTGTGTATTGTTCTTCTTGTTACTTGTTGTGTTCAACCTTCACCATCTTTCCTCTATTTATAGGGATGATATGTCTCTTAGGTACATCACATTCATTGCATGGAGACGTCCAAAGGGAAGATTCGTTCATTCTCCCAAGATTCGTTCATATATCATCAATGTTGCATGCAAGCTGAATGCATGCAGAATATGAATAGATATGCTACTGTAAACTCCCTCGACCAGATTTCAGTATTTTAAAATTATTTTTTTTGCTAATTAGAATTATTGCAACTTTTTAATCTATTTTGCTTACATATCCTATTAATTTGTGCACATGTCCATTATCCAATTATTTTGAGCATTACACTAGCTGTTATTCCCAAACAAAGTTCACATACCTGCCCTAGACATGTTAAATTATTTTTCTAATTTTTGTGCAACTCCCAGATGCTTTATTTTGAGTCTCGTTTGAGACGCACAAATATCGTTACAAACGTCCGTATTTATTTTCTATTTTATTTCCTGCTCTTTACCTATCTCTGTACCCCTAGAGATTTGAGGCCCAACCTGCACCAGTTTTGCCCAAACAAAAATACAATAATATTCTACTTTGAATATACTACAATTAGTATATTGACACCGTAGTAAAATTATGGCCCTACCTGCCTCTAAATAATTAGAGAACACCGTGCGCAGTATTTATTAAATAATAAATACGATGACCCGTATCACCCAGAAACCAGGCCCTGCCCCTGCCCAGACTCACCCCCACCCCCTCAGGACCCTCCCACAGCTTTTCCCTCTCAATTCTGAGCATTTTAGTATTTTCTGAAAACAGGGTATTTTATCAGACAAATTGCGTAATTAAGCAAACTTCCAAAATTTAGGACCTATTTGCAATTTATGGATTTACAGGAGTTTTCTGCAAAATTCCAAGTGAGGTGTCAACACCTCATTGGCCGGTGATCATGGACCGTCCATGTGGCATGGGTCCCACCTGGAAAATATCAGCCAAGATATTTTAAGTATTAAATTACCTAAATACCCCTCATTTTCAAACTAATTACAACAATGCCATTAGCCCTAAACCTATATATACTACCCATCCCCACCACCCGAACTCACCCCACACCACCCTCCGGTCACCTCCGCCCACCGGACCGCCGCCAACCCCTTCGCCCCTCACCCAGCCACCCCCCGGCCGACGGCCACCCTCCCTGGCCGCCGCCTCCGGCAACGCCCGCAGACCCAACCCCCCCAACACCAACAGCAGCCCCCCCGACCACCCCGACACCCCTCACCGCCGCCCCGGCTGTCGTGGACCACCGCCACCACCCCCATCCGCTCCGCCGTGACACCCCCTACCGAACCACCCCTATCCCGCCGCTCCACGGCCACCGTCCCGGCCGGAAACTCCCCCGCAGCACCCCGCCGACCCTCGCTGCCCGCAGCTCCCGAGCCACCCCGACCTCCTCTGACCGCCACCACCACCACCACTGACCACCGCCACCCCCACCAACCTCTTCGCCACCCTCCCCTCCGCCGTCCCGACGCCCTGCACCGCCGTCTCCGCCGCCTCCGCCGCCGCCAGAGCTGCTGCAGCTGCCGCTGCTACTGCTGTTGCTAACTGCTACAGCTGCTGATGTGCTGCAGCCAGCCGCAGCCGGAGCTCCGCTGGACCTCCACCGGCGACGACGCGGGCCCCCCCCATCGACGAGTTAGGTATATACCCCCCTAATACGTATTTACGTATATATATATATGTATGTATATATATATATGTATATATATGTATATTAATATATATGTTTATATATATATTATATATATATAATATATAATATGTATTATATAATACTGTATATATACAGTATATATATGTATTATTATATACTGTATTATTATTATTATTATTATTATTATTATTATTATTATTATTATTATTATTATTATTATTATTATTATTATTATTATTATTATTATTATTATTATTATACATGTATATTTTTATATGTATATTTGTATATATGGTATTAACATATATTATATATATTATTATTATTATTATTATTATTATTATTATATAGTATATAAATACAGTATAAAATATACTATGGTATATTTTATATGTATATTTTTAATTTCTGTTATATATATATATATATATATATATTTATATATGTTTATATATATTGTATCTAATAATTATGTTATATAATTATTATTATTACTACTATTATTATTGTATTATATACAGTATAATATATATATTATTGTATATTTTATTTTCTATTTTTATACATATTTAATATATATTTTGTATACATATATCTATATGTATATATTTATATATATGTATGTATATTTATATGTAATTATATATATATATATATATATATATATATATATATATATATATATATATATATATATATATATATATATATATATATATATATATATATATATATATATATATATTGTATATATATAATTATTATTATTTAGTATATTATTACAGTATATATATATATATATATATATATATATATATATATATATATATATATATATATATATATATATATATATATATATACAGTGTATATATATATACAGTGTGTATATATATATATATATTATTTATATTATGTATATATATGTACTTTTTTGTTTCTTTATATACATATATATATATATATATATATATATATATATATATATATATATATATATATATATATATATATATATATATATATATATATATATATATATATATATATATATATATTTATTTATTTATTTATTTATTTATTTATTTATTTATTTATTTATTTATGTATATTATATTATATATATATTATTATATGTATATATATATATATATGTATTTCTTTCTTTCTACATATAAATATAAATATATATATATATATATATATATATATATATATATATATATATATATATATATATATATATATATATATATATATATATATATATATATATATATATATACATATAATAATATATATATAATATAATATACATAAATAAATAAATAAATAAATAAATAAATATATATATATATATATATATATATATATATATATATATATATATATATATATATATATATATATATATCTATATTTTATATATTTGTACTATGTTATATAAAATATTATATATACATATATGTATTTCTTTTTCTTATATATATATATCAGTATATATATAATATATATATCTATATATAAGTACTATTATATATACATATATGTTTTCTCTTTTTTTTACCAATATTATTATTGTATAAATATTATATATATATATATATATATATATATATATATATATATATATATATATATATATCTATATATCTATATATATATATATATATATATGTGTATCTATATATGTATATTTATCTATACTAAATGTATATATATATATATTATGCTAAATTATATTCATACTATTTAGTATATGCTATGTTAATACTATTAAATATATCTATACTTATATATATGTTACATATAAGCTATATATGTATGTATGTACATTTATATATATATTATGCCTTTACTTTTTATACATATTATATATATCATTATATATATAATTATATATTGTTAAAATATATAAATTATCTTATATACTCTATTTTATTTTTCCCCTGCAAATTTTTATACTTATATATATGTATATATTTATATCTAGTATATAAATACTTTATATACTCTTAACTATATACTATATAGTATTATATATAGTTTTAAGTTACGCAATATTTAAATGATTAATTCACGAAACCATGTACGTCTTGAACAGAAAACATCTCCAGCGCAGTCAGTGACCCCCTGTCACAGGACCCCTCCGACTTGACTACAAGTACAGGTTTTCAACACACTCAGGAAGTAGGCAAGTATACCTTGCCAAGTTTTACTGCTTAAATATATTTAACTGTTGTATGTTATTATCAGCATACTTTCATATAACTGTTGTATCTGAGATTGCCTCGGGTACCGTCAACTGATACGTTGACAAGTAGTGTAACTGACTTAGACTTTAGCAGACCTACCAACAGCTGCGAGGGTATCTTAATATCCTCCTAAACCCTAACACTTGTACACGCAACAAGGTTGTACTTCATTTTGGGATGCAAGTTTACGTAGTTGATTAGCTACCAGTGCGTGCGACGAGCATCACGGCTTAGCACGAAAATCAGAAAATTCAGGAAAGTCAGGACTTGGCATTTAGCTACGTGGTTTACACGTTGTGGATTCAACTTGTATTACCGCATTGGGCGGGGAAGACAACTAGTAGGCGTATGGGACACCCAACTTCTTTATTGCAGATACCGCACTCCTCGGGGTGATACGGACGTTATATATACTTACAGATACCACATCCCTTAGAGTGTGGACGTTATTTATATTCAGATACCTCATTCTTCGGAATGACGGACGTTGCAGATACCACACTCTATAGGATGCTGGCCGTTATGTCTACGCCTACCCATACGTACCAAGGTTGTCTTTACATTGCATTTCACATAGATGGTTAGCACACCCTGTATTTATTTATTCAGTATTTTCATACCTGGCATGTTTTTATGTATCTTGTTATGTCCCACTGAGGACCTGGTGCCCTGCCAGGTTTAGACGAGACCCTCTTTCCCACGGTATATGGACCTGGACAAGAGACCAGATATGCCACTGAGGAGGAGTTAGAAGAGCTGCCTTCGGAGTCTGGTTGATCTTTTAATACACTTGGAGCTGGAGCTGTTTACTGAGATAGACGATACTCTAGTCTATCTTATTTCTGCACTTTATCTTTTGTAGTGGATATGTTTCCACCTGACATTATCTGATTTTGTACTATGACATTCAGACTTAGCATTATATGATATTCAGCACTTATTCCTATATTTCCTGATATTCTGTGGATAAGATTAGATTTACCTGTATTAGACTTGTAGTATTTTAGGACAGCGTAGCACGTTCCTTTGGGTCCATTAAATTGGATTAAACCCTTAGTGACGTGTCAGCTGGCCAATGCCACGTGGCCTAGTTCCATACATTTTTGGGACTGGGGCGTGACAGCTACTTCAGATGGTCATAACTTCTTCAATACACTTCCAAATGACCTGGTTCAAAGCTTTGGATGAAAGAAAAAACTTTTCTCAACAACTTTTATATTGAAGACCGAGTCAAATAATGATTGCAACAACTTCGAAATAGTCTTCCAAAACTAAACTTTGTCATAGAATCTGTACCCGAAAAATGACTAAGTATTTGGCCAAACTCAACTATTGTTGACCGATTTTCATAAATCAAATTTATGTTTATCCATCACAGGATGGACCGTTCCCATCAGAAATTATATCCATGACCACGATTCACTGCATGTCATAGCTAAATGGTTGTTTGTATATATCTATCTAGGGGTGAGCAACGATTCGGTTCGGTTCAAACCGAACCGAATATCCAAAAACCGAAAAAATCGAAAACCGCTTTTTTCAAAAACCGAACCGAATTTGTAAAGACCGAAAAAAACCGAACCGAATTAAATCGGTTCGGTTCTCGGTCGGTTCGGTTTTTTAAGTCCAAGTGGTGAGTGTATTCCAAATTCATAAAAACCGAAAAAAAACCAAACATAACTAAGAAAAATCAAAATTGTGTACCAAAAATAACAATAAACTAATTTTATACCAAGTGGTGAGTGTATACCAAATTCATAAAAATCGATTTTTTTTTTCTTTTATAATGTAGTGATTCGGTTTTCGGTTCGGTTCGGATTTCGGAATCCAAAACCGAAAATCGAACCGATAACCGAAATTAATCAAATGATAAAACCGAAATTCGAACCGGTTGATTAAAAACCGAACCAAATTTTAATTTCGATCCGATTCGGTTTCGGTTAAAACCGAGAATTGCTCACCCCTATATCTATCTGTATTTGGCATTTGGCATGGGATCTTCTCCTTTTCCTGTACGTGTTCATTCTTGGCCCATTGATGTTGTGATGGTAATCTCTCCTCTCACCTCTCTCCTCTCTCCTCTCTCCTCAAATAGAATTTCCTTACCGGTGAATGTCAATAACCAGCTGTACCTCTACTTGACTCGGACTATGATGATTTGCGCAATTTTTATCATGTTTAATTATTTGTACAAATTATAATTTTGTTATTTGACTTCTAAAACATTTGAGTGATACCATTTTTTATTATGTGGTATCTAACATTTAATCCAAAAAAATTAATCACCAATTTTTTAATATTAATACTAATCTTAATTTTAATTTAATATTAATATTAGTTTTAAAGTTAAAATTTGTTATGTCATCCGTCATTTTATATGCTATGTCAGCTGTCACATAATGGAAGATGATATCATCAAAAAAATTTGTATGAAAAATAGCATTTTCGTAGAAATTAAGGTGAAGTATGGTTTGTACTTCCAAAAAAGCTGTAGAAGAACTTGGTGAGACGCATATAAGAATTGTGAGTATGTGACACAAGAATTAACAATAGAGAATTTTTAACTTACCTCCCACTTTATTTACCATTTTTTACGGTGCACTCAACTGTTTTTCCATAATGTATAAGTTTTTTCACTTTTGACGAAATTCGTCGAAAAGTAACGGTCAACCCATTTGACAAAAAAAAATTGGACGAAAATATCCTCGTCTTCTCCCTCTTTCCTCCCCCCCCCCCCCCCATTCTCCCCACCGCAGCCGTTGTCGTCGACGTCGCTCCCCCCTCGCCGCCGCCGACCCTGCTCCCCCCTCCCCTCCACAGCCCCTGCTGCCCCCCCCCCCCTCCTTACCCTTGCTCCCTCTAGCAGCAGCAACAACAACGGTTGCTGCTGCTACTGCTGTTGTTGCTGCTAGTTGTGGGGAGTATAGGCTGAAGGGGGGGGGAGCAGGGTCGACAACAGCGGTCGCGGGAGGGGAGCAGTGGCGGGCGGAGTAGGGTCGACAACGACGACCGCGAGGGGGGGCGGGGCGGTGGCGGGAGGGCGGGGAGGGGGGGAGCGAGAGCCTGCAGGAGGGAAAGAAGGGAAGAAGACAGAGGTATTTTCATCCAAAAAAATGAGTCAAACGAGTTAACTGTTAGGAAGAGACGGTTTTCGTCAAAAGTGTTAGGTCTTGTAGATTATTGTAAAACAGTGTAATACACTCTATGAATAAATAAAGTCGAGGATAAATCAAAAAAATCTATTCTACTATATAATGCCAAAACTAGGCTTCACCGTGAAAATTTTTTGTTCCAAAAATACCCTTCAACATATTTCACTGACAACCATTTAAGAGATGCAATAATGACAACCATTTACGGAAATCAAAGGATTCGTGCTACTTGCTAAGTCTTTTAAATTGTTACCAAAGAATTCGAAGGGTTGAACCATTAACCTATATAATTAAAAGCAGTAGAAATAAACTAACTCATCAACATCATTCACTCCAATATACGTGCAAAGCACGTGCATATATACTAGTTCTTAATAATACAAAAAGATCAGATTGAGCATGCATGAAATGTGCAAATCCTATTTGTTTGTTTTAATTATATAGTACACTTTAAAGTGTTATTTTTATTATTTTTAACTATTTAAAGTGCATTATAAATATATGAATTGAATATTTTTTTCTTAAATATTATCACATGATTTTAAACAAAAAATTATTAGTACAAATGAAAAAACATGAATTCATTCTCAATTACTTTTACAACACAACATAAAATTATTTAATCCTTAAGTTCACCATCAAGTAACAATTAAAAAAAATTTATTTAATAAATTAAAAAGTAGTTTTTTTTTCACTGAAATTATTTAACTGTTAGTTTCTAAACCAAATGTCTATTTTGAATCCCGAAAATTATTTCACAATTTGGAAAGTACTATTTTTTTTTTTTGTTTCTAAAACGTAAGAAAACTGAAAGAATAAGCGATTAGGGTTGATTAGACACGTTTTGTATAATTAAATTTGTTCAAGGTACCATATTTTATTTTTATTTTTGTACTTACAAGTTAAGCAAATTCTAAGCTAAAGATTTGATAATCATTATATAGTGATGAACAATAAAAAGAACAAAACAAAAATACTAAGTTCCCATACTTCTTTGAGCAAGTGCTCAGTTAAAAGACAAAAACCTTTTTGTAAAATTCCATTTTGAAATTTTTTTTTTCTTTGTTTTCGAAAGTAGATCAAATTGTGTCATATTTTATGTTTAATGCTGTAATTCTACTTCTGTGGGCCCAAACTACATAACCAAACCAACTGGAAAGAACACTTTTCTTATTTAAGCCATTAGGGCCTAGATTATTGTGGAGATACATTGGGCCCAATTTTTTTTTAAAAAAAAACTTTTCTTTGCAGAAATTTTACAAATTTTTGGACTTTTCAACTCCGAAGCTACACTACACTACAATTGGCTAGAAGTGCTTATGTAACTCTCATGTGCCATGCACAAAGGGATCCACTGAGTGGCAAGATCCTCAATGGAAATTCTTTCAACAACGATCTAAGTCAGAAAGTAAAAATTATAAAATTTAGAACAGTTCTCCACGAACCGAGAGGGAAGAACCGCGGTGCCACGTGTCCCCTCCTCCTCCTTCTTCCTCATTGGTCTGATTTGGATTGCTGACATTAACGCAAGGGCTGACATCAACAGTCCAGACTCGACCAATGGGGGAGGGGAGGGGACGTGAAACCGCGGTTTAAATCTTGGTCCTCCTCTTGGTTCAGCAAAACTTTTTCTAAAATTTAGGGCTCGTTGGTTCACCGTAATATATAATCGTAATCGTAATGTAATTGGATTTGTAATGTAATAATATTACAATTACATTATCATGTTTGGTTGGAATATGTAAGAGCATCCACAGTGGTAGAGGTTTGAAGTGCTACATTTTGACTTTAGTCAAATTTTGTAGCACTTGAGAACTGCAGTGGACACTTGTGCATGTTTGAAATTCGCTAGAAAGCTACGAGAGACTCCAAATTTAGAGTGTGTCCTACCTACTCTATATTAATTGCTGGGTCCACCAAAAATAACTAAATAGAAAATGAAAATAAAAATGAGAGGAAAAATCTTACCAAATGAGGAAGAAAAAAAGAGAGAAGAAAATGAGGGAGGAAAAAGAGTAAATTAATTTGGAGTGTTTATTTAGAGTGTACCATTGTGTGCCAATATCATGGGGACACTAAAAAAATAATAATTTACACATTTTTAAAAAAATTTGGAGTATGCGTTTTGAGTTTCTCCACTATATATGCTCTAATCAAACTATGCAATGTAATGTCAATTGCGTTTATATGTTTGGTCTACCATATGCAATTTAATTGAATTTTAAAATAATAATGTTTAAAAAAAATACAAAATAAAATTTAATAAAAAATATATAATCTAATAAACAATAAAAGAATATTTTATAAATAAATAAAAGGTGGAAAATATTAGTTTTGTACTCGTGCTAAAAAAAATCAATAACGACAAAAAATATAAAAAAAACAAAAAAATTAGATAAAAACGACAAAAAAAACAGAAAAAGATAAAAAAAACGACAAAAAAATCATCAAAAAAAAAAAAATTTTGATCAAAAGCGATGATAAATGAAAAAATGACAAAAAAGAAAGAAAAAAAAGGACTAAAAACGACTTTAAAAGAAAGTTCAAAAACGACAAAAAATAAAAAAAGACCAAAAATGTAAATAATGAAAAGACAAATAAAACGAAAAAAAAGGAAAAAAAAATTAATTAAATGAAAAAAAAAGAAAAAAACGATCAAAAGCGACGAAAAACAACAAAAAATTGTTCAAAAAGATTAAAAAAATACTAAAAACGAAAAATTGATAAAAAACGAAAAATCGGAAAAATAAAAAAATGAAAAAAAATGACTAAAATGATAAAAACGAAGAAATGAGAAAAAATCGAAATACAAGAAAAAAGTTCCAAAATGACAAAAAAAATAAAAAAAACAACAACAAAAACCCAAAAAAAAAGAAAAAATAGGGAAAAGTTAAAAAAGAATAAAAGTTGAAAAAATAAAAGATAAAAATGGAACACGGGAAAAAAATTGATCAAAAATGAAAAAAACAACAAAAAACGATGGAACGAACCGGAGGGAACCGCAGTATGAGGAATGTCTGCGTCTCATCGCAACGCTCATTTTTCGTTTTGGGGCATAGGACGTAAAATAACAAAAAACGATAAAAACAAAAAAATGATAAAAAAAAGGGGAAAGAAAGAAAAAACGAAAAAGACAAAAAAGACAAAAATGATAAAAAAACGACAAAATAAAGCAAGAAAAAAACATAAAAATGGTAAAAAAAGAGCAAAAAAGACAAAAAAAAAAAACTGAAAACGAAAAAATAACAAAAAAAAAAGCAAAAGCAATAAAAACGGTCAAAATGACAAAAAATATAAAATATAAAATAAAAAATACAAAATACAAAATACAAAAAATAATAAAAAAGGGACAGTAAATGATAAAAACGAGAAAAAACGATAAAAATAATTTAAAAATGTGCAAAAACGATAAAAAAGACAACGTGAAAAGAAGACAAAAAAAAAACAAAATTGACCAAATCTGGGAAAAAATGTGAAAAAACAATAAAAAACGAAAAAAGAGAGCAAAAAGGACCAAAACAGCTATAAACGACCAATAATGCTAAAAACGATTAAAAATAGTAAAAAAAGACCAAAAAATGGACAAAAAGGAGCAAAAGCGATAAAATTGTAAAAAATGACAAAAAAACGCAAAAAACAATCAAAAACGAAAAAGAAAAAGTAAACAAACTAGCAAAACAATTTTTTTTTTTAAATGTGAAAAAATATAATAAACGACAAAAATTGAACAAAAACGCGAAAAACAATAAAACGACAGGACACGAGCAAAACCAGGTAAAATATTTTTACCGCATAACAAACATCCCCTTAAGTTATAATGTAACCGCGATTACTTAGGTTTATGACGTAATTGGTTTTAAAAGAAACTGACGTAATGTAATCAAACTTATAATCGCGATTATATTACATATAATTTTTTAGTGTCCAACCAAACATCAAAATTAGAATTACAACGTAGTCGCCATTACGATTACGATTACATTATGGTGAACCAAACGGACCCTTAGTCTAAAGACAAGACACCTCGAATTTTGTACCTTTTGATCATTTTTATATATGCACGAAAATGATATGCATGTAAATAATTAATTTGATGTTTATTTTCCTCTTTTTCATTCTAGACTTTAAGGTTGGACATGGTTCCTTCACTTTGCTTGGAGAATTACAAATCATCAATAAGGCTGTGTTTGTTTGTATTTTTTTCATGAAAAAATTTTCATCACGTCAATTATAGTATTTGATAGCTTATATTTTTTATGGAATCATTTTTAAAAAACTATTATTTTTTATATTTTTCTCTAAAATGGTGAAAAATGAAACATATCAAACCCATAGGAAAAGAAAATAATATTTTTCGTGAAAAAATGACAATCAAACACCCAATTAAGTTTTTTCATGAATTTTTTCTAGTAAAATAATTCTATAGAAATAATTTATTTTTCACATATTTTTTATCTTGCAATCAAATACACCCTAAAATGATTTAAGATATTATCATTACTTCATCCTAGATGGACCAGTTGGACTTGTTGGGCCGATATACCGGTGCAATTTGGGCTAAAGATCCCCATATTCAACCAGCTTAAGTAGAGCACTGTATCAACACCAAAATTTATTGTAGCCCACCATAAAATATCAAATTGCAATATAAAGAATTCTAATTTTAGTTGTATAGAATTTGAGAATATCATATTTGTTTCATGGGAGATAATATTTTCACTGTACCTAATGAGGGGTAATAGTCACATTTTTGTCCAAATATATATATATATATATATATATATATATATATCCATGGGTAAGCCTAGCGGTGAGCACAGGATCGCCTCTTGGCTCTTAGCTCATCGGGATCTGAAACGAACTTTTAAAATAAGACATCCATACATAATAAAAAAAAAAAAAATGAAAGTAAAATAAATAAAAATTCCCACCAAGATTGGAATTTAGAACCTCGTGTATGAAAGTCTAACATAATAACCACTATACCACAATTTTGTTTCTAAGAAGAATGGTCCATGATACATACTAGTTCAGTTTTCGGTACAAAATTATTTATATATTTAAATAAAAAAAAATTTGTCCTCCTAGCCCATGAGGTCCTGGGCGGTCGCGTAGGCTGTCATGGGCCCTGGGTGAGCATTTGGTTTATTCGGTTTCAACCGAATCGTCGAAATAATCAAAACCGAATAAATTTTTTTTTCTACAAATCTAAATTCGAACCGAAATTAGCTAAAACCGAAACTAAACCGAACCGAACCAAATAAGCTATTCGGATATTCAGTTTATTCGGTTGAACATTGTTATTGTTTTATGGATCGAACCAAAAGTTGGAATCGTGGTTAAATTATATTAAAATGTATAATTTTATACACACATTTGTTGTATTTCAAAGTTGTCTAAAGTTGGATTTCAAAACATATACATAGAATTGTTGTTTTCAAAATATACACATTTTTAATCATAAAATATGCATAGAATTAGAATATTTACATAATTGCATAAATTTTATTCGATTTTAGATTTTAGACCGAAGTCGAATAAATTTTTTTAGTATTTTAAAACTGAATCTTTTATTCGGTTCGGTTCGATTTTCGTTCCAAAATCGAATAATGCTCACACATAGATAAATCTGATAAAATTTTAGACTTTGACAACCCATCTTTTTAGGACAATCTTCACAACCATTTAACTTTTTTAGAATATATATATATATATATATATATATATTAATCGAGACAAAGGACAACTAAAATTAACTCCCCTACATCTTGACAATTAATGACTCGATTTGATTTGCTCCTCTCTTAAATTGGCTAATGGGACATTATCTCGCCGGACTCAGATGAAAGTAACAAGAAACTTTTCTCATGCTACACTGCGGCTATGCAAATCCTTGAACATGTTTCTTCTCAAGGCAATACAACATCAGTAGCAATGTAGTTTACTATACTAGACAACTAAAGAAGTCGAAATGAAGACTTGTGACCAAGATATTAGTATAATCGAATTTTCTGCAGCTAATTTCTTGTATTATCCGATATATATAAGGAGGAGGAGACATGGCCTTTTGTGACATCGTAAGAATCCTCTGTAAATGCTAAAAATAAAAATAAACAGAAAATTTCGTTGAGACAAATTTTTTTTTAAAATATTTTCAATAAAAGTATTATATTTTAAAATTTTACAATAAAAATATTAAAACGTCCTTTCTAAGAACGTTTTATGATATTTCGTTAGTTTATATTATTAAAGTTAACGGAGCAAAGTAAAAAAAAAAAAAAATTATATATAGAAAAATGTCCTTTTCCTAATGACGTTTTTTATTTTTTAATTTTTTTTAATCTCTCTCACTCACACTCTCTCATCTCTCTTCTTGTCTCTTTCTCACACACTCTCTCCTCGACGAAGTAGGAGGAGTCCGCGTAGTCCTCGGAGCTGTCCCCGAACTGTTGCATGGTCAGGAGGACCTCCCAGTTGCTCGCCATCGCTTCCTCCTCCGAGCCCTCTTCTCGAACCGTCGCGACGGAGCTTTCGTTCTCGTGCTCCTCGGCGGCGACGACCATCAGGCTGAAGACGTCCCTCTCGTCGACGCGCTCGTCAATCCGCTCCCAGTCGAAGCCCTCGACGACCTTGATCTCCCTCTGGCCGTCGTCGTCGTCGATGCGGAGACAGTCCCAGCAAAGGGGGAGCCCGGGCTCATCGGGATCGGAGCCGATGGCGACGATCTGCTCGTCGTCGTCGGTGTCGGACACGAAGTCGAAGCCGAGGATCCGGAGGCCGTCCTCATCGATGAGGCAGGCGCGGGAGAACTCGGAGCTGGGGCTCCGGCGGCCGATGAAGAACTCGTCGCAACGGGTGTGAGTGAGAGAGTGTGAGTGAGAGAGAGAGAGAGAGAGAGAGAGAGAGAGAGAGAGGAGAAGAGAGATGAGAGAGTGGACGGGTGTGAGTGGACGGGTGTGAGTGAGAGAGTGGACGGGTGTGAGTGAGAGATGAGAGAGTGTAAGTGAGAGAGAGGAGAGATTAAAAAAAATAAAAAATGGAAAACGTCCTAGGAAGGACGTTTTTTCTAGAAAAAACGTCATTCCAAAGGCGTTTTCCTATATATAATTTTTTTTTTCTTTGGTCTGTTAACTTTAGTAACATAAACTAACGGAAAAACGCAAAACGTCCTTAGAAATGACGTTTTGATGCTTTCATTGTAAATTTTTAAAATATAATACTTTTATTGAAAATATTTTAATTTTTTTTGCTCTCAACGAAATGTTTCGAAAAATAAATCCTTTTAAGCACTATTAAGACAAAAAATTACGAGTTAATAGTCTAAGTGGTGTCAGAGAAATATAATGGTTATCGTTTTGGTGATTAATTTTTTTTTTTTGTTAATTTGATACATAAGTTTTGTATTTTGGTTTGACGAGTGCCTGCCTGAACTATGTTTCGTCGGTATTTTGGATGAAAATCGTCAAAAATGTACATGTGATTGTTGTTTTATTATCGAGCTATCATTTTCATAAGAATATTGATGTTCAAATAAATTTTACATGTACTAAATAACGATTTTACAATTAATCATAGCCGACATAGTGGTTGGTTAGGAAAAAAATAATCCTAAAAATAAGACACGTGACCATCACATGTTCATTTTAACGCTTTCCATGCAAAAGCACCAACGGAACATAGTTCAGGCATTCTTCAATCAAAAATGCAATACTTAGGTACCAAATTAACAAAAAAGAAATAATTCAATTAAGAAAACGACGACCACAACATTCCTCAGACACCATTTGAACAATTAACTCTAGTAATATATGCGGAGGTTAAAATTTTTGCGGCATTTTAGATTTTGCTTATTTATGGTGTCAAAATTAAACACAGTTTCTTTTTTTTTTTTTTTTTTTTTTCAAAAACTATATATAAAAATAAAATAAAATAAAATAAAAATAGGTAGCTTTGTAAAAGAAAAAGATGAAAGTAGACCCACAGTTTTGTCACATGGTTTAAGGCCTGCAGACGTGGAGCAGCCCACACCATAAAGAAGAAAAACTGGCAGTCATATCTTCCCATGCTTCTTATCCAAGGCAACCTAGCTCTGCTCTCCAGCCCCATATAAACCCATAGAACCCCAAAAATAGCAAAAGTAAGAAAAAGAATGGCACAAGCGTCACCGAAGGAAATGTCGGCTGTTACGAACCTGGCACTGGACCGATACATGGGGCGGTGGTACGAGATCGCCTCCTTCCCCTCCCGGTTCCAGCCGAGCGGCGGGCGCGGGACGCGCGCCACCTACACGCTCCTCCCCGACGGCGCCACCGTGAGGGTCCTGAACGAGACGTGGAGCGACGGGAAGCGGTCCTTCATCGAGGGCACCGCGTTCAAGGCCGAAGGCGCCGGGGACGAGGCCAGGCTCAAGGTCAGGTTCTACCTGCCGCCGTTCCTGCCCATCTTTCCTGTCACCGGGGATTACTGGGTTCTTGATGTGGACGAGGACTACAGCTACGCGCTCGTCGGACAGCCTTCATTGAAGTACCTCTGGGTAATTTTATTAATTATTCTTTCGCACGCCCTTCTTCTTCTTTTTTATTTTGTCCCTTCAAACACATATGACACAAATGATGCTGGTACCGAGCTCTATTGAAAATCTACTGTTACGAGCCGGACTCACCACCGTGCACCCTTCAAGACCATCCATTCAATGGCAGTGGGATGACTGCATCCACAACTTCTTATGTAATCCGATAAACGTCACTGAAGGTACACGGTCGGTCCAGAACATAAAATAATTTCTCGTGTCCAGGTCACCATGTTGACGGTGTCGAACTTACTCGTGTGTGACTTGTCATGTCAAACACCAAAAACAAATGCCTACAACCCTCTTACAACCCTCACGTGGCGGTCCTCCATTGGAGGAGAGGGGGAGAGGTGAGACCCGGTGGCTGTTCGGGTGGCCGCCACGTGGCAGTCCTCTATCGGAGGGAGAGGTGGGGTCGAGTATGACCCACATTCGGGGGAGAGACGGTTGTACGAAGGTTGCAAGCATTTGGTAGGAAACTTAGCATTATTGAAAACAAAATAGAAATTTTGAGTTGGATCCACTTGTTTTACCTTCCCGAATTACCATAATACATAAAATTATGTCACTTTTAACGGAAACTGTCAATGACCGATGACTAACAGTCAACTTTTTTGACCTACATAAATAAAAAAATAAAAAAATTGAGTTGCACCCCACTTGTTTTACCATAATTCAAGATTTTTTTTTTTTTACCTTGAATTATAGTAAAATAAGTGGAGAACAACTCAAAATTTAAAAAAAATAAATATAGTGAAATACACCAAAATTAATATAATGATTGGCAGGCAGGTCATGCCCAAAAATCAATATAAAAGATGCTTTTGACAACATCTAATGTGAAAATTTGACCCGAAACTGAACTGGCTTTTTTCAAGAAATAAAAAAAAGTTCGTAAACTGATGTTACCAAATATCTTTGGAATTGCTCTTTGAAAAAAAATAAATAAGCAGAAGCTGCCAGGGTAAGTAATTGCAAACTCATTATTAGTGGTTGTTTTATTACGAGAGAAGTGATTATCTTATTATAAAGCTTCTCGAGCATTTGAAGATATAGAGTTGATGGATGGCTTGAGTGGGATATTGAATCTTTTGAATGGCCAGCATACGCTGATGTAGTAGTTTGTATGCTATTCTCTCATTAAATGATTAACTAGCAGGTACTTGCTACGCCACTGTGTAGCGAAGATTTTAATCTAGGAGGCACAACACTTACTATTAAAAAATTAAAAAATTATAATAAATATGAAAAATAATGAAGATCTGGTTGATGGTTTAAAAATTGGACAAAACTTATAATGTAAGACAAATTCGATGTTGCGCATCCAATGACGTAAGTCTCGTCGCTATTCGAAGTGTGTTCGAAGAATAACTATAAATCTTTGAAAAATATCGTTACGGTAAAATTCGACGAATTGGGAGCAAAGTCGTCGTGCACAGTCGACGAATTCGAGTTTCGTCATTTTTTCATATGTCGGCTATAACCCTATGCACCATAAATAATGATATTTTTATACAAAAAATATTACACAAAAAATTGTTAATATCACTATTTTGATTATATACTAGTATATGTATTTTTTCTCTCTCAATCCAAGCAGATCATAATAGAATTTTTGTATTTTTTTACTGTTTTTTCTCTTTCAAGAGGAGTAGATAGGTCTCTCAAGGTTCAAACTGCAAAATATTTTTGGTTGCATATTAAATATTTATGTAAATTGGATTGTATGTATAGAGTTTCGTGGTCGTTGACTTGCACACCGTCCATCTATATCTTTCCAACTCTAATCTATTTGACATTGGGTTGGGGCTACTTGCCCTCGATATTAGAGAGATAATTTCCTTTTGCCAGTGTTTTAGGATAATTTAACTGCTATAAGCATGCTTGTATGCCGTGAGTAGAGTTTTCATTTGATGGTGCAATCTCATGTGTCATAAGAAGTATTTTTTTAGGGAACCATTTTACCACTTTTCTAGCTTGTTGGAACAAATACATAATGGCGGTTCTTTGTCATTTCTGGCCATACTTCCTGTTTGCCCTCATCTCATCTTAAAAGTGAATTATCTCTAACCAATATCAGATCATATAACCTTCTAACTAATTTTCAGAAGCTGATAATTTTACTTTATAAATTATCCATAAAAGGTTTATATTACTTTTGACATGTTCTGGAGATGTCCGTCCTTCAACATATATAATTACTATACAGTCTGAGATATTGAATCTTATACACTACCAGCATCCATTAGCATCATCTATCAAATATAGCCAATATTATGTTTCCCTTCGAAACTTGGTTGAGAGCTATGGATATCTTTGACTCACTGGTTGCTTTTTGTGTCTATTTTTTTGATGTCCTTTTGTTATTGTTGACAATTGGAGGGTCAATCATGATTTTAGTGGTTGTTAGGACTGGAGACTCCTTATACTCAAGAAAATACAGTGGAATAAATGGAGAAAGTGATGATTGGTTGTACTGAACATATATTTTGTTCTGGCCCATTTTTTCCATCATGCTAACAAGTGTGTTCAATTCTTGATTACTTGCCACGTTTTGCACTTTGAATTTTTGCTTATGATGGACATAGATTAAGGCTATTACGTTTAAATCCAACCTTTTGAAAGTTGATTATGTATATATATGCCTCGTGTTCAACTATGGAGTGCTACGGACAGGACAACGTTCGATGATCGGAAAAGCCTATGAGGTGTCAAAATATCAATATGGGTCTGTCTACAACCAAATAGTATCAAGCAGAATACTGACAATATACTGCAGTATACTGGTAAGTAACCAAAGTTTCCAACAAGTTATCGGGGTCTAGAAAACCCCTTCACAGTATATACTGGTAGTATACTACAAGTATATTGGTTGGGTCGAGATTCGTTCATTTTGTGTGTGATTCAGATGAAAGGGTGTTATTTTGATGGTCAAAATTACTCCTAACTTAAGACCGGATTAAAGATCCTCTTTATAAGTGCTTCTCCATGCCCTAATACATGTAGACTTTGACAAAAACGAGACTTTGCAAGAGAGACTTCTTGGAAAAGCTATTTGTTCGGTTAACGGAAATGATATTTGGCCCACGGTCATTGACCGCGGAACATGACCGGGGGTCACGCATCAAGTCTCCATTGGCCCCCCTATTTACATGGGTCCACCACCGAAAAAATGGGCCAATGAGGAGCTGACACGTGGCCCGCGGTGAGTGACTATGGGCCAAATAGCAGCGTCGTTCGGTTAATTGTGACTTATTATTTACTCATCGTCGCTAAAGCTATTGTTTGTGTTGCTTCCGCGGGTGTCCTCAAAAGATTAGGTCAAAAATGACTTTTTGAAGCAAAATTGTGGGGCTTGTTAAATTAATTGTGCATCTTTTGCTAACTAAGGTGGCGGAAATCAACCTGAAAGATCACTACAGAATCTTGCGAACTTTTAATTATATTTATTGCTTGCTTAGGAATGACTAACTATTCATGTTTGACATCATACGAGCATCATTTTCTGACATGGATCACATAAGCTAATGATTGTTTACGCTTCAGAATTAGTGTCATTGGAAAAGAAGAAGAAGAAGAATGTAGTATCTTTGATATCTGTTATTTTTTTCATGTATTATGAATTTGATTTGTTGCTTTTGACTTTAACTACAAAGTTTGAAGTTTGGCGGTTGGTTTTTGAAGATTTTGTGTAGGCAAACTCAAATGGACGAGGAGACATACAATAGGCTGGTCGAGAAGGCCAAGGAGTATGGTTATGATGTGCAGAAGCTTAAAAAGACTCCACAAATAGAGCCTCCACCTGAAGGGGATGAAGGCCCCAATGATACCAAGGGCATATGGTGGTTTAAGTCTCTCCTAGGCAAATAGATATCTCAATGGAGTTAAAACTTATATCATAATTAAGTAAAGCAATTATAGAACTTTGATATCGTCGTCTTGTACCATTGTATAATTTCTTAAAACATTATCATGTATATGTGTACTTTAGCTTGTGGCAGTTTCAAGTGGCGCTCTTGCGCTTGCTCTATGTTTGTGCTTGTGCTTGTGCTTGTGCTGTTTTGTTTGCTTATTATTATATGATTTCCAAACCTTGTTTGAAGATTATGGAAGGGTATTGGTACTACTGGTATCAGTTTGGTATGATAGTAATTCGTTCCTAGTGATGATTGAAGCTGTGGAAGAAACATAGCTGCTGCTCTTAGTTTTGTTCTTTTTTTGGGCAGGATGGATGAGATCCCAGCTAATTAATCTCTTACAAAGAACAAATTTTGTGTACACAATTTTTTTGTAGAGTATCAAAGTTTTAGTAAATTACGTACAAATAATTTTGCTAAATTTGCAATAAGAGAACATAAACGTTCTTAGTAAGAGCGTTTTAGTTTTTTTTTCAAATTTAAAAATGAATGGATATATAAAATCCTTACTATATTCCAATATTTTTTAGGTTGCACGTGTTGTTTCATGAGTCCTATCGTGAATTACTTCGGGTTTAAGTATTAAATTTTGTCAAATTCAGACTTTTAGCAAAAAAAAATTCAATATACTTTTTGATCAATTAAATCATCACATTTTGATTATTTTGATCAAATTATTTCCTCCATCCACTAGTCATTACAATTTGAATGTTATAATCAAATTTTGACCGAAAACGTTTGAAATGTCCAAAATATGTATGCACATGACTATTAATAATTGCAACAATTTTACCATCCTTATGTATATAAGTTTAAAATGTCCCATATTTTACCATTATTTTTATTTTCTCTCCAATGTTTATTCTGTTTCCGCTCTGTTTCATATTTGTATATTATTAGATTGTTTGTTTTCATGCATAAATAAGTCTCATTGACGGTAAATTGCTTATCTGTTGACGTATACCAAATTAAAAGTTAGAAGAATTTTTTAAGCTATAACTTTTTTTTAGATATGGAAGTAGTGCATGTTTTTTTTTCATGGATCAGTCCAATGTCACTGGGCTGCTTGGGCTGGCCTGTCCGCGCCCAGAACTACGCAATTGGTGAAACTATTTTGTAGGCAATCCTATGCCTGCAATGCTATGCCTACAATACTATTTAGCATTATTGTTTTGTAGGTGTTGGTGCTGTCACATCATTGACATTTTTCCATACCAATATGTTTTGATAAACGTGCTCATCAATGTCCGGAGAGAAATGGAGGAGAGCAAATCTTATTCTGTCCTGTATTTGTGTCCCCCCTCTCTGTCTCTCTTCCTCAATGGCGTGTATCCCTTTTTCTCCACTTCTCTTCTTCAACGGCGACGGAGCCTTATTTCTAGGGTTAGGGTTTAGTTTTGATATATTCACTCCTCTCTTCTGGTATGTGCACTCCCTCTTCTTTCTAGCGAATGATCCTTTTGTAGTCTCAAATCATGGCTTTAAGAGAGTTGGGGGGGGGGGGGGGGGGGGGGTTGGAATCAAACATCAGGTTCCACTGATGTCCTGTGGAAGAGTAGCAACTTGCAAACCAGTGAAAGTTCATGGTGTTTAATTGCAAATTAGCCCATTTAATCCCTTGAGCCTAATCGATGATGGCGTGGTAGCGTAGCGCTGCTGCCACTCGATGTGGCTCGGGGTTGCCGGAAATATATTGATGGCGTGGTAGCGAAGGGCTGCAGCCACTCGATATTGCTATGGGTTGCCGGAAGTATATTGGAATCACCCTTCCAGTGGTGTGGAAAGCTCTAAGCCTTAGGGTGAGTTCGGGAATGGAGTTTCGGAAAGAAAAGCTGGGTTTTAGGGGACTGGCGTGGCAGCTGACCGCTGCAGCCACTACTAGTTGTGGTTAGGGGTGAGCATTATTCGGTTTTGGACCAAGAACCATTGTTGATTGGTCTTTTCCATTCAAATCTCTTTGCCAAATTGATTGGAAAAGAGACCCCCAATGCTCGTATCACTTTATATCGGATTAGGACATGCCAAACCGTATTGATATCGGCAGATACTGCAAACTATGCTATTAAGTGATAATATGTAAAAGTTGATGGTATTTAATTGCAAAATTAGCCTATTAAGTTCCTTATGCCTAATTGATGGCGTGGTAGCAAAGCTGCAGCCACTCGATATGGCTAGGATTGCTGTAAAATACATCGGCACCACTGGTCCACCAGTTTGAAAACCCTGGAGCTTTAATGTGAGCTTGGGAATGGAGTTTCACAAAGAAAACTGCTTTTTGGTGGAGTAGAGCATCCTAACCGGTGGCGTGGTAGCTGACCGCTAGAGCCACTGTTGTGTTGGCTTGGTATTGCTGCTGCTTTTCAAGAAAAAGAAGAAGAAAATAATAATAATAATGATGATAAAGTTGGATCTATCAAAATAGGCTTTGCTGCAAGTTTGCAAAGAAGGTAGCAGAAGCAAGACTAAATAACTGGCCTTAACTGAAGTGAATCAAATCACTGCCTGAATGCCCTCGTTGCATGTGCTAATGGTTGGATTTGCACTTGCAACCAGACAACACATTTCGGAAACTATATGATGCTGCAGGGCTGTATGCTATTTCTTACAGCTAGGGATGAGCATGGTTCGGTTTTGTCCGGTTTCTACTTGCAAGATAAGCTACTTAAAACCCTTAAGCCTGATTGATGGTGTGGTAGCAAAGCACTGCAGACACACGATATGGCTAGGGTTGCCTGAAAAGATATCCGGATCATTGGACCATGGTCTGATGGCGGGAAAACCCTATGCTGAAGGGTGCGTTTGGGAACAGAGTTTAGAAAAGAAAACTGGGGTTTTAGTGGAGTTAGACTATTTACAGAATGAGCTCCTACATTCTGAATCTAGAAAATTGGATGAGCCTTACTATTGATGATCTAATGGTTGGATTTGCAATTTCTTGCAACCAGGCCCTTTTCAGAAACTGTACTTGCGATGTGCGAGAATGTAACTAATAACCTGATTTGCCTGTGGCATGTTTTTTTTGGGTGTAAAGAGGCATGCTTCTTCTTCGTCGTTTATTTGTGTATCTAAAGAGGCGATGATGATTTGCCCGTGGCATTATAAGATTTTGCCTTTCTGACTTGCTAATATAACCTTTCTTCCAAACTTCAGGGGAGGGCTATATAAAGTATAAACTCTTTTCGTCAATTTATCTTTGTTAACACCATCTCTTTTACAAGGTTACCAACTAATATTTTCTTCTTCTTCTAATTGCCTCAATCTTTGTTCCTTGTGCTCTACCTTAGTTTTAGCAACTTCTTAGACAGTGATTTAGGCGTTTCGCTAGTCAACATGTTTGCTTATCTCTTTAGTCGTGGACTTTTTCTTCGTCCGTCATTTTTCTATAATGGCGAGAGTGATTTTGGCGTTTTGCCGGTCATCAGGTTTGCTAATCTCTTTAGTCATGTAGCCTTTTTCTTCGTCTGTCATTTTTCTATAATGGCGAGGCAATGGTTGCAGCCATAAGATAGCCTGCAGAGGAGAAAAGGGGTAAACGTGTGATTTTTTCCTGGAGGTTGCGTCATCCCTAAATAGCTTGATCAGTTTGAGATGAGAGTGTTTATCTGAAATTTAAGTCACTATCCTTTGGGATGTTGGGCATTTCCTTCTTGATTTTAGTTGTGTTCGTCTTAAAGGCTCATTCTGTGCTATCCATAACTTTGGTCATCCCTGTATCTTATCCGATCTGATTGGAGGGCATATCTGAGCCTCTTTTTTTGGGTGCCAACTATGATGGTAATAGAAATAAATCACTCATTCTTGATCTGGTTTCATGTTTGTATTTTGGCATATTTTGTTTAAGATTTATTTATTATAGTCTTACTTGAATTTGTATTGACATTAAAGGTTTTTATTCCCTTCCTGACAGGTCCTTTAAATGTATGTTATTTGCACAAGTCTCCCTAGTCTTGTTATTTGGTTGAAAGTCTCCTAAATCACTGACATTTAAGTTACAGGTCTCGTAATTTTTGTCCATTTTCTTGTTTTCTTTTTTGCTCTTCGCTTGTTTTGCTCTGTTTGTAGTTTAGCTCAAACTAGACTTTTTCTTCCGGAGAAAAATGTCCTGGCGTGTGCTTCAGCAAGCTGGGTGCCGCGTGTGGCTGTTATATGAATTATTTCTCAAAATGTATTTGCACTAGGCGTGCAATTCCTGGTTTTGCATTTTAGTACCCTTCTTGGTCCTTTTGCAATCAAAATAGCCCCTTTCAGAAACTTTATGATGCTCCAGGACTGTATGGATATGGTAGCAGAGATCCGCAGCCACTCTTCCTGGTTAGGTTGGCAGAAGCCAATCAGATCATTGGATCCCCTATTAGAGATGATCATGGGCCAATTCTTGCCGAGCAAGATCCAAGAGTATTTTGGGCCAAAAAAAGTTTGGTCTTGACCTAGTCTTGCAAACGCTAGGCTTTGACCAGTCTCTTTGGTCTTCAAGCCGTTCGACGGACTTAGGAGACAGCTTGTGTAATCATTCTTCTTTGACCTTCTACTCTTTCATATCAGACTAATTACATGGAGCAGCAGGCACGGTGAAAAGCATTGTTGATAAAGAGTTTAAAATCAAAAAAGTAGTGAAAATGTTAAAAATATTCTGTTTCTTTTTAAATAATTGTGAAACATCTTATGATTTTTTGTAATGTTTGCGTGTGGTGAGATGGTAGAACAACGCCTATCTGGGTTAACATTATATCTTGGAGGACTATTTTTCTCTCTTGAGGTGCCAAACTCGAGCAAAGAAATCTTAAGTCCAAATGTTCTTTTCCCCTCTGTTGAATTGCCATTAGAATATAAAATCAAAGGAGCCATTGAGAAAAACCGACAGTTTTCTGGTTATTACTTGAGAACAGTATGGCTAATTTCCACACTTCAACTTATCATCTGTGCACTTTACTTTCCTAGTGACTCTAAATATTTCACTGTTACAACTTTCACTGTATGTAGGGATTCTTTTATACATGTAAAATTTACTGTATGATGCTTGTGTCAATTTATCATAACAAGTCATTGATTTCTTGCTAACCTAGCTTTTCGTTGTAGATGTTGATGTTTTCTTTTCAATTGCGTATCATATATTGTTCTGTTTCTTCAGTCATTTAGTTGACTTTGTCAACATGGAGTCATGCAAGGATTATCACTGTCAGAAAAGGTAGATGTGTATTGTTTTTAGCTGCAGGTTCATGTATTAAATGTATAATTTTAACTACTATCTTGATTTTGTTTGCTGGTTTTGGTAGATTTTGAATAGATGGAAATGGACGTGCAATTGTTTTGTTAGAGAAAGTTACAAGGTGGTTGAAGAAGCTGAGGAAGACATCAGTTGCAGCCCTCCACCTGAAGTGATGATGAAAGCTCCAAAGAAATGCCGGTTTAAAGTACATCTTAACCTACTGTGGAGCTCTCAAGAGTCTGTACTGCATAATTGTATTTATACATCATGAAAGATCATTGGTGTTGCTTGTTATGTTTTTCTAATGTTGTAACATGATGTGAATGAAGATCCAGTTTTTCTTGCGCCATAAACATTGTGGTGACCAAAAATACTTACCAGCTATATTTTCATGCTTTGAGGATCAATCCATTGGCCATCAGTTATGGTACGTAAGTGGCGGAATGGACACGACTGTTCAGCTGAGTTAATGCTACATCTTACTGACTTCTGTATCCAACCTATTCTATCATTTGGCGCTGCTCGAAAGCAATATTTGGCCACCCAATATGAAAAAATTTCACAGAAATTTAAGTAGAAATTCAAATATACGTTTATCCAACAAGTGCGCAATACTCTCTCCCTCTCTCAGTTTCTATGTGCTGCTATCAACTTTTTCTATGTATGCTTTTAAGATAAAATCAGCTCCTTTCAAGTAGCCAAAGAGAAAAGGAAGTAGCCAGAGAGATGGGGAAAGAACAGAAAAAACATGTATCACAAGCTAAAAACCAGTATGCTATTATACTTGTTTCCTCATTGGTGGGAAGGATTGGTGCTTATATCACTGATTAAGAGTGCTTTTTATTCAAAATATAGTTGTTTTACCATTGCCGTAATGATGAGAAACAAAACCCCACTAGTAATTCAAAACAAATACAAACATGACAATCAAAAGTGCCATCCGATAGACCCAAAAATTTCTAGCGTAATATGTGTGATATCTTCTGAATCTGTTTCAAGAAATTTGATTCAAGACATGTCCATCAAGCACTTCTTCAGACATAGACAATAGTTACTAAGTGAGATTTAATGTTGTGGTCTATCTCAAGTATATTATTGCCAAGATATTCTCTACTCTTACTTTTCATTTTCGAAACTTGTTTTTTTTAACAAAACCAATTTCCTCTTCCCTTCTTTAGTCCCACATTGGTTAGGTGGGTTGCCTCTTGATTGCTTATATTACAATCCCTCTTTTGCTCCTTTGTTGTTTTAAGTGGGGAGCCCGTGGGCTACACTCGCTCAGCCGTCCGGCCCGGCTTGGTTTGGCGTGCGTAACAGGTGTTTGCGTACATTTGCGGGTGCAGAATGTCGATTGATTTTCTCTTCATATTCGGATTTAGACCATAAAATATTTTTTATTTCTTTTTCTCTTTTTTGACTGGTTCTTTCCGGTTTTTGCTGTGCACGTTGGAGTAGTTTGAGATTCGATTTTCTTGTCTATTACTCTGCACGTTTTTACGTGGGTTCAGCCAACGGTACGGTTTATGACTACCTATATATTCCGTCCTTTCTTATTGCTGGTTACATAAGTCATTTATTCATGAAAATCTCTCTCGCTCTACTGTTCACTCCACAGTTCATTTCTTCCTTTTGTGTTCTGGACAATGCTAAGTTCGGGTCGCATCTTTCGAAGTTGTGTACGATAACGAGAAGCCGATAGTACCGGAGATTTTACCATTAGGAGCATTCGAGAACAGTCAGCACATAGACCTCGGATCAACTCTTATGACAGTACGTCCAGCACGACTTCTCCATAGGCCGGTAACTCTGAACTCTATTTCATTTTGTTACAGGTTTGCTGAAAACGAAAAATAATTATTGCTAATATGTATTTCACTATTCCATCTTTGTGAAGGGTTAAATTGTATAAATTACAGGGAAAGTTACAGGGAGATACTAGGTAGGGGATGGCACCTCATGTGATCAAAGGCAACTTTCCGGTGTTAAGAATTACGGTACATGATACGATAGCAAACTGATACACGATACTTCATAATATGACAGCATAGATCACCACCATAGTTATCAAATCCGGAACATACATGAGATACCAGGCAACCACTTAATCTGACTACAACAAGGAAAAAAAAAGATTATTTAGTTTTAGGATCTCGTATAATATTAGAAATTTGTTCTTAGATTTCTATATTGTCCATAAAAAAGTTTGGATCTCGTTCTAACGGTTCATAGAGACCTAAACTCAAATTTTGAATATTATACGAGTAACTAAATCCTTTCTTATCTTATTATATTTTGCAACCCATTGTTGTAGTGATTGTAGAGTAGCCGAACAATTTGATGGTGGCAGAGCACTTCATGGCGATCATTTTCTCGGTTGTCCACCACTAACAGTTGTATGAAGAACTTTGATGTATTTTTTGATATCAATCGTGTTGTTCTTTAGTTCGCGTTCTTTCTCTGGTTCTGTGGTTTTTTGACATCAATTGTACTGTTCAATAGGTTAGTAATGATTTAATTTTTATGAGTCGTTACGTGTTTTCATCAACAGTTTAGTAATGATTTAATTGGTTCTTGTTTTTTTGTATTGCTCTCATTTCTTCTCTCTGTAACTTGAATCCATGGAACCGATTCGATCGAAAACTGAACTATTTTAATACGGTTAAGTTTCTAGTTCGGTTAGTTTTTTTTCTTTCTAATATGATTTGATTTTCAGTTTTGTAAATATCGATTTTTGGTTATTTCGGTTTTGATAATAACAGTTCGATTTTGATCCGATCCGAACCGACGCTCAACCCCACCACAAACTGGTTTCGTCTCCCAGATTCAGTACCAATGTAGTTTACTATACTGGTCAAACTAGTAAAAGTCAAAACGAAGACTTATGACCGAGATATTAGTATCATCGAATTTTCTCCTGGACAAGTAGTTTACACGAGATTTTGACTATAGTTTTAAAATCTTCGAGCACAAGTACTCTTTTTTTTCCCTTCTTCTTTCTTTCTTCAACCACATATTGGAGGCCCTACAAACGTGGAGCAGCCCACCCCATAAGAAAGAAAGAGAATACTAGGCCCAACGCCAACTCCAAAGTCTCTTCTTCTTTCCCAAACTTCTTCTCCAAGCCACCATATAAACCCCATGGAAATCCAAAAGAATAGCAAAAGGGAAAGAAAGAAAAAGAAAAATGGCACAATCGTCACGGAAGAAAATGTCGGCTGTTACGAACCTGGCGCTGGACCGGTACATGGGGCGGTGGTACATCCTCGCCTGCTTCCCCTCCTCGTTCCAGCCGAGCGAGGGGCGGGGGACCCGCGCCACCTACACGCTCCTCCCGGACGGCGCCACCGTGGGGGTCCTGAACGAGACGTGGATCGGCGGGAAGCGGTCCTCCTTCGAGGGAACCGCGTTCAAGGCCGAAGGCGCGGGGGACGAGGCCGGCAGGCTCAAGGTCAGGTTCTACCTGCCGCCGTTCCTGCCCCTCTTTCCTGTCACCGCGGATTACTGGGTTCTTGATGTGGACGAGGACTACAGCTACGCGCTCGTCGGACAGCCTTCATTGAAGTACCTCTGGGTAATTTTTTCTTTCTTTCTTTCTTTCTTTCACTATGTTCTTTTTGCTGCTGTCATAAAGCCAAGGCCCAATTGGCCGGGCTCGTCCCCAGTCGATCCGGCCCGGTCCGAGATCTGATCAATCCGGTTTTTCCCACAGGGCCCACCACCGTTTATATTTGGGAGATATTTTATCAAAATATTTAATCGATTGGTATTCTCTAGTTTTTTGTTGGTATTTAAAAAATAAATATTAATATCGTACTATTTAAATTTTTTTTTTTTTTTTTCGGTTTCGGTTAAATGATTTCTGTTTGGTACTAGGAGTATTTTGCCAATTAATATTTGATCAATCAACACTTGGAAATATTTTTTTATTCTTATTTTCAAAGTATTAAATTTTATAGCCCAACCTCTACCAAATAAGTAATTAATCGAATTTATTAGAGCAATACGTAACAACTAGCAAGCACCTAAAAATGTGCTTAGAGATCCAACAACTCCACTTAGTTCAATTCTTAGCATACTTGAAGTTATATTTAGAACTCTAAGAATTGATTTTTTTTATTTTATCTTTTTATCTTTTAATCTTATGTTTTTGTATTTTCTTAGAACTTAAAATACCGATTCTCAACTAAAACAGAGATAAAAAATAAAAATGAGTAGTATAAAATTAATAACGAGCAACATTCTTAGGAAGAAAATATATACAAATGTGTATATATATATATATATATATATATATATATATATATATATATATATGTCACGTCCCAGAATCAGAATACTAGAGAGCGAATGCGGACAAAACCATCTACGTACACCAGAGTACTCAATATCCCGAGATACGGTCACGATGTCTAGACATGCGAGAATTTTATTCTACAATCCAACAGTCATTCCTGGGTCAAGAGTCCTAGGTATCTCAATTTCAAGCAAGCAACAAATTACAAGATGTATGATCACCAAACATATAATAGTAAGACGTCCCAAACAATACATACACAGATGATCATGAAACTAATTACAAAATGAAGAACTAGTAAGAGTACAATATTACATAATCAACTCTAACTATAATCTAAAATATGCTTTACATGTAGGCCCGCAGACTATAATGTCAAGTTCCAAAACACGAGCTAAACACGTGCTCGGTGGCTAAACGCCTCAAAAATATAAGTACAAGATCAAGTGGGTGATGAAAAAAAATCCACTCATGTCCTCGGGTGCTCCTGGTGTTTACCATCTTGAGGCAGGAAGTACGGAATATCCTGTGATCCTGCTCCGAAATCTGGCCATACAGTGGGGTCAGACCCCAAAACAAAAAGTACCACAAGGGAGCCAACTTAGGAACTAAAACCAGCATGCAGACAAATCAGTAAGAAAAATCACCCCTACCGTCTTTACAAGATTTTGAGCGGCAAACTGTAGACTATGGACATACTGACTCGGTTTGGACTCAAAATTCCAAGCTCATCCTATGCCCTTTGTTCCAGACATGAAAAATCACCCCTACCCCTCTTTTTCGATTATGAGTACAGTAGAACTATCTGGCTAGATCAGACTCAGAAATCTCAGGGGCACTTAGAAATATTCCCTTAATAGCGTGATCAAAGAGATATGGAAGCAAAAGCAAGGGGAGTCGATGGTTCTTCACTGCTAGGTAAGACTTTTGTGTTCGATTTAGCACTCTGGCGTGAGCGTAACACGAGGATCTTCAAGCAAGCCAAACAGGCGACTAGAAGTGTGATCTTTGGGATAGAGGAGGACAATAGGATCCTCACTCAAGATCGAGGAGTCCACTCCCAAAGTTCAGCTCTCTTCGTTTCTTATTGTATTCTTGTTAGTTTCCACCATTTATAAAGCATTTACCTTTTCCTATATATATATATATATATATATATATATATATATATATAATCGGTTTGGTATTTTCGATATGATATTACACTTAAACCACTACCACTAAAATTATTATATATTTTCGGTTCGATATTGGTTCATAATTTCGTTTCAATTTTTTAGAATATTTTTAATCGACATTCGGTCGATTTTCGACAGCGGTCGATATTTGCTCACCCCTAGTTAGTATGACATTGGGAGGGACATTTTGGTATATATATATAAAAAAAAAAAAATCCTCCCAACAACCATTTTAATATAAAGGAGAGTGTTTTTACTAAAATACTTTCAAATCCTAGCCGTCTTTGAAAGTTATATGGATCACATGAGCTAATGATTGTAATCGTAATTACATTACATCAAGGAAAGAATTGTCCAACCAATATTTGTCAAGGACATATTTGTCAAAATAATACAAACAATAATTATTATTCTATTATATTACATGTTAAACCAAACACTTGAATGTAATTGGCATTACATTGGATGGTTTAATTATATTTTACAACCAAACATGGTAATGTAATTGTAATTCCATTATATTACAAACCCAATTCTATTACGATTTCATTATAGTGAACCAAACACAACCTTCGTGTGTCATTGGAAAAGAAGGTGTCTGTAATATCTTTGTTATCTTTTCATGTATTATGAATTTGATTTTAACTATAAAGTTTGAACTTTGGGGGTTGGTTTTTGAAGATTGGGTGTAGGCATACTCAAATGGACGAGGCGACATACAATCGACTGGTCGAGAAGGCCAAGGAGTATGGTTATGATGTGCAGAAGCTTAAAAAGACCACACAAATCGAGCCTCCACCAGAAGGGGGTGAAGGCCCCAAGAATACCAAGGGCATAGGGTGGCTTAAGTCACTCCTAGGCAAATAGATCATCTCTGACTGGAGTTTAACTTATATCTTAAATATGCAAGTAAAGATAATACCTTGATCTCATCATCCTGAACCATTGTAGAATTTCTTAAACCATCACCAACATCAACATCGTGTATGTGTACTTAGCTTGTAGCAGTTTTCAAGTGTAGCTCTTATGTTTGTGCTGTTTTGATTGCTTATTATATGATTGTTATTCCAAACCTTGTTAAAAGATTATGGAAGGTTACTGGTACTACTGGTATCAGTCTGGTATGATATTAATTCTTTGATGTTTGGACTGAATCCTAGAAAATGTTATATAATCACTTAATGTAGCATATTAACACAAGCTGTCAAAATTGTGGTCAAATTTTGGTATACTCTAGCATTGTCATTTTTTTAACTAAATTTTTAACCTTGACTGACAGAAGATTTAGTCAGAAATCTCAAGATGATTTCAGTAAAGAGTAACCTCTCCAAAAACTATATTTAAACATCAGTATCCCCAAAACTTTTTTTTAGAAGTACGGTCACTTTCAAACGTTATATATGCCAAACTTAGGAAAAGGTGTTCAAACACCTATGCAAAGAGAGGCCCTTAAGTCGCCAATATACATTAACAGTTGACATCCATCTCCAGGGACTGGCACAAATTTAGTAAAGAGGTCAACCTCAAATGTATAAAAGTTTAAAATTTTGTTAAATAAAATTTACTATATCAAAATTCATTTTCAAGATAAAAATTAGATGTTTAGAAGCTTAAATTTAAAGACATATTAGCGTGAAATTATGAAAAAAACAAAACCTTTGAGAGAGAACAAAAAATTGATGAAAAAAAAACAAACAAAAATATTTAACTCGAAAACAAAAATTCAGTGAAACAGCTATATATATTATATCCACTGTATAATATCTTTTTTGCAGTCTGAAGCCAAGACATATGTACCTAATTATTCCTTTGATTTACTAAAATGAGCTTCAAACATAACTATAAATGTGAAGCAAGTAACCTTGCCACATGGATACCATGGCAGAGGTGCAGCAGGGGAACTAAAACCCAACTACCACCAACTATGCCGAAAGAAGTCAAAAAGGGAAAAGTAAACTAGATAAATAAGTAAAAAAATTACCTGTAGATTCATGAGATAAAGAACATAAAATATTACAAAAGCGTATCTGAATCCATTGCTTGATAGATCTTGTAACAAACATTTATTTATAGAGTTTGATCTTTCAATTTGATACGACCCTTAATGATAAAGATGAAACATCTATCCCTCTCTGTGTTGATGGGGATATTGTGACCGTATAAGTTGGAGACCATAATCCCTATATATATATATATATATATATATATATATATATATATATATATATATATATATATATATATATATATATGTTTTACATAATTTTAATTTGGTCCCTTATCAAATTATAATTATTTTTATGGTATCTACACATTATTTTCATGACAATTGTACCCTTAAATCTTTTTCCAAATAGACCACTTTAATTTGCCTTAATTATTTAGATAGCACAACACAATTAATTTTACATGTGTAACCCCCTAATTATTGGATAATTTCAACAATCTTCCACTAGATCACATATGTAACCTTACAATTGTGTTTAACTTTACGAGCTCAAAATTGATATCTTAACCTTAGGGTATATCCGGACAATCTCGTCCATTAATCGTAATTAGTATATGATCAAAGCGGCCTTTGTCACATTAACGCAACTAAACCATCAACTATCACATATACCAATATAATTAAACGACATAGATCAGCCATGGATGCGTAGCATTGAAATTACACGCAATGTGATCAACACATGTATATTTTAGATCAATATAACATAATGAATATCCTCAATTAAGATAACACACATATGAGCAGTGCTCATGAAAGACCTTGGGAGGTAACACTTTTTGTGAGCGGATCAACTAACATGGAGTTTGTCCTAATGTGCTATATGAACTCTTGACCATTCTAAATTATTTCCTTCACAACTAGGAACTTCATGTCAATATACTTTGACTTGTACAAGCTCATGTTTTTATTGGAATACAATACTGCTGATTTATTGTCACAATATAATTAGAATGGTACGCATCCATGTGACAAAATTTTGCAACCATATTCCCTGATTGGATACTTCATAACATGCTACAAACTCTGTTGTCATTGTGGAAGCTGCTATGAGTATCTGTTTGACACTCTTCCAAATATATCTTCACCAGCCAACAGGTAAGCATAACCTGATGTGGATCATCCAGTACCTTATGATTTCCAAATTATCTAATCTCCTATAAAGAACATGTAATCATTTGTTCTTTTTAAATTACTTAATTAACCTAATTGACTTCTTTCCTTTGATCCATACCAGAGTTACTTAAAATATCTACCTAACATCCCAACTATGTACGCAATATCCGGACGCGTACATACTTAAGCATACATTAAACTCCCTATCACTGATGAACATGGAATCTATTGCATATCTTTAGTTTTAAGGCTATACTTAGGGCACTAATTGAGACTAAACTTGTCTCCTTTGGCGACTAGTGTCACCTGATTTGTATTAAGTACTCTATACAAAACCAGAAAACATATGTTTACTCCCACTGAACTTGTGATAAATACAATCTTCAACGGTATTTATCTCAAAAACCAAACTAGATAACCACTTGATAAAATTGGTAGTACCATTCACGAGAAGCTTGCTTGAGTCCATAAATAAATTTTGTTATAATTTTTTTCTAAATGAGTCTTTCGAAGAAACCGGAGGGAAAGTCTTTTTAAAATCAATCCTGAAATTTTAAGTAAAACCTCTAGCTACACGACGTACTTTATACCCCTCCACATTACCCTTTTTGAACCATTCTTGGTTTTAAATATCTATTTGCAGCTGGGGTTCACATATTTTGGTAATGTGACAAGTTTTCAAACTTTATTGTCTTGCATAGACATATACTTCTCATTCATTGCATCAATCCACTTATGAGAATTGAAACTTTCCATGGCCTGATGGAAGCTGATTAAATCATCTTCCAGTATTTCACGGTATTCCTTACGTTCCTGGAAAAATATGACAAATGTCCGAAATTATATTTCTCCTTTCTCTGATGGACCGTCTTAATGACACTGATTATTGAAGTTGTCGAGTTTGTTCCTCACGAACAATTACCTCATCTTGAATGATGGTACATCTATGTTGTCTTGTTGAGGTAGCTCAACATCAATTTATAGAGGTAATTCGACATTGTCTTGTTGAGGTTCAGGATTCACTTCTTGATCAATGACATATGTATAAACTAGCACATCGTCAAAAGTGATAGTAGGAATCGAAACTGATTCATCTTCAAAAATAATGTCCCTAACTTTATTTCTCCCTCCAACTCAATATCCTCAAAAATCGCAGTTTTCATCCAAAAAATTGCAGTACCACATGATTCCACATGCAAGATTTTTTTATAAGAACAATAGTTCAAGCAAATATATATTATCATAAACATTAAAAAAAATTTTACCAAATGAACAATGTCCCAATGTCTTTATAAGGTTTCTTTATAAGAAGCAATAGTTCAAGCAAATAAGAAGCAATATTTTGAATTTAAAGATAGATTAAACTTTATTTTTTCCAAATGAACACTATAACAAGATTTGTCCAATAAAGAAACTAAAACCAAATTCCATCTAAAAGACAGTACAAAAAAAAATGTTTATCAAATTCAATAATAATTAATAATCCAAAATGTTATATTGCTTCCACTTCTACTGACATGTCACCCACATAGATGTGTCTTTCACCATCAATTGGCTTTCAGTAGCTCAAACAACCTAGCATAGAGAAACACTGATGTGAGTAGTTGCACCAGGATTTATCCGTCATGTTTCTAGGTTTTGAAGCTAAATTAATTACATAACATACCAAATTAAGAAAATATACTTTTCTTTACACGCAATGCATGATACTTTGTACATTCCTTCTTTACGTATCCGATCTTATCACAAAAGAAACAACCCTTAGTTTCATATTTTTGATTCTTCTGAGCTGGACCCTTAGCAGCTTTTGTATTCTTTCTGTTAGTGCCCTTATACTTATCTTTATGGGGGCTAGCCAAATTTGGCAATAGCAACCACATCAGAAATTGCACCCATGAATGCTTCTGGAATGCCACGCTTTATGATCATCAGACTCATGTAGTTTGAACGTTTCCACTTCTCAAAGTTCACTCTCTCAACAGGGGAACTGTCTTCATTAGAAGTAGTGTGACGCAACTCTAAGTGCAAAGTCTAGATCCTTGCAGCCAAAAACAGATTAAATGTTCTATTTTCAGTCACTTAAAATGTGTCCCATAAAACATGAGAACTAAGTTCGGATATTGTAGCAACATTAACTTTAAAGAGAAAAAGATAACCAAACAAACATGCTCTATTTAATAACAAAAAATAACAGTCAAACAAATTTAAATAATGGTAAACCCCATCTCAAGATACCTAGTACAACGTTAATATCAAATCTTTGGACAATAATATTAACTATAAGTGATACTCTTGATATAATTATTAAATGTTGACAATAACTCATGTCAAATAATAAGCCTATCTTTGGATTGAATTATTATTCACATGTAAACTTTACAATTATCACACATTTATCACCACATGTATGTACAATTCAGCCAAGTATTAACCTTCCTTTGGGCCGAATAATACTCGCATAAATGTACACACAAACATCCGACATCCCTCATAGACTATCTACACAAGAAAGATCACTTTGGCGACATCTTGTTTCAATGGATCTAGTTAGAATGTCAGACAATTTACTAGTCAAAAAAAGCACCAAATAATTGAATGTTGACTGAATTTTATATGACTGAATCATGTCTAAATCTTTATTTGCATACATATTTACAAAATTATAACTCAAATAAAACAATAAAAAGTCAACAGATCAACCGATTCTACTGAAAATATGCATTAACAAATTACATCAAATAATCCATAAGGATTATTTCAAACAAAATAATCTACCAAAGACAAAATTTTAACTTTTTCGTTGACCGAATCATGTAAATATGCAAAAAAAAAAAAAAAACTTTTAATCATATTCATGCGAATTTCTTTACATGACTAAAAATAAAAATAAAAAATCTTAATAGCTTCAATATTAAAATACATTAGTCACAGTAAGTTGGTGTGCCCATGATAATTGATAAATCAATATTAATAACCTCAATACTTCTAGAGCAGAACACAATAGTTCTAAATGAAGTATACAAAATGCAAAACACAAGAAGCATATCATGACACATCTGCACTCGGTTTCTTGCAAATCCCATTTCTTCAAAGGTAGCCATTCCAAATAATAATAATAACAATCAAAACAAAAGTTCACCACTTTAAAACTGAACCATGTGTTCACAGACTTTATTTTGACTCCAGGAAAAAAAAAAAAATTCAACTTTGTTTTACTAAGATCCTTTTGTTTGCCGGAAGGAAAAAAAAAAAAAAAAAAAAACCTCTAAATCTTGTCGCTATAACATCAGATTTCTTCAAGAATCAGATCTAAACAACAAAACACCAAATTCAAATAGGTGACTACGAATCAAATAGTCTCCCAGAAACATCAGAATTGTTCTTAATAACAAATGTCGACACAAATATTATATCTTAATCTCACTCTGAAGGAGGTCATTCAATAGTCGACATATTGGTCATCTAAAACCAATCTCAACTAAGATCACAATAAAGTATCTCTGGAAAAAGAAATCTGACAACTTAACATAGTTTCACAATTCCGTAGACTACATTACTAACAAATAAATTCATATTGGCGGCAACTATACAAAATTTCGTGCTGCCATGACGTTTTCTATTTTTCCACATTACATATTATTGAAGAGGCCAAACAAGGGGACGTAATCCAAAAAAATAGGTTCATGATCATACAATAATAATTTTGATAAAATACAATTCTTTATGCTACGATCATAAACAAATTTGATCAAATAATTGAAACCCAAACGATTTAGGGTTCCTAAACAACAATAAAACAAATTCTAAAACTTCAAATTCATAAATCATTCATAAATCAAACAAGGGAGGCTCTGATACCAATTGTAAAAATTTTATCCGTTGATTCATGATATGAAGAACATAAAATATTGCGAACCTGAATCCATTGTTTGGCTTGATGTATCTTGTAGATGTATCTTGTAGCGAACGTCTCTTTATGGAGTTCGATCTTTCGACTTAATACGACCCTTAAGATGAAACATTTGTCCCTCGAAAAGAAAAGAGAAGATCATCACTATTGTGGCCGTATAAGTTGGAAACCATCTCTCTCTCTCTCTCTCTCTATATATATATATATATATATATATATATATATATATTCCACATCCCCCATTTTTTGCATCTTTAAACATCTCCATGTTATCAACCGTTGGATCTTGTTTTAAGTCATCTAATTTTAACCGTTGATTTGAATATCAACCGTTGGATCTTGTTTAAGTCATCCAATTTTGACCTTTGATTTGAATGATTCAAATCAACGGTTAAAATTAGATGACTTAAAACAAGATCCAACGGTTGTAAACATAAGGATGCTTGTGGATACATAATAGAAGAAATGTATAAAGATAATTTTAATTTGATGAGGGACTAAATTAGAATGATGTAAAACTTAGAATATATATACACATACATTATTTTCATGACAATTATACCCTTGAACCCCTTTTTCCAAATAGACCATTTTAATTTAGCTTAATTATTTAGTTAACACGCAACACAATTAATTTTACATGTTTAGTCTCTAATTATTGGATAATTCCAACAAAATACAGACCAAAGATTTCATATTAGTGAATAACCGAAAGATGATCAAAATTGAATTTTCAATAGTAGTTTGGGTATTATATCAAAGATTGTGGGTTATTACAACCCATAGTAGTTAACGTAGCTGTACATGATTAAGTATATACAAACAACATGCATATCTGGGCAGTCTACCAATTGAAGATGATAAACTAGAAAACTCAAATCTTGTAATAAACAATAAAAAGGCTCAAGTCAAAGGCAATATAAATATGGGCAGCTCCGACTCGACTCAAAAAATAAGCAAAATCCCCTTTTGCAACATCAATAGAAGATGTTAAACAAGAACACTCATCTGAAAATAAACAATAACAGGCTCAAGTCAAGGCAATATAAATATGGACTGCTCCGACCGGACTCCAAACAACAAGCATGATCCCCTATTGCATCATCAAAAGTTCACTATGAAAAAAACATCAGAGATCAGAAACCATAGCCAATATTTTGCTGTGGTCTCATCCATAGCCAATATTATTGTCTAGTCAACTATACAAGGAAGAGTTTGTCTTGGTAGTTTTGAACACCGAATGACAAACAGTATACCCAAAATACCTTACATGTGTATGGAAAGTCATGAGCGTTTAGTGTACATACTTAGCCAAAATTGAGTTTCTAAGCCCCATTTGATTCTAGTAGATTTATAACCCTCTATTCCAGATAATCATTCCATGCCAGCCATTTATAGTATGAAATCCATCATCAAATTAGAAGAGCATCCGAATTTTGCTCACCAATAAAAATAGAAATGCATTATAAATAAAGAGGCAACTCACAATCTACTCATGAAAGTACTAGTGGAGAGACATTGACCGTTGAGCTATCGCAGGACTGCCAAGTTCTATTGGAGATATCAAATGAGAAAAGAATGGCTACTTATGGCATACCTGTCCTTGAACATCTCATCTCATGACCCGGAAATCAAATGCAACATTGTACTTTAGAATAATGCACTGTTTACATGTAAGAGTACATGGAAGTATAAGCAATATCTGGTAAAATAAAGTACCTTAGTGCACATTTTGGTGTGTAGCAAGTAAAAACAGGAGGAGCATAAATCCAAAGATAATAACAAAAACAGCAAGTAAAATGAGGACAGGGGCATAGTACTGGGGGTCAGATATAGATGTATACTTAGTGGAGATCGAGGCAATGATACATATGAGACTACAAAGTTAACCCTTTCCTTTGAGAACAAATGGTGTGAAAAGTTCCCAACATTCCATTAATGGTAATAATGGAACAAAAACCCCCACTACAAGGAGACTAACTCCTGAAAAACACACACACGCGCACGCACACGCACACGCACACACACACACACACACAGAGAGAGAGAGAGAGAGAGAGAGAGAAGAGGATGCATATTCTCAAAATAAAATTAGCTAGAACCATTGGTTTTGTTAAAATGGGTTCAGGACTAGCACTACCAGGATCCAACCCAACTCGATAGCAACTCTTTTACACATCTTTTAGTATCCATGCCAACTAAGGGTTTGTTTGATTGCAAGCAAGTGAAAGCAAGTGAAAGTGTCATGGCACTTTTACCACTTTTTTGAATCAGGATTTTCACTTTACATGTGATCCAAGTCTTGTCCACTTCAAAATTTGAATATCACATCCTCCTTCATGCGGAATGTAAGTGTACAAAATGCAGGTGTACATTTTAACACTTGCACTCTACCAAACATTTAAAGTGATAGAAGTAACATTTCCATGGGACAAAATTTGTAACCAAACAATCTATCTAAAAAACAAAACTCACTTCAAAACAATCGCTAGAGCTGAGGGATAACTGCCTTTGTGGGCTAATTTGGTTCATATTTGAAACAGAAAAGGGCATATGGGAATACTATAGAAGCTCTACCAAATTTGTTCTCTCTTGATTTAAATTGATACCATCGCCATAACTACTTAAATCTATGAAGGGGTTAAAGTTGTCAGCAAGCTCAGATCTGCCCTTTTGTCAGCCATACAAGGTGCTAGGCAAAGCCTAAAAAGTTCCATCCATTCATCCACCCATCTATTTCTCCCATGAAGAACTAGAGGATAGCTGCAACGAATGCGTGAGAAGTATACGGCCATTCATAAGCTGCAGAAATTATTCAGTGAGCTTGGCTGACCAAAAGCCTTGATTCCCCTCCACTCGATGGCCTGGGAGCTCTCCATCAAAACAGAACCGAAGATAAAAAGAGATGAGCCTAAACAAACAAGACTAACAACATAAACCAAAGGGCACATCATTGCTTTCTCATCTGCCTGTAAGCAACAACAAGGACAGAAGGGAGATGCAAATTGTAAGATGTAGTAGATAAGTATTAAAAGAACCACCACCACCACCATGCCACCTTTATAGCAAATTTTTGGGGTCTGCTAATTAAATCTATTTTCTTCCATTCAGCTCCATTAAGGGCCCTCTCTGTATCATTAATTAATGGAGTATATATTCAAGAATCGTCGGCTAAAAGAAGAAAAAAATGGTAGCCTAATCTTTTGGGAGAACAATCACCAGCCACCAACACATGATGTTTCGCAACATTTATACCCACTGAAGGTACTTGTATAACAGATTGGCATATCAAATCGAATCATGACTTCTTATCCTTAGTAATTGTAGCAAAAGTAGGTGTGTACTATATGGCTACAAAGCTAACAACATAACAAAATAACAAAGTAGGTTTGTACTATATGTACAGGACACCAACTTTGTAGTGCCCAAATATATAGTTTGGAATTTTAGTACCGTGTCCAATGTGTATCAGATGCAAAATAAGCAGCAGCCACCATGATAATCAATCCCAAACCCTTAGTATAGTCAATAAATAGCATTTGAAAGTGGCATATAAACAAAATTGAATTTTGGAGACCCCTAAAGATTTATGAAAAATCTTCCAGGGCCCTAAACAAATTTTTTTCCCTTTATGGAAAAGGACATGCATATAAGAATTATAGGCTCAGATCTGTTTTTGATCAGATATCTCGCCAGGTCAATTGGCTGCAAATTGGTTATCAGCATGTTAGCTGATCATCCAAAGTTGCCTTACCATCAATATAGATTATACCAACATTACAAAGTCTGAACTGAGCTGTGAACTGATCCGAGGATATTAGACCTAGTCCTGAGCCACAGGCACATTTCGAAGAAAATCATCAGTCTCTTTTGTACGTACAAGCATAGTTATTAAAGGAGCAAGGTGCACTAAGGCACAAGGGGTGTAAAAGACTGAGTTGAAAATCTGGTTGTGTCATGAAGGCGAGGCACACATTTATTCAATTAAAAAAAATATATTTACAAATCATATATGACCGACGATATGTAATAAATTTTGGGAAGTGGACGTGCCACATTGATTATCAGGCATGACTATATATCATATGGGCTGCTTCTTTTTCCTTTTTGATCTTACCGAGCAGGAAAGGTTTGGAGGGCTCCTGTTTCGTTTTGATCAACATATATCTTTGTGCTTGAAAACAGAAAAAAGATACAAATTGGCAATGACGCAGCTAGTGATGTTATAACCGAGGCACGTCTATTGCTGGTTGAAAACTAATATAAAAGGAAAATAAAGCAGCAAATGCTTGAGGCGTGCCTCAACTAGCCATGAGGCTCAGTAAAATCCTCACTGAGGCACATGCCTCACATAGGGCGCCAATGTCATTTTTGTGCTCCATGCCTCACATAGGGTGCCTATGTCATTTTTGTGCTCCATGCCTCACATAGCTATCATCCAAGACCCCACAGAAAAATGGAGCACAAAAATTAAGCACAAGGAATTAGAACGCCATGTCATCTAAGACACCGAGTAAGGATAATACCTAATACCTGGGAAGACAATAATGATCTCAAAAATTGAGAGGTGAGGAAAGAAGTATTTCACTATTCCATCTTTGTGAAGGGTTAAATTGTAGAAATTACAGGGAAAGTCACAGGGAGGTAAGGGAGGTAGGGGATGGCACCTCGTGTGATCAACTCCTTTTTGTTACCCACGACTCCGATTTCAGAACTAAATCCCAAACAGATTCTTAGGCTCCCCTTGGGAATAAGTTTTGATGTCCCAAAACCAAGTTTTGAGGTGAAAACTTGGTTTTAGATTATGTTGGGATTTGGTTTTGGCAGAACCAAAGAGTTCTAACGCTCTTGAAACAGAAAGAAAAAGGCTCTTCACCAAAACAAGAACTGCAGACTATTAAATTTGGACAACATAATTGTAGAATATTTTGGAGTTCTATATTTATTTTTATAATCTCTTTTATATATATATATATATATATATATATATATATATATATATAGTCTTACAACCCCCAATCTTACATAAAATCCCCTAATATATTCTAATATACCAACACTCCTCCTCAAGATGGGCGAAAGATATTCACTAAGCCCATAATATCACATCCTCTCATATCCACAAAACTAAGTCCCTTGGTCAGACTGTCTGCTACCTGATCCTTGGTTGGAACGTGGCCTAGCTCCAGTAGTCCACTGTCCAAGTTCCCCTTGATGAAGAACCTATCGATCTCGATGTGTTTGGTCCTGTCATGTTGCACTGGATTGTTGGCGATACTGATGGCAGACTGGTCACACCACAGCTTCATCTTGGCTCCTTGATCCAGCTTTAGCTCCACCAGCATCCTCTTCAGCCATAGCAGCTCTGCAACTCCCAAGGTCATAGCTCTGTACTCCGCTTTAGATGTCGATCTGGCCACCACTGACTGCTTTTTACTCCTCCAAGAGACCAAGTTGCCTTCTACAAATATGCAATAGTTCGAGGTAGACCTCATGTCATCAGCACAGCTAAACCAGTTAGAGTCACAGTAGCTCTCGATGCTCACGTGATCATTCTTCCTGAATATCAGCCCATTTCCGGGGACACCCTTCAAGTATCTCAGAATCTGGTACACTGCGTCCATATGACCCTTCATTGGGTCATGCATGTAGCGGTTCACCACACTCACTACAAAGCAAATATCAGGACGTGTATGGCTCAAATAGATCAACTTATCCACCAGTCTCTGGTATCTGTCCCGGTCAACTGGTTCTCCAGCCTAAGCACCTAGCTTGAACCTCTGATTGATTGGCGTCGCTGCAGGTTTGTATCCCAACATCCATGTCTCTGTGAGAAGGTCCAGCGCATACTTTCTCTGAGAAAGAACAATCCTCTCGGCTTCTCGAGCAATCTCAATCCACGTCTCTGTGAGAAAGTCCTTCACCTCGAACACCTTGCCAAGCTTCCCCTTGAGTCGGACAATCTCCTGCACATCATCTCCTGTGATAATCATATCGTCCACATACACTGCAAGCATGGTAATGTGACCTCCATTCCGACGAAAAAATACAGTGTGATCAGCGTTGATCTGCCGATATCACATCCTCTCATCGCCCTCCTGAATCTGTCAAACCACGCTCGAGGAGACTGCTTCAGTCCATAGAGAGACTTCTTTAACCTGCAGACATTGTCCACTGTCTTATCAGTGCAGAATCCTGGTGGTATCTCCATGTACATCTCCTCCACTAGATCCCCATGAAGAAACGTATTCTTCACATCCAGTTGGTGTAGCTTCCATCCACCATTCGCTGCCAAAAAAATCAGGATCCTGACGGTGCTCATCTTCGCCACTGGTACAAAAATTCCGTCGTAGTCAATGCCGTATGCCTGACTGTATCATTTTGCCACAAATTGAGCCTTGTAGCGCTCAACATGTCCATCTGGTTTCTGCTTCACAGTAAAGACCCACTTGCATCTGACTGCCCTCTTTCTCTGGTAGTTTTACCAGTTCCCAAGTGTGGTTCTTCTCAAGAGCGCCTAACTCCTCGTGCATCGCCGCTTTCCACTTTGGATCGTTCTTGACAACCTGCCAATTGTTAGGTACAATAATATTATCCAAAGACCCAATGAATGCTCCATAAGAAGAATAGATGTTATCATATGAAACAAACTAAGCAAGGTCCCAACCATATCTATCAGGAGAATTTTTCGCATTGCTGCGAATGGTCCTCCGTACTGATAATGGTGTGGGAGAGGTAGGAAGAATGATATCACCTGAAGAAAAATCTGGTGGTGGTGGTGTAGGTGTTTCAGGAGTCGAGCCAGACGCAGGCAAGGGACTTGGCACTGGCACTATACGTACTAGTCCTGCAGGTTGCTTCCATTTCCTGCTGTAGGTAACTCCCCATGAGCCGTGGGCTAAACACCTCTCATCTCCTCCCCATGTTTCTCTCCACTCTCCTCAACCGTTCCTCCATGCCATACTCCTAAATCGGTCACCAAAATCTCACCAATCTCCCTCTCTCGCCTCATACTGTGTCAGGTGAGTTGTCCATTGATGAGGTTCCCTCCTGACGGTAGTATAGCTCAAGCTCACTAGCATTCCGTCACGTATCGAGACGCACCCGAATCGACAATCCAGTCCGACGATCTAATGGAAGACAGATGCAAGGACGAGTGAGTTGTCAGTACCTTCCGATGGATAGACATACATGGCAGCATTGCCTCTGGCGAAGACTGAGATGGACGCCTCATCAGTCCCACTCTCCGCCTCCATCGCTTAACGCTCTCTGCTTTCTCCTGAGTACCTCCAGTATGCCCAGCAGTGTCTGATCCTCCTCAGTATAGGCGCCATCAGTTCCCTCCTCACCTTCTGCTACCAGCAGGTTCGCCCGATAACCTCCTCGACCACCCCGTCAACCCCCACGACCACGACCACGTCCTCCAAATTGTCCACGTCAACCACCTGAATCTTCTTCCTTGGGTGGTTTGGTGCAAGAATACCTCAGATGACCCACATTTCCGCAGTTGTAGCACTGCCGTAGGTCTCCCTTAGATCTTGTGCCGCCTGAATTGGCAACCGCCAGTGTTGACTTCACTTCAGGAGGACCACATGTCCCTGCCTGCAGCTTGATGCAAGTCTCCTGGATCATGGCCAAGATAGCCTCCTCAAGTGTAGGGATCTTCGGTTGGGCTAGAAGTAGTGTTGTCCTCTGAGCAAACACTGCAGCCAACCCCTTAAGAAACTTCATCGTCCTCTCCTGCAAACATACATCTCTCCTTACACTTCGGGACCTCGCAACTCGTCCGATCTGAGGAGTGGTCGTAATCCAACCACAGACGCTCCAACTCCGTAGCATACTCCTGCACCGTCTTCTCTCCCTGTACGGTATCGTCGATCTCCCCCTTGATCTGGAAAACCCTCAAGTTATTCCACACAACATCGTAGGTCCTCCTCAACTTCTCTCGCACATCATTTACCATCTCAAGGCCATCCACTGTTGCGGCGATCGACTGGACTAAAGAATTGAGTCATATATATTACCATATGAGTGGACTTTCACTCGTCGCGTCATGTCGATCCCTCATCGGGCTATGTATTCTCCTGACAATAAATCCTCCAGGTTATTCCCTGCGAGAATTTTCATCACCCGTCGTGACAAACTCAAGTATGTGGTCAGTCCATCAAGCTTTAGATCGATAGAGGAAAGCTCCAACTTCGTCAGTGTTCGTGTTGCGCTCTCACCAGCCGACAGTTTCATCAGCTTCATCAACGTTGGGACCTCCGTAGGGTCCAACTTCTTGATGATCTTCTCCATCGATCCTCCTCTTCTCCAATCACCTCATACCCGTCCCACGATTCACGTTCGTCCTCTTCGTCCTCTCCTTGACCAGATCATGCCTCCCCAATCGGATCTAGACCTTCGATGTCAACGTCCGGAACGACCCGCGGGAGACGCCGAAAACCGGAACAAAAGGCTCATGCGGGCTCCGCAGGAGTCGCGGCTTTGCGGTGGTGGCGGAAGTGTGGTGGCGGCGGCGACGGTGGTGGCGCAGCAGCGGTGGCGGCGGCTAGGGTTTGACGGCTAAGATTTGTGTTCTGATACCATATAGAATATTTTGGAGTTCTATATTTATTTTTATAATCTCTTGGCTATATATATATATATATATATATATATATATATATATATATAGCCTTACAACCCTCCATCTTACATAAAAACCCTTAATACATTCTAATATACCAACATAATCCCTCTCATTCTGGAATCGAATGTGAACTTCCCCAAAGAAAATTCCCATGTATATACTGGAAAAACGACAAAACCTATTTTTGGGGGACCCCGAGAAATTCATGAAATGAGCGGAGTGCACTTTGTACTTTATGACTTTGTCGAGAAAAAGTAACGAGGATGAAGAGAGGCATCAAGAAAGGTAGGGTAGGAGGAGGGGTGTGGATCATCCATCTACTGAATGGAAAACTGGAGGCTCAAATTTGTTCTTCCATCAGACATGGTGTTACCAATCATCTCTCTCTCTCTCTCTCTCTCTCTCTCTCTCTCTCTCTCTTTGGGTCAACACTGTGAGTCAACTATTATTGTATACCTCATTTTAGTCCCACAACACGAAGGTTGAAATTCAAAGACAAATGGCTGAAAATGGTTGCCGGCATGTTAGTTGAGCAATCAAAGTTGCCTCGCCATCAATATAGATTAGAGCAATTTTAGTCCCAGATCACATAGGGTAAAGGAGGATGTCATGCTCCTACAAATGTACCAAGGCTTTTCATGTTTTATTCACATCAATATATTAAAAGTCCTCTCTGAATTTCAAAGACAAATGGCTGCAACTGGTTGCCAGCATGTCAGTTGAGCAATCAAAGTTGCCTCGCCATCAATATAGATTAGAGCAGCATCTACAAGTCAGTCTGAACTAAGGCTGTGTACTGATCTGAGGATATCAGACCTAGTCCGAGCCATTGGCACATATTCGAGAAAATCATCATTGCCTCATTCATTCAGAAAGATGCATATGAGGGGGGGGAAGTTATCAGTAAATAAAAGAAGGTAAAAGAAAATTAATAGATGTACAGAATGAAAAACTGGAGGTTCAGGTTCTTCCATCAGACATGGCGTTACAAATCATCCGTTAAGGATGCATATGAGAGGAGGAGGAGGAGGGGGGGGGGGGGGGGGGGGGGGGGTGGTTGTAAGCAAATAAAAGAAGGCAAAAGAAAATTAATAAATGTACAGAATGCTGGAGTCTCAGGTTTGGTCAAGAAAGCTGAGAAGTACCAGAATGTTCAATGTTGCCACACCATCACTATATAACCGCAGAAGGAAAAAGAAAGGGGTAGCCCCATGACGCAGTACCATCACCCTGAACTCTAAAGGGCAAATCATTAATCGCCTGCAAGAAGAGATTGAGAAAAATCTAAAGGGGATTCCTGTTATTGAGGACCTATAATCCAGTATAGGAAATGGAAAAGAGAGGTCAATATCGGTCGGTATCGGACCAGAACATGCCAGACCGTAGCAGTATCAACCGTATCGGATTGATACCGCAAACTATGGTTTGGAGGTTTAACTCAAGCAGCCCTCGGTTTTATTTTATAAATCTGTTTCTCAGACTCACCCTAAAAAGGTTAAGGTGGTTTGTGAGCAAGCTCAGACCTGCCCTTTAATCAGCCATATGAGCTGCTAAGCAAAAGAGTAAGCTACATAACACTACAAAACACAGAACACACCACACCATGTGTGTTATGTGTTGTGTAGTGTGCAAGTATGCTACAACACATACATACATGCTTACATACAACACATACATATGCATACATGCTTACATACAACACATACATATGAGCTGTATAAGAGTATGTAAGTGTGCTAGTATAAGGGCAGGTACACCCTTTAATCAGCCAAGTATGCAAGTAAGCTACATAACACTACACAACACACAACACACCCTTTAATCAGACATATGTAAGTAGTCAACCTTGCTGATTGGTTTACCAGTGATGGATTAATTTTCTTCTTTTACATGCTTTACAATCTTACTATGCTTTCCGTTCAATTTTCGTTGCGGAAAAGAGAGGTGAATATCTGTCGGTATCAGATCAGAACATGTCAGACCATATCAGTATCGGTAACGGTATCGACCTTATCGGATTGATACGTTCAAAACTCTTTCTAAGACTCACCCTAAAAAGGTTAAGGTGGTTTGTGAGCAAGCTCAGACATACCCTTTAATCAGCCAAATGAGCGCTAGGCAAAGCATAAGCTACACAACACACCACACACCAACCCCCACACCCCACCCCACAAACACAACACACCACAACACCCCATCACCACGACCGCACACATAACACACAACACCACATGTAACACCCCCCACCACACCACACCACCCCACCCCCCCCAATAACACACCACACCACACAAAACACCCCACACATAACACAACCCACTACCCTACTCTACACCTCACCCCACCCCACACACACACCTGTTCTTCTCATGCAGATTGACAGGATGACTGGCTGCAATGACTGCCTCGCCGTCAATACAAAACCACACAAGAAAGAAGAAGAAATCAGTAGTCTGAAAAAATAGGATAGACAACATAAACCAAAGGGCATATCATCATCGCTGGTTTCGCTTCCAAGTAAAGGGACATATGCTACAAGAGATAAAGTTAGTTTTCAAATTAGTTTCTTAGATAAAGTTAGTTTTTATATTAGTTTCTGAGTTTCTTCAGTAGTTTTTAAATTAGTTTCTTCCGCAATTATAAGATAATTAGTTTTTAAATTAGTTTGTTCGTAATTTTTGTTAGTAAGTAATGGAGGATATAGAAACAGCTACAACTCATTATTGAGCCATTTCCAAGCCACATTAAAAAAGTAGAGAGAAAATAATTTAAGACATCAATTTATCTTAAAATTATGGAATGTCAGGAGAGAAAGAGAGAGAGAGAGAGAGAGAGAGAGTATATTTGTTCCGCGGAGTATGAGATGAATCACACATGAACTTGCCCTTCTGTCTATATAAAATTAATAGATGTACAAAGTGGCTCAGGTTTGCCCTTTTCTGTCAGACATGGTACTGATGGCAAAAGTATCATAAAATCTCTCTTTTTTTTTCTCTCTTAAGACAAATGGCTGTGACTGGTAGCCATTGTGTTTTCTGAGCATCCAAAGTAGCATCGCCAAGATATAGAAAACACATCGAGAAGTCTGAATTAGAGCTACGAACTGATACGAGGATATCAGGATTCAGACCTAGTCTGAAACCATGGGCATATTTTCATTAAAATCATCATCACCGCCTCTTTTGTACTTCCAAAGGGAACAAGCTCACTTACAACATTATCTAAGAACATCCTTAAACACGAAGAGAGCAAAATTCAAATATAGGAAACAAGAACTAGACACATAATAGGGGTTAACTAACAAGCCAAGCTCAGATCTGCCCTTTGATCAGACATGAGGTACCAGGCAACCTCTGTCTATATCTCTCTCTTTCTCCAATGCACATACAAAGGATGGCTGCAACAATTACCTCAGAAGAACCAGACTGTCCAGTGTTGCCTTGCAACCAAAATATAACTGCACAAGAAAAAAAAGAAACGGTTGGCCGCCATGAAAATGGACCAACACCCTAAACTCTAAGGGGCACAACATCATCTCTTGCAAGAAGAGAGATCAAAAATATGTTAGGGCTATATTCACATTGTAACATTAAGAAAAGAGGATTCAGGTTATTGAAGATAAGAAGTCTGATAGGCGAAGTGTGAATCCAAGTAAACCAAGGTATCCATGGATGACCAAAGCTGTCTATACAGCAGGAGAAGGGATGGCCAAACATCTTTTGGTTGCATATACTTTGTAGGTCATTTCCACATAACTCGGTTTCCGTTTTGTACACGCAAACAGCTTTTGGTTTAAAGAACTAAATCCCGAATGCCCAAACTCAAATAACTCCTTTTTTGTTATCCACGACTCCGTTTTCAGAACTAAATCCCAAACAGGTTCTTAGGCTCCCCTTGGGAATCAGTTTTGATGCCCCAAAACCAAGTTTTGAGGTGAAAAGTGAAACTTGGTTTTAGATTGTGTTGGGATTTGGTTTTGGTTCGGTTTTGCAGAACCAAAGAGTTTTATCGCTCTTGAAACCGAAAGAAAAAGGCTCTTCACAAAAACTTAACTGTAGACTATTAAATTTGGACAAAATAATCCCTCTCATTCTGGAATCGAATGTCAACTTCCCCCAAAGAAAATTCCCATGTATATAGTGGAAAAACGACAAAACCTATTTTTGGGGGACCCCGAGAAATTCATGAAATGAGCTGAGAGTGCACTGTGTAGTTTATGACTTTGTATCACGGACTCCTCGTAAATGCTGCTGCTTTTTGGGACCTGTCAAGAAAAAGTACCAAGGATGAAGAGAGAGGCATGAAGAAAGGAAGGGGAGGAGGAGAGGGGGGTGGATCAGCCGTTCAGAAAGATGCATGAGGGGTGGAAGTTATCAGAAAATAAAATAAGGCAAAAGAAAATTAATAAATGTACTGAATGGAAAACTGGAGGCTCAGATTTTTTCATTAGGTTGTAAACTTAGCATTATTGTTTTAAAGAAAAATGGCTGAATTTCAAAGAAAAATGGCTGCAACTGGTTGCCAGCATGTTAGCTGAGCAATCAAAGTTGCCTCTCCATTAATATAGAGCAATTTTAGTCTGACATTCCATAGGCTAAAGGAGGATGTCATGAGTTGCTCCTATAAATGTACCAAGGCTTTTCATGTTTTATTCGCATCAATAAATTAGAAGTCCTCTCTGAATTTCAAAGACAAATGGCTGCAACTGGTTGCCAGCATGTTAGCTGAGCAATCAAAGTTACCTCGCCATCAATATAAATTAGAGCAACATCTAAAGTTAGTGTGAAGTAAGCCTGTGAACTGATCTGAGGATATCAGACCTAGTCCGAGCCATTGACACATATTGAAGAAAACCATCATTGCCTCATTCATTCAGAAAGATCCATATGAGAGGGAAAAAGTTATCAGTAAATAAAAGGAGGCAAAAGAAAATTAATATAAGTACAGAATGAAAAAACTGGAGGCTCAGGTGCCATGGCGTTACCAATCATCCGTTCAGAAAGATGCATACTTGAGAGGGAAAGAGGGAAAAGGTTGTAAAAAAATAAAAGGCAAAAGAAATTTAATAAATGTACAGAATGCTGGAGGCTCAGGTTTGTTCTTCCATCAGACATGGTGTTACCCAAGACTGCCAGTTAACTATTATTGTATTCCTCATTTTATTATTTTTAGTCCCACATCGCCTAGGTTTAATTTCAAAGACAAATGGCTGCAACTTGTTGCCAGCATGTTAGCTGAGCTATCAAAGTTGCCTCGCCATCAATATAGATTAGAGCAACATCTACAAGTAAGTCTGAACTAAGGCTGTGAACTGATCTGACAATATCAGACCTAGTCCAAGCCATTGGCACATTTTCAAGAAATCATCATTGCCTCATCCGTTCAGAAAGATGCATATGAGAGGGGGGAAGTTATCAGAAAATAAAAGAAGGCAAAAATAATAATAATAGATGTACAGAATGAAAAAAGTGGAGGCTCAGATTTGTTCTTCCATCAGACGTGGTGTTACCAATCATCTCTCTCTCTCTCTCTCTCACTGGTCGAGACTGTCAGTTAACTATTATTGTATAACTCATTTTAGGCCCACATTGCCTGGGCTGAATTTCGAGACAAATGGCTGCAACTGGTTGCCAGCACGCTAGCTGAGTAATCAAAGTTGCCTCACCATGTCTGATGCAGTGTTCTAAAAGGCAGCATAGGCGGCCGCCTAGGCACCTGGTGCCCATCCGATGTCCGCCTAGTCCCTCCGACGCCTGACTATGCATGTTTTGAATTTTATGGATTTTTTCTACAATTTTCAGTAGATTTTTTGGATTTTATTTATCTATTTTTGAACCGCCAAGATCTAGATGGACTAGACGCTAGACGGCAGGTGCCCATCCGACTAGCGCCTAGCGCTTTTCACAACCTTTGTCTGAAGTAAGGCTGTTAACTGATCGGAAGATAAAAGACCTAGTCCAAGCCATTGGCACATTTTCAAGAAATCATCATTGCCTCTATCAGAAAATAAAAGCAGCAAAAGAAAATTAATAGATGTACAGAATGAAAAACTGGAGGCTCAGGTTTGTTCTTCCATCCGAAATGGTGTTACCAATCATCTCTCTCTCTCTCTCTCTCTCTCACTGGTCAAGATAGCTGAGAAGTACCAGAATGTTCAATGTTGCAACACCATAACAATATAACTGCAGAAGGAAAAAGAAAGGGGTAGACCCATGACATAGTACCATCACCCTGAACTCTAAAGGGCACATCATCATCGTCTGCAAGAAGAGATTGAAAAAATCTAAAGGTGAATCCGGTTATTGAGGACCGATAGTCTAGTTCGGTCATGTAGAAGTAACAGTTCAATGTTTGACCATAAGCTCGGTCATAGATCTAGTTAACCACTTGCATCTCAGAGCAGGGTAATGGATAATTTACCATCTTCTCTTTCATCAAACATCTGAGGTACTAGGCAAAATGCATAACCCCTCTATGACTATCCCTCTCTTTCTCCCATGCATATCTACAGAATGGCTGCAACAGTTGGTACAAGACTGCCCAATGCTGCCTCGCCATCAAAATAGAACCGCACAAGCAAAAGGAAAGTGCTAGCCTGGAAAAGGAGGACCAATAGCCTCAAAATCCAAAGGGCACACCAATCATTGCCCGCAAACTGCAAGAAGATGACCCGAACCTGAACTGCCCGATTAGGGCTCATTCCCTCTCATGAAGAGTGTTCTAAAATTGAATATCTCAGCTAGGTGACAAGTCAAATACTAGACATACCAAAGAGGACTTGGGACCTGTACATTCATGCGACCAGTCTTGTCAAGGGTTGCAACACATTATGGTAACATTAACCTGCAAAGCCTTGTGAAAGTCATAGGTAGCTCCACCATATTTCGGAAAGTTACAGGGAGATTTACCTAAAAATCAACATCACAAACTTCTGGGAGAGGCTATTAGAACTGTTTTCTTTCCTTTTCTTCTCTTCCATTATGTTCCATCAGGACCCATCCCTCTCTAACATTAGCAAATGTGATAGTCCATTTATGCATCCCTACAAGTTTGGATCAAGGTTCGCATTATCGATATCGGAATCAGTATCGACCTTTCCTATGAGTATCAGGATCGACGGTATCGGAAGTATCAGATTTTTTAGTTTATAAATTGTTAAAATTTTAGGAAAAACAAATATTTTATACATTTAGGCATAATTTTAAGTATTTAATCTGTTGTTTCTTAGTTGTTATGAAATAGTAGTCATCCTTTGTCGATTGGTTTACTTGCGATGGATAAGTTTTCTTTTACATGCTTTTACAACATTACTATGCTTTTACATCCATGATGAATGATCTTTTTCGTTCAATTTTCTTTGCTGAATTGACTAGAAATGAGAGAACAAATGTCGTTATCGGTTGGTATCGGATCGGAACATGTCAAACCGTATTACTATCGGCCGTATCGATTAGTATCAGCTGATACTGCAAACTATGGTTTGGAGGCCTAATTCCAGCAGCGCCCAATTTTATTTTCAAAACTCTGTTTCTCATACCGACCTTGAAAAGGTTATGGGGGTTTGTGAGCAAGCTCAGACCTGCCCTTTACTCAGCCATATGAGCTGCTAAGCAAAACGTACATCTCTTTCTCCCATGCAGATTGACTATATTATATGGCTGCAATGACTGTCTCGCCAATCGTAATCAAAACAGAACCGCACAAGAAAGAAAAAGAATCGGTAGTCCAAACAAATAGGACGGGCAACATAAACCAAAGGGCATATCATCATTTGCTCGTTTCGCTTCCAAGTAAAGAAACAAATGCTACAAGACAAATTTAAGTATCAAAACAACCATACCCACCATGGCCCCTTCATAGCAAATTTTTGAGGTCTTCTATTTGAATCCTTCTCTAACATTCAGTTCCGTTAAGGGCCATGTCTCCACAACATTAAGGGTCTACTTAGTAATTATTGGGGTAGCGGTTACAAGATGTTTTTAGAGTACCGGTTATGAGCGGTTATGAGGGGTCCGGTTTTGGATGGTTTTAAGTAGCGACTTTTAAACCAGTCAAACATATGCTTAGTAATTCATTAACGAGCGGTTCAGAATTTTTTTTACATTAATAAAATTACTTATATGCCCATATATAAACAAAAGTTCTCCCAAAAATTTATTTATGATACTGAAGTCGGTTTGATTTTATGACCGGCCCCGGGCGCGAAAACTGCCACTCAAACGCAGGAACTGCCACCAAATCCACACCTTGATCGGGAGGTAGAAGTCAATAATGATCAAAATAATAGAAACAAATGAAATAATAGAATCACCTAGATAAAAGTAGGAGAGATTTTATGAACTTACGGAAAAAAATAGCCGTAGTTTAGAAGAAATAGAAGAGCAACAAAGATTAGAAAGAAAAAATAAGATAAAGAGTATTAATAGTTGTAATTATATATTTTTAGTGAGAATATAAATAGAATAAAATTTGAAACCAATTGATTTCGGGTGTTTATAAAGGCACCCAAAATTACATTACAAAAATTTTGGAAGATTTTTGAGCCGACTAAAACCAGTGCCCAAAAAAAGTTGCCAAGCATGGATTTTTAATACATTTCATAAACAATCGGTTCAAAAATACTCCAAAATCGGTGAAAATATCATTACCAAGCAGACCCTAACAAAAATAATTTATATCAACCGAAGGTACAAGAATCGTCAGACTAAAGAGATAACAGTTGCATCGTCTTTCAGGACGAAAACAACCAGGGGCAGTTGCCAACCCGGACGAGGCTTGTGACAAGGCCTACGAAGATATAAAAGAGTACCTGACCAAGCCTCCGGTATTGGTTGCCCCCTTAGCCGTCAGTTCTGGCGCGCGCGCGCCGCTTGCGCTCTTTGAAAGAATTCCCTCTTTCCAGCTTCAAAAGAAGTGGGTGTGTAGGCTGATTCGGGGGTCTTTACATTCTTGGTTTGCGGTGGGCAAGAGTTCACAGAAAGGAAAGTTGTTTTCAGGACGACCGACCCTGAAAGGGGTGGCATGTAACGCATTCAGGATTGCTCCCGCACGAAGTTCGCCGAGGGTGTCCTTCAGGAGTAGTTCTAACATTTCACAAGGATATCGATCCGTAGCACTTGAGAAATCAAAGCACGACACATGACTGAAACCTGTAAGCCTACTTAAAGGCCTGGTTTGTTCAAACGTGCCATCCATAGGGATCGTTTTGAGCAAAGACGACATCCACAGATGATACGGACGAAGTAGCCTTTGTACAACATAATTCCCGATCGCAAAGATTCGACGCTTCCCAGCGCCTTCACACGTCATCGCCAACTTTCCAGCAGGGATTACACTCCGGTAAGATGGAAGAGGAAGATTAGGTGACTCCCGAATAAGTACAGGTTTGAACCCCTCTGTCGTGAAGGGATCATTGTCTATCAAGTATGAGATAAATCACACATGAACTCACGCAACCGACGTACTTACATAGACAGGGTACCAAATCTGGAGGGCTGGCCCCAGTATAGTATGCAGAGTTAGTACTATGTCATTTCGTCAGCTGTCAGGGACAATTTGGAGGGGATGAATAGCAATACTCTTTGGTTTTGATTCAGTTTTGGCAAAACTAAACCAAGTTTTTTTTCTGTTGGGAAACTGAAGAAAAAGTTCCGTTCATAAAGGGATGAACGAATGAATAAATTTGGACAAAATTATCCCTTTTTCTTCTTTCTCGTGTATAAAGTAATGTTTCTTTTCTTTTTTCTTTTTTTTTCTGAAGATGTTACAGGGCCTGAACAAAAAAAAATTCCTTCCGGAAGAGGACATGCATTAGAGCAGGGGTAACGTAGAGAGAGAAGGAAGATTGAAGGGGGGGGGGGGGGTGAAAATTGTACCTCTCTATGGAATAGCGAATAAATGTGCAAAAACGAACATTTGGAGTATAGAAGCAAAACTCCAGGAAGAGAGAGAGAGAGAGAGAGAGAGAGAGAGAGAGAGGAAGGAGATGATCTGCCATTGCAAAGGAAAATGAAGCTTTGTAGAGTCTACCCATGGAGTCTCCTCGTAAATGTCGATTGCTTTTTTTTTGGGCTTTCCGAGAAATAGTACAGAGGCTCTGTCGCTGATCTCTCCCGTCTAATTGTGACGTGGCACTGAATCACGTGCACATTACTAGTTATTATAATAAAGCTTAAAAACGACTCAAAATGAACCGTCTTAACGGTATATATATATCATCAATTATTAAGGTAACTCTGAAGCCACTCCAACAATTACTTAGGCTAGCCCAAATTTTAAATTTTTTATTTATTTACAAATCATAAAGAAAAATGCTTCAGACTAGTCCAATTTTTTGTCTAAGACTGTCACAATGTTGGAAGGACTATCAACATTATGACAGTCATAAATAATTAAGACTATAAAAGAAATTGATTGGAAAGACTATCAATTTTTTGACAGTCCATGGAAGAAGAAGCAGGGGCGGTGAGAGGGCAGACAGCAACGGCCGGGTGCGACAGCGGGATGCGGGAGCGGACAGCAGCTAGTGCAGGCCGGCTACAGGCAAGCGTCGACGGCAATAGCGGAGGCGAGCGACGACGACAGTAACAGCGGAGGCGAAGGCCCCGCCGCCGCCACCTCCTCCTTCAGCCTCCTGCAGCAATTGGGGTTGGAGTTAGAATTTGGGATGGAAAAGAATGGTTTTGTTGTCCTGAGTAAAATTTAGATTGTCCTAAATAAAAGTTACAAAAATCTGGGTTGTCCTGTCCTAAACAATTTTGGAAATGCCTATAGAATTAGCCATTATTAATTAAAAAATTTAACTACAGCAAAAATTTAAAAACCAAACATATAAGAAATTTTAAAATATATTCAAAATTCAAATTATATGGTATTATCTAATTAACCACATCCAAAATTCAAAAAATATATTTATAACAAATTATAATTAAAATATATTCAAATTATATTTAAAATATTCTATATAATTTAAATTTAAATTTTATTTTTTAATAATATTATAGATATAAATTCACTCATAATATAAAACTCCAACAAGACTAACCAAAGCTCGACAATTATTTAGTAGTCCAATCTCGTCACGTGGCTGTGGTGAAACTTTGCTCTCCTTCAATAATAGTATAACACTATTTTTTTAATGTCATGTGGCTTGCCCTTCACAAGTGTCATTTTTCATTTTCTTATTTGACGAGAACAAAAGATCACCACTGCAACGTAGTAAGGACATCCACTAAATAATTTCTCCATCCTTTGGCAACTTCCCCATGAAATATTGCATTCTTTTACCAGAAAATAAAATAAGGCAAAAGAAAATTAACAAATGTACTGAATGAAAAACTGGAGGCTCAGATTTGTTCCATCAGACATGGTGTTACCAATCCTCTCTCTCTCTCTCTCTCTCTCGTCAAGACTATCAACCAGTTAACTATTATTGTATACCTTATTTTAGTACATCGCCTAGGCTGAATTTCAAAGACAAATGGCTGCTACTGGTTTTCAGCATGTTAGCAGAGCAATCAAAGTTGCCTCACCATCAATATAGAACAGAGCAATTTTAGTCCCACATCGAAGGATGTCATGACTTGCTCCTATAAACGTACCAAGACTTTTCATGTTTTATTCACATCAATAAACTAAAAGTCCTCTCTGGATTTCAAAGACAAATGGCTGGCAACTGGTTGGCAGCATGTTAGCTGAGCAATCAAAGTTGCCTCGCCATCAATATAGATTAGCGCAAAATCTACAAGTCAGTCGGTAGTAAGGCTGTGACCCGATCTGAGGATCTTAGACCAAGTCCTAGCCATTGGCACATATTCAAGAAAATCATCATTGCCTCATCCATTCAGAAAGTTTCTCTCTCACTAGTCAAGACCGTCAGTTAACGTATACCTCATTTTAGTCCCACAACGCCTGGGCTGAATTTCAAGACCAATGGCTGCAACTGCTTGCCAGCATATTAGATGAGTAATCAAAGTTGCCTCACCATAAATATAGAATGGAGCAACATCTACAAGTCAGCCTGAAAGCTGTTAACTGACATAGTCCGAGCCATTGTCACAATATAACAGCATAAGGGGAAAAAAGAGGTTGTCACAATATAACAGCATAAGGGGAAAAAAGAGGTAGCCTCGTGACATAGTACCATCACCCTGAACTCTAACGGCACATCATCATCGCCTGCAAGAAAGAGAATGAGAAAATCTTGAGGGGATTGCGGTTATTGAGGACCAATAGTCCAGAACGGGCATGCAGAAGTAACAGTTCAATGTTCGACCATAAGCTCGGTTATAGATTTAGTTTACCACCTGCATCTCAGAGCAGGGTAATGGATAATTAACGATCCAATACATGTGCGCGAGACTTACTAACCTGACCCTAAACAAGATCAGTCAAAGGGAAAAGTGGGAACGTAAGCTTCTTCCCTTTCATCAAACATCTGAGGTGCTAGGCAAATGTCTAACCCCTCCATCCCTCTCTTTCTCCCATGCATATCGACAGAATGGCTGCAACAGTTGCCTGAGAAGTATAAGACTGCCCAACGCTGCCAAATGCCTAACAAGGAATTGATTTCATTTCCTTTACATTCCGTGAACCAAACGACGCCTTACAATAAAAATTCCAACCAAATCCATAAAAGGAATTTAATTGAAACCAGCAATTCCATAAATTCCCGCAATAGGAACTCAAAATATGGTTTACTAGTCATCAAAATGTTTGACAGTTATAGTTACTGCTAATATTTAGGGTTAACAGTCAAAATCAAGTGATACTGCAAGTTTGTTTAGCTTGAACTTGAAGTCCCGGAAATAAAGATCCAAAATCAAGACAACCAACAGCATCTTCTTTAGAATATTATGAACCAACTACCAGATTTCTACCAAAATCAAGACAACCAAAGTCATTTAGAAATCTCAAGATATACCAGAAGTCTTCATATAGAATCATTTAACGCAGCATGAAGGACCTCAACAGTTCGTAATCTCTACCAAGTCAATGGGATTTCCAACTTTATTGTTTTGCTCTAAGATTTATTGCTATGTAACAGCTAGTGAGGATCTTGGTACGATTACTATCAAATACTATTCTAAGAATTCCAAAACCCCAGGAAAAAATGATGAAAAAGCTGATATTTTTTACAATCAAATGAAACTCAAACCAGATATTCATTAAACAGGTATACTTCGAGTCGGAGAAATTTCTAAATTCAACTCAATCCCACAAATGCCATAGAATTGAAAATGGCAACTCCACAACTTCCACACAACTTCCACACATCATGATACAACAACACAAACTTTATGCCAGATTATTGGGGTTAGATTTTTGAAGCCTTTTCTTCCATTCAGCTATGCTTTAGGCCTACCCCTAGTTTTTTTTTTCAAAACTCTGTTCCAGACACCCTAAAAGATTAAGGGGGTCATGAGCTAGATTTGGCTTTCATCAGCCATTATGACATGCTAAGCAAAAAAAAGCCTAAGCTCTATCCATCCATCTCACTTTCTCCCTTGTAGAACTACAAGATGGCTGCAATGACTATTTCGCCATCAAAATCGAGAAGTGCACAAGAAAAAGGAAATGCATAGTCTAAACAAACAGGACCAAACGTCATTTCATCATCGCTAAGTGACACAAGATTGAATGGACATGCAAATTGTAGCACTTAGCGGATAAAATGTGCTACTAGACATAATTGAAAACTACCACCACCACCACCACCATGACATCTTTATAGCAAATTTTTGGGGTCTGCTATTTGTATCTTTTTTTTTTCCATTTCTTCCATCCAGTTCTGTTAATGGCCATGTCTCTAGAACATTAACAAAATTAATTGGAGTACATAAGGGATTTCAATTAGTGACGCCTCGCAACAAGGCCCTCAACTCATCCTATCCCCGGGTACTACATTGTCTCCAAGGCTTCACACAAAATCTTCACCGACAGCATACAAGAAACCCTTAAAAAGTACAATATTCATCAGCTACAAAAAAAACAGTAGCATCATCTTTTGAGATAACCACCAGAAGTCGCCAACCCTTCATCTATCAAAAATATGAGACAAATCACAAATTAACTCTCGAAACATTTATATACCAACCGATTGTACTCATACAGAAAGGGCAACAAATTTGGAGTACCCTAGTATAGTTTGTGGGGTTAGTACTGTGGACAATGTGTATCACATACGACTCAAAAACGACGCAAAAATTGCACCCATTTTCTAGTGTCCGTGCTTCTGGGGCACAGTGATACAGATGCATTAAAAAACAGTATTTTCATGTCTCCGTCATCATCATCATCCAAGCCTTCTCCCTCCCATCAGAGCGGGACCGACTATGGAGCATAAGAAAGCTCCAATCAAATTTTGACAAAGCTTTACTACGGACGGTCGACATGACATCAGCCCTCTATCTTGGTGTCAAAACCCTAGTCAAGGTAGCTATGAGCGTGAGAAACTTAGGTGGCCATTTGGCAGGTCTACCTTTTAGATTGCAGTTTAAGCTCGTGCGACCAAAGGAGCACCCTCCAAGTTCCTAGACCATAAATGAGTCTAGACGAGGAGATAAGTTCATACAATTTGCTGTTGACAATTGCATTCATCTCCATGATACATAAGCCAAAGGGTGAAGGAGATGTACCAAAAGATCCCTACCACAAATGTTTAGGACCAACTATTAGAACTTTCCTTTTCCTTTCTTCCATTTTGTTCTATCAGGGCTCATTCCCTCTCTAACATTAGCAAATGTGGTATCCATTTTATCATCCCTACTAGTTTGGAGGCCGAACCCTGCTTTTCTTCTCAAAACATCTGTTTCCAACCGCAACCTAAAAAGTTAAGGGGGTGAGAGCAAGCTCAGATCTGCCCTCACATCAGTCATATGAGGTTTGGCAAAGCCTAAGCTCTATCCATCTATCTATCTATCTATCCATCCATCCATACACTGCCTAAGAAGTATAAGACCGTCCAAAGCTGCCTCTCCATCAAAACAGAACGATACCAGAGGGAAAAAAAATCAGTAGTCTGAACAAACAGGACAGAGTATAAACTAAAGGGCACATCATCATCGCTTGCTTGCCTGCTTAATCCTTCCTTCAAAGACAGATTGAAAATTGAAGGGACACATAAATTGTAACAATTAGTGGATCCAATGTGACATAAAAAAGTATCAAAACAACCACCACCATGTCACTTTTTTGGAAAAAATCTGGGGTCCGCTATTTGAATCCTAGTCTTCCATCCGACAGCTCTGTTAAGGGCGACTCGCCCTAAAAAGGTTTTATGATCAAAACTGTGTGTAAAAACTCCAGTAGCCCACGGTTTCATTTTCAAAACTTTCTCAGACTCACCCTAAAAAAGTTTGGGGGTTTATGAGCAAGCTCAGACCTGCCGTTTAATCAGCCATATCAGCTGCTAAGCAAATCGTAAGTTACACAACACAACGCATAACATACGTATATACATCACTTTTTCCCATGCAGATTGACAGGATGGCTGGCTGCAATGACTGCCTCGCCAGTTGCCATCCATACAGAACCACACAAGAAAGAAAAAGAAATCAGTAGTCTGAACAAATAGAACAGACAACATAAACCAAAGGGCATATCATCATCGCCCGTTTCGCTTCCAAGTAAAGGGACATGCTACAAGCATATTTAAGTATCAAAACAACCACTCCGCACCATGCACCCCTTTAAAGCAAAATTTACAAGAAAGAAGTAAATTGCGTACGTTGTCATGTTTGTAGATTTTGTTTAGGATCCTATTGTGTTAGGGTCGGTTAGACACACACACACGCTATATATTATTTTTGTAACTTTTTTATTGTATGTAATTCTCTCTTATTATACTTTATATACTATTATTAATGTATATATATACTATTTTAGAATTTTACCTAACTTTATATATATATATATATATATATATGTGTGTGTGTGTGTGTGTGTGTGTGTGTGTGTGTGTGTGTGTGTGTTCTCGAACCACCCTATATTACATGGGTTGAATATGGATTTGGTGGTTGAGATTAAAAGGTGTAGACGCCACCACGTTTTAATCTCACCCACTCAATCCCAATCCAACATATGTAACACAGAGTGGTTCCATAATATAAAACCACCCGGATGGTTCTAGCATTGCCGATATATATATATATATATATATATATATATATATATATATACTATTGCCGATACCAAAAAATCAAATACTCCAATCCGATACTCATACAAATTGTCCGATACCGATACCTTGAACCTTGGTATAAACTCAAAATGCTGGGACATCCACTCTCACCAAAAAAAAGTTGAGGCATGAAGAGAGGGGGACATCAACCAATGCATATGAGAGATAAAAAGGTATCGGAAGATAAAAGAATAGAAGATTAATAGATGTAAAGAGTGACAAATGGGATGCTCAGATTTGTTCTTCAATCAGATATCTCGTCAAGTCAAATGGCTGCAAACTGGTTATCAGCATGTTAGCTGATCATCCAAAGTTGCCTCGCCATCAATATAGATTAGACCAACATTTACAAGTCAGTTTGAACTAAGCTGTTAACTGAACAGAGGATATCAGACCTAGTCCAGAGCCACAGTCACATTTTGAAGAAAATCATTAGTGCCTCTTTTGTACGTACATGCATAGTTATTAAAGGAGCAAGGTGCAGTAGTGCACTAAGGCACAGGGGTGTAAAAGACTGAGGCGAAAATGTGAGCATATCATGAAGGCGTGGCACTCATTTATTCATTTAAAAAAAAAAAATTACAAATCATATGACTGACTATATGTAATAGATTTTGGCCGTGGGCGTGTCACAGTGATTATCAGGCACGACTATATATCATATGGGCCTTTTTTTTTCCTTTTGATCTTACCGAGCAGGAAGGGTTTTGAGAGTTTAGGGCTTCTGTTTTCGTTTTGATCTGAAGAGACTTTTCCCTTTCCAAGGGATATTACCTGTGAGATCCAAAGGTGGTCCCTACTCGCAGAAAAAAAGATATAAATTGGTAGTAAAAAATATATACAAGTAATCATATCTTTGCGCTTGGGGCAATGACGCAGCTAGTGAGGTTATAATCGATGCGTGTCAATTGCTGGTTGAAACTAATATACAAGGAAATATAAAGCAGCAAAAACTTTGAATCGGAACAGACCCTGCTGTCAGACCAGAAAAAAAATCCCATAATCCGACAGCCTGAAACAATTCAAACCAAAAACTTTGGATCCTTAAATTGAAGCCAAAGGAAGCAGATATAAATTCATTTTATCAGTTATCCGTGTACATATTAGGTCTGTTATTTGGACACGAGGACAAGGACCGGACCCATCACCCATCCTTATCCAGCATAGTTACATAATAGGGGTTAACTAACAAGCCAAGCTCAGATCTGCCCTTTGATCAGACATGAGGTACCAAGCAACCTCTATCTATATCTCTCTTTCTGCAATGCACATCCAAAGGATGGCTGCAACAATTACCTCAGAAGTACCACTGTCCAGTGCTGCCTTGCCACCAAAATATAACTGCACAAGAAAAAAGAAAGGGTTGGCCACCATGAAAAAGGACCAATACCCTAAACTCTAAGGGGCACATCATCGTCGCTTGCAAGAACAGAGATCAAAAAGATGTGAGGGTTATACGCACAATGTAACATTAAGAAAAAGAGGTTTCAGGTTATTAAAGACAAGAAGTCTGGTATGCTTATGTAGAAGAACATGTGTGAATCCAAGTAAAACAAGGTATCCATGGATGACCAAAGCTGTCTATACAGCAGGAGAAGGGATGGCCAAACAGCTTTTGGTTGCATATACTTTGTTAGTCATTTCAATATATAACTCAGTTTCCGCTTTGTACGCATTTGGTTTACAGAACTAAATCCTGAACGCCCAAACTCAATTAACTCCTTTTTGTTATCCACGACTTCGTTTTCAGAACTAATTCCCAAACAGGTTCTTAGGCTCCCCTTGGGAATAAGTTTTGATGTCCCAAAACCAAGTTTTGAGGTGAAAACTTGATTTTAGATTGTGTTGGGATTTGGATTTGGATTTGGTTTTGGTTTTGGTTTTGGTTTTGGTTTTGGTTTTGGTTTTGGTTTTGGTTTTGGCAGAACCAAAGAGTTTTATCGCTCTTGAAACCGAAAGAAAAAGGCTCTTCACCAAAACTTTACTGCAGACTAATAAATTTGGACAAAAAAATCCTTCTCGTTCTGGAATTGAATGTGAACCTTCCCCCAATGAAAATTCCCATGTATATACAGGAAAAACGACAAAACCTATTTTTGGGGGACCCCGAGAAATTCATGAAATGAGCAGAGAGTGCACTGTGTAGTTTATGATTGTATCACGGGCTCCTCGTAAATGCTATTGCTTTTTGGGACTTGTCGAGAAAAAGTAACGAGGATGATGAGAGGCATGAAGAAAGGTAGGGGAGGAGGAGAGGGGGTGGATCGTCCATTCAGAAAGATGCATTAAGGGGGGGAGGGGGGGGGAGGGGACATGCTGTTACCAATCCTCTCTCTCTTAACTATTATTGTATACTTCATTTTAGTCCCTCATCGCCTAGGCTGAATTTCAAAGACAAATGGCTGCAACCGGTTGCCAGCATGTTAGCTGCGCAATCAAAGTTGTCTCACCATCAACATAGATTAGAGCAATTTTAGTCCCAGATTGCATAGGCTAAAGGAAATTCAGACAAATGGCTGCAACTGGTTGCCAGCATGTTAGCTGAGCAATCAAAGTTGCCTCGCCAGCATTATAGATTAGAGCAACATCTACAAGTCAGTCTGAAGTAAGGCTGTGAACTGATCTAAGGATATCAGACCTAGTCCGAGCCATTGGCACATATTCAAGAAAATCATCATTGCCTCATCCATTCAGAAAGTTGCATATGAGAGGTGAAAAAGTTATCAGTAAATAAAAGAATGTAAAAGAAAATTAATAGATGTACAGAATGAAAAGGTGGAGGCTCAGGTTAGTTCTTCCATCAGACATGGTGTCCACAATCCTCTCTCTCTCTCTCTCTCTCTCTCTCTCTCTCTCTCTGACACACACACACAAACACACAGGTCAAGACTGTCAGTTAACTATTATTGTATACCATATTTAGTCCCACATCATCTGGGCTAAAGGAGGATGTCATGACTTGCTCCAATAAATGTACCAAGGTTTTCGTGTTTTATTCACATCAATAAATTAAAAGTTGTCTCTGAATTTCAAAGACAAGTGGCTGCAACTGGTTGCCAGCATGTTAGCTGAGCAATCCAAGTTGCCTCGCCATCAATATAGATTAGAGCAACATCTACAAGTCATTGGCTGTGTGAACTGATCTGAGGATATCAGACCTAGTCCAAGCCATTGGCACATTTTCAAGAAATCAGCATTGCCTCATCCGTTCCAAAAGATGTGTATGAGAGGGGGGGAAGTTATCAGAAAATAAAATCAGGCAAAAGAATTAATAGATGTACAGAATGAAAAAACGGGAGGCTCAGATTTGTTCTTCCATCAGATGTGGTGTTACCAATCATCTCTCTCTCTCTCTCTCTCACTGGTCAAGACCGTCAGTTAACTATTATGTATACCTCATTTTAGTCCACATCGCCTGGGCTGAATTTCAAGACCAATGGCTGCAACTGGTTGCCAGCATGTTAGCTGAGTAATCAAAGTTGCCTCGCCATCAATATAGATTAAAGCAACATCTACAAGTCAGTCTGAAGTAAGGCGGTTAACTGATCTGAGGATATCAGACCTTGTCCGAGCCATTGGCACATTTTCAAGAAATCATCATTGCCTCATCCTTTCAGAAAGATGCATATGAGAAGAGGAGGAAGAAAAGGAAGGGGGGAATTATCAGAAAATAAAAAGGCAAAAGAAAATTAATAGATGTACAGAATGAAAAACCGGAGGCTCAGGTTTGTTCTCTCTCTGGTCAAGACAGCTGAGAAGTACCAGATTGTTCAATGCTGCCACACCATCACAATATAACTTCAGAAGGAAAAAGAAAGGGGTAGCACCATGACACAGTACCATCACCCTGAACTCTAAAGGACACATCATTATCGCCTGCAAGAAGAGATTGAGAAAAATCTGAAGGGGATTCCGGTTATTGAGGACCGATAGTCCAGTACGGGCACATAGAAGTAACAGTTCAATGTTTGACCATAAGCTTGGTCATAGATTTAGTTAACCACTTGCATCTCAGAGAGCAGGGTAATGGATAATTTACCGTGCATGAGACTTGCTAACCTGACCCTAAACAAGACCAGTTAAAGGGCAAAAGTTGGAACGTGAGCAGCTTCCCTTTCATCAAACAACTGAGTTGCTAGGCAAATGCCTAACCCCTCTAATCCCTCTAGATCTCTCTCCCATGCATATCTACAGGATGCTGCAACAGTTGCCTGAGAAGTACTAGACTGCCCAATGCTGCCTCGCCATCAAAATAGAACCACACAAGAAAAAGGAAAGGGCTAGCCTGAAAAAGGACGACCAATAGCCTCAAAAAAATTGAATATCTCAGCTAAGTTACAAGTCAATACTAGACATACCAAAGAGTACTTGGCACTTGTACATTCATGCGACCAATCTTGTCAAGGGTTGCAACACATTATGGTACCAATAACCAGCAAAGCCTTATGAAAGTCAGAGGTAGCTCCACCATATTTCGGAAAGTTACAGGGGAGATTTACCTAAAAATCCACATCACAAACTTTTAGAAGAGGCTATTAAACTATTTTCTTTCCTTTTCTTCTCTTCCATTATGTTCCATCAGGACTCATCCTAACATTAGAATGTGTGGTAGTCCATTTCTGCAGCCCTACAAGTTTGAAGCAAGGTTAGCAGTATCAGTATCGGACCCTTCTTATGAGTACTGGTATCGGCGGTATCAGAAGTATCGATAGTTTCGGATCGGAGTATCGAATCTTTTGGTATCCAAATGAAAATAATTATCAACAAATTATTAAAATTTTAGGGAAAAAAAATATTTTATACATTTAGACATAATTTTAAGTATTTAATCAGTTTCTTAGTAGCTTTCAAATAGAATGAAATAGTAGCTTTCAAATGGAATGAAATAGTAGTCACCCTTGCCTATTGGTTTACCTACAATATATATGTTTTCTTCTTTTACATGCTTTTACAACATCGCTATGCTTTTACACCATTGTTGATTGATCTTTTTCGTGAAATTTTCTCTGAAAAAGAGAGCAAATGTCGGTATCGGTCAAAATCGGTTGGCATCGGATCGGAACGTGCCAAACCGTATCGGTATCGGCCGTATCAGATTGGTATTAGCCGATACCGCAAACTATGGTTTGGAGGCCTAACTCCCCCAATTTTATTTTCAAATCTCTATTTCTCAGACTCGCTCTAAAAAGGTTAAGGGGGCTTGTGAACAAGCTCAGACCTGCCCTTTAATCAGCCATATGAGCTGCTAAGCAAAGTGTAAGCTACATAACACAACACAATACAATACATAACATACATACATACATACATACATCTCTTTTTCACATGCACAGGATGGCTGCAATGACTGCCTCGCCAGTCGTCATCAAAACAGAACTGCACAAGAAAGATAAAGAAATCGGTAGTCCTAACAAATAGGACCGACAAAATAAACCAAAGGGCATATCATCATCGCTCGTTTCGCTTCCAAGTAAAGGGACATATGCTTCAAGACATAAGTATCAAAACCACCACTCCCCACAATGCCCCCTTTATAGCAAATTTTTGGGGTCTGCTATTTGAATCCTTTTCTTCCATTCAGCTCCGTTAAGGGGAGGCCATGTCTCCGTAACATTAACAAAAATAATTTATATCAACCGATGGTACAAGAATTGTCAGACTAAAGAGAGAACAGTAGCTTCGCCTTTTGGGACGAAAACCACCAGTGGCAGTTGCCAATACATTGTCTATCAAATATGAGATAAATCACACATGAACTTGTGCAACCGACGGTACTTATATAGACAGGGCACCAAATCTGTAGTAGTAGCCCCAGTATAGTTTGCAGGGTTAGTATTGTGTCCAATGTGCATCAGATACAACACGAGACAAGACGACACAACACAACTTTGGCACCAGTTTCCAAGTGTAGGCACGGAGTGATAGAGATCCACTATGTACTGTTTGGGATTTGGTCTTGGTTTTGGTTTTGGAAAAACTAAACCAAGATTTTTTTTTGTTTGGAGACTGAAGAAAAAACTCCATTCACGGTTCACCAACACAGAACTGGAATGGAAAAAATTATCCCTCTTTTTTTCTTCTCTTTTTCTTTTTTCTTGCATAAAGTAATGTTTCTTTCCTTTGTATTTCTTTTTTTCTCTTTCTGAAGATGTTGCAAGGCATGAACAAAAAAATTCCCTTTCTGGAAGAAAATCATCATTGCCTCATCCGTTCAGAAAGATGCATACAAGAAAGGGGGGAATTTATCAGAAAATAAAAGAAGGCAAAAGAAAATTAATAGACGTACCGAATGAAAAACTGGAGGCTCGGGTTTGTTCTTCCATCAGACATAATGTTACCAATCATCTCTCTCTCTCTCTCTCTCTCTCTCTCTCTCTCTCTGGTCAAGACTGTCAGTTAACTATTACTGCATACCTCATTTTAGCCCCCACATCGCCTGAGCTGAATTTCAAAGATAAATGGCTGCAACTGGTTGCCAGCATGTTAGCTGAGGCATCAAAGTTGCCTCACCATCAATATGGATTAAAGCAATATCTACAAGTCAGTCTGAACTAAGGCTGTGAACTGATCTGAGGATATCAAACCTAGTCCAGGCCATTGGCACATTTTCAAGAAAATCAGCATTGCCTCATCCATTCAGAAAGATGCAAATGAGAAAGGGGGAAATTTATCAGAAAAAAAAGGGAAAAAAAGAAAATTATTAGATGTACAGAATGAAAAACTGGAGGCTCAGGTTTGTTCTTCCATCAAACATAATGTTACCAATCATCTGGTCAAGACTGCCAGTTAACTATTATTGTATACCTCATTTTAGTCCCACATCACCTGAGCTGAATTACAAAGACAAATGGCTGCAACTGGTTGCCAGCATGTTAGCTGAATAATCAAAGTTGCCTCGCCATCCATATAGATTAGAAATTGAATGAAATAATAGTCACCTATAGTAGTTTGAAATTGACAGGATGATACCAGATTGACAGGATGGCTGCAATGACTGCCTCGCCAGTCGCCATCAAAATTATTTTAGTCCCACATCGCCTGGGCTGAATTTCAAAGACAAATGGCTGCAACTGGTTGCCAGCATGTTAGCCGAGCAATCAAAGTTACCTCGCCATCAATATGGATTAGAGCAACATCTACAAGTCAGTCTGAACTAAGGCTGTGAACTGATCTGAGGATATCAGACCTAGTCCAAGCCATTGGCACATTTTCAAGAAAATCATCATTGCCTCGTCCGTTCAAAAGGATGCATATGAGAAAAAGTGTGTGTGTGTGTGTGTTTTGGGGGGGGGGGGGGGGGGGGGGGGGGGGGGGGGGTGATTTTCAGAAAATAAAAGAAAAAGGCAAAAGCAAAATTAATAGATGTACAGAATGAAAAACTGGAGGCTCAGGTTTGTTCTACCATCAGACATGGTGTTAGTTAACCATTATTGTATACCTCATTTTAGTCCCACATCGCATGGGCTAAAAGAGGATGTCACGACTTGCTCCTATAAATCAAGGTTCGCAGTATCGATATCGGAATCGGTATCGGACCGTTTCTATGAGTATCCATATGTGATAGTCCTTTTCTTCTCTTCCATTACGTTCCATCAGGACTCATCCCCTCTCTAACATTAGCAAATATGATAGTCCATTTTTGCAGCCCTACGAGTTTGGAGGCCTAACTCCAGCAGCCCCAAGTTTTATTTTCAAAACTCTGTTTATCAAACTCGTCCTAAAAAGGTTAAAGGGCTTGTGAGCAAGCTCAGACCTGCCCTATAATCAGCCATATGAGCTGCTAGGCAAAGCATAAGCTCCACACACATACACACAACACAATCGGCCGTATTAGATCGGTATCAATCGATACCACAAACTATGGTTTGGAGGCCTAACTCCACCACCCCCCCGGTTTTATTTTCAAAAGTCTGTTTCTCATACTCACCCTAAAAAGGTTTAAGGGGGTTTGTGAGGAAGCTCGGACCTGACCTTTAATCAGATATATGAGCTGCTAAGTAAAGCATAAGCTACATAACATAACACAACACAACACAACACAATACCATGCAGATTGACAGGGTGGCTGCAATGACTGCCTCGCCAGTCGTCATCAAAACAGAACCGCACAAGAAAGAAAAAGGAATTGGTAGTCTGAACAAATAGGACCAACAACATAAACCAAAGGGCATATCATCATCGCTCGTTTCGCTTCCAAGTAAAGGGACATATGCTACAAGACATATTTAAGTATCAAAACAACCACTCCCCACCATGCCCCGTTTATAGCAAATTTTTGGGGTCTGCTATTGTAATCCTTCTCTTCCATTCAGCTCCGTTAAGGGCCATGTCTCCGTAACATTAACAAAAATAATTTATATCAAATGACGGTACAAGAATAGTCAGACTAAAGAGAAAACAGTAGCCTCGTCTTTTAGGACGAAAACCACCAGTGGCAGTTGCCAAACCATTGTCTATCAAATCTCTACTTCTTTAATGTGGCTTGAAAACGGCTCAAAAATGAGCCGTCTATGCCTTTTGTGTATCCTCCATTATTTTCTAAAAAAATTACGGAAGAAAACTCTTTTGCTGCTTTGCTTCATCACATTACGAAAGAAACTAAGTTAAAAACTAATTTTATCTCAAAATAACTGAAGAAATTCACTACAAAAAGAAACTAATTCAAAACTAACTTTATGTCAAAATTAAGGGGAAAAAACTAATTTTGAATCTAACTGTATCTCTTTGCTTCAACATATTACGGAAGAAAATAATTTAAAACATAACTTTATCTCAAAATTATGGAAGAAAGTAATTTATCAACAATATCAGGAGAGAGAAAATTATTTTAAGTGCACGTGAATTTACTACTATGAGATAAATCACACATGAACTCGCCCAACCAACGGTACCATATAGACAGGGCATGAGGAGTGGCCCCAGTATAGTTTGCAGTGTTAGTACTGTGTCCAATGTGCATCAGATCGACACGAAACTAGATGACACAACTTGCACCGGTTTTCAAGTGTAAGTGATAGACATTGCACTATATGCTGTTTGGGATTTGGTTTTGTTTCGGTTCTTGCACAACTAAACCAAGATGAAAAAGTTCCGCTCACCAACGGAACTGGAACTAATAAATTTGGAGAAAATTATCCCTCTCTTTTTCTTCCTTCTTTCTCTTGCATAAAGTAATGTTTCTTTTCTTTTCTTTTTTGTTCTTTTTTTTTCCTTTCTGAAGATGTTGCAGGCCTGAACAAGAAAGGAGGTGACATAGAGATAAGAAGGAAGATTGAAGGGGGAGTGTGTGAAAATTGTACCTCTCTCCAGAGTAGCGAATAAATGTGCAGAAATGAACATTTCGTAGGAGCATAGAAGCAAAACTCCATGGAAAGAGAGGAGGAAGGAGATGATCTGCCATGCAAAGGAAAGTGAAGCTTTGTATAGTTTGGCCATGGGGGCTCATCGTAACTGCTGCTGCTTTTTTGGGCTTTTCGAGAAAAAGTACAGAGGCGCTGTCGCTGATCTCTCCCGTCCATTTGTGACATGGCACTGAATCACAGTCGTCAAATGCCTGTGGGCTGGGCCTGCAGTCTTATCATCCAAAATAAATCCGTCCAGCTCACCTCTTTTATTTGACACTGAATAAAATTTCAGATGAAAAATAACCGGATTTTTTCATTTAAAGTAATATAATATTATATATTTATAAATAACGGGAAAAGTTTGGAAAATTTGCAGAGGGGGTGACCACTCGCCAACTCAGTTGGCGAGGTGCTGAGTTGGCGAGAATCTCGCCAACTGAGTTGGCGGGGCACCCTCCTCGAGGGGCCGTTCGCCAACTCAGTTGGCGGGCCATGCACCGTTGGCTATCCAGCCGTTGGGCAACGGCTCCCTCCAACCCCTATAAACACCCCCACCCCCCCCCCCCCCCAAACACTCCTCACACAACACATTCTCCTCCTCCTACTCCTCCTCATATTTTCACAGCTTCCTCCTCCTATTTTCACAGCTTCCTCCTCCTGTTTTCTGTAGCAAAAGTTCTCAACCGTCATGGATCGTAGCGTAAGAATTGTATACCCGCACGGCGGTAAAGTAAATGGGTTAAATTACGAAGGAGGAGAAAGTATAATTTTTTTAACTTACCCGAATATTAGTTTTGAAAATATACGTAATCATATTATTGAACGTTGTTCTATTCATTATGATTTTATTCTGAAGTCTATTTTCTGTTCTAATTGTTTTTTGATAGATAGTGAAGATGTATGGAATTATATTCTTGAGATTAATTCACAATCACGATATATAAAAATATATGTTATTAAAGTAGCAGCAACCTTAGATAGTAGAAATAATGAATATTTTTCTGAATATCAGCATGTTAGTTCGGGTGCTAGTTCTTCTCAACAAATAGTTTCATTTATCCAAGAAGGTCATTCATCAGATGAATCTAACCATGATGATGATAGTGACAACGACGATGAAAATAGTGATGATTTAGTTGAAAATGTAGATTATACGGTAGATGATGATGTTGTAAAAGCTATCACTGATGAATTATTTAAGGGACAATCATTTCCTAGTCGTTCTCACTTTAGAAGCTTTATAAGTAATTTAGCAGTTAAATATAATTTTAGTTGTTCAGCTAGTCTTATGAATAATGCTCGTGGAATTATATATAGTTGTGATCAACCGAATTGTAATTGGAGAGTATATGTCAAATCTATTGGAAATGGCGATATAGTTAAAGTTAGTACATTAGAAAATCGTCATTCTCGTTTAGGAAGACTTAGTACAGGACGTCATCGACTAGCTACCGCTTCATGGATTAAGACCATGATAATTGACATTATTAGAGATAACCAGTCATACAGTCCATCACAAATTGTTAAAGATATATATAGGGAGCACCGTATACAAGTTAGTTATTCCAAAGCATGGAGAGCCCGAGAGACAGCATTAGCTGAAATTAATGGTAGTTATGATGAGGCATACGCTAGTCTTGAGGAGTATTGTTATAGAATTATGTAGACAAATCCAGGTAGTACATGTTTTATTAAAACTACCGAAAACAATAGCTTCCAACGAATTTTTATTTGTTTTAAGTCATGTATTGATGGATTTTTAAGTGGATGTTTACCAATTATTAGTACCGATGCTACATTTCTTTCGTCTAAATATCAAGGTATCTTATTTATTGCTTGTGCTCACGATCCTAACTATCAATTATATCCTATAGCTTATGCTGTTGCTGAAGGTGAGAATAGTGATTCTTGGTCTTGGTTTTTAAATTCTCTTAAAATATCTTTTGAAAGTTGTTTTAATGATTGGAGTTCAATTTCATTTATATCTGACAAGCAAAAGGGATTAATAAATGCTGTTCGTGCTATTTTTCCTGCATCTCCTCATTTTTTTTGTATTCAACATTTTAAACAAAACATGAAAAAAGTTACAAAAGAACCAGTATTTCAACGCTTGTTAGACTCGCTTGCTAGATCATATAATAAAACGGATGCAGAGAGTGTGTTTGATATAATTAAAGCCGAGAACATAGTGTTGTACGATTGACTTATTGGTGTAAACGATGAAAGTCGTCGATTTGAACATTGGATAACAGCGTATGCTACTTGTCCTAGATTAGATATTAACACTTCTAATCTTGCTGAATATTTCAACAGCTGGATTAAGAAATTACGAGATAAGCCAATAACAACACTTCTCGATGGTATTAGAGCCAAGATTATTACACTTCATGACAATCGTAGAAAGTTTGCTGAAAATATAGACACAGATTATTGTCCGAAGATGTTAAAAAATATGGCTTCTATTATCAAAGAGAAGAACCACCTAGAAATATTAGCTATTGATAGTTATAAGTTTGAAATAATAGACCGGGCAACAAGTAGAACCTATATTGTTCATATAACTGACAGATCTTGTACATGTTTTAGATGGTACCATACTTATATACCATGTATACATGCATGTTTTGTTTGTAGATATTGCAATATTAGTATTGATACTTTTTATCCTGCAGTATTTTCGACGAAAAACTTGAAAACTGTATACGCGCATAAAATGGAGCCAATTCCAGTTCCCTACGAAATCCAAGGTCCTTTGGTAAGAGGACAAATTGGGGTGCCAGATATAAGACGCAAAGCCGGAAGACCAAAGAAGAACCGCATCAAACCCCGGGATTCATCGACAAGAGATCTACGTTGCAGTAATTGTGGTGCTATGGGACACAACCGAAGAAGATGTACTAGTCAACCGAGAGATTAAAATAGAATTGTTCAATACCCAAATATTGTAATAAAAAACCATTACAAATCATACAAAAATTGTAATCATACAATGTTACAAATTTTCTATTAATCTTCGTCCTCGTCTTGTTGAATTTGGGTAGGCAGCGGTGCTGATGGAGTCGAAAAAAATTGTGTGAATATCTGGTAGCTTTCATCTCCAGCAGTTTGGTAACTCGGATCCGCTCCTGCATACTGGTAACTAGGGCCCGCTCCAGCATACTGGTTACTCGGGCCCGCTCCAACATACTGGTCACTAGGGCCCGCTTCAGCATACTGGTCACTCGGGCCCGCTCCAGCAGTATCCCGCCGCCGACGACGACGAGAGTGTCTCTGTCGTACTAAGCCGGTCGGATAGTCCGGTGGAAGACGGGATTGTACTGGAGGCATTTCCGGTTCCCGTCCAATACCCAGATGCTCAACACGAGTCACAAGTTCCTCCATAAGAAGTCGACCTTGTGGGGGAAGGTTTATCTCAGGTTGTTGCAAATATTGTTGGTATACACCACTATGAAATTTGAAGAACACGTAAATTAATATATTTATCATATCTATGTATATGTATTTTTGAAAGTATAATGAAGTCATACCAAATCATGTATTCCATCGACAAAAGCACGCAGAGTAGAATCGTCTACAGATCTAGTCTTGAACCTGGACTCCTCGTAGTGGTATACTCGGTTGCTCATAAGAGGGCATCCCCACCATTGCCTGTAGTCGAGGCTACCTATGTCTGCAAAATATAAACAAAATTTTAGCAAACTATTTACACTAAATCAATACGAATAATGAGTAACTTATAACTTACATTCCTCAGCAGAATTTAGTCTGGGAGACATGTCCCTCACACTATAATTCTCGAACCGATTATTCCAGTCAGCAACGAGACCAATGATTCGTTGTAATGCATTTGATGTCTGATAACCGACTGTCGGTGGATCATCGGGAATTATTGGGGCCATTCCGAATTGCCGAAGAACAGGTCTGCCGGATGGTACATGGTGAACCGATCATATATAATATGACATCTGTGTAAACTAAATGCATAGGATGTCATCTTGATTTCTGGAGCATCAGGTTCATATGAGTACGGTAACCAGGTTACCTATTTAAAGATATTGTATCAATTAGATGTGATGTTTATCTACGATCAAAACTTAAATAATTTAAAGATATTTATTGCATATTTAAAATTTACCTGATTATACCGCAGTGTATCAAATTGGCTACGATATAGTGATACAGTCCTGTATTGGTAGTGTTGATAATCCACTACGTCTGTAGGCCAGCGCATAGCAACTGGAAATACTCCAACATCACTGAGAATGCTGGTAACAGGCCTACCAATATAAAAGTGCTCGTAGGACTAGAACTATAAAACAAAAAAATGACATTAGTACAAACATAATTTGCGTATAAAATTATTCTAACTTTTTAAGGTCTTTCATTCATACCTGTATCAGTGAAATACATCCACAAATATTCTTGCGATTGGATCTGACAAATTCTGTCAGATTGGCGTACAAAAATGCAAGAGTAGCAGCTCCCCACGCATGCTCAGTAGGTTTTGTCAGATCATCCAAGAATGGTAAAAGCTGTACATTTACCAGATTTTCCGATGCATCGGGAAATAGAATTGCACCACATAAACAGAGCAGATACGCTCTAGTGCAACGAATGACCTGGATTTATTAAGTGTTATATAGAATTGCACCACTAAATTAAGTAATAAACAAATTTATTAATAAAAATACATACCCGATTTTCATCTACATCAACCACCCCATCAATAGTTTGATGTAGGTCTATAAAGTTGCCACGGAGCCATGAAAATTTCACATAATTGCCGTCTTTTAGACCTGAATGAGGGCTAACACCAAGATAACTCCGGATCAGATCAGAGCCCTTTAAGTGCGGATCAAAATATATAGCGTTACCTTTAATAGGTAACCCTAGTATATTCGCCACATCAAAAAGGGTGATCGTCATCTCGCCGAATGAGAGTTGAAAAGTGTTGCGTTCTGGCCACCAACGCTCCGCAAGGCTTACAACTAAATGAAGATCGTGAATTAAATATCTAACACGATCTATATAGTGGAATCCAAAGGATTCCACCAAAGCCTTTTGAACCGAATTTAGCTCCCACGTACGATAATTCCTTTCGGACCGCCAATGTACGTGGATCTGGGTTCGTAAAGCATGATCATGGTCGTATAACTATAAAAAATATATGCATTAATAAAGTAAACATAGGCATTATAAAAAACATATACATTAATAAAGTTGGCAACTTGTAATTTCAAAAATTACCTCGCCAGTAAATATCTGACTAGAAATGTGTTCTTCATGTTGCTTAATAATAAGCGCGGTAGTCGGTCCGCCAGGAATACGACCGTCATTGCGGGTAGCCATCGCCAGTAAATATCAAGAGGAGGAAGTTGTGAAAATAGGAGAGAATGTGGTGTGAGGAGTGTTTGGGGTAGGAGGAGAATGTGGTGTGAGGAGTGTTTGGGGGGGTGTTTATAGGAATGGAATATAGCCGTTGCCCAACGGTTGGATAGCCAACGGTGCATGGCCCGCCAACTGAGTTGGCGAGCGGCCCCTCGAGGAGGGTGCCCCGCCAACTCAGTTGGCGAGATGCTCGCCAACTCAGCACCTCGCCAACTGAGTTGGCGAGTGATCCCCCCCCTCTGCTATTCCCCCAAACTTTTTCCGTTTTTTATAATTATATTATAAATTATTACTTTAAACGAAAAAATCCGAAAAAATAACTCCACTTCAAATTCAACCATGATATAAAACTCTAACAAGACTAGACCAAAGTTCGACAATTATTCAGTGAGCTGATATTACCACGTGACAATGTTACTCCTCTAATAACAACACAACAACATGATCAACCATTTTTGTAGTGTTTTTTTTTCGTGATGTACATGCTGCGGTTATTAGAGTAGAACAAAATCTGACCATTGCCACTGAGGCGCAGTCTACTGAATAATTTATCCACCCTTTGGCTACTTCCCATGAAGTACTTTCTTTTCCGCTAAAGAAAATGCCAAACCTACAAACAAACAAGCAATTCTAGCAAACATAGCATCCAATTCATCTGCACCTTCACACCGTAGAATTTAGTCTAAAATGTCATTTTCCTTCTACAGCGATTTCCTGGTTCGTTCCCAGTATAGAACTCAAAAGTCTCGACTAGGGAAGGCAATTGTAAGATAATGTCTTAAAAGTAAAATCTACAGCTGCGCAGAAAGACATCCCAAGCAACCAACCAAGATTATATTCAAACCCCATGTATCTAACACATCTCATTTACCATTTTCTCACACATCGAAGAATCAAACAACTAATACGATTTCTCCCCACTGTCCACCCCTAGACCATACAGCACTCCCTCGTGCTTCTCCACCGGGGACCCGTTGTTGAAAAAGCATTGGCTCAGCTTCCTGTATGCGAATGCCGTCAGCAAGCTGTCTGAGCCGGCCTGATGAGCCTCCCCGATCCTCTCTAGCTCCAGTAGCTCTGCGAGCCGGTCCAGTCCCCCGTGCAAGCTATTGCAGAACCTCATCAAGTACTTTATATCATATACAGTCCGAAAATAAGTCTTCATCAGAGCGAAAAACCCCTCTTCACTCTTGGGCAGATCCCTGCACATAAAACAGTTAGGTTACTGTTTACATATTTAGAGTTAGAGCTATCAAAGTATTAATGCATGTCTGTTTAGATTGATTGTGTGAGTGCTGGAATTCAAATTGGGTCTCTAGATAATTGCTTTTCATAGTAATTCAAAAATCCCAATCCAAAAATTCCAAAAATCCTATATGAATGGTGACAAGATGATATTGCTTGCAATCAGATAATATACCAGCCAGACAAACTCATAAAACTGAACTTACAGTAAAAATTCCAACCAAATCCGCAAAAGGCATTTAGTTGAAACCAGCAATTCCATAAATTCCTGCAATAGGAACTCAAGATATGATTTATGAGTAGTCAAAATGTTTGACAGTTATAGTTACTGCTAATATTTAGGGTTAACAGTCAAAATCAAGTGCTACTGCAAGTTTGATTAGCCTGAACTTGAAGTCCCGGAAATCAAGATCCAAAATCAAGACGACCAACAGCATCTTCTTTAGAATATTATGAACCAACTAATCAGATTTCTGCCATTAATCTCAGTTCAAGCTTTTATACCAAGTCATTTAGAAATTTCAGTTCCAAGAATCCAAAACAACAAGCCGATGGGAATAGGAAATCAGATAAAACTCAAGTTGGAATCAAGTACTACCACATGTTTAGCTTGGATACGAATCCAAGGAATTTGAGAAACTTAGTGGCATTTGTTTCAGAATGAACAAAGAAAACGGAATTGACCAAGTTCTAATTCTAGCACTTGTATAGTTCATTCACAACTTCCATCTTCAAGACTTCCTAAAGTCCAAATCCTATCGAAAAGGGGGTCTTATCTTGCAATTAGATCAAATTCAAGCTTAACCAACTCATATGTCATAAATAATGACTAGTTAACCTCTAAAATGTCCAATTCAATCCCACCAAACACATGTGAAAATGATAATTCCATCAATTTCTCGAATAGATATAGCAATGAGGTTTAGAATTTACTCTTAAGCATTAAGGTTTCCGATCATTTGAATCATTTAACGCAGCATGAAGGACCTCATCAGTTCGTAATCTCTACTAAGTCTATGGGATTTCCAAATTTATTGTTTTGCTCTAAGATTTAGTGCTATGTAACAGCTCGTGAGGATCTTGGTATGCTTCATTATCAAATACAATTCCAAGAATTCCAAAACCCCGGAAAAAATGACGAAAAAGCTGATATTTTTTACATTCGAATGAAATTCAAGCCAGATATTCATTAAAATGGGCCTAGTTCGAGTTGCAGAAATTTCTAAATTCAACTCAATCCCACAAATGCCATAGAATTGAAACTGACAATTCCACAACTTCCACACATTCGTGGATTAGGAATTGAAGAAGGCTAAAGTTTCGGGTTAGTCTTAGTGCTAGGTTTTGACATCATGATAAACCACCACCACCACCACCTTTATGCCAAATTCTTGGGGCTAGCTGTTTGAAGCCTTTTCTTCCATTCAGCTCTACTTTAGGCCTACCCCTTGTCCTAGGGGCTCCTTTTAACATACTATATTATTGTTCCTCAATCTATTGGTGTGCGCCTCAAAGACGATTTTTCTCATCACTTGTCCTGAATTGGCACTACCTCCGACTTCCCACGGGTACACTCATTTTTTATTATATACTTTAATCCAGTGGCGGATCCAAGATAACATTCTACTGGGAACACAATCATAAGGGATTTGAAGACAACGTTCCCGAAAATTGAACATATAATAGCAACAAAGTGCAGAATTGAAAATTGAGCATACAGAACACTCCAAACAACCCCAAACAAAGGAATAATTTTTAGTGCAAAAGATAAATATTGTTCTCTATGAGTTTTCATACAATAAAGCATTATATCTCAGTCATCTCACAATTGTCCTCTATGAGTTTTCATACTTTGAAAATGTTTAGCTACAACATCATTTGTAATACTATTAAACAACTCATGCAGAGAATCGTAGAATCGAACGGTTTCTGTGCTTCTAAGGTCATATTGTTTTTTACCATTTGGACTTCAGGGAGTATGAACTAGTCGTTCATTTGTTTTCACCCCATGCAACTGACTCAGAGACCTAACAAACTCCATGTATAGTCCATGATCCTTCGAGTCACCACATCTCTACCGCTTAAAAACGACAAACCGTCTAAACGGTATGTATACCCTTCGGTACTTTTTGTTTACTTTTCAATTTATTATCCTTAATTATTGAACTTTTAAGTCTTTTTCCACAAATGAACCAAGTTAAATAGAAGTTAAAGGCCAGCACCTGCATTATTACAACAAGCCATGTAATAAGAAGACATCCAACCATGATTCATCGATGCTAGTTTTTAACAATGTATGTAGCACAATATCTGAACCCAAACTCATCATTCATACAGAATTGTAAGTGTCACCTTATATATGCAAGAACTTTGCACAAAATATACACAAGCCCATCAGGACCTGTATCATTCAGAATGTACACAAGCCCATCGATGCTAGTTTAAAAAAAAAAAAAAATTAATTCCACTGGGGGCACCGCCCCCAAGTGACCCCCACTTGCATCCGCCCCTGCTTTAATCTATTGTCACTCATATATCTTACCATTCTCGTCTTAGCGTATCTTTTGATGTTTTGGCATTAGGATCATCAGCACCATCTTCCAAGCCGTTTTCTCCCATCAAAATGGGGTCGGCTATAGAGGATAAGAGAGTTCCATAAAGGATTTGACAAACCTAGTTTTTATGACCAGATGTTAACCTAATGTCAAACTTCTATCCTTATGCCAATAATTCCTACCAAGGTAGCTATGAACATGAGAAGATCATGACATAAACCTTAACGGCCAATTGGTAGGTAGGTAGACATAAGCTCATGCAACCAAAAGGTGTTAGAATTTTGTTGTCTTTTATTATTGAACAATTTCAGAATACAAAAATAAAAATTAAACAATGTTACCGGCCTCTGGGGAAGTCGTGCACGAAGCACTGCCCTAAGAGTTTATTCGGGATCTGTGTGCAGACGTACCCGAAGCTCCTAGTGGTAAAACCCCCGCACTACCGGTATCTCGTTGCCGCACACGACTTGGAGAGAATGACTAGGACTTAGCTCTGCCCAGAGCTTGGAGATGAAGAGGAATGAACAGAATGTTGAGAGAGGTTCTGAGTAGAAAATTTTCTGATCTGATTTACAAAGAACACAACTGAATATATAAAACATTTGTGTAACGGTCAGAATTAATTTACGATTAATTCAGCCATTACACGAATGAACCTGGACATGAATAATTGTAACGGTCCAAAACGTTCAGAATTAATTTTGTAACGTTTAGAATAAATTCCAACGGTTAAGAAAAAATTAAATGAAAGAAAAAAGAGAAGCAAAAAGATTTTAGGGTCCCAGCCCGAACCCGAAGAGGAAATCGGATCGGCATTGGGCGCCCGCAGATGTGGGCGCGTACCCGTTACGTGCGCCGAACCGAACCGAGCCGAGCCGGGCGGCGGCGGCGGCGCGCGCGTGTGGCCCAAGGGGTTCCCCACACAACAACTTAATAGAGCAAAGGAGAGAAAGTAATATATGTACACAAGAGGGCTTTGGTGCATCCGATGTGGGACTAAAGAAAGAAAGAGGAATTGAACTTTTGCAAGAGAACACAACCAAAACCAACAATCCTCCCCCCAAAGGTCAAGTTCCGAAACAGAGATAAGAGTGAAGTAAACAGAGAGAGAGCATCTGGACAGTAAAATACTATGCATAGATGAGATGGACTACAGCCTTGAATCTCACGTAGTGACTATTGCCTTAATCTGAAGAAGTGCTTGATGGACTATGCCTTGAATCAGACTTCTTGAACCAGATTTAGAAAATAGCACACATAGTACGCTAGAGGTCCTTGGTCTATCGGGTGGCGCTTTTAAATGGCCATGCGCACTTTTCACATTCATGAGAGTTGTCTGGGATCGCCCTGTCCCATAGTCGCGGCCTTCACGACCTCTCATATAGGTAAGTCCTTAATGGTTGGTGATATGAATCAACCTAGCATTACAGCTTGGACCTATTAAGAGTTTAAACTCATCCTAACCATATCACACAGGAACACTGTCACCATAGGGATGGGGAATCATTGTACACATGTACAGCCGCTTGGGCTTTATTTTAATGAGACTTTTAATCTCGAGTCAGTGTTCCATAAAGTCACCTAAGTTCAGCTTGTTTCTACCCATTGAACCGGCTTCTTGGGATCTCCAGTCAGACTCGGTTGGGTTGCCACTGCTGGTGACTAACTTATGGGCTTAACCCCATCCCCCTCGATGATTCTAGGATCAAAGTCCTAGACAGACCCTTCGTCAAGTGATCTGCAAAGTTTTTTTCTGACTTTATATAGTCAAGAACCACATATTTGCCTAGTAGGCTTTTGATTGACTTGAAGCGCAGCTGCAGGTGCCTGTTCATCTTAGCATTCACAGAATCATGCTTTAGTAGTTCAATAACAGATTTATTATCACAATTTATAGAAATTGCAGGAACAGGACTAAGAGAAACAGGTATATGCATAATAAGATTTTTAAGCCATTCAGCTTCTGTGCAAGTTGTATCTAAAGCTATCATTTCAGAGTCCATTGTACTCTTAGCTATGATAGTTTGCTTACAAGAGCTCCAGGAGATTACAGCTCCTCCTAGAGTAAATACATATCCAGTAGTAGATTTTATATCATGTGAGTCGGTTACCCAGTTTGCATCTGAATAACCTTCTATGATATCAGGGTGCCTAGTAAAATGAAGTTTGTAATCTAGGGTGCCCTTGAGATATCTAAATACCCTATCCAAGGCAGTCCAATGTGACTGATTTGGGTTACTGGTATATCTGCTTAGTCTCCCAATAGCAAATACAATATCAGGTCTTGTCTTGTTTGTTATATACATAAGGGAGCCTATCATCTGGGAATATTTATGTTGTTCCAAAGGTGATCCTTCATTCTTTTCCAGTACAATACTGCTGTTATAAGGAGTAAGGACAGGTTTCTTATCAAATAACTCAAATCTTTTTAGCATTTTTTCAATTGAATGTGCTAAAGATAGAGTATAACCCTCTTTGCCTTTGGTCACTTGCATTCCTAAAATTAGGTTGGCTTCTCCTAGGTCTTTCATATCAAACTGGCTAGATAAATAGTTCTTCGTAGTATTTATCAATTCCAGTGATGAACCTAGGATAAGAATGTCATCTACATACAAGCATAAAATGACACAACTTTTACATGTACCTTTAGAGTATATGCATTTGTCATACTCATTTGACAAGAAACCATATTCACAAATTACTTTGTCAAATTTATTGTGCCATTGTTTGGGAGCTTGTTTTAGGCCATAGAGGGATTTTACTAGTCTGCAAACTTTCTTTTCTTGACCTTTAGCAATGAAACCTTCAGGTTGGTCCATATAAAGTTCTTCCTCTAGGTCTCCATTCAAAAATGCTGTCTTTACATCCATTTGATGGATTAGCATATCATGAATGGATGCTAAGGCCAAGAGAGTTCTAATGGATGTGATCCTAGCTACAGGAGAGTAGGTATCAAAATAATCTAACCCTTTCTTCTGGGTGAAACCCTTAGCAACTAATCTAGCTTTGTATTTCTCTATAGTACCATCGGCTCTGAGTTTCTTCTTGAAAATCCACTTACAACCTATTGGTTTATTCCCTAAAGGTAGATCTGTTAGAAACCAAGTGTTATTCTCCATGATGGAGTTGTATTCACTGTTAATGGCTTCTTTCCAGAAGGGAGCATCAGGAGAAGACATTGCTTCTTCATAAGTTGAGGGATCACCCTCTATCAAAAAGGTGAAGAATCCTTCTCCTAAATTTTTCTCAATCCTATTCCTTTTACTCCGTCTTGGTTCTAAGTCTTGTACAGATTGAGAGCTAGGTATTTGGACTTGAGAACTAGTAGAGGGTATGGAGGAAGAGATTGAACTTCTATCCTTAAAGGGAAATATATTTTCAAAGTAAACTGCATCTCTTGCTTCTATAATAGTATTGTTAGAGATTTCATTTACTTCTGAGTGAGTCACTAGAAATCTGTTGGCATAGCTGTCTAAGGCATATCCTATGAAAACAACGTCTACAGTCTTGGGATCAATCTTCCTCTTTTTAGGTTCGGGAATTCCGACTTTAGCAAGGCATCCCCAAACTCTAAGGTCATCATTTTTAATAGAACCTAGGTCCACATGACCTAGTCTGCCATGCCAAACATTTGAAGATTCTATATTAGAGACAATGAGAGAACAATCAGACATTTTATTCATTGTACTTAAAATGAAAAGACCGTCTTTTACAAAGCCTTTTCCAATAAAAGAGTCATGCTTAGAAAAAACTACTTTATTAGCCTCCATTACAATTTTGTATCCTGAGGCTACAAGAAGGGATCCACTAACTAGGTTTCTCCTGACAGACGGCACATGAAGAACATCATGAAGAGTTAAGATTTTTCCTGATGTCATCTTCAAGTCAACTTTTTCTCTTCCAATTATTTGTGCCGTTGAGCCATCTCCTAGGGTCACACCTCCTCCACTTGATTCCTGATAGTTTGAAAAACAGGAGCAATCAAATGAACCGTGAACATTAGCTCCAGAATCCAACCACCAATCATCAGAATGGTAAGAGAGGTTAATAAGGGGTTGAAAGCTTACAGACCTGAAGGAACTCGAAGAACCTTTGTGAAGCATGTTCGCTTCTGGTCTAACTGAGTCCTTTCCTTTGTAGGAGGTTTGGACAGCTTCCTTCTTCCTATGGTAGCAGTTGGTGGCCATATGGTTTGTTTTACCACACACAAAACAAAACCTCTTCTGATCCTGAGTCTGACTGAAGTTCCTAGGTATTTGGTTTTGTTGATGATGGTTGTGGTGGTTAGGCTGAAAGTTTTTCTTCTTCTTGAAGAAATTCTTTTTGGGTTTATTAGGAAAATTAGGCTTGGGTTTTCCTTGGCCTTCTACAAGGTTTACCTTAGCTTTAGATTCAGTCTTAGGCTTAGACCTCAATCTAATTTGTTCTTCGGTTCTAATTTTCTTTAGGACTTGATTGTAGGTAAGTTCTCCTTGTGTATGGATAAGATCCTTAGCCATATCAGACCAAGAGGGAGGTAGCTTGTCTATTAGGCATGCTATTTTATGTTCATTGGAGAAAGATGTGCCTTTGGCTTGAATATGTCTAAGGTATTCTTGGAATTCATGGAGCTGGTCATTCATTGGTTTGTCATCTACCATGAAATACCTATTAAAGGTTGAAGAATTAAACCTTTCTATTCCGGCATCATCACAGCCGTATTCATCTTCCAAGGCTTTCCAAAGTTCTTTAGCGCTCTTGTATTCAAAAAATATATCATACAAGGATTCAAATAATGCGCTTAGAATTCTATGAAAACAATGGAAGTCTATCTCTTTTGGGGTTTTAGGTTTCGATGAGGTGGACACTGCTACGTCAGACTCAGTATCATCAGAATCGTTTGTGATGGGTGTGGACCCATCAATGGCAGAAATAAGTCCTAATGTTGTGAGCCAAAATTTCATTTGGCTCTGCCATCTCTTGAAATATGAACCATCAAACTTAGCAGGTTTTGCAGTAGAGGATTCCTCTTTACCAGTCATGATTGCAGTCAGAAAAAATATAAATTTATTTAATCACAGTGTCTAGGATAATAATTTAGGTGGTCTTTGCTAATCAATCTTAAAATCTTTAGTTTTTCAAGTGTTGATCAACTCAGGTTAGCTGTAGGGGCCGGTTCCCAGCTAGCAGTGGTCCAAAGACTCTTAAATACCGTGTCGCTTAGGGTTATTTACACCCGGTTGACAGAAGGACCCTTTCGGCTTGTGCCCGAGTTTCTCTTTACTTTGAAACTTTAGATTAGAAGATTATATTTTTAATTTCCTTTTTACTAAACTATTTTCTTTTGGTCCAAAATTGCTTTAAAAAATACTAAGTGATTAAAATGAATCAAATTGTATGTTACAACTGAACGAAATTTTGTGATCAAAATTACAATTGACAAATTATTTTTCTTTTACTGTAACTATCAATTTTTTTTGAGAATAAAACAATTATAACAAATAATGAGAAGCAAATTGTATGTTACAGTAACTATGAAGAGAATAAATCAACTTGTATATTTTGCTATGAAAGAATAAATCAACTATTAGCTAGAAGTAACAGTAACAGTAACTATTGGTTAGAAATTTCAAAATACTAAGTACTGTTGAAGCACAGTAACTATTGAAGCACAGAAAATTGCTATGAAAGAATAAATCAACTTATTTGTCCGAGTACTGTTGAAGCACAGAAATTTTAACAGTAGCTATTGAAGCAATTCTACTAAAGTAGCTATTGAAGCAATTCTACTAAAGTAGAAGCAATTCTACTAAAGTAGCTATTGAAGCAATTCTACTAAAGTAGCTATTGAAGCACAGAAATTCTAACAGTAGCACAGAATTTTTTTTTTTTTTCTTTGCAGTAGCTATTGAAGTAATTTTCAACTGAAGCAATATTAAATAAAAATGTAACAAAGTACTACTCTAACAGTAAATAATAGTTTAAAAAAAATTAGGTTCTAACACAAGTAAACTCTTAGATTGTTAGAATTTTGTTGTCTTTTATTATTGAACAATTTCAGAATACAAAAATAAAAATTAAACAATGTTACCGGCCTCTGGGAAAGTCGTGCACGAAGCACTGCCCTAAGAGTTTATTCGGGATCTGTGTGCAGACGTACCCGAAGCTCCTAGTGGTAAAACCCCCGCACTACCGGTATCTCGTTGCCGCACACGACTTGGAGAGAATGACTAGGACTTAGCTCTGCCCAGAGCTTGGAGATGAAGAGGAATGAACAGAATGTTGAGAGAGGTTCTGAGTAGAAAATTTTCTGATCTGATTTACAAAGAACACAACTGAATATATAAAACATTTGTGTAACGGTCAGAATTAATTTACGATTAATTCAGCCATTACACGAATGAACCTGGACATGAATAATTGTAACGGTCCAAAACGTTCAGAATTAATTTTGTAACGTTTAGAATAAATTCCAACGGTTAAGAAAAAATTAAATGAAAGAAAGAAGAGAAGCAAAAAGATTTTAGGGTCCCAGCCCGAACCCGAAGAGGAAATCGGATCGGCATTCGGCGCCCGCAGATGTGGGCGCGTACCCGCACCCGTTACGCGCGCCGAACCGAACCGAACCGAACCGAACCGAGCCGGGCCGGGCGGCGGCGGCGGCGCGCGCGTGTGGCCCAAGGGGTTCCCCACACAACAACTTAATAGAGCAAAGGAGAGAAAGTAATATATGTACACAAGAGGGCTTTGGTGCATCCGATGTGGGACTAAAGAAAGAAAGAGGAATTGAACTTTTGCAAGAGAACACAACCAAAACCAACAAAAGGCACCATCCAAATCCACCGAGACAAAAGAGGTAAGATGATACATTTTGCTATGGACAATTGCCTTATCTCTGACCCATCAAGCCAAAGATGATACAAATGTTTTGAAGTTGGGATACTAGAAGAAACCTGAGAACCCTTTGGCAGAACAATTCAAGAACTCAATAGTTCATCAATCTCTACAATGTTTCGTTTTTGGAACTAAGATTCACGGTTACGTACCAACACATGAGGCATAGCTTGAATTTGTAGCAGGAACTCAAATTTAATCATAATTTCACCATGAACCCAATTCAACCTTTTGTATAGTTGATTCATCAATTCCAACACCAATTCGAAAAAAATAAAACACTGAACCAATGTTTAAAAGGTGATGTTTCTTGCAATCATGCAAAATTCAAGCTGGACATAACTCATGAAACTGGAATTAGTAAATTCATAAAAGTTGCAATCAATCCCACCATACACATGAAACCCGGGCAATTGTGTAAACAAAAATGCTAAGTTTACAACCAAATGGGTTACAAGTTACAACCCATTTATAATCGCCTATGTGGCGGTTGCCAATTGGCTCCCCTCTACCCCCCTCCCTCCCTATCCCACATGGGGAGAGGGGACCCAATTGACAACTGCCCCGTAGGCGGTTGTAAATGAGTTATAACCCATTTGGTTGTAATCCTAGCATTGCTCTTCCGTAAAAGCCCATCAAACTCCTTAAGTAGGAATCCTTATTCCTTAAGCAAGAATACAAGATCACGGTCAGGCTTTAGTTCTAATCTTAGTGTTTTGACATCAACAAACAGGAAAAATGCACTACATTCACAACCCAAAATAATCGAGTAAAAAGTAATCTTTCGAATCCAAGCCCACTATACACATGGAATGAAACCAGCAATTCTTTGAGTTCATCGATTCCTAGAGTAAGAACTCAAGCTTAGCGTTAGAGTTCAGCAAGCATTCAAGAACTCAATAAATCGTTAAAAGTTGCAAACTTTACGTGCGTACCGGCAGGTGAGGATCTTGAGCAGGTAGCCAAAGTCGTAGCCGCTGTGGAACGTGACCCAGTGCACGGAGTCGTTCAGCACGACCCCGGACGACATGAAGAGCTCGGCGAACTCCCCCGTGTCGACGCCGAGACGGACAAACTTGTCGAAGTCGATCCCGGAATTGCGCAGCAGCGCGATGGAGTCAGCGGCGAAGAAATCCCTCTCGGGGTCGAAGTCGCGGAAGTTGAACTGGAAAGCGACGGGGGGGTTGCGGAAGTCCTTGTCGGCGAAGGTGAGGCCGAGCTGGATGGGCTTGAGGAGGTCGACGTTGGCCTTGAGGGAGGAGTAGGAGGTGGCGGAGGAGCAGGCGGGGACCACGGGGCGGACGATGACGCCGGGGAACTCGGTGTCCATGGCGACGTAGGGACGGTCGTCGACGAGGTCGCGGATGAGGGCGAAGGCGGCGTGGAGGTTCGAGGCCCACACCTCGTGGATCTGGGGGCAAGGTGCAGCCATGGAGGAAACCCTAACCCTAGCTCCGGGGGGATTAGGGTTTTCGATTTGGGGGTTTCCGGAGAGGAGGGGAGTGGTGGGAGATGGTGGATTGGTGGGGAGAGAGAGAGTAGTTGAAAATGAAAAGTGGAGTGGGGGATGTTTACACACCACCATACTATCTTTGTTTATTTGCATTATCTTGCTCAAATAATTTATTTGTGTAAATATGGGTAGTTATCTGTAACTTCATAATAATGGACAGTAGTAACTTTCTAACCATGTAACCCGAACATCTCTAACTCACTTGGTTAAAGTTTAAAGTTTTTCCATGGTTAGATAGATTCGATTCAAAGCAAAGCATAGCAAAGCAAAGCAAAGAATGGAACAAGTATAGAGGAGACTTTTTCACACAAAAAGTAGAAATTTCTAAGAATTTTGAATACGTATTTAAATTTTTAACCACATTAGCTCCACGAACAATTCAACAACTTGGTATTCAACAATAATTCTACATCGTGGTATTCTTTCAACATACATGCTTTATATTTATAATCAACTATATTCAAAATAAATGATCGATATATCAATAGACATAAAATCTACGTAGCCATTGTGGCCTTGTCGATTTTAAAAACATCACATGAGGTAGGAGAGATTTGTCGAATGATTGTTGAGTAATATAGTACTAATTACTAAGCAAAACGTTTTTTTTTCTAAAACAAATTATCTTTCGGTTTCATAGAACAATATCTTGGCAACTTTGACATAAGTAGATTTTATTTTTATTTTCTCAGGCAGCCAAACACTACATTTGTAAATCCACTTGGAGCAAGCAAATGTTCAATGGTATTTCCATCCATTTTGAGGCAATTATTCAGTCCATAAATGAAAACGAGTAATATTAATAAAAGATTCGAAAATAGGAGGTACCATTACACAAAGACATAATGTGAATCATGAGATAATAGCAAATCTTAACTGGAAATATCACCATCCAAAACATGATTTGCAATTACCAAGGAAAATCGTAGGTACGATTACACAAAGACATAATGTGAATCATGATATAGCAAATCTTAACCGGAAATATCCCCATCCAAAACGTGATTTTGGAATTAGAAGGAAAGTTCGTAGAACCAATGACATGGTAGCCTACTGACAGAAATGATAACAAAGCTCAAATTTAAGTATACAATAAAGTATGGGCAAAATTCAAACAGTAAATAAAGAATTAGAAGAAAACAATAGTACAACAAAAAGTTTTGCTGGCCTCTTGAAGAACAACCAATCAATATAAATTCTATAACACTAAAATGTAACATACTGTATGTGGTCGACCAATACGGCTGCAAGGACTAGACACCTGCAGTTACATGTTTAATAAGACCTATATACACCAATGAAGTTACAGAAATTTTTTTGGGAGCTGTGTTGTATACTGTAAGATCTCGAAGGCAACGGAACACGAACCTATCTCCGGCTGTTGTAGTACCCCGTCTTTCTAACTTGGGGAGCAGCAGCCTCCGGAACAATGATGTTCATAAATTTCCTCTTTGCAAATGCCAACCACCATTTATTTGGCATCCCATTAGGTCTATAAGCACAATTCAAAAGTCTACCACTAGTCTCCTCCCTTATCTGCTTCAAGTAATTTCTCAATAACTCTGCAATATGCATAACAGAAATGTCAAGTTTTCTTCTTCCAGGTATCATTTTATTCAGATCTTATCATGCTCATATAAAAGGGACACCCTAAACTGGTTTTTCAGGGGAAAACTTCAATATCATGTTATTTGGTCCACAGGAATCTGTGAGAAATACAAGTGGAACTCAACAACGTCAAATTGAGAAATTCCCGGCATGTGATGACATTGTGACCTTATTGTTTGGATTCTTAAGTGACATGGTTCTCTAGAATAAACAGCCAAAAAGTATAGCTTTTCTATTTCAAGATAAATATTACTTCAATTTACTTCTCATATTTCCTGCTACCGACTAGGCAATGGAAAGAAAACCAGTAAACCTCACGTACTAGTTCTGCTTTGTTGAAAGAGTGGGAGGGGGAGGATAAAAGCTTCCATGAGGTTTCGGTCAATTTCTTTTAAACTCGATTATGTATGTCAAATATTTGGAATTATTAGTTGCATTTTCTGGATGTTTTCAAGGGAAAAAGTTAGGAGGCTTGCGGGGAAAAAATGCTTCTTATGTTTATATATTTAGCTTTAATATCAAATATTGGCCACATAAAGATTCTCCAAGTAAAATGCTTATAAGCTCATCTAACTTAAAGAAACCATAGGGAATAAAGGTGCAGAAGTGTACCAGCTTCATTCCTGGACTGTGGAAGGACAAAGAGGCCAGGAAAAGGAAAGCCTGTCTCTCCAGGTACGGGGACATCTTCCAGACCAAGATTAATGATTGCTTTGGTCCCCACTGCCAATGTTCGGCAACCTTCGAGTCGTTTCAAGGCCACATTGATGTAAAATGTCAAGTAAATAAGGAGCTTGTCAGCTGAGCTCTGTACGTCAAAATTTCTGAAGAAGACGTTTGCCCGAAAGAAGGATATTGCTTCATCAACAATGTCCACTTTGTCTGAAATCAGTGAATTAACATCAGAACAATATGTTTAAGATAAATAGGATGAGTTTATGAGTACTTTAAGGTCTTGTGAGAAACCTTGATCGGAAACTGGAGCTGGACCCTTGATATGGCTTTTTAGCGGAAGAAGAGGGCACCCACAAGCTCTCGAGATGCCCTCCTCATCAGTGAAACTAGAGTGATATACCTGTCACACAGTCAACATAAGGCACGAGTTCAATTTGCTCAAGGAGTGAATATTATGCTTTAAGTACAACAGCATGAGTTGTGGTGAAATCATGGCATCCTATAGTTGCATCCCGAGATTTCACAAACTTGGGAAACACTACAGATAGTTAGAGAGAACTTTTCTTTGTTATGAATGGAAGTCAGGTCTAAAAACTGATTAGAAGAGTATTTAATTTAGTATTCTGACTGCTTATTTAAAATGGTTAAGCTCTTGAAAACATGAAGCAAGAAAACTTTCAATTGGATATATATATCAAGTATACAAGACATTTATGTAGAATAAATGTTCATAACTTTTAATACGCGTCACGGTATTGTCAAATGATTATATGACATGAAAAAAAAAAATCTAAAACAAAGACAAAAGAATGGTCTTCCTATGGGTACTGAAGAGAGCCCACGAAGGACACTTTTAACTAAATTTTGGAAAGAGTATTAAAAGAAGCATTAATTAGGATATACAAAAATGGAAGAATGTCACAACAGCAGCAAAGCCTCATACAAAATTGGGGTCAGCTAGATGAGTCCTTTGCCTATTTGAAAAAATGAGTGAAAAATACCATTTCATGGGTGCCAAACCACAGATGTTGATGACAGAGATTGATTATGGATGAATAGTCGGAAAAGAGGGCGAGATCTCCAAAGACATGTTAATCTATGAATCCTCAGGGTTGTGAGAGGAAGAATATGGGAAGATGCAAGAGGTCAATCAAATCGATATTCTGCTAGGATAAAGGGAAAAAAAATTACGATCGTCACAGCCCTGAGGATTCAAGAAAGATGAAGCAAGAAGTATACGTCTTCCAAGAGGCATTATAAAGGAGTTGCCCTCTTTCATGTGTTACCACAAACTCAACAAATTCAGAATCTTCTAGAGAAAAACACTAATGTCCTTAATGCATAACAATTAAACTGTAGTCAACATAATTGCAGCCAATATAGCCAAGCATTCTTTAATCTTGTGCATGACAAATCTTCAAATATATAGATCATTAACATGAGGATCACATTCCCTTGACTTCACATGTTCTACTCACACACTGTTTGTGTCAGTAAATTCAGCAGCTACTTAATAGTGTTTTTGTAAGGACTTAAAAATCTAAGGTTTAGCAAAATTAACCAACAACTAGAATATTACACAATGTCAGCATAGAATATGCACCTCTTGTTAATATGTAATGTTCTCTGCATATGAAGTTGCACTCGTGCCTTCCATGAGATGTAAGAGTATTGACAACTAATTGTGATTACATTCCTCGTCAATATACCTACCCTCTAAAAGACCTAAGAGTTTGGGCCTCTGCAGTTATCCTTCATAAATAGTGATCGGTATAAGACGGTTGGCACCATAATTCACGTCTCATATCCCAACACAAATGTCCCCAGAGGGATCGATTTCTTTAAGTATCACTCAATATATTTATTGAACATGTAGTCAAAGATCAAGTCACCAAAAGCATCCATTAAAGTATCCTTTAAGCAACAAATACGAAGTTGCCAATCCATGTCATGTTAATGTGTGACACATCTGAAACAACAAAGACAACCAAAATACAGTAGGACATGCCAAAATTGGTGCCTTATAAGTGTATCTGCTCATACCATGTCATGTCATATTAGTCTCCTTGCAGCAACGGTAGCACACATTTATTGATAAGATCACACACCCACTCTACGACTCAACAACCCCAAACACCTAACCCTACTAGACATAGTCTTCCACACACACACACACACACACCACAACAACAAAAAACACCACCACAATGGTCCGTGTTTTAATTTTCATAAAGGAGCCCCTCGATACTTTTACAGTCCAGAAAGAATAAAAAAAGGTGTTATTACAATACAGAAAAACAAAGACCATGTGGTCACAACTAACAACCTTAAAAGCACTCCCTCTAGGCTGTAGGGCCTCTAACTCCTAAAGAATGATGATCTGGCAAGAAAAATCATGACTTCTTTATGGTACAATTTCCCCAGCATATAACAATACAATTAGTTACTAGAAATCATGATCTGATTTCTAAGTATCATAATTTCTAGCAATAAGGTAATTGACCATGTAACATGTACAACCTTGATGACTTTCACTGAATAACCAGATCATCAAGTCTCTGGTTCTATTTTCTTAATGAAGCCAAGAAAATCTAATATGTTCCTTTCTTTAAGATGTTCTGTTTTCTTAACGAAGCCAAGAAAATATAGTATGTTCTTTTCATTAAGATGCAATTGAGACGAGCTTCATGGTAAAAAAGTATTCGCATGGAGTCCATTGGTCTAGTCATGTGACAATTGGTTTCCTAATTTCTTGTTGACTTCAGAGTAATCCCGTTACATGGTAACAAATCTTTTCATCAACTCTTTGATTATAAATTAACTGAAGTTAAAAATAGAATAAATCCCTCCCGATACACTACAAGAACTATTATTCTAAATTCTATGGAACTCTTACCCAGTAATTAATCACTCGTCTCAGGTACTAAACATATGAATTAACAACAAGTCTACAAATAAAAATAGAACAAACTACTCTTTAACCTAGGCAAGGACTATGATACTACCTTCTATGGAACTCCAGAAGAACAACAGCAACAACAAAGCTCATATCCCAAACTTTTGGAGTCTGCTATTTGAATTATTTTCTTGCATTCACCTCCGTTAAGCCATTACTTTTATTACTTCAACAAAAATCATGTCTTTCTTTACACCTCAATGGCTCGATCCGTCTGTTTGGGCCAATCACTGGTTCTAGCATATCCTATAACTAATATCTTAACTGGTGCATTTGTTGTCGACATTGCCCATGTTCAAACCAAACTGAAACGATTTTGACTTATGTTATCCTCAATTAGCGCCATCTCCAACTTCCTACGGATGCATCCATTCCAGTTATGCTCATTTTATACACATGAATCTAATTGCCAGTGACTGTGTTCCATAAGACAGTTGTCTTATAGAATTTTTCTTTCAATATCATGCTATCAGAACACTAGAAAACACTCCTGGATTTTTGTGTTCCTCTTTTAATTCAACAAACAACATCCTTCTCAGTCTCTTCATCATAATGAATGGTCGATGCTAAATTGCGGTCTAATTCAATTCAACAAAGAAAAGACCTTCTGAACTTGAAAATATTCCAAAGAGAAGTGCCAATATCAAAAAGTGCTTCATGGATTGCACTCGTAAAAATGCAATGCAAGATAATCCTGTGACCATTTGATCACCGCAACACATTCCATTTATCCAAGGATGAAATAATTTACGAAATCGGATTGCATTAAAATCAAACGGTCATCCTCATTGAACGATTGATCTATTAAAAAGTAAATCAAGAAAACACAACACAATTTGCACTCTGAAATATAATTTGGAAATTCATAATAAATGCTTGTTATGTTGTCATGGAATAAAGAAATTTCATAGAATGACATTCCATTAAGATAAAACCATGAAAACTTGACCACTGCAAACAAAAGTAATCAGCTGTCAAAGCATGAAAAAATCCACCAAACTGACATTGATGCTTGTTGATTACCCAAAATCAAGGGTATTGCCATTGAAGCTAGAGAATAAGAAACAAAAAAGATCCCATGATGAATCGAACTCTGAAACATATCCAAAAGCACTCAGGAAATGTCTTGCTGAGTTGTCCACAAATCAAATGATTTCCAATTAAAAATTGCAAATTAAAAGTTGAGAGAAAGCCAAAACATCAGCAATGCTCGTTGAACTGTCCTAGAATCAACGCGTACCGTTATTAAAGCAACAAAGTACGAAGTTAAGGGAAAAAAATCAATGTAATTCTAACTCAAGAGATTTCCTATTACATTGCAAACAAATAGAACCATGATCACTTTATAAATACAACCATAATGTTTTCTACTATAATTGAAAAGGCGTGCATGGTAAGCAAACAGCCATCACGCCCGAATTGTCCTAAAAACAAGGCTTATCATGATGGAAGTTATAAACTGGCAAAACCCATGATAGATTAGACTCGGAGAAAACATTATCTAGGAGTTCTAAACAAATACTGGGAAATTATCTCCACATCAAGAGATTTCTGGTTAAGCATTGCAAACTAAGAACAAAATGAGTGTTTGATCACTTGTCACCAAAAAACATGTTCCTTCTCCGTTGGGAAAGAATGAAACAGTTTGACAAACCACCATCCACACTTGCTGAAAAGTGAAAACCCTAAAATCAAAGTTTGTCATCGATGAAAATTTGAACGTTCGAATTGCTAGCCAAATGTGTAACTACCACTTTCCACCATAGGAATATTTGGATAATTTTGCATGTTGTTAAATTTTGTATATATTATTTTATATTAGTGATTGCCTAGAATTATATTAGTGTTAGTTAGTAGCTAGCCAATTAGAATTTGCAAGTGTTAGTTAGTGTTAATTATTATTAGTCATGACTTTAGTAATTAGAATTAATTAAGTTTAGTTATCATGAAGAGAATATTCCTCTTAGTTGTAGAGATTACTTCCTTTAGTTAATTAGATTTCATTCATGACAAATGGAGAGGGACAAATTTGATATTTTGGCATGACCAAACCTTACTATAAGAGATAAGTTCAATTTATGGCTCATACATTCATTTCACTCATTAGCCTCATTTTTTTCAAAGCTTTTTCTTTCCCAAGCAAACACAATTCCCTACCAATTTCACTCAATCCACTTTCAATTCCACTCATTCTCACCATCATGAAGGCCTAGAGCATTGGAGAGCACAAGGATCCATAGGAGAGGAGATTGCTAGGAGATCGTGTCCGACTCATCCCTTCCGTGTCCAAATTCGAAATTCTCCAAAAAGGCTACCAAAACATTAGATAATTCTCTCAATTTCATCAAATTCATGGTTAGGAACACCCCTTGGTCATGTAGGAACCTTCCCATGGTTAGATTTGACTTCTCAATGGTAGATCTAGACACTAGAATCTCTCAATTTGGTATATCTAAGTTAGTGTCATGATTTTGGGACTCAATTTGGAAAAAAGTCCAATTGTATCCATTGAGTGTGTGTATTGTGTCCTAAATAAGGACTATTAATGTTTATTTGATGGAGTGAAGGTGTTCTTGTGTCTATAATTGGACACGTAGAGTCCGTATCATGATACGCCATGATACGTATATGTGAAATTGGTAAATTTGGTGTACACATGTGTTCTTTTGTCCACAACAGCCCAAATTCGTCATAGTATTCAGTCTCGTTTTTAGTCGCCATAGCAACTTAGAAATGTCATAACTCCTAACCCATGACTCTAATTAATCTTCCGTTTTTTTTTAAAAGAACCGTATCGAAGTTAGCTTTCCAAATATATAAATTAATAGACGAAATTCGTTCTTAAACTTTCTGTAAAACTGTTTGAGTGTCAGGTGTCCGAAAGACAGACGCATTTCGATGTTTTCGCGATTCCGGGAGCTTCCGGACACGAAAATGTGATCTGTTTGAAGTTTCGAAAAGCTAATATGAAGGGATATGACATACTTTAACCCTATAATTTATTGAATAGGTCTAATAGGTGCAGTATTGGTTACAAGTAGAGAACTGACTATACGACATAGGCATTTTGTGTATCCTATGAGACTAGGTAGTATGGATATCAAATGAGTGTAAGTATCATAGGTTGCCAAGCATACGTATGATATATATATATATATATATATATATATATATATATATAAGTGTTAGGTAATATGTGCTAGTTAGTATGCGTGTTAGTGTTGATACAAGTGGTTATCAAGTGAGCCAAGTATAGGTAAGTTATGTGTCAAGGTATTAAAGTTTGGGGCAAGGTACTAGTGTGATACTTGGATACCATGAGGATATTGGTATTATGATATTCAAGTATCATGAGTGAGGGTAAGTGAGTATTGGGGCTTGAGTAAGGTATCATATTTGGTATCAAGTATTAGTATTAGAGTTAGTTTGGTAAGTATCTAGGAGGATAAGGTATTTGTCAAGATACTAAGATATTGGGTATTAGAACTAGATAATGGGTAATATTAAGATGTCAAGTGTCAAGAGTAGGATGAGTATCTTGGATGTAAGGTAAGTGTAGATTATGGTCATGGGTTAGTATCTTGGGGGTTGGTATCATATGATACATAATGTAGTACCACGATACCATGTACAAACAAGTGGGATATGTGTGAGGTAAATTAGAGTGTGTATGGTATCCTATGATGTATCAAGGTATTTAGAATACCAATATACCAAAATATTAGAACTAGTATGAGGTAATACTATGATACTAAGGTAAGGTTATGATATTAGGTATTGGATTAAGATATCATGATAAGGGTAGTGTTTAGCTTGGGTAATGGGTTAGGTACCAAAGTATGAGTTAAGGTATTGGGTATTGGTCAAGGTAATGGTATTAGCTAAGGTATTAGTCTAGAAACTAGGATACGCGTTAATATGTTAAGGTATTGGTTAAGGTAATGAGGTAATAACTAGGTAATGAGGTAATACTAAGGTATTGGCTAGGTATTAAGTGTTAGACTAAGTTATTGTATATATTAGTATATCTATATAGTATATATGATATTATTATATCATAGCTAACTCGTATGACTTTAAAACCTAGTTTAGCCAAGGTATACCATGGAACTAAGGTATTGACTAATAGTTAAGGTATTTGAGATACGGGCTAAGGTATTAGGTAAATGTGTGATACGGGATAAGGTAAATAGCTATAGGCCAAGGTATTGCTAGAAATTATAGGTAGAAGTATATATTAGGGTAATATATGCTAGTAACTTATTAGTATAGCCTAGAAATCTAGTATTGGCTTAGCATTAACTAGTATTGACTAGTTTGACCTAGTTAGTACCTAAAAACCAAATAGTGACTTGTTAAGACTTAGTATAACTTTATAAACCTTGTAAATATGTAAAATCAACCTAGAAACAAGGAAATGACCTAGTTTGACTGTGCTGACCTAGATTTGACCTACTTTGACTATTGTGACCTAGTTTTGACCTAAAAACCTAGTTTTGAGTTAATTAAATTTATTGTTGACTTTAAAACACTATTTGACCTTGATACATCATCATATATAGGTCACTTGGACTCCAGTTCAGACAATATTTGATATTCATTACTCCGGACCTCAGGCAAGTACATTCTCGGACAGTTTCTCATTTATGATATCTTTTATGTTTCTTGTATCTAGTGTAGATATCCTTGATTTATTGACACATGGTTACACGAATTGGTATTTCCGGATCCCGTCATGAGATGTTATTCCTTGTGTATCTTGGTATATCTTATGCAAGCCTTCTGACTCTTGTGCATGCCTTGTGATTCTTGTACATGTATAGACACCGATTCATGAGAAAATTAGCTCCCTTCTCATAGAATTTCATGTCGTAGCGTGTCATGGTTGGATCCACTATACCAGTCGGGGGGAGTGTTAGTGTAGATATGTGATTATACCCCTCCTTGTGCATGTCCTTGTGAGTGTTGATCATACACCGCACGTATGATTAACCAGGCCATAATCCTTATGCAAGTTCCCAAGCCGATCACATGTTGAAGCTAGTACTCACTCACTTAGCTAGTTGTATTTCTTGTCTCTTGTATATGATACTCATTACTCTTGTATTTATTTACAACATTCCATATCTCGTATATTTCTTACTCTTGTTCTATTTTTCTCGTATTTCTCTCTATTTACTGTTACATAGTCTTTATCATTTATTGGAACTGCTGTTAGAGGTGTGCTTCGCTCCAATCCTGACTGGATAACATTTTTCAGTGATTGTTGTGCTCTACATTCCGGAATTTTGGAGTGATGCTATAGACAGGACTGCTTACACTGTGGAGCTTGAGGTGACAATTGTAGAGATCTAGGCTAGTGCTTTTTATTCCATATTATATCTAGTTTCTTTCCTTTGATTTATCTTTCTTATTTATTTTGCCTTTAGATTATGGTGATTGAGTATATGATAGAACTAGTTGTATTAGTAAGATTGATAGCTAGATATTGATGACCTAGACAGCGTTCTACCGTCGATGTTGCGGCGTAGGCTGGACGTACACACGTAATCGTGCCCGATCATGCGGGTGCGGGTCGTGACAAAATGTGTAGAAATTAAACCCCAAAACTAATGGTACTTACTCGTAGGCATTGCAGACTAAGAGATGCCTATTATCATGAAGTTGTCCTTGAAGCTACAATCGCTTAGTTGGTTGTCCAAGCATCAATCGGGTTCATAGTAAACAATGCATATGAACAGGAATTCATTTGATCTCTAACCTCTCTAACTACAAATATCTCCAATTTTGTCGACCATATTAAATTATTTGAGCAAATTGCCACGAATGTTTGAAACCTTTCCCTGAAAATCGAGGGCTCTAACCATTGAGGCTCCAATCTACAAAATTTTGGCATGCCGTGATCATCTTGGTCGACAAAGAATGAAATAGATTCAGCAAATCGATTAGTGCTCATCTAGCTGTCCAGGAGTTAGGGTTTACCATCAATGAAGCTAGAATTGATCGGTGGGTCGTTCCCAAATCAACAAAATTTCATACTAAAACAATGTAAATAAGGAGAAACTCAATCGGTCAAGCTTCCCTAGAATTTATATTATATGAAATTGAGGCGTGCACGTGATCATTTCAGTAATTAATCCTCAAAAAGTCCTTTTTTTCCTCATGCTGGTAACAATCAGCAAGCTTCTATCGAAGAATTAACCATCGGCATAGGTCATTCGACCACTCTATTCGCAATTTTCTCCATTTCAATCGAAGGACCATGAACGCTTCAAATTTCTTTCCCTAGAATCTACAATAGATGAAATTGAGACATACCCCCCTTGATCCTCCCCCCACCCCAAAAAAAAACAATTTGGGGAACAATCGACAAGAATCAATCAAAGAATTAAAACTTTTGACAGAAAGTAATCATAAATATGGAATTTTTAGATCTAAAGTGAGCAAAGTACCATAATGTTCCTTCCTTTCCTTTCTCCGAACGCGAAGGATTGAATCACGAAGAAGAGGAAGAAATGGAGGAAGCCAACTACTGTCTTCTTACTTGCGGTCGGCGGTTGCTGGGGCCCATCCGACCCGCAAATTTTTGTATCCATTACGTCATCAAAATATAAAATAATTTGTTATTACGTAACCCAGACAATTTTTTATTTTTTTATTATATACAATAATATATATTAGTTGGTAGAGCTATTATTATTGTTAAAGAATTGAAGTTTGCCACCTCTCCAACCAATCAACAGAACAAAATAAAATTCCTTGGAATATACATAATACAATGTTTTGAACTATTCAATTGAGCAGGAACGAAGAAGTTTCTTTCTTTGTTGAATGCCATCAATTTAGTGGTCAAAAATCTCTGGATCTTGATAGCCTAATCCCGTTATTCGAAGCTGTGGAGTTAGCACAACTGTAACAACACACCAGCAGCGAGTATTACAAGTCCAGAGAGTAGAGTTGGCACAACTGCAACAATGATGAGATCAATTTTTCAGTGGAGGCAGTGGCAGAGCCAGAATTTTGGAATTGTGTGGGTTAGCTAGTAGTTACTATAAGATTCTAAAAATTTATGTCAAAAATTTGACATATTTTTTTTTTGTAAATTCGATGATTCGACAGAATTTTTTTTGTAAATTTATGTCTAAATTTTAGTAATGTTTACTAATTGATAATTTTCTACCAAATATAATTGCTTTCATCTATTCTAAAGATATACTATGTATTTCAAAAAAGAATACTAGGAAGCAAGAATCTGAAAATGAAAGCCAAAACCTTGAGGAAAAAAGTATTCTTGCACTCCAAGTTGTTAGGCACTAAGTAAGGTATGAACATTTGCATTTTCAGATCACAACTGAGCATCTTACTTGAACAACCAAGCAACCTGAAAAGATATATAAGATCAACTTTTAGAAGATAGTATATATAAATCTATCAGGTCCATTTGCAATATGCTTCAAGAAGATAACTATAAAGACTTGATTTCATATAGAAGATTGAAATTATAGAAATAACCAAACAGCTTATGTAAAGAAACAACACACTTAAAAAAAATTTCTTAGACCATAAAAAGCCTAGACATATAGGTAAAATGATTCAATTCATTACTAGGAATCATATTCATATTTACAATTTTAAGACTCTAAGTCAGTAAAAATAAATGACATACAAATATAATGAAAAATAGAATTAACAGCAGTTAAATTTTGAACAAGTTTTCAAATTCTAATAAATACATGGATTGTTCCTGCATACAACCTCCTTCAAAATCTGAAGTTGTAACTAACAATCCAAACTATATTCCCTTTGTCAATTAAATATAACTACTAAAGATAAGCACATTGAGTAAAATTTGATAAATCTTCCATAGCTTTCACGAAATATCTATGCGTAGATTTGGGTCCTCCCATGTGTGTCAAAAACGTACAACGAGTCCCCTCATTAACTCTCTTCCAATTTTTAAACCCATAGACAGTCAATGTGCAATGAAGAGCATTATCATTTTCAAAAAGATAACGTGGAAAACAAAATATTGCATCATTTGAAGGAGAGTACTCTAACCAATAAAATTGTTGGAACCAAGAGTATTGAAATCGACGAAACTGTTTTCCGAACTAAAACGGTGGAAATGTTGTCAATTTTGGTTGATGTGAACTCATATTGATATACGTCTGTACGATCTCATTCAAGAGAATTTAAATCACCTATAATCTCATCCCTATGATCAACCCTTGGGGTTGAAACATTAACATTCGAAGGAGGGGGAGACTTTCAATTCCTTATGTTTCACCCCTTGGTTTAAAGAATGAAAAAATGTTTTTCTTTCTCTTGTTTCCTTGATTTTCCATTATATTCCAAAGACCTATTAAATAGTGAATTAAAATCAAACCAAATACCAAATATTTGGGGGTTAGGATTTTACAAATTTTTAATTCAAAGGAGGATGGTGATGATGATAGTGTTTTACCAGAGGAGGTGAAGAGGGAGACTAGGAGAGCCGAGAGCGGGAGGGGGCCGAGGGGCTGCAGCGTCCTGGTCGTCGGTTGCCGGTTGGGCTGGAGTGTGTAGAAGGGAAGCACCCGGAGATGGGGAGCACCCGGAGCGTCTCGATCGTGGTCGCGGCCTCGCGGGTCTCTGGTCATCGGTCGCGGGTCATTGTGTAATAAACCCTAGACTATGAGACAGAGAGTGAGAGAGTCGGGGTCTGAGGTCTCTGGACTCAAATGATTTACTCTTCACATCTGTTGATTGGTATAATGGGTGAGCTTTATGGAGTATTGGGTGGACTATAAGCCTATACTAGCATATATATAAACAAAAATTGCTTCTTCTTTTTTTGCACTTAGCTGTACCTACACTAGCATATATATATATATATAAATTGCTATATTTTTTTTGCACTGGGCTACAGCTCAGTGCAAGCTCCATTTGCCTCCGCCCCTGAGTGGAGGAGTGAGCGCTACTGTTGGTTACTTTTGGTGTAAGCTCATCTGTAACAGTGCTCTATAACTCGAGTGTATTGGGCCGGACGAGTGGTCCGGGTTCGATTTTCACAGGATTTGATTGGGCTTGGATCACGTCGGACCAGCTCGATTAAGAGTTCGAACTGGACAGGACCCAGAGATCATGAACCCAGCCCAGTCCAGTACTCATAAATTTTTGGGCCAAACTTAACTGGATCGGCTCGGACCGGTTCCGGGTTGATCCAGGTTTTTTTTTTTAAATTGAGCTTTAGCTAATAGGCCAAGAATTTGGGCTAAATAAAATGTAAATAGGGAAAATTTTGGGCTTAAATAATTTTCTTTTTATTTTATTTATTTAGAAATTTAATATGACATTTCTTATTTTATTTTTTCATAGCTTGAAAAGTGAAAGTACGTATTTTATCTTCTATTTGACAATTATTTTGTCTTCATATCCATTTTTTTTAATCTTTGTTGTTGTTTCATTCTTCAGTTCGAGTAGGATCGTCCATAGTAAGATATTGAAAATCTAATTCATTAATGTCGGCACATTTTATCTCTTAGATGTTGAGTCTATTTTTTTCGTACGAACCCAATATTAAATCCAAATGCAAACTTTTAAAATATCCGGTAGCATCATATTTCTCTTCTTACTTAGCATTCTTTAACACGTACTAAAACAATATTCTGATACTACCATGGATACCATGACCATTAGAATATCACGTGCCAAAGAAAAATGTATAGGATCAGTTTTTTCTTTTTTTTCCACCACTCTGAAATTGGAAAATATGATACAAAATTGTTTATAGTAGGATTTTAAATACAAGGTCAATCCTTGAGTTCGGAGTAAATATTTTTTTTTTCCTTTGTAATATACTCTTAGCATGCGATAACTTAAAAATTAAACAAAAGCTACTACTACTATCTTGAACGGTTGTACCGGGTCGGTTCGATATGACTTTTTCTTCATATAAACTAATTAGAGTAACTAAACGTCCTTAAAAAAATTAAGCTACTTACCTCAACATTCATATTGTCATAAAAATAATCTAACAATATAAATATGCCATCTAATTTTATTTTTAGGATCTAAAATGACAACAAAACAATATAAAAGAGCCAACCACGTCAATATTTTAAAAACTTTTGTATCCATTTTAGAAACAAAACAATCAAAACGAATGAGCATTTCTATATTTTGTAAATAATGGAGAATTCAGATGATAAAATTCAAAAAAATACATATAACATTGTAAAATAATTTAAAATATAAAAAAATAAAGTAACAACTAACCAACCATTCACAGTTATTTGGTAATCAACAATTGGATTTACATTGATATAGTGTATAATAGTATCTCTATATTTAATACAATATTTCAACATCAAATAGGTAGAATTTTATCTATGTGGTGTTGTCAGGCCCTGGGCCCAGAATGCTAGAGAGCGGGGGCTGACAAAGTCAGCTATGTATACCAGAGTACTTCAATACCCCGAAATACGGACACGATTGTGAATAGACATGGGAGGTTAATACAACAAGCCATCAGTCAACCTAGGTCAAGCAATCCTAGTGTCTCAATCATAAGCAGGAATCCACAAAGTACAAGAAATATGATCATCATAAGCAAAATAGTAAAGCGTCTAAAACCATATATACATAGTTGATCATGAAGCTAGTAATAAAAAATAAAGAACTAGCAAGATTGTAAGACATACATGATCAACTCTAGCTATAGTCTAGAATATGCTAATCATGTCATGCTAGTCCCGAGGCTTAATCAAAGATGGTAGAACCAGAAGTTGAAGTCGAGATCAGGAGTTCACACAAGAGTTTTCTTCCTGATATCTCTCGATCCAACAAGAAGATTATATATATGATATGATTACAACTAGAAACAAGAAAACTAAATAATCAGAGAAAACTATCTTCTCGTTCTTCCTTGCAATCGCAGTTGCAAACGGACAGAACATAGTTTACAACTTACAAAAGAGAAGAGAAAGAAGAAGAATAAACTCTGCTTGCTGGGGTGATGAAGATCACTGTTGCTCAAAGTAAGATTCGCCCCACACTATCTGCTCCCATGAACCAGGAAGTTCACATAGAACTTTTGGAACGCTCGTTGTCACCTCCTTGCTTGGACTCACGCGAACTTTCTAAACTGCAATGGTGGCTGCTGCAACTCTCTTCGTCTCCTCTATTTCGAAGTAAGTTCTCAATGTAGACACGAAGAGAGTATTTATAGAGGAGTCTGGCCGCCCATTAGTTACAAAAAAATAGAATAAATTTAATTCATACCCCGCAGGATTGGAATAAATTAAATTTAAATCACATATGATTGATTTGAATTAAATTCAAATCCCACATGAATAAATTTAAATCCTACATGATTGGAATGAATTAAATTCCAATCCCACATGAATGATTTAAATCCTACATGATTGGAATAAATTAAATTTAAATCCCACAAATATCGGATTTAAATTAAGGACTCAATATTTTCATAACTAATTAAATCTATCTGATAGCAGTGGACCCGCATACAACCTCTCATGCGGTCCCGCAAGCAATCGCTCATGCGGCAGCTCATGTCGCAGCGCATGCAACCGCGCAAGCAGCAGCAGCAGCACATGCGGTCGTCCATGCGACCACTCTTGCAACCAGCTCATGCAGCTAGCTCATGTGTCCAGCTCATGTGGCCCGCTCATGCGTCCAGCTGATGCATCCCCGCTCATGTATCCGACTTATGTGTCCCGTCCATGCGTCCAGCTCATGCCTCCCCGCTCATGCGTCCAGCTCATGTCGGCGCATGCAACTCGAGCATAACCAAGCGCATCAAATGCGCACAAGCGCCATACGCCGATGCTGATGTGCTAAGTGTAAAGTGCGCCAACAAAGTACCACTTTGCGCCCTTGAGCCCGAGTCCGAGTTGCTAAGCCCCTTTGGGACTTAGCTCATATGGAATAAATTTCAAAAGAATGACAAAAAGCATAAATGCTTTCATTAAGGAGTTAATTCGTCTTCATCCTAATAAAATACCCCCACATGGCACCCATGTGTCTCACCATATTCCATGTACACATCTCAGCACAAGCAAAGCATTATATTGAGATACCCACTTGGTGGTGTAGCCAATACGGGACTATCTTTTATAGTCCAAAGGCAAAAATACCAACAATCCCCTAAATATCTCAATATATGGGTTGAGCGTTCCTCATAATGACTGCCCATCATGCATTTGGATAGATGTCGCTTTGACTTGAATCTTTCTGCATGGATCAAAATAACAGTATAATACATGAATGGACTAAACCTTGAATTCTGCTCCATAGTTGCAATTTTTTTCACTCACACAATGACATCAACTGTACTTTCGGTTGCACATTGAAGGTCCCGTGCATACCTAGTTTCGGTGTATGTATTTTGGTTGTCTACAAGTTTTCTCACAAGAGACGACATGTATATCTTTCCATACACTATAGGTGAGTTCTTAAATAGTCCTTGGCATGAAGCATTATACTTCCTTGTTGTGCTACGCCGCTATGACATGGCCTTCTGTCGAGGTTCACTCCCTCATGTGGTGTCATCCGTTGTAGCATGAGGTTCACTCCCTTTTTGTAGTGCCAAACTATCCAGCATGAAGCCTTACGCTTCCTTGTGGTGTTATGCCGATGTGATATGACTTTTCATCGAAGATTTACATCTTTTACCTTTGTGATGTCACACCACTGTAACATGAGATCATCGACCTCTTTGTAGTGCTGCCTACCACTCTTTATTCTATAATATTAGGCCACATGCTTATGCACGGTGCTACGCCGATGTGACATGACTTAATGCCGAGGATTTATATTTTTTACCTCTGTAGTGTCACTCCACTGTAGCATGGGATACAAGTCCCTTGTAGTGCTAAAACTACGTGCTTCCTATAAAGACCTGACATTCACTCTGTCCGAGAACTCATTAAGGCGTCAAAGCCATCCTTCCACAGGAAATTGTTCTTCATAAAGAACAAGAAGTAGACAACAATGGTTCTGGGTCCGTAATCCCTCAATATCTCAAATGACTACCCGTTGTTCCTATATTCTCTCAGTCAACGGTCTTTCTTTGAACCAAAAGCTAGATGCCTAGTATATTTCTCTTTAAACTAATAGCATAAAACTTTATGGTAGAATTACATAGACACAATATCAGAATGTCTTCAAGTCCATTTTGGTTGTTGTGTCCTCGACCAGTCGGCGCTTGATACCCTTGGTGAACGGGTCCGCCAGGTTCTCCTGACTCCGAACATCAATTACGATAATGACTCCATTTTTTATCAGATCATCACTGCCTTGTGCCTTAATCGCACAGTCCTTTTCTTACCATTGAAGAGGTCATTTGATACCACCGCTGCAGTCACCTGGTTGTTGCAGTATATAGGTACCGCCAGAATCTGTGCACCAACCAATGGAAGATCATACATGATATCCCGAAGCCACTCTGCTTCATCCGCTGCAGCAGCCAGTGCATAAAACTCAGATTCCATCGAGGAATGAGATAACATAGTTTGCTTCTTCGACTTCCACGATATAGCAGCTTCACCCATGAAAAAGACGTATCCTCCTGTGGACCTTTCCCTCTCTACTTCTGAACACCAGCTTGCATCACTGAGGCCTTCCACTACTGTCAGATATCCGATGTAGTGCAGTACATACTTCTGAGTCCTCTTGAGATATCTCATCACTCTTTTCATAGTCTTCCAGTGCTCCACACCTAGGTTGCTCGTGAATCGATCCAGCATCCCCACAGTAAAAGCTATGTCAGGCATTGTGGCAGTTGTTGCATACATCAAACTTCCAATGACGCTTGAATACTCTAGATGCCTGACGCTTTTTCTAGGATTTGGCTTCAGCTTCTTGTCACACATGTACGGAGTATCGATCCCTAGAAGATTCTGATATCCATAGCGTGTGAGCATCTTCTCAATATAATGAGACTGTGACAGCGCCACTCCGGTGTCCGTCCGGATGATCTTTATCCCGAGGATAACATCAGCTTCCCCCAAGTCCTTCATACTGAACTTGGATGAGAGAAACTTCTTTGTCTCAGTGACTCGTGCTATATCCGTGCCTAGGATCATCATGACATCTACGTAAAGACAAACGATGACCCCTCTTTTGTCAGCGAACTTTGTATAAACACACTTGTCCGTCTTGCTGACCTTGTAGCCTTTTGATCTTATGACTTTATAAAAAAAAATTGCCACATCTTGGGAGATTGCTTCAGACCGTATAAGGATTTTACCAACTTGCAAACTTTGTCTTCAAGCCCTTTGACGACAAATCCTTCTGCCTGTTGCATATAAATCTCTTCGGTCAACTCTTCATTCAGGAATGTTGTTTTGACATCCATCTAATGAATAACTAGCTTAAAAATTGCACTCAGAGCAATCAACATCCTGATGGTCGTCATCCGCGCTACTGGAGCATATGTGTCAAAGTAGTCGATCCCCTGCTTCTGAGAAAACCCCTTGGCAACTAACCTTGCCTTGAACTTGTCGACAGTTCCAACGGACTTCATCTTCCTTTTGAAGATCCACTTGCATCCGATTGGTTTAGCTCCTTATGGCAGATCGACCAACACCCAAGTGTTGTTGGAGGTTATTGAGTCATACTCGTCATTGATAGCCTCCCTCCAGAAGACAACGTCTCTGGACTTCATCGCCTTATCATAGGTAAGTGGATCTGCTTCCACATGATATGTGACAAAATCTTCTCCGAAGTCCTTCTGTCTCCTCACCTGATTAGTTCTCGATTCTGCGAGTTCTGGTTCGAACGTTGTCTTTAGAATAACAACTTCTTCATGTACTACATCTTCTTTGGAAGCTTTAGCATCATGTGCACCCATACTATTCTCTGGAATATCTGCGATAATAATGTTCTTGTGCCTTGCAAATTTATTTTCAAATAATTTTGCGTCACAAGATTCAATGATATGATTTGATTCTATATCAAGGAACATCTGAGCATCACTCTTCTCAACATAACCCAAGAAGATGGTCTTCGTTGTCCTTATACCCACTTTTTGAATCTTCAAGTCCGGGAGCTTCACATATGCCAGACACCCCACACTAGAATGACATTCAAGTTGGGTCTGACTTTGAAACAGAGTTCATGAAGAGTGACATCGGATGTTGCGTACGACACTCTGTTAAGGATGAACATAGTCGTTAACGCATCTTCTCCCCAGAAATAGTTTGGAAAACCCGCAGTTAACATCATTGAATTCATCATTTCTGTCAACGTCATGTTCTTTCTCTCAGCGACTCTATTTGATTGAGGAGAATACGGAGCAGTCGTCTCATTGACAATTACATGTTCTTTGCAGAACGATGCGAATTCAATAGACTTATACTCTCCGCCTCGGTCACTTCTAAGTCTTTTGAGTTTTTGCCTTGTCTGACATTCAACTTCGGCCCTGAACTCCTTGAACTTCTCGAATGCTTCGTCCTTTGACTCAAGCAGATAGACGAACGCATACTTCGATTATTCGTCGATGAATATAATAAAATACTTTATTTTGGTCTTTGTGGAGGACTGTTTGAAGTGACAGGTATCTGAGTGCACCAACTTCAGAATATTTGTGCTTCGGTTAACCCGCTTGAACGACTTTCTGGTGATCTTTGTCCGCGCACAGACCTCACACTTCTCCACTTCCTTACCCCCACATTTGAAGATATGTCATAGAATAGACATCTTGTTTATTCTTTTACAATGAACATGTCCTAGTCTATTATGCAATAACTTAAGAGAATAACTAGAAGAAGCGACTGTATTTATCATTGTAGCAGGAGTTACAAGTTAAAGTTTGAACATCCCTTCGGTACAAAAAGCTTTTCCGAAGTATGTTCCTTTGTAAGACATCATCTTATGTCCAGCATTAATGTCCATTCTCAATATTGCGTTGCAGAGAAGACTTTCTGAGACCAGATTTTTGGCTATCATTGGTACATGCTTCACATCCTGAAGCGTCAGTGACTTCCCCGAAGTCAGGTTCAGTACCACTATTCCGGTCCCGAGTACTTCAGCTTGTGCCTGGTTCGCCACCATAACCTTCTCAGATGTAGGCTTGTAGGTGGTGAAGAACTCCATCTTTAAGAAAATATGGCAGGATGCGCCAGCGTCCACCCACCAGTCAGATCGACACCAGTCGTGACAACCTGCACAATTATAGCAACCTTATTAGGTTTACCTTGCTCTGTCTGTTTGGGCTTGGATTTGCAGTCACTCCAGTAGTGGCCCTTCTTGCCATAATTGAAACAAGTCACTTCGGACTTGGTCTTTGGCTTGAATGAAGCTGACTTTAACTTCAGATGACTACATTTCTTCTTTTTCTTGTTGTGAGAAGCCTTCTCCTTCCCCTTGGAATCACCAGCATGCACCAAGTTGGCCTTTGCCAACTGTTTGGACAGGGAATCCAACTTCAGCTGTCCCTTGGCCTCATCTTCAATGTGAATCCAGTGAAAAAGATCTCGAGCTGGATCTCCATCTTCTTACATTACATGTCAGTCTTGAACTTGATCCAACCTGGAGGAAGCTTGGTGACGATAGCCCCCACCATGAACTTATCTTCATGCTTCATACCCTCTTCCTCCAGCTTCTGCTGCATCTTCAGAAGTTCCTTGACTGGCGGCAGCATTACCTTCTCGTCTTCAAATTGCAAATTAAAATTTTTTTCAACGAGATAGATTTTAGACATATTTTTATCAGTTTTGTAATGATTCTCAAGAGCTTCTCAGACATCTTTCACCTTCTCTTTTTTGCTGTAAGACTCTGCCATCGAGTCCTCTATTGCATTGAGGATCAATAGCCTGCAGAGGTCGTTGTCTTCTTTTTACTTGTTGTGCGCGTCCTGCGCCACACCAACTTTAAGTTCTCCTCCATCTTCAGGGATGGTAGGTTCTGGATCAACCAACACATAAGAAACTTTGACAAGATAAAGATTCAGAGAGATCTTCCTCTTCCAAATATTGTAGTGTTTGCCATCAAACTTCTCAAGCTTCTGAAAGCTATTACTGAAAAGGTTTGATCGGTTCTCCATCTTACTCAGATTTGCTTTGAGATTGTTAGTCCCGAGGCTTAATCAAAGATTGTAAAACCAGAAGTTAAAGTCGAGATTAGGAGTTCACACAAGAGTTCCCTTCCTGATATTTCTCGATCCAACAAGAAGATTATATATAGGATCTGATTACAACTAGAAACAAGATATCTAAAGAATCAGAGAAAACTATCTTCTCGTTCTTCCTTGCAATCGCAGTTGCAAACGGACAGACCAGAGTTTACAACTTGCAAAAGAGAAGAGGAAGAAGAAGAATAAACTCTGCTTGCTGGGGTGATGAAGATCACATTTGCTCAAAGCAAGAATCGCCCACACGATCTGCTCCCAGGAACCAACAAGTTCACATAGAACTTCTGGAACGCTCGCTGTCACCTCCTTGTTTGGACTCACACAAACTTCCTGGACTGTAATGACGGCTGCTGCAACTCTCTTCGTCTCATCTATTTCGAAGTAAGTTCTCAATGTAGACACAAAAAGAGTTTTTATAGAGGAGCATGACCGCCTATTAGTTAAAAAAAGATTGGAATAAATTTAATTCATATCCCACATGATTGGAATAAATTAAATTTAAATCTCATATGATTGATTTAAATTAAATTCAAATCCCATATGAATAAATTTAAATCCTACATGATTGGAATAAATTAAAATTTTAATCCTACATGAATGATTTAAATCCTTCATGATTGGAATGAATTAAATTCAAATCACACAAATATCATATTTAAATTAATGACTCAATCTTTCCATAAATAATTAAATCTATCTGATAGTAGCGGACCCGCATGCAACCGCTTATGCCATAGCGCATGCGGCTGCGTAAGCAGCAACGTATACGGTCGTCCATGGGAACGCTCTTGCAGCCCTCTTATGCGGCCGACTAGCACTTTTCTCGCTCATGTGGTCGGCGCATGCAACTCGCGCATAACCGAGGGCATCAAATGCGCACAAGCGTGTTGCGCCGATGTTGACGTGCTAAGTGAAATGTGCGCCAACAAAGCGCCACTTTGCGCCCTTGAGCCCGATTCCAAGTCCGAGTCGCTAAGCCCCTTTGGGGCTTAGCTCCTATGGAATAATGACAAAAAGCATAAATACTTTCATTAAGGAGTTAATCCTTCTTTATCCTAGTAAAATACTCCCACATGGCACCCATGTGCTCACCTCAACACAAGCAAAGCATTATATTGAGATACCCACTTTGTGGTGTAGCCAATGTGGGACTATCTTTTATAGTCCAAAGGCAAAAACACCAACATGTCATACCCAGTAAACGATATAACAAGTCCAAAATACGAGCTAACAGGTGCTCGGGGCTAAACACCTCAAAAGAATATGTACAATAAGTGGAAGAACAAGATAGAAACACACTCAATCGGTCTGGTACTCTGTGTGGTCATCATCCTCGGGAATAGACGGAATATCCTCTAGCTCTGCTACCGGATCTGGCCAAGCAAAACCAGTGGGATCAGACCCCAAATAAAAAGTACCACAAAGGAGGCCAAGCTATGAACTAAAACTAGAAATACAACAAAGAGCTATAATATCCTAAGCAACATGTAACTACCTAATAATAATGTAAAGTGCACCAGGAAACAAGAAAATAAAACAGAAAATATGTAAATAAATTTAGACAGGGACATGTACGGGATCATGCAAGGTGGACAGAAATATGTAAATAAGCTGGTACAGGTAGCATATATAGTAACTGAGTGAGAAAAGTAACGAGGACATAGCTAGTGTCACGCGGCGGAGTTCACCAAAATGCATCCACCAACGTTCAACGGGCGAGCAGAACCGGACGTGGTGATGGGATAGATTGCAAAGCTGGAGGAACTCTTCAACTTGGTTGGCATTAAGGGGTCCAAGCGAGTGGCTTGTGCCTCGGTACAACTGGAACTACGGGGGTATGATTGGTGGAAAGCCACTAAGCAAGGGATTTATGATGCCAATCCCAACTGCAAGATCATCTGGGAGATGTTCAAATCTGTCTTTATTGAACAATATATCCCACGGGCCGTGCGGCAACATAAAGAAGACGACTTCAACAATCTGGTGCAAGGAAGTATGTTTGTTGATGATTACGATCCAGTGTTCGCTAGACTGGCTAAGTTTGTCGGACACTTCTTGCCTAAACAGTAGGCGTGGTGCTACTATTTTCAGAAAGGTTTGAATGACAATTTGCGTAGGGACGTTATAAATCAGAAGTGTCAAACCTACATGGAATGTTATGAAGCTGTCCTGACTAGCGAACGGATCTATGGGCGCAAGTATCGATCTCCAATCTGTTGGGACAAAGTCGGCGAGCGGCAGTTACTCGGGCCCGAGCTGGTGGAGCAAGCAGTTGAGAAAGTTCGCTTGATTCGAGAAAGACTCTGCACTGCACAGAGCCGACAGAAGAGCTATGCTTATGCTCATCGTAGACCTTTGGAGTTTATGGTCGGGGATCATGTCTTCTTAAAAGTGATACCGATGTGTGGGGTGATGCACTTCGGTGTTAAGGGCAAACTGAGTCCAAGGTTTGTTGGCCCCTTTGAAATACTGGAACGAGTGGCAGTTGTGACATACCGGATTGTATTACCTTCCGCCTTGGCTGAAGTGCACGATGTCTTCCATGTCTCTCAACTTCAAAAGTATGTGCATGATCTGAGTCATGTGGTTAGATTCGAACAATTGAAACTGCGCACGGATTATCTAATGGAGCACGCCCTGCCTTTTGAGTTTTCTTTTTGTAATGCAAATCAAGTAGCCAAGAGGCGCATCAAATGTAAACTCTATGTAAATTACTCTGAATTATCAATAAAAATTATGTTTTTTTCCTATACTTGTGTTCAACTATCTGTGAATGTGTTTTCTAATTTGTGTTTTAAAGTAGGTTTTTATCACTGCACGTTCTTGCCCTGTGCGAGCGCAACTCCAGGCTCGCACGACATCATGTCCCAGCTAGGACGATCGGTTCCGTAAATGATCCAGCGAGGACGATTGACCCTTTCGGGATCTGGGGCGTGACAGTACTATGTCGGGATCATGTCAAGGGAATCATGTAAGGAATAGTGCATATAAGTAAAATGACATACACGATAATAGACATGAGTGCACCACGACGGGTCACCGTCAGGCAAGCAAGACAAAATAAGACGACAATAAATGAACTCCATCCAACAATCACGGCCAAGCAAGAAGTACGGCTTGATACGTTAGCTAACTAGGGTTATCACAATACCTAATTACTAACAAATTAATTTAGGATTTACATACGGTCGCATGCCTTACAGACCGTCCAAGCTACCCCAAACGTAGGACAACAGTAAAGTAAATACTAGTGGATACACTATCCAAGGAGAGATGTTCACCTAAAGCCAAGCCACACAAAGGTGAACCTGAGTAAGTCAATTCAGTATGCCCCACACTATGGTGAGCGGGAAATGTGCACTACTCGACATCATGCTACAAGTCCATCTATCAGCAAAATGTTGCCAGGGCACGGGACTGCATACAACCAGGAGATCCTCCCCTAATGCTCTAATCATTAAAGCTAGTTATTAATCTTAGCAGTTTGTTTCAGGATTCCAGGTGTGGCATTTCGCATAATCCATCCTAGACATGATGCTCCCCACAGAGATGAACTAGACAAGACAATATTTTGACAAGCACAAGACAATACGAAAATACAACCAAACGGTTATAGTTATGACGAACGTGCACTATAACAAGCCACAACAAGTAATATACGAAACAAATGTATAATGGGTAGGAGGTCCAAACTATACCTGGATTGGTACGAGACAGAAGTATAATGGGTAGGTGTCCCCAAAGCTATACATGACAGGTGTATAATGGATAAGTGACCCCAAAACTATACATGATGTCAAGCCAAGACCGGTACAATCAATGAACGAGAGTGCACCACGACGGGTCACTATCGGGACTGGTACTGGTCATGTGTATAATGGAGGACAAGTGTCCCCAAACTATACGCAAGCCGAGACGAGGGTATAATAGGTAGGCGCCACAAAATATACATGGAGCCGGGACATGTCTGGATAAATGTATAATTGGTAGGTGTCCCCAAAACTATACATGGCAGGTGTATATTGGGTATGTGGCCCCAAACTATACAAAATGTCAGGTCGGGTCGGGTAAACACAATAGACAAGTAGAGCCAAAAAATAGTACAAGAAAATAATACATGTAATATGCGCAAAAGGGCCAAACGAAAAGTACAATGAAAAAAATAAACACATGCAAAAGAGTACACGACCGGTATACCGTCAGTATGCCGTCCAGGGAAATTCTAGGAAGACAGGAAGAACAAGTCAGGGGAATCAGTATACCATCGGTATACTCCACTACACCGGCAGTATGCCGGTCTAGAGATAGCAAAAATACAGCAAGTTTTGGATTCCAACAAATCGGTATACCGTCGCTATGCCGGTCCAGGTCACAACATGTTCTAGAATTCTAAGTCGGGCCAAATCGGTATACCATCGATATACACCAGTATACCGTCGGTATGTCGATTCCCATAGGAAATTCTAGGAAAGTCAAATCAAGACGGGTATTTCGGAACCGAAATCACATTCCGAAACTTAACAGAAACTAGTCTAGCAAGATGTCAAGTCTAATGGTAAGTCCCATTTAACATATATAATAAGTTTAATAGCAATCACTCCGGTTATCGTGTTCGACACCGAGTTACCTAACCAGTAAATATCAGGGTTTGTACCAAAAATATCGAAACAAGCTCAAAATCAATTTCTGAAACTAGCCCATGATAAAAAATCACTAGAGAAACATATTTCACAAAACCACTAGCATACAATTCTAAGCATAAACCACCAAGAAAAATAGAAAACTACAGTAAAGTAAAGTCGTTCAATATTTTGGCAAGATGTACTTGCCTCAAGTCAAGCTCACAGCCTTAACCTTCGACTCCACCACCAATAGGGGTTCAGAAACCACACTCTTAGGCCTCAAGACAAAGCTCCTAGTCCCCGCGAAAAATGGAGAGGAAATGAAGAAATGAAGAAAAAAAGAAAAGATAGAGGAGAGAGAAAATCAACTCATATATATATAAGAGGTGATTTAATCGTGACCGTCCGATCCGCCTCGTCTGCGATCCAAGTCACGAGATTAAATCAATCTCGATCACACAAAACAAAACAAAGAAACCAATGGATAATAGAAAGTAGAAAGTATCGAATACTATTCACGAAAAATCTCATAAAAATATCTCAAAAGTAAAATAAATATATATTGAATTGTATGCCGCCGGTGTGCCGGAGTATACTGCCGGTATGCTGGTCGGGTAGTAAAGTTTCAAATTTGAGAAAATTTCGAGATTCCACGAGATCCAATAAAACACAATACATAAAATAAAATATGTATCCATATACCAATACAGATACTGTGAGACGGGTCTCACATGTGTATCCTTAAAAATGTACTAAATGTTGTACACATAACATTTTAAACTCGTATTTTCTACTTTGTGAAGTGTTCAAACTAATTATACATGTTCTAATATTTTATAAATTCGCTTGAAAATTTTGAAGGCATTATTATACAATTAAATTAACAATATGACAAGCACATCTTATGTGAACAAATTGTCCTTCTAATATAGACATAAATTGAGATTTTAAAAGATTGATACAATAAATATTATTACTAACATTAAAATAGTTTTTAAAAATTGCCATTATGAATATCATATTTGTAATATAGTTCGGTCAATTGCAGATTTAGTATGTGAAAACTCGGAGGATCTCAGGAAAAAATAGTCTATGTAAAGCCTGTTTCATATCTAAATAATGTCCCACGATTTAAAAAAAAAGATAATTTTTTTTACTAGTAGATATATCATAAGTTTAAAAATACTAATGTTTAAAAAAAAATCCAAATGTTTTAACATCTTATGCTCTAGTTAATATAAAAAAAAATTTAGTGTAGTACTTGTATAGTCATAATATAATTCACTGTCACCAAATGTAAAATTTTGTATATCATAAATAATATCTTTCATTAAATTAATTTTGTTATGGACAACTGAATAAGTAAAGTTTTCTATTAAAGATCCTTGAAAACTGGTGCTTAACCGTGTTTGTCTAGCATTAACTGTGTCATTGTCATAACTTTCACAATGTCTCTTCAAAGTTTCCATGTTGCCACTTTTACCATTTATTTTTTATTTTTTGCATTTCTTGCATTGTGCATCTCTAGGAATTGACTTTTGGTTTTGGGATCTAAGACTTCATTTTACTCTTTACATGTGAAAAATAATTTAATATAATAGTCCCTAACATCGATCTTTTATTAGTTGAAATAGTACTATTATTACTTCTAAATTTTGGCGGTGATTGTAAGTGCTTGTTCATTTAATAAATGGTTATTAGCATAATAATTAGTATCAAAGTTACTGTAAACATTGTAACTATGTTTTGAAAATATTTGTATAATATTGGTTAGAATCAGTAGCATCATTAGGATCCATACTATATTATTTAAAAATAATCAATTTTCAATATAAAAATTAACTACTTTTATAATAAATTTTTTTTTTACTTTAACGTCATGTAACGTCCCGCAACCGCACGGTGCGTTACGCTGAGTCGGATTGAATGAGTCAATAGTTGGTTACATTTTGATTTGTTGGATTTGGGAACAAGCATTGATTTGAGTTGGTTTCATGTGCAGATCGCTAGCGGAGTTCCATGGAAAACATGTGTTCGTTCAGAGCAGTACTGAGATAGCTGGATTGAAGCGATAATGTCGTCTTCCTTAGTCCGATCGGTCGGATGATTTGGAGAGCACAGCCTGCTCGCACGGTCATACCAGTTGAGTAGATCATGCTTTGCATCGTACCATGGGTTCAAAGGATCAGCCGTATCGGTAGGACATGATGCTTAACGGAATCAAACTTGTTGAGTGGGCTCTGTCCCTTCTCCTCTACTCCTTCATGCCTAATAATATGGAAAATACGTAAAGGCTTGAACACTTGGACTGGGACTTGAAAATCACTACACTGAGGCGTGCATATAGTGTACGTCGTTTGCTTGGATAGGTTTGTGGCTTGAATTGATTTTCGCGTTGGATAATTGGAGCTAGAGCTGGATTACATTTGTGGCAGTTGGAGAAGCAGTTGGAATATCTTGGTTGGGACATTGAGAATTCGGGCGAGCGAGCGTGCATCTGTGCACGAGTATCACTTTGACGCTTTGTCAAGCAAAGCGTGCAGTTGTGGTTCGAAACCGAACAACTGCATCGGCGAGGGCATTTTGCCATTGTTGGGGCATTGTGCCATGTGATTGTTCTGAGCGAGGGGTGTTGCACCAATTGGAAATACTGTGTCGAGAAGCGGCATTGTGCCTATGGAAATAACTTGAGATTTGTGCCTTGGGCTATATGTTGGAGAATGTTATGGATATTTGGTTATGGATTTTGGTTGGATTTTGGTTGGATGAGTCTAAGATCGCTTGGTGGGACGAGAATGTTCGATCCTCTCGTCATACCTACTTGGTGTCTGCATGTCACGGACAACCTGTGTTGCACGGGATTTGGTCTCCTCGAACGGGAAGGCTCCGGGACACCGGAACCGTTCGGCCATAGGGGAGACAAATTGGTAACGTGCCTCGGGTACGGTGCCGACGGTTTAATACTATTCAGACGGGCTCGCTACTTAGCGCTGTTTCGAGTAGAACTGCACTTGATCAGTCCGATCAAAGTCCTTTATGGCTTGGCCAGTGACTTCATATAGATAAGAGTTGCTTTGCTTTGCTTTACTTTGGTTTGATTTGTGCTTTTCGCGTAGGCGACGACCACCTTGCCTCGGTAAGAGTGCATATCGAGATTGGATTGTGGTTTGGATTGATGATAGATATTGAGGCTTGGAAATGGTTCGATAGGTTCTCGAGTTGCTTGGGTTTGAGTAGGATGTGTTGCATGCTAGTTTCCTTCGAGTTGGTTATATATTGCTTGTCGTTTGGCTTGAGTTGAATGCTTGCATGCTTAATCTGCTTTACAGCTTTCCTTAACATGTCATACCCTATGCCATGGAACAAATATAGGATTCAACTAGAAAGATCACCATTTAACTGTTTGCATTCACTATTTTACTTAGTGTCGACTTAGACGAGTGGGTTACCCCGCTCACCAGTACGACTGTGTACTGACCCACGTTTGTGGACATTATTTCAGGTACGCAGGTGTAGTGGCGCTGCTTGGATATACGAGACATAATGTATGAACGGTAAGTAGTGGACTAGAGAAAAGAGCAAGATTATTACATCGCCTTTGTGGCATTCATTTGGACCCTATCGAGAGCTTCTTTGCGTATACTCTGGTGTGTGCTTAGTACACAATACTTGACTTTCACTGCAACTTTGTCGTTTCGATGATAACTTTGGTGTTTGACAACATCGCCATGTACGAACGTAACTCCAGGCTCGTACGGCATCACGTTCCGATGGGAACGATTGTCATGCGGGAGCGCTGCAACGTGGTAATTCACGTTCAGCGGGGATCATTGAGCTTGCGGAAGATTGGGACGTGACACCTCAACTTAATTTTCTCAAAAGTCGGATATAGAATTGTTTCGGCATGATAATTGTCGATTACGTTGAAGCCTAAAAAAAGTTCGAACTATACGAGATTGCTTGTAAGGTTAAAAGAGAGAATATATATATATATATATATATATATATATTTGGATAAATGAAATTTTTTTTTATAATTTTTTTGGTCCTAAATGACCACCAATACGCTTTGAATATAACTGTCATTTTCAGCAAAATCACCCAAATAATCCTTATTAAGAATATTTTGCTTAAAAAAAACCCTAAAACAGTAATATAGTTGTTTGGGTGGAGAAGATTGACCACAATACCCCCAACGTTTATCTAGCTGTCAATAGAAGGTATGACCGTAAAACACCCCCTCTCAACCCCAACAAAAAAAAAGAAAAAAAAGAAATGGTGGGTCGGGAGGAAATGACAATTTTTTTTGGGTAGTAGGTGTCCGGCTCGAACAGTTGGGGAGCCGGGCCGGTCGGAGCATGGACATTAAACTCAGTCCGAAATTGGATTTGAGTGGACTGAACCAGCCCAGCCAAAATTTGATCGGACCGGACTATACCAGGTTCTGAACTGTCAGGTCCAATACTCACCTTGATCCATAACCCATAAAATGGAGATATGCCAAATATTTTAAAGAGAACCATTTACCGGAGGACCAACTGCTTCAAGAAGAATTTGTACTCCAGAATGCTACATATTACATAACTCCCAAGTATAAATAACAGACCACCTACAGTTCAAACAATAGCAGACAAAAATCTAATTACGGTTGCTATAACCTTGGTTTTCCTCCCAGCTGAATGAACATGCGTCACTCTAAACCTACCCTTCAAAGTTCAAACAAAAGAAATACAAAGTGCCAGACGTAAAAACAAATTACAGTTGAAATTGACTCCCACTTCCTTGCCATCCTTGGCATTGTTTCCTTGAAAATATCTTTGTAATTTCCTGGCGTTTGATGGACAACAATTTTTCCCCGCATTCATACGATTACGGGGCTTTATAAAGGACCAACAATCATTATAGAAAAAATGGAGTGAATATGCATCAAAGGTTTTGTTAACATGTGCTATGTGCCAAAAAGCATATGTTAACACATTAATAAATGTATAATTTGTACTAAAATAGGCACATGTTAACACATTGACAAATGTATAATTGTATTAAAATTTCTACCATCACAATTATCGATACACATTTTACATTTATCAATATACATTTTCAATGAAAGGTACATTGATAAATGTGTCATTACAAATACCAATATAAAATATACATTTATCAATGTATTAACATGTGCCAACAAAACCCATACGCAATGCAAGTATGATGCCAAATTACATAACTGATTTATGGCCTCCGGATGACGTGGCCGGCTTTGATTGGAGAGGGGAGGGGGGCAAATTTTTTGGGAGTGGGCCTCAATGCTAGCAGGGGGGCTGTGGGTTTGACATGTGGTTGGGGGCCAAGGGGAGGGGGCCATTAAGTGTTTTCGGCCAAATTATTCTCTCTACAAGCTATTTGAATAAAAGGTTGATCACCATTAATTAAAGTCATAAAGGACTTGAGAATCAGCATGAAAGCATGATTGGTCCATAACCAAAACTTTCTTCAAAATTAGCAGAAACAGACGTCTAGAGTAAAATGCCTACAGCGATAGACACTACAAAAAACAGTCCACTGCAATGAAAAGAATGCCTCTAGAAAAACGCTCTAAGTAGTCCAGAAACAAACTAGCAAGAAATTTTAGATACTCAAGCGTCCAGCAGTTAGACGATGGCATTCGCTGCACTGGCTATCCTTGGCCACAGATCAGCACACTCCTTTCCGATTGGCCCTGTGATAGCAGATCCTGCACCCAGAAGTCAGAAAACTTATCAAGCTCATGCCATCTAGCACATTCCAAGAGTTGATACATTAAGCAACTCCCATTGTAAAGTCATTTCACACTTCTCAAAATGAGTGCCTGCTTCAATAGGTAAAATGAATGTGAGGGCGTTGGCTAGTTTTGATTGCTTAATTTCTTTTTTACATAATTCTGATATTGTTCTAATTTCTAAATCCTTTCTAATGCTTTCTTTCAATTTAGGATTTGTGTCTCATATAATAGTTGAAATTAGGGTTTAGGTCTCCAAATTGTCCAACGTTAGTGTTTGGATCTTAAAATCACTGTTCACGTAGACCGGTGAACAGTAATTTTAAGACCGGAACACTAATACCGGACAATTTGGAGACCAAAACCCTAATTTCTACTATTATATGAGACCCTATTACTAAATAACCCATTTTTATTACTACGTACATGTCAGAAACATATTAAACCTTAAAGCACAAAATTGTAGATCGAGATAATTATTGAACACAAACAATTATACATCGAGCTGCCTTCAGGGCAGCACAAAAATATTTTATTCCTCTCGAAGCTGAAAGGAGAGGGTCAAAATAATAATTTGATTGATGCATGACTTAATCGCAGCAATAATAGGAAGAAATAAAATACGGACACTAGGGAAAAAATAGTAATAATAAGATGCTCAGATTCTCAACGGACAATTCCATCAATCGAACTGATGAAAATAACGAACTATGCTAGCGTCATAAAATAATCAGTGCGCTTCAATTTTTTTTACCATATATTCAACAGAATATTTACTAGGTTTTCCTAGTCCTAACTGAAGCAGAGCAACACAAAATATTAAAAACCAAATGCTGCAAGCATACAATTCACCAGAACAAAATGCATTGCAGTAGTTAGACAATGCACTGAAGTAGCCACATCATTTGAGAACCAGCCAGTGCATGCGGTCTTAACGAACTGAATCCAATATAATCTATACTAATATGAAAGTTGCAGCTGAAACGGCAATAAACATTGAGCATACAATATTAGTTCAGACTTCAGAGTTCATAATGTTTAGCCACATTAGTACACATATCATTACCACTTGCTGGTCCAACTAATCAGCACCAATGTCAAAAGAGAATAAATAGAACTTTTTGTAACTAAGAAACTATTCTCTTGATTTACTCCCAACTTAGTGGGCTCATAACCACATCTAATTATTAGGTTAAAATTGCCAAACCAGATGAAAAGGAAAACAACAAAAGATAGTTTAATTAACGTAGCATTATAAGGTGGAAAGTATTTGCAGAATAATTCCAAATTGCCATATTTGGCTACTGTAAGCCTGTTGCATGTAAATTTACTAATACTGTAATGCATCTGACATTTCATAAATGATGGTCAAATTAATTCAAATTTTCCTTCATTCTTCAACCTAAAATTAACTTCTGAAAGTAGCGTGTGCATAGTTCAGAACTTCAGGAGAGTTAATATCTAATTGCTTACTTGGAGAAAGCTGCTCGATTCTTGGGCCAATCCAGGGCAACTTATACGATTAAACCAATAGGGACTTGTATGTTATATTAAGATACCTAGAAGTAGAACATAGGTTTTGGGGGTATCTGTAAAACCTAATTCAGTTGATAAAAGAAGACTTGGCAAATTCAAGTAATACGGACTCTGGCATTGTTAATTATATATGGTCAATACCTATCCTACAACTCCAACAGAAATTGCAGTTTAATGAAAGCTCAAACTTCAATATAATCAGATATGAGATAATCTTATCTGCTATATCTTGCATGCTATATTACATGAGTATCAATGTTCAATTAAATTATTTCACCAATATCTGTAACCGTGCCAGACAGATCAACAATAAAGGGGGTAAACTACATATAAAATAGAAGTATGTTTTTAATTTACATGAAAATCACTTAATTTGTTATAGCTGGACTTACCCTTCATTTCTCCCTTAGGATTCACAATGACTCCTGCATTATCTGCACAATCAACATAGAAATTGAAATATGTCAGATAGTTGGATAATGCAACAAGGCTATGATGAAGCAAATACTATTGAAGTTATCCTTTTGACAAGAGGATGATATGGCCACAACAATGCGAGAATATAACCTATGTATAGGTGTCCAACACGTTCAAAATTGATCAGCACAACATAACTGGAAATTTTGATGAACAAAAGATACAACCACATTGGGGTAACAAAATTAAAAAGTCAAAGGTCCCCACATGATACGCATAATCTTCGAAGGCAACACAACCAACTTGGCATTTTTTTGTCTTGAGTGAATCAAGTAAACTACTTTACCATCATCTACCACAAGCCTCTCCTAATGCAGAGAAACAAACATCACGCTGTCTAATATTAACCCATCTATATATGCTTCAACCCTGTACTAACTGCTCAGTCTTTAATGCATTAACATGGAGAGACTTGAGGAATATCATGGCTAGTACATTCAAACACTACTGTGCTTGGTAGGAGAATGATAATATAAACTATTATACTGTTAACTCACATTACATCGCTTTCAAACTCTAAAAAATCACACTGAGAGGGCAATATATAAAAATATAATCAGCGATACACAAGTTCTGCTCCTGCATACAAAATGCATCTTACCCGCAGTTTGTGTACTTCAAGTATGCTAAAGAGTTCACCTGACACTTCATTTGTAGCATTGCAAGGTGGTAGTGTTATGCTAGAAAAGAAGTTAGTTTTGATGAACAGTTTATTTGAAATGCATTTAAATTGTTTCAGCATTAATAATAGCTACTTGAGTGCATTTGAAACATGATGCCTTCAAATAGTACTGTGTTTCAGTCAGTAGGCTGTCTAATGATTGATTTAAAGTTGATAGTAACTGTCAAAGTCGTAGATGTTGTCCAATAAACAAGAAGTTAACCTTCACAGCAGAAAATTAATAATTTCAAATCGAATTTGTAAAAAATAATAATCTACTAAATAGTCAAACAACCATACAAAGTCGTGAATAACATTTCAACGCATCCCTCTTGATCCTTTGGCAAGTTAAAGTTAGATACCAAAGTCCATAATTCAGGACCCAGTCCCTACTGGATTCACTAAGATTTCTCTTTAAATCCAATAAAGTTAACCAGTACAAAAAGCAGGCCTCTTGGCAGTCATTTTACTCAAACCCGTGTGTGTGTGTGTGTGTAGGATATGTTCTAATTTGATGATTCTAAGTTTATAACCATTAAAGCTATCATTTATATAACAAATTAAGCAACTATTATCTCAGGCAATAGCAAAGATACTTCTTGCATCTGAGACGTGCTTGGAAAACTAGTAAAATAATATCACTCTGGAAATATATGACACTAGGAGTTAGTGGCTCATCCAGAATAACATAAATGACTACTAACAAACAGATAGTAGAATAGTGACTGCAACATATAAGTCATGGTGTTGTGACAAAGTGTTCATTTTGCAGTAGGATAAAATCATTCAAGGAGATGATGGGCATTAACAATATAAAGTCCAATGTAAAGATTTCAAAGGTTAAGAGGCATTGACATAATTTCTCATCAAATTAGCAATAAAACAGCTAGAACTACTGCCTTGTTATATAATAATAATAATGATGAAACGGTAAATTATGCATTCAAATTGAAAATTTGATGACCATCTTCATAACAGAAATGTAAACCAAACAATTGTATTAGCAAAGAAATATGAACCATCTGAGCATAAATTCATAACAGAAATCTAAAAATATTAGTAAAGAACCTAAGCAAACAGATGCAGATTTGATGAGTGTCTTTACCCTCGAAGTACATATAAACCCCATCCTTTCGGCGAAAGGGCTTGCGCTGCCTCACTATAACAGCAGGCATCACCTTCTTCCTCAGATCAGGCTTTCCTTTCTTGACGGTGGCCATGACCATGTCGCCGACGCAAGCAGAAGGAAGCCGGTTGAGCCGGCCCTTGATCCCCTTCACTGAGATGATATAAAGGTTCTTAGCCCCGGTGTTATCGGCACAGTTCACAGTCGCTGCCACCGGCAGACCCAGCGACATTCGGAACTTATTTCCGGCCGATCCTCCACGCCCTAAATTACATTATTTAAACTAATTAGCCTCACTTTTCCACCTACTCAAAAATTTGGGATCCAATCTCATAACCACAAAGTGCCTGAAAAAATATATTATACATTCAAAAGTCCCTCAAATGACTAACATATCAAGAATAATTTGCATTTCTTATGATCTGAGAAGGGAGTTCCTAAGCAGATTACAAGATTCAGAGGACTTAAGTTAAATCTGTATATATATGATGGACTGAAGTAATTTTCTGCTTAATTTCACTATAATAATCTGTCCGATATATCAAATTATAACTTCCAACCAACATTTCTAATAGCAATTTCATGGATATAGAAAGCAAATCGATGATAAAAGAGTAATTAAACCCTAATCTAAAATATGTAACTAAAACAAAGAATAAACCCAATATATCTCCACAGAAGAAGATTAAAATGCCAAACATTGTAGATTTGGAGTGAAGTAATTTTTTCTTAATTTCACCATAATAATCTGTTCGATGTATCAAATTATAGCTTCCAAACAACATTTATAAGCAATTTTGTGGATACAATAAACAAATCGCCGATAAAAATGTAACAAAACCCCAATCTAAAATATGTAACTAGATCAAAGCATAAGCCCAAGATTTCTCCATTGACGAACATACTCCTTGTAGATTTGATGGACAGAATCAATTTCACTATAAGTTGTTCAATATATCAAATTATAGCTTTCGAACAACATTTCGAATAGCAATTTCGTGGGCATAATAAACAAATCACAGATAAAAGTGTAATGAAACCCTAATCTAGAATATGTAACTAAATCAAAACATAAATCCCAGATTTCCCATGGACGAATATTCAAAACCCTAATATTTGTAGATTTGATGGGATGAAGTAATTTTCTGCTTAATTTTGTCAAAATTTGTTCATTTTGTCAAATTTAGCTTCCAAACAACATTTCTAAGAAGAATTTCATGGACGTAATAAGAAAATCGACCATAAAAAGTGTAACAAAACCCTAACTTAGAATCCATAACTAGATCGAAGCATAAACCCTAGATTTCTCCATGGACAGATTCAAAACCCTGAACCGGAATGAAAAAAGTAACCATAGATCTACCAAATTTGGGATTTCTTAAAAACCAATAGGAAAGAGATGAAGAGAGTACCTCGCTTCGACATCTTGGAAAAAGCTCGATCGGCAGCAGCAGTAGTGACGGCTTTCTTCTTTATAAATTGTCGGGCCAAATTCGAAATTACAGTCCTATCCTTCTTACATGCCACCAGACCTATCAATTGGGCCAGGCCGGTCCAACCCAACCCAATCCAACTCAACACAAGTTCGGTCCGAAAAATTGGTCCAGTGTCGGTCCGACCCATTTGATCATGGGTCCGGATTAGTCCGGCCCAATATACTAGGTTGTGCCGGATTACATACATCGGCCAATAAGATAGGTTCGGACCGGCCTGATCCGAAGTCCAGATACAACACGGCCCGAGACTCAGCCCGGGCCAACCCGACCCACACAAAAAAGTAAATTACAGTGAGTTACAGGGCAGTAAAATAATTAATAATATAAGCCCAACTGCTCATATTTGACCAGAATAGATAATTCTTAGAGATGATTTGGCATTTCCAAGTACTAAAACCCTTCCGAGTAAGCTAAGAACATCTCCAACCCTATTGTCTTGTTTTGTGTTATGATTCTTATATAGCATGAGGTACAAGACAATATCTTTCCTATGTGGCAAGATTATATTCACGCAAGATAATGAGATAAAAATATGTTCTCCAATACAAAAATATTAAAAAGATAATAAAATTACTTTTTTTTCAACTTCCAAGACAATTTTTTCACTTCTTCCTTTTTTTTTATAAATATTTTTATTAATAATTGTTTATGTGAAAGTAAAATATTGTGAAGTTCATTGTCTAGATTTAGACAACAAATTTTATATTGTTTTTGGCATATCGTTGCTATGTCAACTTCAAAATTTATTTTACATTTACATTAAAAATAAAAATTTAAATAAAAAATTGTGATTCCTATGTGACAACTATTTTTTTCAAACTGACAAGTAGATGCTCCTTAAGTACTGTGCCTAATCCCAACTTGCATGGTACCAACATGGCATGAGCTAAAGAGCAATTTAAGCTCATGGAATTTGAGTACTACTGTAAACCCCCAGATTTTGCAAGAATTATTAAAATTGGATTTTTTTCGCAATTTTCTGGAATTTTCTGGGAATTTTCTGAAATTAAAATCAGGGTTTTGAATTATTACATGATTTTTAATTGATAATAAACAACATTAAAATATTATAAAAATAATATTTTTTGGTGTAAAATGAAAAACTGGACTTAGGGTAATTTTTCTGGAATTTATTGGACCTCAGACCTATTTTTAAATCCCTAAAAAACTATTTAATTATTTATTTATTTAATTAACTAATTATTATTATTATTATTATTCTTATTATTTTTTTATTTTTTTATTAATTTTCGGCCCATCCGGCCCAGCCCGGCCTGCGGCCCAACCCGCGGCCCGTCACCCTAACGGGTCGGGTCGGGTCGGGTCCGCCTGAACCCGACCAACACCCGCTAACCCGCCCCCTTTCTCCCCTCTGCCCGATTCTTCAGCCGACTCCGGCGCCGCACCGCCCGCCGCTCCGGCCGGCTCACCCCACGCCAGCACCGGCCACGACGACCTCCTCCCCGCCATTTCCGGCCATCTCCCCCTCTCCTCCGCCTTCCCCGGCTCCTCGACGCCTATATATTCTCCCCCCCCTCCCCCGTCGACCACCGGAAACCTAATCCTCCCCTCCGGCCACCTCGCCGTCCTCCTCCCCTCCAGCGCCCTGCCACCGCCTCCGGCGCCACCGCCCTGCCCGCAGCACCCCTCCGCCGAGGCCAGCCCCTCCCTCTTCTCCTCCTCCTCCCCGCTCGTCGACAGCCGCAGTAGCAGCCCGAAGCAACTCCGGCAACGGCGGCAGCCATCTCCGCCGCCTCAACTCCGCCTCCCAGCGCGCCTCCGCCTCTGGCCGGTCCCTCCCCACCGCGAGCCGCCCTGGCCAGCCTGAGCTCCGGCCGCCGCCTGAAATCCCTAACCCTAACCCTAATTTCCCAATTTACTGTGTCGGACACAGGACACAGTGTCCTGTGTCGTGTCGGACACGATTTTACCTGGTTTTTCGGTCCCGTTCAGGTGCGTGTATCTTCTTGCTCGTAGCTCTGTTTTCAATTCCGTAAATTGCGTTGGGAAGCCTGTATGACCCTCTCGGTGCCCGGATAAACCGCTCGGGGCATCGCGTCATGTGGTGATCGTACACCGCGATCCAAAAACAGGAAAAACCAGACCCTGTTTCACCCCGGAACTGAGTGCGCCCCGCCAAACGGGACGACTTGGTCGCGTGCGGTCTTCACAGATACGTGCGCGTCATCGATACGGACGTGTGAGTTTTCGCGGAAGCTGATTCGGGTGTGCGTGCACACCGAAATCAACGCGTATCCGCGGACATCGCCCCGTATCCGACTTTTCTGCAATTTGCCCTAACTTCTTGTACACTCATCGGATCGAGACGAAACTTACGCCATCGGACTCGTAGCGATACGCTGGTCCTGTGGGTCAAGTTTGGTTCGATTCTGAGAACGTTGACGAAATCGCGTGTCGTGGGCACCACAGGCCGCGCTCGACGGGCGATTTTGTGATCGGCTCATCGGAATCCAATTCTGGGAGTTCTGTTGGGTTCGTATCAGCGTTCCTGACCTGTTGACACTAAGTTTGGTGATTTTGGAGACCGTTGACCCGGACACGTTTTTTGGTGCAAAGCAGGCCCACCGGCGGACCCCGTTTTGACCCGAAACTGTCGTTTTTGCCCTTGTTTCCAAATTGGACCCAAGTACAGGCGTTTTTAGCTATTTGACATCTTCTGAGCGTGATGGTAATGTCTATTTCAGCTTCTGGGCTCATCTCTGGATATTTTCCCGAGGACAATTAATTGGATCCAAACAACAAGCAAGTACCTGCACTTCAAGTTTAATCTTTATATTGTGATAGTTAATTCCCTGCTCTACTAGTACCCTTGATGATTACACGTAGTGTTAGAATACTGGATTTCATGTCTTGGATACTGTATTTTATGTCTTGATTTTCATGTCGGGTGGGAGAATACTAGAAGGCATGTAGTTTACCTTTCCCCCTATCATGTTTAATAGCTGTTGGTGCGCGACTGTACCCTCAGCCGGATCTCGATAATTCATTGTTTAATAGCCGTCTATGACGGCCGAATTAGCCTTATAAACCCCTACATGCCAACTATGTATTCTAAAATAAACACAAGTTCACACAGATAGCTTCTGGTCTTGTTATTGTTCTTGCTGACTGTTGTAGTTTCATTTCCTGTCTCATTTATTTCCTGCTTTCTCATATTCCTATTTATAGCATTAACTCTGAGATAATGATGTTCTGTTATGCAGTTTCTTAACGTGATATTCAATATTTAATTGTCATAAATATTTAGTTTAATCTTGTTGTGCATTGTGTACTTTGCTCATTTCCTGACTGGATCCGTTGTTTTAGGCGATGATGAGGCCTTGTCCCTACCTATTATGACACTATGAGTTAGCAGGTGACCCATATGAGGAGCCAGTTCCTACCCAGGAGGCTACTTCTGCAGAGTAGTTAGCAGTAGCTGCTTATTTATTTCCTTTCAGCATAAACTCGGGTTTGTCCCCGATTTATCTTCTGGCTTGTATTAACTGTGGATTGGTTGTCACAGATTAAATGTTATGAAATCTTAGCATTCCTATTTCCTGTGATTATTCTTACATGTTCATTATTGTGGATGAGATAGGTACTTATTGACCCCAGAAATGACCTAGACAGCGTACTACCGCCGACACTGCGGCGTAGGCTGGACGTGCCCACGCACTCGTGCCCGAATAACCGGGTGCGGGTCGTGACACGTTTTTGTGGTGGCCCATGCAGGTCCAACGACTAAATTGTTCGGTTTCAACTCAGGGACCGAACAGGCCTGCAATAAAGCTAGGATAAGTTTATAGGATCTCATCCACTTGCTTGAATCATTTTTTGATATCTGTATCGTATTCGAACTAATATGAACTTGCATCTTGCCTTGATTCCTGTGCGCCTCTTATTGGTTATTTTGCATACAGGGAAATGGACCCACAAGCCAGCAACGAGGCTCATGCAGAAACACCACAAACCGTTGTGGTTACCCAAGAAGATGATGTGATACCAGTCGGTGAAGGCCAATCATCACAAGGCAGTCAAGCAAGTCAGCCTGCCTCAATAATCCATCAAGATGGCGTTCCACCCTCGACGCAGCCTATTCCACCGATGCCTTCCTTCCCACCGGGACCGCCTATGGACGAACAGCAGATGTTTCGCATGTTCTACATAATAATGCAAGCCTATCAGAAGGTTCAACAAGAAACTCAGCAAAACCAAGCGGAGAACTTCATCGACAGAATTAGCTCGGAGTCACGGAAGCCAAGCAGTTCAAATGCAATTACCTTCGACGAGGACGTTCTTACTGCAGCGCGACCTGTGGAGTGCACCACAAGGATCGAGTCCAGCCGGAAGCGGCCGTATGCGTCAGCACCAGACCAAGCACAACAGGAAAAAGCTGCAAAGCGACCACGGATGAGTCCAACTCAATGACAGAACCAACAAGCTCCCACTTGTGGCTATTGTCGAAAACAAGGTCACATTTGGCAGGATTGTAGAAAGAGGCTAGGTGCCTGTCTATATTGTGGATCAGCAGCACATCAAATGAAGGACTGCCCTGCTGCTCAAAGACGCACAACTGCACAAAAGTTCCAGTTCAGGCCAGGCCCCAGCAGCGCAGCAGAGGGCACCACCTCAAGAACACGGACAAGCTTACACGATGACCGTGGAGAACGTGCAGACTCTTAGAGCAGCTAATTCGCGTAAGTGATTTTTTTTAGCTGCCGTTTTCTAGTATTGTTTAGCTCGTGCCCATTGGTTCGTGACCTCAGCCCCAACCTAGTAAATTTTAAACTTGCTAATAACCTGGTATGCTTTTGTATTTGATAACTGTAGAATTTGTAGAATCTTTTGTTATTTTGCTTAATGTAGGTTGTTTGTGAACTTAAATAATTTGTACCTCCTTTCATCATCATCTAGTGCACTAAATTTTGATGTACTTGACTTATGCTGCTATTTTATAGCCTAGTTTTGCAAGCTTACTCTTTATCGAGCTTGTTCATGACAAGTGTATTATTGGGGAGGCCCACAATGATACATTTCAGAATCAGTGTATTACGGTCTGATCAACCATAGTGCGCTTGATTCGCCCTTCGAAATAATACCTTACGTGGATTGAGATGTATAGTTGACTAGTTGCCCTCTAGATATGTCCGAGCATATCGTATCGATTACATAACTGTATTAATACGAGCATGTGAATAGGAATTACCGAGATAGGATTCAATCCACAATCGCTTGACAATTCTCACCTTAATACTTTAAAACGCCTTGACCCCGATATTTCTTTTTTTATCACCCCACCCTTGAACTCTTTATTATTGATCTTCGTCTTCCCTTATTTCGGAAAGACGAAATCTCGTGCCTGGTATAAGTTAGTACATAGATAGTACTGGATATGCCACATAGGCCGATCACATACTTGAGGATTAACTTTCGTAATTGAGGACATATCATGATCGACGTTGAAGTTCGAGGATTGAATGACATAGGTAAACATATTAAGGAATATTTTTCTTAAGGTATATAGTCTTTTGTGATGAATGGGTAAACTCTAAGTTGGGTAGCAATGCATTTGTCAACTCGAGAGGAATGTCCTTTGGATCGTGACCGAGTAAGGTCAGGTTGGAAGAAGCAAGCCATTATAATTTTGAAAATTTAGATGAGTGACTAAAATGATTAATGAATTGATATCGAGGACCCAATAAGTTGTATCTTGGATACATGATTTAAATCTTGAATAATGAAAGTAAAATCGCCAATTTGAATTTAGGGGATATATGATTCAGACTTGAACATTGATGGACTACACTTAAATTATTTTTCAATTTGATGATTTGATCTAAGAATTAAAATTTGAAGGTTGGACTACCTAGTTAGAATATTGAGGATGTGAATGGAATTTAAAAGTTTGGAGCATACAAATGGGAATACTGTTGGACTCGAATCACTTCTAGAGGAATTATGATAGTTAGAATAGTAAGGCAAGGTCATAATCATGTGTAATCCTTGAAGATGTTATAAGGACTTACTCTAAAATCTGCCTGTGGGAAATTTAAGGAAGTAAGAAGTAATAACTCTAGGTTGAATCTTGATTGGAACAATAGACATCTTAACCATGAAATGATTGCAGTGGATATGATAGGGATTCTAATTATCGCAAGAAAATTGCGATTGATGTACATGAAGGATTAATAGAGTATGGCTTAATTTTAAATTTCGAGGACGAAATTTTTATAAGTTGGGTAGATTGTAAACCCCCAGATTTTGCAAGAATTATTAAAATTGGATTTTTTTCGCAATTTTCTGGAATTTTTTGGGAATTTTCTGAAATTAAAATCAGGGTTTTGAATTATTATATAATTTTTAATTGATAATAAACAACATTAAAATATTATAAAAATAATATTTTTGGATGTAAAATGAAAAACTGGACTTAGGATAATTTTTCTGGAATTTATTGGACCTCAGACCTATTTTTAAATCCCTAAAAAACTATTTAATTATTTATTTATTTAATTAACTAATTATTATTATTATTATTCTTATTATTTTTTTATTTTTTTATTAATTTTTGGCCCATCCGGCCCAGCCCGGCCTGCGGCCCAGCCCGCGGCCCGTCACCCTAACGGGTCGGGTCGGGTCCGCCTGAACCCGACCCGCACCCGCTAACCCGCCCCCTTTCTCCCCTCTGCCCGATTCTTCAGCCGACTCCGGCGCCGCACCGCCCGCCGCTCCGGCCGGCTCGCCCCACGCCAGCACCGGCCACGACGACCTCCTCCCCGCCATTTCCGGCCATCTCCCCCTCTCCTCCGCCTTCCCCGGCTCCTCGACGCCTATATATTCTCCCCCCCCCCGTCGACCACCGGAAACCTAATCCTCCCCTCCGGCCACCTCGCCGTCCTCCTCCCCTCCAGCGCCCTGCCACCGCCTCCGGCGCCACCGCCCTGCCCGCAGCACCCCTCCGCCGCGGCCAGCCCCTCCCTCTTCTCCTCCTCCTCCTCCCCGCTCGTCGACAGCCGCAGCAGCAGCCCGAAGCAACGGCGGCAGCCATCTCCGCCGCCTCAGCTCCGCCTCCCAGCGCGCCTCCGCCCCTGGCCGGCCCCTCCCCACCGCGAGCCGCCCTGGCCAGCCTGAGCTCCGGCCGCCGCCTGAAATCCCTAACCCTAACCCTAATTTCCCAATTCACTGTGTCGGACACAGGACACAGTGTCCTGTGTCGTGTCAGACACGATTTTACCTGGTTTTTCGGTCCCGTTCAGGTGCGTGTATCTTCTTGCTCGTAGCTCTGTTTTCAATTCCGTAAATTGCGTTGGGAAGCCTGTATGACCCTCTCGGTGCCCGGACAAACCGCTCGGGGCATCGCGTCCTGTGGTGATCGCACACCGCGATCCAAAAACAGGAAAAACCAGACCCTGTTTTACCCCGGAACTGAGTGCGCCCCGCCAAACGGGACGACTTGGTCGCGTGCGGTCTTCACAGATACGTGCGCGTCATCGATACGGACGTGTGAGTTTTCGCGGAAGCTGATTCGGGTGTGCGTGCACACCGGAATCAACGCGTATCCGCGAACATCGCCCGTATCCAACTTTTCTGCAATTCGTCCTAACTTCTTGTACACTCGTCGGATCGAGACGAAACTTGCGCCATCGGACTCGTAGCGATACGCTGGTCCTGTGGGTCAAGTTTGGTTCGATTCTGAGAACGTTGACGAAATCGCGTGTCGTGGGCCCCACAGGCCGCGCTCGACGGACGATTTTGTGATCGGCTCATCGGAATCCAATTCTGGGAGTTCCGTTGGGTTCGTATCAGCGTTCCTGACCTGTTGACACTAAGTTTGGTGATTTTGGAGACCGTTGACCCGGACACGTTTTTTGGTGCAAAGCGGGCCCACCGGCGGACTCCGTTTTGACCCGAAACTGCCGTTTTTGTCCTTGTCTCCAAATTGGACCCAAGTACAGACATTTTTAGCTATTTGACATCTTCTGAGCATGATGGTAATGTCTATTTCAGCTTCTGGGCTCATCTCTGAATATTTTCCCGAGGACAATTAATTGGATCCAAACAACAGGCAAGTACCTGCACTTCAAGTTTAATCTTTATATTGTGATAGTTAATTTCCTGCTCTACTAGTACCCTTGATGATTACACGTAGTGTTAGAATACTGGATTTCATGTCTTGGATACTGTATTTCATGTCTTGCTTTTCATGTCGGGTGGGAGAATACTAGAAGGCATGTAGTTTACCTTTCCCCCTATCGTGTTTAATAGCTGTTGGTGCGCGACTGTACCCTCAGCCGGATCTCGATTATTCATTGTTTAATAGCCGTCTATGACGGCCGGATTAGCCTTATAAACTCCTACATGCCAATTATGTATTCTAAAATAAACACAAGTTCACACAGATAGCTTCTGGTCTTGTTATAGTTCTTGCTGACTGTTGTAGTTTCATTTCCTGTCTCATTTATTTCCTGCTTTCTCATATTCCTGTTTATAGCATTAACTCTGAGATGATGATGTTCTGTTATGCAGTTTCTTAACGTGATATTCAATATTTAATTGTCATAAATATTTAGTTTAATCTTGTTGTGCATTGTGTACTTTGCTCATTTCCTGACTGGATCCGTTGTTTTAGGCGATGATGAGGCCTTGCCCCTACCTATTATGACACTATGAGTTAGCAGGTGACCCATATGAGGAGCCAGTTCCTACCCAGGAGGCTACTTCTGCAGAGTAGTTAGCAATAGCTGCTTATTTATTTCCTTTCAGCATAAACTCGGGTTTGTCCCCGATTTATCTTCTGGCTTGTATTAACTGTGGATTGGTTGTCACAGATTAAATGTTATGAAATCTTAGCATTCCTATTTCCTGTGATTATTCTTACATGTTCATTATTGTGGATGAGATAGGTACTTATTGACCCCAGAAATGACCTAGACAGCGTACTACCGCCGACACTGCGGCGTAGGCTGGACGTGCCCACGCACTCGTGCCCGAATAACCGGGTGCGGGTCGTGACAACTACTGCTGTTGTTTCCAACTTGTATGCAATTTAAGTATGCATGAGTTAAAGAACAATTTAAGCCCGTGCAATTTAAGTACTGCTGTTACCAACTTGTATGATACCAACTTGCACGAGCTAAAGGATTAATTTAAGCTCATACAATTTTTGGAGTGGGTTACATGGCTAAAATTATTTGTCTCAACTCAAGTCCAACCCGACCTGGCCCGTCTCAGTCCGAAGTCCACCGTATCGTGGATCATGTATCGAGTTTGACTTAACTTTTCACCCTTAGGTCCGGTCCGACCTGGTCCACTATAGTACATGGACCTGAGAGGTCCGGTCCGACCCACCCAAATTCGGACCGGCCCGACCCGTCCTGGCCCACTTGACAGCTCTACATGCCAAAAAACTGAGTTTGTCTAAAACTTAGGGGTGCAGTTCGGTCGGGTTGGATCGGACTTGACCTCAATTCGAGCCAACCAGATGAATCATAAGCCCGTGCTCAAGCTCGACCCGACCTCGGATTCAACATATGTAGTCCAAGACCAAGCTCGGAGGATCGGGTTCGGTCAGGTCCATCAGTTTTATCGGACCATAATATGATATTTGAAATAATTTTAAACAAAAGTAATATTAAACACATAATCAAATAGCAATCAAGTATCAATTATTAAAAAATACAAACTAAAATGAGATTTATGATAAGGAATTTATGAGTTTGGATGAAAAAATTTAGGATTTAAATTTTTTATTTAAGAAGTATGGAATATAAAAATATATATAAATTATATGCATATCGGATTTCGGATTCTTTGGATAATTCGACACAAGAATCTGAGCCAACCCGATTTTTGATCGGGTTCAAATATTTTAATCTAAATTCGAATTCAAATTCGAATATCTTCGACCATAATCCAATCCATTATCGAATTTAGTCCGTCCGAGTTGCACTCATACTAAAACTCCTCCTAGGTAAAAAGAAGAAGAAGTAAACTTCTTTATGATTTAGTTTAGTTTGTCAAATTTTAAAAAATAAATAGGTAATTCTTCTTTTGGATCACTAATTAAACTCTAAAGTAAATAAACAACATCATCCCTGCTATTTTCCCCTTCGGCATCTCATATGTAATTGTAAATATATAACATATTAGATTACTTAATATCATATAATCTTGTATCTAGTGAGAGAGAACGATTATAATTAATTGATATAAATATTTTAGACATATTATGAACAGTCACGATAAAGACGAATTTTTTTTCATGACATAAATAAGTACACTACAACAAGTCAATAGTTCAAGAGATATTGGTATTAAATAATAAGTGGTTTAAAAAAATAATTTATCAATGAGTGCTGCACGGGACAATATATCATGTACATATTTGGGACAAAAAGTAATAAAAGAAAACTCACATTATTATAATATTTAGGATATTTAATTACTAAAATTATTTTCTGTATTTCACACTTTTTTTATAAATTTGTTTTCAAAATTGTTTAACATTTATATCATCTAATAATAATTTCTTCTTCTTCTTAAATTTTATTTTTTGCTTTAGTGACACTTTTTGTTAGATAACATATATATTTGTCTGAAAAACAGAACTTCATTTGAATCAAGACAATTATCATTATGTTGGATAACTCCTATCGATCAATTCCAACCGTCATTTATCTTGAAATATTTTGCCTCCAAAGAAAAACCTATTTTATTATATAGATTATAATATATTTAATTATTATAATTTTTCATGCTTTAGTTGGCACGTCACTATGACACTCTTTCATAAATCGATTTTTGAATGATTTATCATTTTGTATCATCTAATAATTTTAAAAAAAATTATTGACCTACCATCAAATTTTTTTTATCGCATCATTTTCTGTTTTATCAAAATATTATTGTCAGTTATTTTCGATCATTTCTAAAGCTCTACTCTTATAATGAGACTTTAAAAAAGCTAAAAAAATGAGTCGTCTAAGACGTTTGTAAATACTAAAATATTTATTTAAAAAAATTAATATTATGTAAAAAAATTTGTTGAAAAAATTTAAATTTATTATAAATAACGTCATGGAGAATCAAACTTGAAAAAAAACGACCTCCCACCTTAAAGAAATGAGATAGAAAAGATGTTTGATTATAATTATATAATATTATGTAGTTAAACAATTAGTTAAATTTTATTTAAAATTTAAATTTAAATTACGTGAAGATATACGTAAAATTTAGACCGTTAGACTTTTAAAGATTTTTTATAAGAAATAAAATATATTCATAAAAAACTATAATTAAAATATATTAAAATATTTATAATAATATATTTAAAATTTATTTTACATGCAATGCAGCTGCATGTACTAGTTTTTATATAACTAAATCGAGCCAATGGTTTAAGTTTTAGTATGATTTATGTAATAATAATATTGGAACATACCCTCTGGCTGGACGGATGTTTCAGAATCAAACCACTAAAAAAATGTAGGAACAGTAGACCTAAATAACATACAACGAACACAGCGTGCACAAATTTCAGTACATATTATTAGACATCTAAAAAAAATATTGGAACACACCAGCCAAACCCGGCCCAATGTTACATCCACTGGAGGCTTCCACCATCTTCTCCTCCTTTCTCTACAAAAACCCCTTCTGCAAGAAATTCTCCAAAACCCACAAATTCTAAAAAAAAAAATCCCATAGTCCAAAGAATCACAAAAAATTTCGCCATGGCAACTCGAATCGCCGTCTCGAGAATCGCTCGCCGTCGCCGGTGCGCGCCCCTCGCCGTTGTCTCTCCTGCGTCCCGCCTAGCCGGCGTTTCGTCTCCGCTCTCCGTCGTCCGCAGAGGAGGGACGGGTGACTCGGTCGCCTCCGTCTCCGTCGGCAGGACGGCTCTCCTTTCCCGCCACCCGAGTTTCGGTACCTTCCTTTCCCGCCAGTTCCACTCCACGGCTCCTTCCCAGTCCAGCCACGGAGGCTATAGTCAGGTCCAATGCGGCTCCTTATTGCACATAATACATTATTATTATTATTATTATTATTATTATTATTATTATCATCAATTTGATATTAAACTGATGCAATTATAGTATTCTTTTGATTATACGACGGATAATAATGAAAACTTAGTGTAAAGATAGAATCTTTCATTACGTTGATTGAAGACTGTACCGTACTGTCATGTTGTAGTACCGGAATACGGAGACGGACATGGCCAGCTATCCCGTACAAGGTGAAATATATCGTACATCGATCGCGGCTGTATAAGACAAGAGGGTGCATGCTACAATCAAGTCTTCCAGGGTCAAGAACTTCAATGTCTCAATCATTCAAATAAGAAACAATAAGCATAGAACATATATGATAAATAAATAAGACGTCCAAATACTTTCTTAAAATATTCTGGAGACAAGCTGTGCAAAATAAGAAACTGGAAGAGTAATAAGAGTACATGACAATAATCAGCTGAAGTATGATTTAATACAATCATGTAAGGAGACTAATGTTCAGACGAGCCGGCTAACAGGTGCCGGTGGCCAAACGTCCAAAAGAAGTAAATGTACGATGATGAGCAAGGAAGACGAAACCCACTCGTTATCCTCTGCGACCATGTTCCTGGTACGCACCATGAATTAAAATTTTTTATGCTGGATCATCGGGTGCTGGCTCGAAACTTGGCCATGCAAAACCAGTGGGGTTAGACCCCAAATAGCAAGTACCACAAAGGAAACACGGAATGGAGAAACAAAAACCTAAGAAAAATATATAATAATACATAGGTTCAGTATCGTAACTTAGGTCCATGGCATATCCTAACGCAAAGGCCTAACCCTACAACCAAATAAGGATCAGGGTTGAACCATTACACTATGATAGTCCGTTTTTCTAGGCTACTAATCGAATAATACAATCACAACTAAGTTCCATTTTTTTATATCGGCCAATCACTTGTACAACTTGCTATTTGTGGAGTCTGAGGTTATCTCAGAAATAATGCATAATAGGTATCCTCAGATCACGTCAGTGCCGAACATGAGCTAATCGAACCAATAGATGAATAAAACAGGTATTCACGAGATGCACCAGTTCCCCGTAGGACCACTGCGCTAAAAATATGGTATTAGCGGTTTCAATGTTCCTATAGTGAAACAGTGACTCAGCATAATAATATGTCAAATACTGCACTCCACTAAGACGGATGATATACAGTATCTGTGGTGACCAGCCCACAGCGCACTTAGAATGATCTCTGTGGAAAGGTTCGTTGGCATGATCTCGGGATACCGTTCTTTTCAATGTTACTACAACTTTTAGTTACCTAATTAGTCCTATGTTGTGTTCGAAATCTCAAGACGTGGTCATATAAGAATTTTTCTTAAGATGTCGTACAATGTACTGGCACGCTAGAACGAATCCATGGAAGTCAAATCTGGATTCACCCGAGCGTGTATGCAACATTCAGTCAATTAATATCCTAGTCACGCTTTGGTAGTTGACTCGTTTATTATGTCCGTGCTGGAAAAATAATATATATTTATAATATCACGCGTTCAGGAATTTGGAGGTATTTTCGATGCACAACCCAAATATAATCACTTAACACGTGATATGATGTGTCGCACCTCGGCGCATATTAAATCATGGACAAAAATCAGGCAATAGTAGTATCAGCACGGATACAATATTCGAGTCCAATTAGCAATTATACATTAGGTCACAAAAGAATAAGAAAACATTCAATCAAACAATCAAGGCCGCATGGGTCTATAGGCCGCATATGAAGTCAGGACCGCGTGAGAAGTCCTGGCCGCATATGAAGTCAGGGTCGCATGAACCACTTGGCCGCATATGAAGTTAAGGCCGTATGAACCACTTGTCCACATATGGAGTCAAGGCTGCATGAACCACTTGGCCGCAAATAGAGTTTGGGCCGCATGCTCGTGGTTAAAGTCCACTCTTTGGGACAAGTGTTGAAGTGACGGACAATGAATGAAGTGTTAGTGAAGTGACATAAAGTGATTGATGTGACAAGTCATAAAGTGTGTCAGAGAGAAAAGACAAAAATCCTAGAAACATGTGCTACGGTTCGGAGTCATGCGTCCAAGGAAATGGTGACCGCATACTCAGCTTGCCGCATATGCCTGTTTGTCGCATATGTCACTCGGCCGCATATTGCTCTTTGGACTTAGCGAATTTCTCATTCGTTCAGCGAGTGAAAACATAAGGAGTTCAAGGATTAGTTCCAGAACACTTGTGTGATGCTGGTCAGTATGCGGCGAAAGCTCATGCCGCATAACCCTCTCAGGCCGCATAGCACTCTCAGTCGCATAACTCACTGGCCGCATGAAAACTTTGTCTTCTCCAAACAGCAGGTTCGGCCATGGCGAAAATTCAAAAAACTGAAATTTTGTTTTGTCCATAAAATTTTCATTTTAAGCCCAAATCGAGTGAACCAAAAGCCAAAACGCTTGAAATTGAAAGCTCTATCATGTAGCAAAAACTGGTTTTCAAAAATACATGTTTAATAGATCAAAACCAAGAAAAATTCACGAAACACATAAAATTCTAAGTTAGAAATGTATATTTACTCAAAATCACCCATCAAAACAGAAAACTCAAAGTTGTAAAAGTGCTTAGAAACACACAACAAACATAATGAACCAATAATATGGAGAATTTTTTCATTTCTTATGCAATGTGTACTTGCCTATGGAAAGGGGAGGGAACACACAAGAGAGAGAAAGAGAATGAAGTAATGAAAAGAGAGCAGGAAAGGTTGGGTTATATAGGGTAGGGTTGAGAGTTGAACCAAGAGTTCTCATGACTTGAACCAACCCACAAAATGAACCATGAACCAGGTTAAACTAAAGAATGGGTCTAGTCTCCATGCACATGCAACCATGCAAGAAATACGTTCCAAATACGTATATCTGAAACGGGGAGTGACACGTACGGCCACGATGATACTACACAACACGATTTTAGTATGTATCCTAGTGTACTTGGGAGTGTCCTGTCAATGTCGGATACACGGTGGCTCAACGCAATGCTGACACAAAAACAATTTTTAGAGTAATATGTGCCTTCTGGATTGTAGACTTCATGAAATTGAATTTCCCATTGTTTGATATGTAGAAGCTTTGTATAGGAAGATAGTATAATACTTCGTATAGTATTTGCATATAACCTGCACTTAACACCTTTCTATTTGTATCCGGTGAATAAGGCTATAATTTGCAAAATTGTGTTATTCACATTTTTTGTTATTAAGGGTTGCAATTTATGCAAGTCGTTTTTTAACATCTCACTCGAATTAGATCGTTTATCTTATCAAGCCGAGCTCAAGGCTAACTATGTGCTTGATTTTAAGAACGCCAACATTTACTCATACAGTTACAAGGGCTATGCCGAGCGGACACGAACATGGGTATAACATAAATTTTGGACGTACTTGTGTATTTTGGAGCCTCTTATGTTGTGTCCTATACGTGTCCAACACGACACGGGCATGAAATTGATTTCCGGAATGTTTGTGCTTTCTAGGTTCCAGATAACATGTTTGGTGAATTCAAGAAGTCATCTTTGATAAATCGACCATGTAGCATGCTGGATTTTGTTTACTTGCTCGTTTTCCTTTCAAATTGATCAACATATGCTTGAATACTCCTTCCATTTCCATTCGGGTCTGTTAAGGGCCATGTCCTCTATAACGCTAACAAAAACCATATCCTCTTTAAAACTTCAAACCATGTTTGTCTAGGCCTACCTCTAGTTCACAACTTGAGCTCCATCCTTTTTTTATAATATTTTTTTTATGGCCTTAGGAGTTGTTACTCTAGGAAAAATTATAAGCAATTGAAATATATAAATTTTGATTACTGTTTAAGGCGACTGTCAAAATTCATCAATGAGATGCTACTTTTGCTTCTTTATATTTATGTTAGGAACATCATTCCTTTCTGTCTTCATGTGCGATGGAAGTGAATACAATTCCCTATAAGGGGCATTCTAGTGTCATGAAACTCCCGCTTATCACAAGTCCGGGGAGGGTCAAGTATGTAGCCTTTCCTTATATATACAGAGGCTGTTGCCCATAGCAAGTCATTTTGTAATACCTCTTAGTTTAGATTCTTTCCTAGGCTAGGGGAAATAGGGGAAACCCTCCATGTTTGCCTAAGCTTAAACTGCATGACCACAAAGGTAGGTCAACCTGCATGCTAGCTGGTCTTCTATATTTTTAGCAAGACACTGCTCATAGCTACCTTGGCTGGGCACAGATGCGGAGTGTCGGCATCACATTGTCAAGGGGTCATACTCATAGAACTGCATTTATTACTTTTTCGAGCATTCTCATGCTTCATAATCATCACCATTCTATTGGCAGAAGGTGTGGATGGCGAAGATTTAGATCCATTCATGCAATTCTGATTAATAGTTTTAAAATTTTGGTATCTTATGTTACAAGGCTTTACTTTCTTTGTCCTGACTGTTTTGATGTCTATCCTTTATATATGTACTCATAATTCATGCATGTCCTAATTTATTTAAACTATGATATGGATCTTTCTAACAGATTAAGCAAGATGATTTCACAGAAATGGCATGGGAGGGGATTGTTCGTGCACTGGGTATAGCAGCAGAGAGCAATCAACAGATTGTAGAATCCGAGCATTTGATGAAAGCTCTTTTGGAGCAGAAGGATGGATTGGCCCGGAGAATATTCACCGAGGCTGGAATTGATAATACTTTGGTGTTGCAAACTACAGATCAATTTATTTCTAAGCAGCCCAAGGTACAAACTATCATTGTCATAAAATGTGGTGATAGTTGTTGGTTGCAAGGGGTTTCTAAAGTTTATATTTCCATTCGGTAGGTGACTGGAGATACTAGCGGTCCTGTGATGGGTTCAAGTATAGGGGGTCTTTTTGACACTGCAAAGAAACATAAAAAGGACCTGGGTGATGAATTTCTGTCAGTTGAGCACTTTTTGCTAGCACTTCACTCAGACAAGAGGTTCGGTCAGCAACTATTTAAGAGCATCCAACTTGATGAGAAGGCGCTCAAGGATGCTGTATTAGCTGTACGTGGAAACCAAAGAGTAACAGATCACAGTAAGATTCCTATTTCTTATATTAAAATAAATTATATTAATTCCCTCTTCTTCGCTAATTTCTTACATGTTTCATGCAATAAAACATGGTTACAAACTTACAAGTTTCATGCAATAAAATTATTTTGCTTAAGGTGGAGAGCATTATGAATGGTATGATATGATTCTCAGTTAGTCATGTGGCATATGGCTATGGTTTTTTTACGTAACATTCTATAGTACTGATAATATTTTACGTAAAAAATGCCAACGATAAAAGGGGGACATATATACATATGTTTATTATACAAATGCTACAAAAAATTGGCACCCCCCCCCCCCCCCCCCCCCCCCCCCCCCCCGACATATAGTTCATTCATCAATTGTTAAGATTTAAATCACTATTGTTCTGATAGCAAATCACATAAGTTGAGAAAATAAAAATCTCAGTCCTAATGATTATTATTCTGTGTTTCACTAGATTGCTTGCGATATTGATGCAATAACTTTGCTATCCAAGGGCTATAAATGTAATGGTTAGTTTATAATCTGGTCGTTTGTACACTACTTTATATGAGTAGCACAAAATCTGGCAGAAGTTTAAGAACTCTCTTTTGGATGAGATCTCCCAATTTCCTATCCCAGTTTCCACATCTCTTAGTTAGGAAAAAAGTATTATCATGCTCTCATGTGCTTTCTCATAGCTTGATTGGTTCCACTTAGATGATAGTTGTGTAAGAAAACATTTATGGTTCCAAAGTCACTAAAAATATGGCGTTCTCAAGGACTTGTGGAAGAATGCAGTTAACGCATATAGTATGGGATTAAACTTGTTCTGAAAAAAGTTTCTGTACAATGATATTTCTATATGGCTTTTGTTGCTATTGTAGAAAACATCTCAAGGGATTCACATTGTTATAACTTGTATCTGGAAGCAGTCACGTCTATGTCTATGTGATACAATCTAACGCCATAATTTTTTTAGGCTTCACTATCATTGTTAGGAGCCAATTACTACTTGCTACCAAATAGGCTGCCAACTCTTGCAGTACTAGTAAAAAGTGATTATTTTGGACCATTTGATTGATTCATTGTAATTTCTGAATTGTCCTGGTGAATAATTAATGATGCTCTGTTTTTTCTTATAGTGACCAGTAAATTCGCTGTACGCCACTGATTAGTAAAGTGATTGTATTACAATCTATGTCCCGAGCTAAGTTCGGATTTGATTACATCATCCTCTCTCCCCGGCTAGCCGGGCTTGAATCTCTGCACGTCGATCCTCGATATTTTGCACCTGATGCAGTCTTCCTCAATCCGCCATTTGGGCGGTCTCTATTGAACATTTTGCTCGGGCTTGACCGTCGGCATGACAATCCTCTAGTTGGGCATACCGCTCCTCTTCATTTATGTTTCTTGGCAATGTGAAAGAGACCCCTTATACTAGAACCCATCACAGGTCCACTAGTATCTCCAGTGACCTACCCAATGGAAATAGAAAGTTTAGAAACCCCTTTAATATTTAAGCGCATATTGCTCCCGAGAGATTGGAACCTCCAATCCGGTTTCATGGTTCTTATGTTTCCAGGACTTGACCACTTGACCCAATTCTTGTTGAGAGTTGGGTGTATACACGCACAATATAGTAATGCATCTTCATAAGTGAAGTGTAAACTAAGAATCTAAATTTCTTTCATTATAGTCATCAAATTATCAAATGAATTTGAATTTGTCCGAAAACTATATAGTTAAACAATAAAGAATAAGTTTGATTTCTTAAACAAAAGTACCAAAGCTATATTTTAAAAGATAGGGTCATCCAATTACTTGCACTAAAAAGTAGCTATGAAGTAAAAAACTATATAGTTATAAAATAAAGAAGTGCGTTTGATTTCTTGAACAAAAGTACGAAGCTGTATTTTAAAAGATAAGGTCCCAATAACTTGCACAAAAAAGTTCGCTATAAAGTACCAAAATTGTACCCACAAAGTATTTGAAATGAAAATGAAAATGAAAATATGAATAAATGTAATTTTGGGTATTTATGCAATAAGTACCTAAGAGTTCCTTGGTACAAGTACGCCTTCGTGATTGGCGTATCCGTGCTTCATAGGTAAAGCATTGAGCACAAAATCTTTGTACCTCTTTAGATTTAGGTTATGCGATCCTCTCATCATTGCTCGCGATTTAGGCCATTTTTGAAGTTCTGGATATTTTGAAGATTCTTGCTATAACTTGTTTGACCATTTCCTCTCTTTCAGGGTTATTAAATTTGAATTGAAGGATTTTTCTAACAAGTCTTTTTGGTAAACTATTAATAGACTCAATTTGAGAGACTAAACTTATGGAATGCTATTGTGCCTTCTTCTATCTTGTTTGCATATTTACTATATCCCAAGTTCTCATATGCCCCGTATACGTAGTTCTCTTTAAAGTACATTTTTTTCTTCTTCGAAAAGAGAACTATTACTTTGAAGTCCACATCTTCTGCATTGACTTCATCTTCATGCGTATAGCTTCTTTATCTGGATTCCTAGGCTTTTTGTTTTATTGACGGCTCAATCATTGTTCATTTACTTCAAATCCTGGGACAAAATCGTCAATGTACCTACTAGAAAACAGCACTAGTGCACACATTGAGACACCAAATATTGGTGACGACATCGTCAAAACCCTCAAAAGAAGAAAAATGAGACTGATCCTTTATCAGAAGTAATCTAAGCCCAGAAAAGTCAATTTGGTTTTTGCATTCACTAGAAAGAAAAAAAAAGTACTCACGGAGCGGTATAGGAAGGGCCTCTTACAAGAACACTGGGGAACAACCTATATTCACATGGAGTTGATTAATTATTAGTCAGACTCATGAGATCTACAAAGTTTTTCTTAATAAGCTGAAGTTTGAATAATTCTCCATACTTGTTAGAGTTATTTGTGGTATACTTCTATCGATATGTAACTTTCTTATTCATTGTTGGTATTCTTTTTACTGTAGATCCTGAAGGGAAATATCAAGCATTACAAAAATATGGAAATGACTTGACTGAGTTAGCAAGACGTGGCAAGCTGGATCCTGTTATAGGACGTGACGATGAAATAAGACGCTGCATTCAAATATTATCTAGAAGAACAAAAAATAATCCTGTTATTATCGGTGAGCCTGGTGTTGGGAAAACTGCTATTGCTGAAGGGTATGGCTTTTAAGGTTGATATTGTATACATTCTACTAGTTATGTTCTGCATGGGTGACTAGGTTTTTGGTAAAATATTCTACTAATTATGTTCTGCATGGGCGACTAGTTTATTGTTATTTACGACCTTGTCTATACGTAAAACATGTTTGGTTTAAATTATTATTTTTTTTTCTCTTCATTTGGGATTGTCATTTATTTTTCACTCTGAGATAACGTGTCATGGAGATTGAATACAATTCCCTATAACAAATTGTATCATCTTACATCTTCAGCTCGACACTTAATAGTCTAGGGGAACTTTGAGTCTTCTGAGTTGCATGAGCTTAAATTTGGTCTAGGAACTTAAATAGTCTAGGGACACTTCATAGTCTATGGGAACTTGGAGTCTTGGGATGGTCAAAAGGTAACCTACCTGTGAACTGGTTGTCTAGGTTTTGTGGCATGACCCTCCTTTATTGCCTAGGATTTTGGCATCAAAATAGAGGATGAACAGAAGGCCACGAAAACGTTATCAAATCTTTTATGGAGCTTCCTTACGCTTCATACAACATCATTCTAATGGGAGAAGGCTTTGATGAAGATCTTTGGTCTCATCGTTAGATACTATTATTTGTGTATGCTTACAGGATTTGGTGCCCATGTTCTTCCGTGTTTATGATTTTCTTACTCGAGATTCTTATTTGATCATATTTTTTGATTTTGTTTTGCAGACTAGCTCAGCGGATTGTACGGGGTGATGTTCCTGAACCTTTATTGAACAGGAAGGTTGTCACCTGTCAGATATTACTGTTTTCCCATGAATTTGTTGTTGTTTTTTCGTCGTTTCATGTATTGGTATCGTGCAATTATGAAGTAGAATATGGTCCCTCCATAACCCAACCTACATTGTTTTATTTATTTGGTGTTGTCATACTACAAAAACATAATTATTACTGGTAGAAGTTGACAATTGGCTACGTCTATCTACCTCGGCTCTTTTTTCGAAGAATAAACGGTGGGGTAATCTCCCCCATTTCATTAATGGTAATTAACGAAAGAAATACCAAAGTACAAGGAGCTAACTCCCGATGAAACAAAGATAAAATGCAAGATATACTAACACAAGTCAGGACGATCTGTCAGCTACGCTAGTCGAAGCTAGCCATAACTAGTCTCTCTCTTTTTTCTTCTACAAAATGATCCATTTATGAGGATCCAAGTAACAAGGCGAGAATGTCAAGCATCACTAGGTTAATGGGTTAGCTTCCCTCGACATCGTAATATCAGTCCCCGATATTAGATCCTCCCTTTGCAAATGACACCCGATTTAGTAATTCGGCCCCTCGTAGAAAGAGCACTTAGGTTCCTGATATTGATTCATCCCCTTGCAATTGAGCATTGCGAATTATTCGGCCCCTCGCCGAATAAATGTCAAGTTCGGATTTGCAAAACCAAAAAGTTTGATGACATACAAGTCTTAATTGTACTTGCACAGTTAATAATTGATCTCAAAACAAGGTTATCGCAACGCCAATAAACATATTGCTGAATCATAACAGAACATATGAAAAAAACCTCTTTTATTAATATTTTGTACCATAATACAAATGCTCTAAATGGACAACTTGAATATGTCAATTTGACTTGTAACTCACGATTACAACTTACGATTGCAGAAAATTACATTATTCTATACATTATGTCCTTTATAGCAAGATAACACAAGAAAATTTCAACCCGTCCAACAATTTCTTCAAAGCCTCAGAACTGTCTAAGCGACTCTCCGCACATATGAAGGAGGGAATCAACACATTAGGAAATGTACTGGTGAGCGGGGCCAACCCAACACACATAAACCAACACAGTATTAATGTGAGCATACAAATTTAATTATTGTGATCTTTCTACTTGAGTCTAGGTTTATTAACAATTCATAACCAATATTGTAAGATGTAGTATGAAACTTATTACTTGCACAGTCATATCTTACCCATATCCGACATCTTCGTTCCTGCAAACAAGTATTAGATGTCATAAATTAAACGTCACAAGACCGTCCCTGCATCAAATTTTTAACCCGCAGAAAAGTCATTAATATGCAGTCTAACTACATGACGGTTACTGATGATACACCATTTTAGACTATCTACGATATTACAACGTCCCAACTACAGATAACCAGTCTTACTGGTGGACTTAATATCTGTGTCATTCTTTTCTCACGAAGCAGTGCATGTGTACTCTTCTTTTCTCTCAAAGAAGGCACTTGTGCCTATTCTCCTGGCAGAGAGTGCATTATCCTCATTTCCTCCTAAGCCGATACGGTTCCAATGTCCCGGGTACCGTTCGATGAAAACCAAACATTGTGCACAAATTGTCTGTGACCATGCAAATGCGTATGTCCTATAGATAGAATCATAGTATGCATGGTAATAAAAATTGAAAGTAAATACAATGCAATCTCTACTTGTATAACAGTTTATTCTTGCGATATTTCAGTTTCTATTTGATGTTCTGATTGGCGACCCATTAGTCCCAAACCATCCAACTATTCTATGGTACCACACCACATCCATTACGCTTTCACGAAAGTTAAGAGTATAACAATACGAAACACTCATTCAAGGGACATACCTAATTTTCGTGCATAAATACACAACAATTTATCGATTCAACATTTCCACAAACAACAATAATTGTAACTTCTTTTACTTTATCTCTTATTAAAACATTATCAATATCATACAAAGGAAGCAAATGAATTTCATTTTTTAAGGGTCTTTTTGGTTGGCCGATTTTAGGAGTGATGGAGTGAAAAATCTTGATTTGGGAAGAGTATCTCTTACTTCACGTGTTTGGTTGCAGACAAGATTTACTGTGAAGTGACATGAACGGTATATTTTGTTTGCAATCACTTCTTATTTTGATATCCGATTTTTTTTCTTCCTCCGAAGTAGTTTCTGTGAAGGGTGAAATCCTAATTTTTGACATTAGACGTTTGGTTGGAGGATTAATCCTCTCTACTTTAACACTTTTCAAATTATAAGAACTACAAAAGTTACACTTTTCAACTCACTTCAACAATCATCCAAACATCAAAATTTAGGATTTTTTACTTCAAACCTCAAATTCTTTGGACTTTTCGGCTCTCCATCTCTTCCTCGGATTTCAAAATCTTCGAGTGGACGTAATAGACACAAATCGGAACAGAAGGCCGCCGAATCTTACATTCGAATGATTTGGAACAATCCAGATGAGTTTGTAAAAATCGTAAAGGTCTCTGATCCCGAGAGGGATCCACTAACCAATGCAAGCGTTCTTGAAACTTCGAAATTCAAATCTCAACCATCGAAAGAATCTACAATCTTCGACATTTGAAACTTAACACGTCCCATTACTTCATCTACCGAAATGACTGGGCACTACTAGACGCCAAACGTGAGGCGAACGCTAGTGAGGCGACCGAAGGGTTGTGCCGGGAGGTAATAGAAGAAGGCCTCGCAGACTCGACCAGAGCCAAACAGGTCGTCGTATTGATGACCAAGAAAACTCTGGAGAAGAAGCAAGCTTCAACGCTCCCCAAGACAACAGAGCCATCATTGTGGGGAGAGTCAAGAGCATCCAACGTAAAGTGACCTTTCATTCCCTTGTTTCGTCGAACCCTGATTGATCTCGTCCCGAATCGGAACCATAGTATAGGTAATGTAATGAGACTTCCTCCGGGCGCCTTCGGTCGCCTCACTCCCTGGTCCCAATGGAGGAAAAGTCCATTTCGACGAAAGCGGATTCTTTTTCTTTTCGAAGACTGAAGGAGGATCGGACTTGGGTCTTGTCTACTAGGACTATCGATCTTCTTGGTCAGTGTCCTCGCGCTATCCCCAAAGGGAATAACCCAAGACCAATGAACTAAAACTTCTCATGCCAAAGTCAAAGGCTTCTTCTTCCTTCCTCGGTGAGGAATCCCATTATATGATTGAAAGAATTGAATTTGATCCATGAATCTAAGAAATAGTGAGAATTCTTGATCTTTCTCAATAGCTCTCTCAATTCGAAGATTCATGATTTGAATTGATGCCCTTTCAACCCCGAAGCGCATAGAAGGGAAAATGGTTGACTTGGAACTTCTGGAGTTTTTTCTGCGTCCACCGTTCCACATTCTGACGACGCCTTCCGTTCTTTCCTCTCTGAAGCATATTCTTGCTCAGCACAAATAGTAGCAACCAAAGCTAGGGAGTTCTTCCTCAACTAGAGCTAGCTAGGTCAAGAATAGTTCCTCCGAACTTTAACATCAAAACTCATATATGACTCACTGAACCACTAATGCTTGGATGAAAGAGTGATCTCGATCTTCGATGACGCTTATCGGCCGGCGGGCAAAGAAAGGGGGTGGGCCGGCTGGTCGGGGCCTTGGCGATACGTTCTTCTTTCGAAGCGTTTTGCCAATAGAGCGAGGTCTTGACCAAGCCAAAAAGAATGCCCGGGTCATCCATCTTATATGGAGTTTATTCATCTTCCAATGTACGAAGATAAGGTGCCCGTTTAGGTTGTGACAAGGTCCAAAAAGGATAAGTCTAGCGGGAAGAAGGGCAAATCGTCCATAAGAAGGTTATGAAATAAAAAACGGTTATACAGGGAATTGGAGGTAGCATTCCACCGATGTCAAGTCATGGACTAGTTCCTCCAGCCATTTTTCTATGTGTTGGTGTTCTATATGACCGACATAAGACTCGACTTTCACCACTTTTAGGTTCCTAGATCTAGAATAGAAGATGCTCTTCGAGACCTGACTCAGAGGATTAGAATTTCAACTTCCGAGAATGCCCAGCTCAAAAGGACATCTACTATTATAGGTCGTTCACAGCCGGTAACAACAGATGCGAAGGGAAACTAGGCCTTCTCCACCCACAAAGCCTTTTGATTTTTTCGGTAGCCTCCCAAGTGCTCGTCTTTTAAAAAATGGATTTCCCCCAAAGTATCTAAATGAAGGAATTGAAAAAACATGCGTACGCGTGACTGCATATGCAAAATGTCAATTTTTGGATTTTTCACTTCGACGCACTTCACTGAACTAAACACTCTTAAATGTGAAGATAAATGAAAGAAGGACCAACACCACTCACCATGATAAATAGTCTTTATGTCCCGACCGAACAGATACCGAACGATTTCTCAAAGAAACGATTTGATGTGATGCACGATCTTCTTAATTGGTATAATTATACAAATGAGTCATGTTCGATAAACCATCTAATCCGACCAAATTAAGTAAGTCTGCATTATCGTCCAAATTCTGTGATTTCTCGCACAACTCAAGTCCAGCCAGCCTATTCAAGCCAACCAACCAACTAACACAATGCCTCGTGGAGCGGGGCATTACAATGAACACTTGGGTTCTTGTTTGGGTTGATGACTTTTTCCTTCTAAATGAGTTATTTGTATTTACCTACACCCCACCCCCCAAAAATTGCTAATCATAACTCTATTACCCTCTATTCTTAAATTAATTACTACAACCTTCCCAATTCATGCATTTAGCAAGTGTTTTTTGTATTTACCCTCCTACTATTTAACACTGAATTTGGGTGGGTGGGGGTGGGGGTGGGAGGGTGTTATTACTAATAAAATTAAAGCGGGTGTGGGTTTGGGGGGGGGGGGGGTTTAAATAAAAATAACTTTTCGCAAGCCACTCGGTCCCTTTCCGAATGAACACTTGGGTTCCCGTTGAGATTGTTGATTCATCCCATTGAAAATTGTGCACCTGATTGTTGTAAGTGGTTGATTCATTTCTTCGAAATTGAGGACGTAAGTGACTCGGCACCTCACCGAAGACCACATAGGTTCCCATTGGCGACTTGTCCCTTCGAAATTGAGTATCCGGCTTCTCGCAAGTGACTTGCTAACCCCCCCCCCCCCCCACCCCCCCAACACACCCACCCACCCCACCCCAAACACACACACACACATAAATAAACACTTGGGTTCTCGTTGGTGACACTTGGGTTCTCGTTGGTGACTCATCTCTTCGAAATTGAGCACCCGGATTCGCACAAGTTACCTCTGTCTCTTGTTGTTTCGTTTTTATAGTATCACAACAACAAACAGAAAAAATGTAGGTTGCATAAGGGTATGAAGTAGAGAGGACCATCTGCTTAATAAATTGCATTAATTTCTTCCTCCATTTACCTTGTCGGTTTTTACTCATAATGTGGTTATTTCATGCTTACGCTACCTACTCTTACATTTTCATAGCTTATCTCATTGGACATGGGTTCATTGGTTGCTGGGGCTAAATTTCGTGGAGATTTTGAGGAAAGACTGAAAGCTGTTTTGAAAGAAGTCACTGCCTCAAATGGACAAATAATTTTATTTATTGATGAGATACACACTGTGGTTGGTGCAGGTTAGTATTTATTGAAGGTTGCTTTTGAAGCTGGAAATGTTCCTCTTATTCTCTCTTGGTACTCAACAGAGATCAATTACTTCCCTCAGTTTTTTCGTCAACATTTTCAATAAGCTTTTCTTGTATAAATTTTACATCATTTGGTGACGTTACTTGTTGGGAACTGCCAAGGAAAAGGAATTATGCTATCTGTAAAGCCACATGTATCAAAGTAACTGTGCTTTTCTTAGCTGTTGACTGCCAACGGAAATAGGTTCTAATGTCCATCTCTAGAAGAGTATGTTTATTAACGACCTGACTATATATTTTGATTGTAATTAATCTATTTCTTTATCAAGATAAACCATTTTATTGGAAATATCATTGCATCGATATATTTATATTTCCTAGTCTTGGTTCATGAGCATTAATCATGTCTTCTCCTTTTCATGCCAACATTGCCCTTTTTAAGGTCCTACGATCCACCTGTCCTTCCACCATTTATGATCTTTGATATGCTTTTTATTGTTTTTTAAAACTAATGATGGCTATAGGTTATGATCTTTGATGCGATTTTTATTGTTTTTTTAAACTAATGACGGCTATAGGTTATGATCTTTGATATGCTTTTTATTGTTTAGCCGACCTCAAATTTTTTGGATAAAGGCATTGTTGTTGTTGTATGGCTATAGGTTCATGTTATGAAAGCTCCATGGAAGAATTGCTGGTTCTTGTAACTAGCTGCTATCTAATACGAACCCTCTCTTAGTTGGTATCGTATACCTAGACAAGAGAGTTATGGACGAGAGAGATTTGCCATGTAACCTTGATGACCTTTTGGTCATTTGACTTTAGCTTCTGCAACCAAAGCATCCTCTGTGTTGTCTTAGACTAGGGAAGTTTCTAAAATAACATGTAAGATGATAAGATTTGTTAGAGAATCACATTTATCTTTTTAGTTTATAAACCTAAAATCAGTACGAACTTGCATCAGCTTAAGCATTCTAGTTATGAAGGGTTTATTATTTTTGTGTAAATCATGGAAGTGTAAGGGCAGCTTTTCCTTATGGACCAAACAAAGTGATGAGCAGGAAATAAATTGTTAAAATTTCTCATTCGATTTGGTCAAACTTCGTTGAGTTTTTGCTCATACCTCTTACCTTTTTGTGTAAGCTTACATTCCTATCTTTTAACTTGTTGCTCAGTTGGTAAATGATTTCAGGTATGACATAGGTTGTCCTGGAATTGTGGGCAACACAATACTCTTGTCCATGGTCTCCTCAACTTTGTAGTGAACTTCAAATGATAGGAATGCTTTATTTTGTATGATAACCGAACTTTACATACAATAATTCGGTCAATTGGTCCAGATATTTGAGTCCATTTGAGGTTATCAAAAGAGACCCACCTAGGAAGCCTATAGATCTTCTACTTGACCCAGTCAAGCACGTCTGCCGTTGGTGGTAAACATAACCTAGACTTGCATATAAACCATATTTATAGAATTGGCATGGTAAAGATATTTAGGGTTTATACTAGTTTTATCATGGTAAAGATATTTAGGGTTTATACTAGTTTTATCAGGCAGAAGCTAGAATATAAGAGAGAATCCATTGCAATTTAAGTAGGTGGTCCATACAGCTTCCTTTTCGAGGGGAAACTGGTTTGGTCCTTTTACGTCATTACGTGGCAGCATTGGACTGGCTTACCAAACTAATGACTTTTTCAACTTTTTCTTGATAATAGAGGTAGTTCGTCCCTAACCTGGTATTATCATTCTTCGTTTCTTCTTTTTCCTTGGAATCCTCGTTGGGCTGGTTCTTTAGCGTGAGCTGAAGCTAGACAAATAAGGATATTGTGCCTGACTGTGCAGAGTTATAGTTCCACAAAAAGATGGATGCAAAGTAAGAATATTATATGTAAGAAGATTCTTCATATTAATATGCAAAGTAAGAAAATTATTGGTAAGAAGATTCTTCATATTAAACGTGGGAATAATACCCCCTGCGTGTTCCATTAGTAATATTTAACGAAACAATGGTCCAAGTTCAAGTATGTGATAGCGAACAAATAGTAGAAATACACAATGTACAAACTCAAATCTAAAAATAAAATGGAACAATCTGCTGGCTAGTAGAGAGATTCGCCGTAGCTAGAATCCACTGCCTGCCGTCATAGAAGAGTTTTAGACAATTGTCTAACATCTTCATCCTCTCTTTTTTTTTATGACAACAATCCTTCTTAGAAGGCCTATACCTCATTGTCCTCAATCCTAACACACTTAGATGTCCCTTAATGGTCTAGCATGACCTGATCCTTGTATACCCACTTTGTATTAATGTCCATTGTTGAAACATACCTTAATTCCGATACCTAGAGTGTGTCTAGGCCCCTCATACCGGTTTGACACCTCTAACTTCTCTTCCCTGTATGTAGACCTCTTACATATCTAAGACACCATGATCCCCTTATCTAGTGCGTGTTTAGACCTGCAATTTCGATTCCCCTTCTTGTCAACTCACGGTCTAAAAGACCCCTTCCAGATCTAACACCCAATGATCCCCTTGTCTAGTGCGTTTTTTGGACCTGTGATTGGCAAGAAGATCCCAGAAGCAGTAAGTAGATAATTGTCAGAGGAAACAACGAATTTCCTTTAATAGATGTGTGGTATGTGCCTTGGGCTACATGCACTTCTTCATTTATTAGAAAATTGTACCTATTGAAATTCAGAGATATATAAAACTTGTTTGTTTTCTCATTGGAAGCTCAAAGAACGTCAGAGATCTCAACAATTTGTAGGCATTGTTGGTTATGGAAGATTGCTTGTCTAACCTCATAATTTACACCAGTTGTAGTTCGTTGGGACCTGCTTACCTGTATTAAGCCTGGTTCGCATTTTTTCACACTCCATATGTTACAAAATTTTCTGCATAATCTTAGTTGACTAGGTACAAGTCTTAGTGATTGCATCTGATTCTTAAGAACTGCATCTGATTCTTAAGAACTTTCCTACCTGAAACTGGTAAATTTATAGATTTAAACTCTTGATAAATAAATGAAAATTTCAAATAATCCAAATGAATTTTCAATATTTCGCAAGCCATGGTGCACTAATCCAAATGCTACAAGTTTGAATCAGTAATCTGCACTTAACACTTGCATGCTTAGCGTGTGAGTGTTAAGGTTGTGCTAAGGTGCAAGGGCTTTCCTACCTTATCTACTTATGTTAAACTCTTATTGTTTACTTCAATAAATCAGATGATCTTATGTGCGTGCTTCCTACATCATAGGGTCAACTCTTTATGGTCATTCTCAGCTATAGATAAATATACTAATGACCAGTAATAGTGCCGGTGCACTATGTAATTACTTGGCAGTGAAAGCTAAGGAAATGGTTTTGCTAGTCATTTTAGTTTTATATCTTTTCCTTTTAATCTTCTTTTGTATTTCTCTCAAAGTACTTACCATAGTTATGTTTTTTATCTTGTTTTATTCTGAATTATTATAGGAGCTACCGGTGGAGCAATGGATGCCGGCAACTTGCTAAAGCCCATGCTGGGTCGTGGAGAGCTCCGTTGTATTGGAGCAACTACATTAACTGAATACAGAAAATATATTGAGAAAGACCCAGCATTAGAGCGTAGATTTCAACAAGTCTACTGTAGCCAACCTTCCGTAGAAGATGCAATCTCCATACTTCGTGGGCTTCGAGAGCGTTATGAATTGCATCACGGTGTTAAAATATCAGATTCTGCACTTGTCTCAGCTGCAGTTCTGTCAGATCGATACATCACTGAGCGTTTTTTGCCTGACAAGGGTACATTTTAACTTGTTTACTTAAGATTCAGTTATAAGTTTTCTCTGGACCATCACCTCATTGTGCATTAGTTTTTACTTGATAGTCTTTACGCATTTTTGTTAATCAACCTTTCATCTTGACGAATTTAGTGCAGAAAACCTCCAACTGAATTTTCTCAGTTGGATCTACGTTAGCCGTAACAACTTTTTATCCCTCCTTCGGATCATTGACATTGAGCACTTGTGGTTTTTCTCATTGTAACTTTTATCTTCACCAGTATTCACTGCATGGCAAATCTATCATGTTTGTGCTGTTAGGGGAGGCTCTTCTGCACTATGCTGTTAGGGGAGGCTCTTCTGCACTATGTTTGATATTCTATTTGAAGAAATTACTAGTGATATTCTATTTGAAGAAATTACCTCCGACATTCTTCATAGGGATGAATTATGTACTATATTACCTTAGATATATGTTGATGGTTGGTTATAGCTAGAAGCTTTCTTAACATAGTGTGTGGCAAAGTTAACATGTGTTCCTTGCAGCAATTGATCTTGTTGATGAAGCAGCTGCAAAGCTGAAAATGGAGATAACATCCAAGCCCACCGAATTGGACGAAATAGACAGAGCAGTATTAAAATTGGAGATGGAGAAGCTTTCGTTGAAGAATGACACTGATAAAGCGTCGAAAGAACGGCTGACCAAGCTGGAAGCTGACCTTGAATTGCTTAGACAAAAGCAAAAAGATCTAGCGCAACTATGGGAGGAGGAAAAAACCCTAATGACGCGAATCCGTTCAATTAAAGAGGAGGTAAAACTATTTGGCCAATCATGTTAGTCATCACACTAATAAGTTCTTACACAGGTCTAACCATTTTGCCTTATAATAGATTGATAGAGTTAATTTAGAGATGGAAGCTGCTGAACGAGAGTACAATTTGAATCGTGCTGCAGAGCTCAAGTATGGGACACTGATCTCCCTACAGAGACAACTCGAGGAGGCTGAAAGGAATCTTGCTGAATTCCGACAATCAGGCAATTCTATGCTTCGAGAAGAAGTCACAGATCTTGATATTGCTGAAATTGTAAGCAAGTGGACTGGCATTCCAATCTCAAATCTTCAACAGTCGGAGAGGGACAAGCTGGTTTCCTTGGAACAAGTTCTTCACAAGAGAGTCGTGGGTCAGGATATTGCAGTCAAATCAGTTGCTGATGCTATACGCCGTTCTAGGGCAGGGCTCTCAGATCCAAACCGCCCAATAGCAAGCTTCATGTTCATGGGTCCCACTGGTGTGGGCAAGACTGAGCTCGGTAAAGCCCTTGCAGCCTATCTTTTTAACACGGAGAATGCTCTTGTCAGAATAGACATGAGCGAGTACATGGAGAAGCATTCAGTTTCGCGGTTGGTTGGTGCTCCACCTGGTTATGTTGGTTATGAGGAGGGAGGACAGCTTACCGAGGTGGTCAGAAGGAGACCATACTCTGTGGTCCTCTTTGACGAGATTGAAAAGGCACACCATGACGTGTTTAATATTCTACTGCAGCTCTTGGATGATGGGAGGATCACCGACTCACAAGGAAGGACAGTCAGTTTCACTAATTGTGTTGTTATAATGACTTCAAACATTGGTTCACATTATATCTTGGATACTCTTCGGAATACTCATGATTCCAAGGAGGCAGTGTATGAATTGATGAAGAGGCAGGTGGTAGAGTTGGCCAGGCAAACTTTCCGGCCGGAGTTCATGAACAGGATTGATGAATATATTGTGTTCCAGCCATTGGACTCCAAACAAATCAAGCATATAGTAGAGATCCAGGTGTGTTTTAACTTTAGTTTCTTCAATTTCTCATTTTTAGCAAAAGAAGTTTCTCAAGCCATAAACCGTACTGGTAGCTCAAACACTTGGGCTACGTTGCGTCATATTTCTAGTATATTAAGTTTAATTTTGTTTGTGATTCGTCCTTATCAACCAAAGCTGAATATTGTTTTGTGAATCCCATTGTTCTGACTTGTAGACTGGTAGCACCGAACCCATTTTATAAGCTGCTCCTCTTTATGTTTCCTATATATGTGCATCTGAACAATTAAAATCTTTTATCTATACTACAAATGCTTACGACGTGTAAAATGTTTATGCAGTTGAATAGGCTGAAAGAGAGGCTTAAACAGAAGAAGATTGACCTCCGTTTCACCCAAGAAGCGGTCGACCTCTTGGGGACCCTTGGTTTCGATCCCAACTATGGAGCACGTCCGGTAAAAAGGGTGATACAACAGATGGTGGAGAACGAGGTTGCTCTTGGGGTGTTGAGAGGAGATTTTGGTGAGAATGACTCAGTAGTGGTGGATGCCATCACTTCTTCAACAGGGAACAATTCGTCTCCACAGAAGAAGCTTGTTATCAAGAAGTTGGACGATTTTCCTACTGGAGATGATTTGCTAGTCGGTAGCAGTTAGGATATGTGAAATTTGGTAGTTGTGTCCATAACGGTTTCTATGTTAACGTGGTTCACCTGAGAGAGACGACGAAGCTTTACTGTAACATTACGTGTACGCTTAAAGAGGGGTTTTGTTTGGTACTTTTCTTCTTACGATCCCAGTCAATTGTGCATTTTGCTATGAAAGACATGATTCCATCATGGAGAAGGTACGCTTCGGCAATGCGCCGTAATTTTTTATGTTACGAAAAGCGAGAATCTTCATCCTCATAAAAACTTTATACCTCTTTCTGGACTCTTTTTTTTTCCTACTCACGACATTCAGTACAGTATAGCCACATTATAAGCATGGTTCGTAGGCACATAATCTGAGCTCTCTATCCATGGTTAAAGGTCAACACTTCAAAGGTGGTCGAGCCACCAGGTTCTGCCTGTGTCCGGCGACCTGTCTCTGTACTTTGAAGTCTTGAACTACGGCCTTCCTGCCGAGAAGGAAGAAGGCCGCCTTCCCTCTAAAACCCCTGCAGAACCCAAGACCCGACCGGCTATTGCATCTCCTGGAGCTCGATATTTTGGACCTCTTGAGGTGAGGAGACTCCCCAGGGACGATGCGGAGGTGGGGGAGATGCCCGGATCAATCCTTGGGATATGATCGCTATTCTGAAGAAGAGGCGGCTCAGATTGTGCCTCTTTATTCGGTACTAAATCTCGGGATCGGCAAGGAAATCTGGCGATCCATGTAATAATGCTCTACTTTTTTAGTGTAATGCTGGAGATTAACCTTGATTCTACTCTCAGGAAGAAACCAGCAAACCAATCATCTTCTTCTCCTCCTCTGACTAGTTGAGGCATTATGCCGATGCGATTATATGCAAAATAAGTTCTCGCTAGTGTTTTTGGTTCTCTGCGATATTTATAGAATTTTCTATATTGGACAGATTTGGCCAAATCTAATAATTTTTTTTATTATGATTCATTTTATTTTACTAATTTCCTACTTTGTCTAAATTTATTTCTTAGGACTTGAATTATGTAGTGCTTATAAACACAAGAGTTGTCAGGGAAGTAATTATGTTATGATAAAGTTGATTTGATTGATGAGTTGGTACATGCGAGTTTATCTATTTAATTTTCGTGTTTAAGAATTGAGTTGCAATTACTATTATCTTGGGTGTTTCGTGTTGTCTCGAGTGGTACCAAAGCTACAATGTGTTGTGAGATATGTCTAGTATTGAAGCCTTTACGTGCGAGACATGAGGACGAAGGCATCTTTGCGGCAGTCCCTTGCATGCAAGTCTATTTGCATGGACGAAATCAATGCGTCTGACAAGTCGATCGGCGATATGCTTTGAAGAAAGAAATCGGTTTGAGGTCTAGAAATTGCGTCACATGACGATTCATGTGGAGTCGTCTAGCATGAGCAATTTGAAGAAAGAAATCGGTTTGAGGTCTAGAAATTGCGTCACATGACTATTCATGTGGAGTCGTCTAGCATGAGCAAGGAGGAGTTTGTTGATCCAGCGAGGAGAGATCGTGACGACGAGTAACATCAATGTCAACTCAAGTTTGTTATTGCCGAGTTGGAACAGCAGAATTTGCACTTCTTTATTATACAATTTTACATACACGTGTATCAAATGGAGTAGAAAAACAAGTCAACTATTAGCCTACAAATTAAGTACAACAACTAAACTCAATTCAGTATAATACTATGGTCTTATGTTCCTTGTCATTTGAAATGACACAAAATCACTTGCATTTTGCATCCAAATCCCAATCGCTGGCAAATTTTGAGCAGCGCTGCTGCTAAATATCCATATGGTTGATGGCACCTCACTTTCTGGACAACCAGACGGAATCATGTTTCCATGATTTTTCTAATACATTAATAGTATGTTTGGTTGAATGCAATGTAATCGTAATCATAATGGAATCGAATGAAAAAAAAATATTTTTTAATATTTGTTCATTCGATTCTATTATGATTACATTGTAGTGAACCAAACGGGCCCTAATTTGTTATTTTGCTAACTCTTGAAAGAAAAAAGATAATAATTTTGACTGGTAGCCGAAACTTTGTTGTAGGAAGACAAAAATGATATTCATCATCCAAGTATTTTTTGGATGATATCTTATCCATGGTGTGACGTTGACGTGACAACAATGTAGTAACGATATTAGTTACATATAATAGATTTTATCAAATTTTTATATTTGATATTCTAATTTGATTTTTAATTCAATCATGAAAATTTTCATCTGTGATCGATTCTCTAACACTAAAATGTCATATTGATGGTGCTTAGACATGGCAGTGATTTTAGTGTTACAGATAACATATATTTTTTTAAATTTCTCATTTATGATATTTTAATTTTATTTTTGAATTTATAAAACTCTCATTTGTGATTAAGATTTTCTAACATTAAAAGAGCCGTAACGTTATCGTCACATCATGGATGATGATATCATCCAAAAAAAAATTTGGATGATGAATAACATTTGTTTATTTGTTTTGTATAGTACTCTTTGATGTCTGGTTTCGACTATGATGAACAAAATTTGTAGATGGACTAATGTATTTGTGATCAAATTGGAACCTAAAGTAGAATACGTATATCACTCTCTCTCTCTCTCTCTCTCTCTCTTTACAAGTACATATTTGTGGCAAGTCAAATTTGTATGCAGACTTTCATCCTTTCGTGATCATGAAAGCATTGGATCAATAGAAAAAGTAGGGGGAAGAAAAACTCAATAGAAAGCATTGGATCAACAAAACCACTTAGTGGTTGGTACAGTGATAATCCTAGCAAAAGAGGAAATGAGAAAATGATGTGGGTTCGAATATGTCGTTCTATACAAATCTAGATTGTATTTGTACAAGACAGAGATATAAATATTTCTCAAAACATTTCAATTTAAGGTTGATACAGTAAAGATAAAGAAGAAAACTATATATATATATATATATATATATATAATTGCAGCGGAAAAACATAGCATCGATCTCAATCATATCTTTGAAAAATCGTTCGTTCGATATCTATACGATCGTAATTAATTAATCGTTCGATGTCTATACAAAATTATTTCATTATGTATACGTTCGTATCACCACCCAAATCCTACGGTGATTTAAGCCAACAAATCCAAATTCGACTAGACTATTCAAGCCAACAAACCATCATTCTAAGTTAACCCAATGCAACATCTAGGAGCAGGGCATTAGAGAATACGAGTGTGGACAAAATAAAAATGGGAATGAGATACAAGCATTGTTACAAAACTACTGAAATTTGGAATATCTAAGGTCACTATGAACTATATACAGTGCCAGACTTTAAATTTTGAGACTTGAGGCGAATTCTAAAATGGTACCCTCAAAGCTTACTGTTTATATTTTATTATTATTTTTATCGATGATGATACAATAGTATTTTCAACCAAAATTCAAGAAATAAAATAATAAACAAAATTTAATATCCAAAAGAATATACGTTGGAACATCGAGGTACTTCAGCGAGCGAGCGTGCATCCATGCACGAGTATCAAGTTGGAACGTTTCGTCAAGTGAAGTGTGCAGTTGTGGTTCGAAACTGGACAACTGCATCGGAGAGGACATTATGTAGTGGCCCATGCAGGTCAAGGTAGTAGTACTCAGACTTAGAGTATTAGTACAAGCCTGCTATAGAAAATATGACTTATGATCTAGGATGAGAATATACTCAATTACAACTAGAAAATATTTTTAATTTGTCGATTTTGCAATCTTTATCATTCTGAATATTGATTTCTTTAAAATATTACTGTCCTTCTTTGATGATATCGTATCTTGCGCAATATTGACTTCTTTGTTTCAATCTGTCTTCATGATGCCTCCGAAGACCAGATTCATTCGCTCTAGAGCAGCAGCAGCTTCCTCAGCTACTTTTCGGCCTACTGCGGAGCGGGCAGCAGCTACTACTGCTTCTTCTCCAGTTGAGAGGGTCGCCTCACCGGTCCAGTTGGGGGTTTCAGCAGCAGCCTTTGGGGGTGTTCCTCCTCTAGTTTCGAGGACAGACCTAGCTGTTTCCGAGGGACTCCCCCCACCACCTCCAGTGCCAGTGGATGCTACACAGTTATTCACACTTTTCAGAGAGATGATGGAGGCCCAGAGGGCCCAGGCTGAGGCGCAGCACCGGCAGTCCAACGTGATGAGACAGGACATTGAGAATGTCCACCAGGTGGCCATTGCAGCAGTCGGGAGAGGAGCTCCTTCACAGCCCCAGGATGCACAGCCCAGGCCGGGCAACATACAAGACTTCAAGAAGTTGGATCCCTGCAACTTCCAGGGGACGGAGGGTATTATGTATGCTGATGATTGGCTTGAGCACATCGAGCGCGTCATGCGCTTATCCCGCCTAGCAGAGGATCTGAAGGTGGAGGCGGCATGGTTCCAGATGTCAGACATTGCTAGTACCTGGTTCCACAACGAGCCACAGATGACCGATCCGGGATTGACATGGGAGGACTTCAAGGACTTGTTTAGGAATAAGTTTTTTCCGCCTACGGAGAGACTAGACTTGGAGCGACAGTTCTAGAACCTTCATCAGGGGAACTGTTTGCCATTAAATTTGAAAGTTTGGAAAGAAACTTGATTTAATTGAACAAACTAAAGAGAGTACAAAGAGGAGTCCTATTCATACAGTCTAAGTACAAACTTTGTGTTCTGGGGGTGACTATAGAGGGTTAGGAGTATAGCAACTTTATTTACTCCGTGGACGATCCGATGCAGAATCTCTTCTCTCTTGCTCGAGTGTAGATTCGTAAATAGCCAAACCGCATTTTGTATGGGTGTGGTACCCTGCTATTTATAGTCATCATGGGAGCGCATATGTTGGGCAGCTTGGATGTTGGAGGGTGCCACGTTGCAAACCCTCTGACCCAAAATCTAGGATTAGAGATTAATTTAGAATTATTCTGGAATAATTATTGGAGTTATAATTCACCTCTTTGATTATTTTTTATTTAATTGTTGCACCTTACCGTTGTTTAAATATCTATGGCACTACACTAGCTTTTGCCTTCCAATAAACTTTGCACCCTTGACCTAGATAAACCTATCTCCAATCCTGACCTTTGGGTCACTCATAATTACACGCTCTTGTGCTTTGTTTTAATCGCACAACATTCGTCACAATTATCTGATTTTAAACCCAAACTTTGCACCTAGGTCTGTTCCAATCGAAATTGGAGACACAACATCGACCCGTTTCTTACAACCCAATATATGACAATAATTTATTATGAGTCTACTACGACCATGACACTTGTGTCACTCCCAATTAAGATCCCATGTACTTCCAATTTATTTAAAATTACCAATGACACCATTTTTTAATTAATTTGGGACAACCGACTTAACCTAACCCAAAACTAGACCAAACACTAATCCAAACCCACACTCACACTCACACCATCATGGCTCATACAAAATACCATCCACCAATTTTTTTCTCTACAATACACCAAACATGGATTTTACCCTCATCTAATCTAATTTTTCTATTTTTGTAAAACTCCAAACTATTAGGGACCTAATTATAAAATAATTTCTAAGTGTCCCCGTCCTATTGGATGGAACAATGGAAGCATTCCCTTTTTGGGAGCCATGACCGGTTCTAACTCTCCCTCCCTCACTTTGCATGGTATTATGCATCATCATCCTTTCTCCTTTAATCCTAGCCTTCCATTCAAACCACAATCTATCCCAACCACTCAATTCCTTCATGACCACACACACATCCCTAGAAATACCTAGGAGCCAGCCCTAATTCCAATGCTCTCTCTCCCTCATCATTTGTTAAATCTTCTTCCTCTTCACTCCTCCTTCCTCCTCACCACCACAGCCTACCACCGCCACCACCTACATCACCCTCACCACCACAGCTCACTACCGCCACCACCTACATCACCCTCACCACCAATAACACCAACACCACTGCCTCTACAACCTCCACGGCCTCCCCTTTCCCTCTCCTCCTTCGCCGGCCACCCTACCCCCGTGCCCTCGCCCCGTGCAGCCGCTGGCCGCCGCCGTCCTCCCCACGGCCGAGTTGCTGCTGTTGCTGCGCCTGTTGTTGCTGTCGCAGCTGTTGTTGCTGTTGTGGCCGCTGCTGCAGTGCCGCCGGCGACCCCTGGAGAGCTCCGACCACCGGTGAGCACCCCCTGCTGGTCGACCTCCCTCTGGTTTTTTCGAGCCTCGTCGTGGCTGAACTTCTCCTTCCCGCGGCCGTGAGGAACCGCGACTCGAACCCGAGTTCAGAAATCCGAGTTCAACCTCCCCTATTCGCGAAGTGATATCTCTCTCCTCGCTCATCCGATCCTTGAACCAATTTTTCGGGTATGAACCCTACTTAACCCTTTTGCAATATGTTCAATTAGAATAATTTAGCTTGCATTCTATTGTTAGTAATTAGAGTTCCAATTCATGAGAAAAACAGTTTTATAAAACTTAGAAATCTTCGATACAGAGTTGGTTTCGTCAAATCGGACAACCTTCATCGCGTACCGATTGTACCGAAAGGCGCGTACGGTATTTTATGATGTGTGGGCTTTGACGGAATTCGAATTGGTCGTTTGTGCGCGACGAATTTGACCCGTATCCGACAAAAGTCTCCGTATCGGTACTTTTGCAAATATCCTAATTACTTTGTGCACGCTTGTCTTATCGTGACAAAACTGGCGCCATTAGACTTATGGCGTTCGACATATCCTGTGACCCAAGTTTTGCCTGATTCTGAGACAGTGACCGCATCACCGTTTTGCGGGCCCCACGATCTGTTCCAACGGGCATTTTTGTGATCGGCTCATCGAAATCCAAATATGGACATACCCTTGAGTTCGTATCGTCGTTTAGAACTTGTTTGACCTATAATATGCTAAGTTTATAGACCTTTATTCCTGACATATTTTTCGGTGCAAGATATGCCCACTTGTGGACTCCATGTTGACCAGAAACTGTATTTTTGCGCCTGTGTCCAAATTGGACGTATGAATATGCTTTTCTAAGTATCTCACTCATTTTGGGACTGTTGGTGATATTTTTGACCGCATCCGGAGACATCTGCTCCAGTTTCCATCTTGTGCTGCTACTTTCTTGGCGAGTTCGTGTTCGAATCTTCGTCTGGCTTTCAGGCAAGTATACCTTGCCTTGTTGTACTGTTTAAATTCAGTTATTATTATGTGCTCTGAATAGTATATAACTGTGCGCATCCAAGAACGACTCGGGTGCAGTCGAGTGAGGTGTCGACGTTAGGACTTGTGTTTGACTTAGTGTCTAGTGGACGTACCCTAAGTTACGGAGTTATCATTATAACTCTGAGGCATTGACACGTATCATTCCATGTCACAGAGTGAGTTCAGGATAGGACACGGGCTTACGCACTTGACTGGCCATCGGTGCGAGTATCACGTGTGATGGTATTTAGCGTAGTTGTTGTCATGCCCCATCCCAAAATACCGAGGGACTAGCCACGTGGCAATGGCCAGCAGCACAACTCCAATGGACAAACCCAATTTAATGGACCGGTTATAGTGTATTTAAGCTGTAAAACAAATACAATGGTCTACGATACATGTCACAGTCTAATTCTAATCTCATCCATAGAAGGTAAATACAATTCAAAATGTCAGACTAATCAAAAAGAAATATAATCCATCAATCAAGTCTCAATAAAAAGTGTCTCGGGGAACAACCCGATAATAAGTTTAATACAATAATCCAAGAGTCAGGATATAGAGTATCTGGAAACAGAAATAACTGAGTATATAACAAAATACTCAGTAGAAATCCTTTAGCACAACCTCGTCCTCTGATGCCAGTACTGCTCCAGCTTTAGCTCATGTCCCGTATACCTCGGGGTAAATCTCCTCTGCTATACCTGGGGACATAATCCGGATCCAGGTCCTCAGGGGACATAGCAAGGTATAAGAATAACTCAAGCCAAATAAAAATACAGTAAATAAAAATAGATCCTCAGGAAAAGCTATGTAACCAGCTATGTGATATGCAAATGAGAGTATCACTAGTACTCAGACTGAGACCACTACAAGCTCTGTGTCGGAGAGCCTGTAGTAGTAATATTACGTAATGAGCCAAGCTCTGGAACAGAGACTAAAGCACCGCAATAATAAATATATATATATGTAATCAGCATGTAGCCTGTGTGTCTCTTCCCATCCAATGTAATCACACGTCTCATGTCCACGATGTCTCATGTCCATAACACGTAAGATCATGACCTCTAGCTAATACAACGAGCCATAATAATATCTATGTATATGCAAGACTTATGTTACAAATTCTGTAAGCCTATACAGAATCACCATGAATAACTCAGAAAAGATTCTATCTCATAAATAGTGTCAAGTGTCCTAAGGTATGACGTACTTGATAAAGCAAGCACGAAAAGAATATAGGATCGTGGTATCAACTCTCTAAGTGACGTTACACGACTCCGCGTACGGCGTCGACACCTGAATCTTGTTCGGACGCTAAGCAATGTCTCACGGTCCTAAGTTAATAGGTACAATACAAAAGTATATATATATATAAATAACTCAAGCAATTAATATCAAAGGAACTACTGCAAGTTTGGCAAGGTACACTTGCATGTGTTCTGAACTCCTTCAGTTGCTTCGATATCAGTAGAATCTCCAGGTACACCTCCGGATGCTGAAACAAATAACACCATTGCTCTCAGAATACTTGAAATAGCTAGGATTGACTACCCATAAGTCCAATTTGGTCACAAGGACAGAATTGACAGTTTCTGGTTAAAGTGGGGTCCACATGTGGCCCACTTCGTACCGAAAATGTGCTAGAGACAAAGTTTTCCAAATTTGCCAAACTTAGTGTCTAAAATTCCAAAATGATGATACGAATCCAATGAAATATCCAGAACTGGATTCCGATGAGCCGATCACAAAATCACCCGTCAAGTGGAGCCGTGAGGCCCACGAAACGGGGTTTTGTCAACGTTCTCAGAATTGAACCAAACTTGGGTCACTGGACCAGCGTAACGCTACGAATCCGATGGCGTAAGTTTTATTGCGAAACGACAAGCGCACACGAAATTATGACGAGTGTCAGAATGGGCCGATACGAAATTTTTTGACGGATACACGTTGATTCCGGTGTGCAAGCACATCCAAATCAACTTTCATAAAATTCCACACGTCCGCATTGATGATACGCGCCTTTCGATACAATTTTCATACGACGAAGTCACTTCGTTTAGCGGGATGCACCCAGTTTCAGAAAATTCCGGGTTTACAAAACCAAGTTTTTGGTCAACTTTAACCGCGAATAAAATTCAGCATACAATAAATTAAAATGAACTAATTAATGGGATTAAATCTTGGTTATGTTGTCTAAATTACTGTTTAAGTAAAATTTAAAAATATTAACTAAGTTGGAAGAAAAATGGCCATGAACATGGGGCTTTGGGACAGTTTCTGAATTATAAATTGGGTTAATTTTTTTCCTGTTTTGCGTCGCAATTTGCGACCGACATAGGACGCGATACCCCAAACTAATTATACAGGGTTCGAGAGGGTCATACTGTGAACACAACACAACAGACCGTTCGAGAATCGATACATCGTGGAAGAAGAAAACTCACTGGAAACAGAGGGTCGATTCCGCGTTGTGCTGCGCGTGGACGGATGCGGCGGTGCACGATCGTCGGCGGCGGTGCACGATCGTCGGCGGCGGGTTGCTGCGGCTGCTGCCTGTCACCTGTGCTTGTGCATTCAGTCACGGCCACTGGGGGAAGTTCCTGTCGGAGCCAGAGTCATCGTCGAAGCCGGAGTCGTCGTCGTCGTCGTCGTCGAGGTGAAGGAGGTTGTGATGGTGTTGGGGGTTCGACATCACTGGGGTTTTTTATAGGGCGAGGTATGACGGTTTGCGGGGAGGTGAACGGAGGGGTCACCGCGGTTGAGGGGAGGTGAACGGAGGGGTCGCCGCGGTTGAAGGGTGGTGAACGGAGGAGTCGGCCGGCGGCTACTGTAACAGTCGGGGAATTTAAAAAAATTTAGTTACTGTAGATGATAGGTTAGCGGGTCGGGTACGGGTCGTGGGTTAGCGGGTCGGGTAGGATCCGATTCGTTAGTGTTGGGTTCAGTTGGTTTGGTTCAGTTCAAGTTTAGTTTGGGTTGGTTTAAGTTGGGTTGGTTCGGTCTGGGTTGGTTTAATTAAAACTAATGTAATTAGCTATTTAAAAATAGTTTTTGAACCCAATAAATTCCAAAAAATATATATTATTAATTATACACTCAAAAATATAATTTTTAAAATATTTTAATAATTAATTTAATTCATAAAAATATAAATCCCTGAAGAACATTTATTATAATTAATTAAAAATTATAGAAAATCTCCAAAAATTCAAAAATTCACAATTAAAATTTTAAGATTAATTTCAAAAATCTGGGTGTTTACAGTTGTATAGTTCTTAGTGACTTGCATATAGTTACAAAATATCCACGTCGTACTTGAAACTTGTACATTGGCATTGGACGGAGAGAACAACTAATAGGCGTATGGGACACCCATCTCCTTTATGCAGATGCCGCATTCTTCGAAGCGATACAGACGTATATATTTATGCAGATACCGCATTTTTCGAAGCGTTGGACGTTACATGTGCAGATACCATGCTCTTCGGAGTATTGGACGTTGGCGCATTCTTCAAAGCGATCCAGACGTATATATTTATGCAGATACCGCATTCTTCAAAGCGATCGTTCCGCGGGAGCGCTAGCGCGGTGATTCTCGCCTAGCAGGAACGGCCGATTTAGCCTGCGGGAGATCGGGGCGTGACATATGCGGCATCCATAGCCCATCAGCACGATGGCTATAAATAGGAGCAACTTGAACGTTCTAAGGGCTGGACTTTTCTTCTTTTGCTTCAGAGAGAAATCATACTACCCCCGGCCAATACAGAGAGAGAGCATACTGAGACGAGCAAAGAGAGAACTTAAGCTTCCTCACCCTGCATCGGATCGTCAACGGAGTAAAGGAGATGCCATATCACTCCTTTTCCATCGCCACACCCTAGAATCAAAAAAATATTGTACTTAGATTGTTCGTCCATGACCTATTTGTATTTTCTTCCATTTGTTGGTTAAATCAAGCTCTTTTTAGAACTTTCAAATTTAATGGCGAACAAAGGCATAGACCCAAATCTTCCTGGAACAATCATCAATAAAAGTTACAAAGTAAGAAGCACCACTAATAAATTTTATCATCATAGGACCGCAGACATCCCAGTGAATCAACTCGAATAACACCGGCTTCCTTGAACTTGTATGACTTTGGAAAGACACCATATTTTTTTCCTTGCCAAACAGTGTGTGCACCTCTCCAGCTTTGTAAACTTGAGTCCTGGAATCACCTTCCTGTTCACCAAGTAGCTCATCTCCTTCTCGCTAATGTGGCTGAGCCGCCTGTGCCACAACTCGGTAGACGCTTCAGTAGCTGTATTCATCTTATGTGCCCCATGTGTGCTCCCTTCCATATAGTAGAGTCCGGACCTCTTGCTTCCTCTGGCAATCACCATCGAACCTCTGGAAAGCTTCCGCTAACTATTCCCGAAGAGATTGAAGAAACCCTCATCATCCAACCTTTCAACCGATACTAGGTCGAAACGGATATAAGGGACATTACGAACATCTTTCAGAACAAGAACTGCACCCGTCTTTGTCCTCAAATGCACATCTCCAATGGCTACTGTAGCGTCCCGTTCCCCCGGTGCGGGGAGCGCGGCTAAGAAATACAAGATGGTATCGTTCGATCGGGATAGATTGAAATAAGAACTCGTCCTCGTTATGGATTTATTTCTTCGGAATCGATTCCCATATTCAGCGGACTGTGCCCCCGGGATTGACTTAGCGGCAGAGTCAGGAGGGACCTCTCCGCTGTTATCTTTGTTGCCTCGGATTTTGATGTCGCTTGTTGCCTTTGTGCTTTGAGTTGGTTTTCGGATTTGCTTGGGTTTTCTTGAACGGTTTCGATGGATTATATTTTTTCGTTCATTGAATTGCACTTCAATTCCCTATGTCACGACCCGATTTCGTGGAATCGTTGAGGCGTCCCCCGAACCGTGACCGCCATGCGGGCCTGGGGTTGCTCCCGTACAAGACTAGAGTATTTTGCATAACGAGCACATATTCAGAGTACGCAGATAAATTGAAGCACAGATTGAAACATGGAAAAGTTCTCTTTATTGATAATGAACATCTATTACAAACTCTTGAACGAGTCAGCTAATTTGCCGCACGGGCTTACAAAAGTGTTGACACAAAATGAGATAGCAGTCATGTACATTACATCCCTTTACTAAACTTCAAAATGTATAGAGACCTCCGGGCTGGAGGACGGCTTTCCCACGGAGCTGCATTGTGTATAGAGTTGCAAGCTCCTGCTTCAAAATGCTTCAAGGGCGGCACGATCAGGATGCGCCTACAGCTGGACTGGGTCGGGAAGACGACTTCGGCTCCTCGCTCGGTTCGTCTTAGTGCGGGGAACCTGTTTCAACGAGGGTCAGCATGTCGAAACATACTGGTGAAGGCAAGCTAACCCAACTATACCAATCAACACGTTGTTTATAAGAAGCATGCATATTCTTGTGGTTTTCTATCTTGCCTTAGTTCATTTACAAGTAAGCAGCATATAGAATTTACTGAAATAAACTTGCCACCGTTCGGTGGCTTTTACCTGCCCGTCTGAATCACCTGTACAATACTTACCATGCCTTCCCTGCCACGAAGACACAAGTTAGTTTGCAACATGTTTAAATATACAAGAGATCACTGGAGTATGCCATAATGGACGATATAGTCTTTTTGACAACGATGGTATGCAACGAAAGTACAAGAGGTATTGCAAGCCATTTTGCCAAGAACAAAAGACTAAAACAATAGGCCTCGCCCAGACCGGATCGATGCCAGTGCCCCAGGATCGTCCGCGAGACCGTGACCCTGTGCACAAGTTGTCCGTGATCGAACGGTATGTTTACAAGTTAATAATTCATGCAGTTGAGGCAACAAGAGTACAAGACAAGCAAGTACAAGACAAGCAACAATTCACGATTTATTCCCAAACGAACAAGCATGCAATATAAGTAACCGTTCCCAAGTTGAATGACAAGCAATACAATCCAAGTCTATTCCTTTTTTATCTTGGTATCTTTTAGTTATTACTTGGTATCGTTTGATCAGGGCAAAGAAGAATGCAAGATTTTAGGTGTGAAGACTTGGAAGCAGGGCTAGATAATCGGGATGGTAGCCACTCACCTAGATGGTTGGAAGGGAGAAGGAAAGAGGCGCTTCAAGACTCCGCTCGTAAGCCGCCTACTGTTCGTTCACCTGCATTCAACGAACAGCTTTGATCAATACCTCTTCCTCTCTTTCCAAACTCGGAAATAAAGTGTCGTACAATGAACGAAAATAATATAATCCATCGAAACCGTTCAAGAAAACCCAAGCAAATCCGAAAACTAACTCAAAGCACAAAGGCAACAAGCGATATCGAAATCCGAGGCAACAAAGATAACAGCAGAGAGGTCCCTCCTGACTCTGCCGCTAAGTCGATCCTGGGGGCATGGTCCACTGGATATGGGAATCGATTCCGAAAAAACAAATCCATAATGAGGACGAGTTCTTATTTTAATCTATCCCGATCGAACGATACCATCTTGTATTTCTTAGCCGCGCTTCCCGCACCGGAGGAACGGGACGCTACATCCTACCCAACTAATTAAAAGTTTCGTCCACGAAACTTAGGAATAGAACCTACTGTTAGGGATTATTTTGTTGGGGGCGACGATCAGGAAGGTTCGGACAGGAACTAATGGCATGGCCTGATCGTCCACAAGCTAGACATAACCCAAGTCTCAAGCGACAATTGTTGGCTGTGTGTCCACGCTTTTTACAGAAATTACAAGATGGCCCTGGGTTTCCTATTCGGCGCCCGACGTGGTCTGATCGCTTTGCAGCGATTTTTTCTTTCTCGTCGCTATGGCGTTTGTGATTGTAGGTATGCACAGCGCCGGTAGAAACGTGAGGATATTGCGGTTCAAGTGATAGGGCATGATTCATGACTTCACGCATTGTCCGATACTGATGAACGACTACGTGCGCATGGATGGCAGGACGCAAACCACATTCAAACCTTCTAGCTCGACTCGCTACATCAGGTAAATAGGCGCTAGCGAATTTGGAGAGACGGTTGAATTCGGCGGAGTATTGTTTGACCGTCATGCTGCCTTGCCTCAGTTGCACGAACTCGTTCTCCATCTGACGACGTACTGGAGGGGGTATAAACTCCTCTTCAAATACGGCACGAAAAGTCATCCACGAGATCGCCTCCTCTCCATGGTCAAATTAAAGAGATCGTCGATGCACGTCCCACCAATCATGTGCGTTGAGGCGGAGCTGTAGTTGCGCGCATATGACGCACTTTTCTTTGGGGACCTCTAGCAGAGCGAAGTGGTCTTCAAGTTCGACCAACCAATCTAGATCAATGATTGGGTCCTCAGTCCCGTTGAATGGAGTGTTGCAGACTTTCTTGAAGTGGCCAAAGTCGAAGGCAGTCACGTCCCTCGTCCTTGGAATTTGCGGCGTCTCAACTTCAAGCGCGGGCTGTTCCACCGGAGTCGTTGCTGTTGCAACGGAATGGTTGGAAGCCAAAGTCTGAACGATCTGTTGCAGGGCATCCACCTGCTTCTGCTGGACTGAGAATCGAGCTTCTATATTGTCTTGAAACTTGAGTTGACTCTCCTCCGCCCGCTTCTCGGCCCGTTCATAGCGAGCCTCGTCCCTTTGTTGGTTTGTCTCCAACATCCGTAATATTTGCTGGATGGGATCGATGCTTGGCACGGCTCGCTGACTCCTTGAACTTTCCGAAGTGTCCGAACTACTTTCTTGGCCTTGCGTTTCGTCCGGTGCTAGCGCTGCAGATTGCGCTGGTGCCATTCCTTCCAAAAAAAAGATAAATTACATTAGGATCATAATGTATTATAGACTTATTGCATGAATGTATCTCATTTTGGCCTAGCGAGTTCAAGAGTTCGCACAGGAATTTGATCGTTAAAGGAACTTTTCCAGTGCGAGAGTCTAAGGAACTTGAATCTGTGCTCTGATACCACTATGTCACGACCCGATTCTGTGGAATCGTTGAGGCGTCCCCCGAATCGTGACCGCCGTGCGGGCCTGGGGTTGCGCCCGCACAAGGCTAGAGTATTTTGCATAACGAGCACATATTCAGAGTACGCAGATAAATTGAAGCACAGATTGAAACATGAAAAAGTTCTCTTTATTGATAATGAACATCTATTACAAACTCTTGAACGAGTCAGCTAATTTGCCGCACGGGCTTACAAAATGTTGACACAAAATGAGATAGCAGTCCTGTATATTACATCCCTTTACTAAACTTCAAAATGTATAGAGACCTCCGGGCTGGAGGATGGCTTTCCCACGGAGCTGCATTGTGTATAGAGTTGCAAGCTCCTGCTTCAAAATGCTTCAAGGGAGGCGCGATCAAGATGTGCCTACAGCTGGACTGGATCGGGAAGACGACTTCGGCTCCTCGCTCGGTTCGCCTTAGTGCGAGGAACCTGTTTCAACGAGGGTCAGCATGTCGAAACATACTGGTGAAGGCGAGCTAACCCAACTATACCAATCAACACGTTGTTTATAAGAAGCATGCATATTCTTGTGGTTTTCTATCTTGCCTTAGTTCATTTACAAGTAAGCAGCATATAGAATTTACTGAAATAAACTTGCCACCGTTCGGTGGCTTTTACCTGCCCGTCTGAATCACCTGCACAATACTTACCATGCCTTCCCTGCCACGAAGACACAAGTTAGTTTGTAACATGTTTAAATATACAAGAGATCACTAGCGTATGTCATAATGGACGATATAGTCTTTTTGACAAGAATGGTATGCAACGAAAGTACAAGAGGCGTTGCAAGACATTTTGCCAAGAACAAGAGACTAAAACAATAGGCCTCGCCCGGACCGGATCGATGCCAGTGCCCCAGCATCGTCCGCGAGACCATGACCCTGTGCACAAGTTGTCCGTGATCGAACGGTATGTTTATAAGTTAACAATTCATGCAGTTGAGGCAACAAGAGTACAAGACAAGCAAGTACAAGACAAGCAACAATTCATGATTTATTCCCAAACGAACAAGCATGCAATATAAGTAACCGTTCCCAACTTGAATGACAAGCAATACAATCCAAGTCTATTCCCTTTTTATCTTGGTATCTTTTAGTTATTACTTGGTATCGTTTGATCGGGGCAAAGAAGAATGCAAGATTTTAGGTGTGAAGACTTGGAAGCAGGGCTAGCTAATCGGGATGGTAGCCACTCACATAGATGGTTGGAAGGGAGAAGGAAAGAGGCGCTTCAAGACTCCGCTCGTAAGCCGCCTACTGCTCGTTCACCTGCATTGCACAAACAACTTTGATCAATACCTCTTCCTCTCTTTCCAAACTCGGAAATGAAGTGCAGTACAATGAATGAAAATAATGTAATCCATCGAAACCGTTCAAGAAAACCCAAGCAAATCCAAAAATCAACTCAAAGCACAAAGACAACAAGCGGCATCGAAATCCGAGGCAACAAAGATAACAGCGGAGAGGTCCCTCCTGACTCTGCCGCTAAGTCGATCCCGGGGGCACGGTCCACTGAATATGGGAATCAATTCCGAAGAAACAAATCCATAACGAGGACGAGTTCTTGTTTCAATATCTCGATCGAACGATACCATCTTGTATTTCTTAGCCGCGCTCCCCGCACCGGAAGAACGGGGCGCTACAGCTACTGTCTTCGACACATCTCTATTGCCCATCTTCAACACTCCACAGTCGCTTGTTGTGTAAGTAGCAATTAGTATCCTGTTGTGAGATACGTGCGCTGAAGCACCTGAGTCCACCAGCCAAGAGTTGTCATCGCAGGCGAGGTTTATAACTACAGCATCACCTACAATGATCAGATCGCCTTCATGTGCCGAGGTTGCCGTTGTAGTGTTCTCGCCCTGCTTCCCCTTATCGCCCTTCTTCTCTCTTCCAAGTAAAACAGTTTCGCTTGATGTGGCTCTTCTTGCCATAATGGTAACACTCCGAGTACTCGTACCGACCCTTGGACCTTTTTCTGCTTTTGTCTCTGTCACCACCTGGACCCCTGCTTTTACCCCTTTCGCGGCTCTCTAAAGAGCCTCTGAGTGGGATATGGATGAAGCGCCCTGAGAACGTCTCCGTATCTCTTTATTCAGTACCCCGCTCTTGGCAAACTCCAGACTGACCATGCCTTCCGGAGCAGAAGGGATCATAGACACTCATACGGCCTCCCACGAGTCTGGCAATGTACACAGCAGCCATAGTCCCTGAACCTCATCGTCGAACTTAACTCTCATCGTGGATAGCTGGTCAACCATGTCCTGAAACTCACTCAAATGATCCGTAATTGACGCCTTATCTTTGTACCGCATACCCATCATCATCCGGATCAGGAATAATTTATTTACCCCGGTCTTCTTTGCATACAAAGATTTCAGCTTATCCCACAGTGTCCTCGCGTGCTCAATACTGGCAACGTGGTTGTACACGTTCTCGTCAACGAACTGTCTGATGTACCCATACACCTGTATATGCTCAAACTTCCAGTCATCTTCGGATTTGTCACTGGGCCTCTCGGAAGCAATTACCAGCAGATGCAGCTTCTTGAAAAATAGCAGATCCTTCATCTTGCTCCTCCAGTAATGATAGTTGGTACCGTTCAGGTTTACCATGCGCACCGGCTTCGCGTCCATCTCTCCTCCCTGGTTTGCCTGTCAACTCTTGACACCCTTCTGAAATTTCAGAACCTGGCTCTGATACCACATTGTTGGGAACGAAACGCGAAAACCGTTCCCCAAATCAGATAGTACATGCGAGAGAACTGAGCAAAATGCACAAACTAAAAAATATCAAACACAAATCGTAGACACAGAAATTTTTACATGAGAAATCCTGATGGAAAAAACTACGGGACGATCAGAGTCCAACCCTGAAGAACCTCCACTAATGGAATAAAGATATTACACCCTCTACAAACTCATCACCGATCCAACACGGATCACCGCAACTCTTTGGAACAGAAAATAGATTACAACCACGAAGAAAAAAGACAATAAAAAATACCCCAAATTGATCTCCTTCTCCGAAACGGCCTCCAATACTTCTTTCTCCTCTCCAAAGTTGCAATGACACTCTTGCCACATTTTTTTCTCTCTTATTTTTTCTCATGTTGTTGTTTATTGCATGAGCTTTTATATAAACCCTTGCATGAATTAGGGTTTCCATATAAAAATCTATATACGGAAGCCAAAAATATTTATGGAAATCCAATTACATTCAATCATATATTTAATGGAAATCAAATCATAAATTAGCTTACCATAAATTGGTAATCCAATTATATGGAAAGTTAATATATGAAAGATCCAATCATAAATATATAATTTAAGTCAAAAACGAAAATCCAATATAATATTTGTTTACCATAAATGTTCCAATACACGTCGTTCGATACACTTTCTGAGCTTTTTCGACACACGAATGACGCTCGTCACACTCCGGAGTATTCTTCACATAGGTTGAGAATCCTACTCACTCCAACACATCTAAGCTATCCTCTTGGCAGTTCTGAGAAGTCGGTTCGGATTAGGTTTACTGAATCAATGAAAAGTTAAAGAAGTTGTGAAGGTTCCGAGTCATATTCCTGTGGAACTATAAAATGGACAAGCAATGGCTAGTAATTGAGAAGCAGTGATGCGTATGAAGAACCTAAAGTTTCTTACACCTGGTCTGTGTGGATACGCTAGACTAGGAATAAGCAGACTATTTGAAGCAGAAAGCAGTAATGCATAAACTAAACAGCCTTGTATAACAAATGTGACCAAAGAGTTTCTGGCCAAATAGTAGAAATGGAAAATCAATTTTAAGCTTCTCAAACTGAATCATACACAATTAAGGCACACCACAGCCTTTTATGTGTTTAACTTGACTATATTTAAGTTATGAACCAAGAAACGTGACAAATTCAGAAGAATAGTTAAAACAAACTCAACATCATCAATATCCAGGCCCCATTTCACAGAAAACTGTGTTTGATTAAGTTTATCCAAAATGCAATTCACACAATATTTACATATGAGAAGCAATCCATATATACTTGGACAATTCTGTTCTGAAAAAACAAAAAACCCAAGACAGATCTTTCAATACCGAAACATCCAATGGAAGCACATTGCATTACGTATACTCAACTGAGTTGCGCGTATCTTTCTCTGTACAAGATCTTTTCCACTTATCCTTACTAAACTTCATATGAATCAGAGACAAAATCTTCGGTACACACTGCTGAAGAATGCTGATTCTTTCAGTGATCACTGGAGTGAGGGGAGGCTCCCTCATTTTGTAAATCAACACATTTGGTCTGCTTCCACAGGCATAATTCGAATTCCTTTTCACGCAGCTTCTGTTCCATGCATTCTAGTCTAGATTGAAGTTCTGCTATCTGCTCTCGCTGTCTTTTCGCCAAAAGCTCATGCAATCTTCTCTCCAACTCGTGTGCGGAAACTCCATTGTATTCATAGGTATCTTGGGGTATTATGCCTTCTTCCTCGCAAGTAACACTGAAGCTCTGAAAAGAAGGGTCGGCTTTCCCGTTGCTCAACTGTCAATTAATCAGGGGGGAAATAAGCACGATGATTCTAGCAAATCGTTAATGAAAATGCAACTTTTCTCTAGTATGAGCATGCAAACATTTTCCAGGAGCATAACTTAGCAGTGCAAAGTAACAAGGGCAAGAACATCAAGGAGGAAGAAGAAAAGTTAAGGACAGTGAGTATGCAGGTTCAACGTTGAAATAAGGGTAAGAAACGACATTTTCGATTGTGGTGTAGGCAAGAAACAGACTTGCTGGGTGCATTTTGGCATCAAAAAGAGATGTATCTGTACACGATTGAGTGGAAGAAAATTTCCGCAATGTCACTATAAATCTAATATGGCAACAAGAATATACCAATTACCAAGCAAGTAAAAAATACTCCTAAAGCTCTATCTATGTGAATAATGAAAACGTGGCTTTTCAAAGCAAGATAGTTACCTCCTCCCTATGTTGATGTGCAGATGAACTCTCTCCTTCCAAGTTTGTCTCAAGTCGTTCCAGTTCAAGCTCGAGCTCTGCTTCCATCTGGTCCAAACTCACGCTTCTTGTATTCCCAGCTGTAACATAATTTGATTCACTTTCAAGTCCGGCAGCATGTTTCACCCCTTCAAGATCATAAGAAGAACTGCAAATGTCCTTGGAAACTGTCGTTCTTGTACTGGCATTCCCACGGCACTTAGAGGGAGAGATGGAAATGTTGTTGCTTGATCCAAAGGAGCTAGTAATAGAATCTGACACATTGTTGCTTGATTCTGAGGAGTTAGAAATAGCATCTTTCCTTCTGATTTCAGTTCTAACTTCTTTAAGCAACATCTCCATCTGAGCTCGCAATTCGATCATCTTATTGACCTCAGCTGCACTCTTGGCGAGGAGGAAAACCAGACCTATTCCCATCCCAAGGTTAAAAGAGAGTTCTTCGCGCTTCGCTCCTGTCAAAATGAATTTTCTATCAGCACAATTAGGAATGCTTATAACATGTTTTCTAGGTAGCATGATGAAGGATCCGATCAATATGAAATTTTGTGAATATGGGTAAATGCATAATATCTACGGAAAGTTTAGTCGAAATTTACATTGATCAAAATCAAATGAACAAGAAAGTAAGAGTATAATCTTATAATACGAGGAAAGAGATTCTTGAAATCCCCATAGGGTTAATTTTTTCATTAGGCCTAAGGTATCTATGAAGCAACACATGTTAATTAGACGAACTATATATTTCTAGTTTTGGGAGTGATTGGTGTGGTGCCCCGTTCCCCCTATTCGGGGAGCGCGGCTAAGAAATACAAGACGGTATCGTTCGATCGGGATAGATTGAAACAAGAACCTATCCTCGTTATGGATTTGCTTCTTCGGAATCGATTCTCATATTCAGTGGACCGTGCCCCCAGGATCGACTTAGCGGCACAGTTAGGAGAGACCTCTCCGCTGCAAGTTTTTTTTTGCCTAGTTTTCACTATCGCTTTTTTGCTTTCGTGTTTTGAGTTGGTTTTCGGATTTGTTTGCGTTTTCTTGAACGGTTTCGACGAATTTCATTGTTTTCGTTGAACTGCACTTCAATTCCGAGATTGGAAAGAGTGGAAGAGGTATTGATCAGCTGTTCGTGGCAAATGCAGGTGAACGAGCAGTAGGCGATGCGCGAGCGGAGTCCTAAAGCACCTTTTTCCTTTCCTTCCAACCAACTTGTGAGTGGCTTATATTCGATTCAGTTGGCCCTTCTTCCAAGTCTTCACATCTAAAATCTGTATTCTTGCTTGCCCCGATCAAACTATACCAAGTAATAACTAAAAGATGTCAAGATAAAAAGGAATAGACTTGGCTTATTATTGCTTGTCAATCAACTTGTGAACGGTTATCCTATTGCATGCTAGTTCGTTCGGAATGTTCTATACATGTTTCAATTTTAGTTAGAATGTATACTTCTTCTATAAATTGTGCTATACATATAGAACACACTTTGCTATGCGATACATTGATCAGTAAGACTATGCAAAACCGTTTATGTTATGAAACTTGTATCGTGCTCGTATGACCGTAAATTTGCATGAATTGATTGAAAAATTTAATGGACGCCGTTTGATCATGGAAAACTTGTGCACAAGGCTTTTGGTTTCCGCGGACGGTCGCCGGGGCACTGGGACCGATCTGATCCGATCCGGGCAAAAAATTTAGTATAGTCGTTTGTCATGGACGGAGTGCTATGTAGCGGGGCTCGCCACCTGCGTTGCATATCACTCTCGTCTCGAGACTATAACCCGTCCCTTGTGGCATTATGCCAGTGATCCCTTCCAATATCTAAACCTGTGCAAGCTAACTTGTGTCTTCGTAGCAGAGAAGGACATGGTAAGTATTGTGCAGGTGGTTCAGACGGGCAGGTAAATATCACCGAACGGTGCAAGTTCATTTCAGTAAACTATATATACTACTTGCTTGTAAAACGAATTAAGGCAAGATAGAAAGACCACAAATAATATGCATGCTTCATATAAACAATGTGTTGATTGGTATAGTTGGATTAGCTCGCCTTCACCAGTACATTTCGATGTATTGACCCTCGTTGAAACAGGTTTTCCGCACCAAGGAGATCCTGCAAGGAGCTGAAGTCACAGTCCAATCCAGTCCAGCTGTTGGCGCGTCCTGATCGTGCCATCTTTTGAAGCATTTTGAAGACAGGAGCTAGCAACCTAAACTCAAATACAGCTTCGAGGAAAAGCCATTGTTCCGCCTGGAGGTCCCTTATTTTTGAGTTTTAGTAAAGGATGTAACGTACAGGACAGCTATCTCATTTTGTGTCAACTTTTGTAAGCCTGTGCGGCAACCTTGTGACTCGTTCAAGAGTTTGTAACTATATGTTCATAATCAATAAAGAGAAGTTTTCCATGTTTCAACTTGTGTTTCAATTTATCTGCGTACTCTGAATATGTGCTCGCTATGCAAAATACCTTAGCCTTGTGCGGTGCGCAACCTAGGCCCGCACGGAGTCACGCCCGGGGGACGACTATCGATTCCACGGAATTGAGACGTGACAATTGGGACTATTTATAACGAACCTGAAGTAATAAAACTGTTCAGGCTCGTAACACTAAGGGTCTGCTTGGATTGAGGGTTAAGAGAGTTAAGTGAGGGGGAGAGGTCGTAGAGGGTTAAGTGAGGCTATGTTTAGTTCTCTTTTGTTCATTTTGTCCATTTTTCAACCGTCCAAATCGGAGGATTAAGAAGGAAAAGTGAAGGGTTTTGTTTAAAAAGTCATAAATATTCCTTTATTTGTCCTATAAAATATCGTGACTTTCTCCTCTATTTTTTTTTCTTTCAAATTGTTACTCCGTCTTCCTGGCTTTCAACTTGTCGGTATCCAGGTGAGTCGTCTCTTCTCTCTCTCTTATTATTCATCGTTCAAGGAAAAAAAAAATCGACAGCTATATTTTTATGCATATATTGAGTTGATGATCATATATATTTGATGCATAAAAAAAATCGTCCAGGTACGTCATTCCAATCAAATATCTAATTTTATGACATATGTAATAAGAATATTTTGGTAATTGTAGTATTTTTATTAATTCTCCTCCCACTCATAACCCCAAATCCAAGCAATAGTTATTAAACATACTCCACTTAACTCTCTCTCCAATCCAAGCAAGGTGACTCCCCTCCCCCTCGCTTAACTTCCCTTCACTTAACCTCACTTAACTCTGCCCTTTTTTTCCCCTCGATCCAAGCATAACTAAGCCTATTTGCACGGAGCCACCTAGAACCCAGAACATTAAAGGAACTAGGAACGAAAACAGAAACGCGATACACCACTTGGTACTAAACAAGGAACAGTGGGGGCATGCTTCTGTGGAACACTTAGGTGGAACAAAATGTGCGACTATGAACAATTTTTCTTGATTTATAGTGGGGGTGAGCACGTTGATTGCTACAAATCTAAGTGCCTCGATGTCATTCTCCTCGTTAATGGTGTTGAATCATGTCCATTTTCTAATCAAAACTATCAACAACGGCGTGCGTACAGAAGTGGTTTCGATTGGCTTGGTTTGAAACTATGGTTACTCTATTTTAGCACGGACACGGGACATGAATAGGCTAAATAGTACTTCCTACCTCTTAAGCACGGATGATCACAACAACAAGCATCAATCCATGTCTACTAAATACCCATCACACCTATCGATCAAGCATAATAATAGCAACAATCGATCACAACACACACAACAACAAAAGACCCAATTTTTACCATAAAGATCCGAACTTTTTGCAGCACACAGCTCAAGATCAAAATTTGAAATATGCCCACAAAAGCAAACATCGAGAAGAAGCGAAAAAACCCAAGCTCACCTGGAGCAGCAGAGACCGAGACCGAGACCTCCTTATCGGGTTCCACCGGAACCGGAAGAGAACCCGGACCCGCTAGCTTCTTCTTGGAGAACCATCTAGAGAGCATAGTCACGGAACGGGAAGAAAAGGAAGGAGCTTTGTGAAGCAATCTCCTCCTCCTCACTACTTCTTCTTCTTCTTCTTCTTCTTCTTCTTCTTCTTCTTCGGAGAGGACGTCGGCTATTCTCATGCTTTCTTGGTGGTTCTTGCTGTGACGAGTGCTGGAGCAGCTGAAGAAGAAGGAGAGGGACATGGCTTTGGCGAATTAATAATAAGCTTAGCTGCTGCTTCTTCTTTTTCACTAAGCACTTTTGATTAGTGGTGGTTTGTATGAACACTAAACAACAAAAAGAAACCAAAGCTTTCTCCCCTTCCCTTGTTTTGTGCAATATAAATATAAAGATGGATTGATTCCTTCCTTAAGAACATGCTTTAGAATGCTACAAAAAAGTGGGCAATCCTTATTTATATCCCTAAAATTTAGGGCACCCTTATTTTTTGTTTTGTTTTGTTTTGTTTTTTTTTTTTTTTTTTACTGGTGACGGTTAGAATAGACCGGGGAAAATTGTGACATTTTCTTCACAAAATTTGGACTTTTGCTAGATGGTTGTAAAAATTTAACTGAAACGAAACATTTTGCTAGATGGTTCGAGGAAAATTGGACTTTTTAATTTTCGCTAATGCCTCTGACGGAAATTAGAATTGCTAGTAGCATTAGCAGAAATTGAGCAAGTTTGGTTCAACTCATTCTTCGGCGAATGAGGGAAGGGTTCGGTTCAGAGGTGGTGGGTTTAATGCTTGGTAGACCTCTTCTTATATAAAATTCGATAATTTTTTGTGTTGGTTGATAATTGACTAACACAATTCTTCTTCTTTTTCTAGTACTTAAATAGAAAACGAAAATATAAGACATTAAACAAGAAAGAAGGTGGAATTATATGTGAATTTCTTCTTCTTCTTTTGACTAAAGAGTTACGTTTTGGATAATACGACTCAAATGTGTGACTAAGATTTCACTAATGTTAAGTATATCTTGATGCAACGAAAGATATATGAAAATTGTTGTACGAATTAATAGAAAATAAAGTATATTTCATGAACTATTTTGCAACATATTTTACTCCAACTAGGCCCTGACCTGTTGGTACATGGTAGGTGGACAATCGGGATGTCTGCACCCTTATCTCCAATATGTTGAAACATAGTTTTCTCGATCTGAACATGTATCATTCAGGACTCAAATATCAATGTTTACTTCTCTTCGTGATGCGTTTGGAAAAAAAAACTCTATTATAGCTTCTTTTTATGCTTTACGTTGCAAAATTGATCATAAATTGATAATACAAAATTATTTTTTGTGAAATAACAAGAAAATATTGGACAATGAAAGGGCGTCCTTGCTCGATCTGAACATGCATCATTCAGGACTCAAATATCAACGTTTACTTCTTTTCGTGATTTGTTTGGGAAAAAAAACACTCTATTATAGCTTCTTTTTATGCTTTACGTTGCAAATTTGATCATAAATTTAATAATACAAAATTATTTTTTGTGAAATAACAAGAAAAGATTGGACAATGAAAGGACGGCCTTGTTCGATCTGAACATGCATCATTGATGACTCAAATATCAACGTTTACTTCTCTTCCTGATTTGTTTGAAAAAAAAAACTCTATTATAGCATCTTTTTATGCTTCACGTTGCAAATTTGATCATAAATTGATAATACAAAATTATTTTTTGTGAAATATCAAGAAAATATTGGACAATCAAAAGGTGTCCTTATTCAATTATCATCTTAGAGGCCCTATTTTTTATTTTATTTTATTGAGAGAAAATTTCTCTCTCTCGTGTTCTATAGAACACTTCCATATTAACAATGGGCCCCACAAACCTTGAGCTAATGTGAAACTTAGCAATGATGATTGTAGCGTGCGTTGTCAACAAAATGATCGGGATCAATAATAAATTAATGTTTAGTGAAATAAATCGTGCTCCATTATTCATTTATTGGTGGTGCACACGTTTTTGCAAATTCTAAGAAGTCGAACCAATCAATAATTTAAACCCCAATTGAATGATCATCACGTCTTGTATCAAAATTTTGAGACGAGTCAAAGTCGAACGAGTCCAAGTTTGAAATTATTGACCAGAACTCAAATACGAGTTAGAAATTGTTGAATTTAATTTGAGCTTCAAAATTACTCTGCTCTTGCTTAAATAGGTCGGATATGTGAGCAACTAACAAATTTTCCGAGTCTTCAACTTCAATTGAGAGTGTATTGTATAGAAAAAAGCCCATTATATTGTTGAATAGGTTTCTTTTATTGCTATCAAAACATAGCCATTACAATTTTATTTTTGTGACAATAGAACTGAGTGTCATTTTTTATAAACAACCAAGTATATAAAACTTATATCAAAATTGAAATCAGATTCTTTGTTGTTATTTTTTGTACTTGTTTGTAGTTTTCTTCATTATTTTTCTTATTTTCTTTTTTGGTGTATTTGTGGTGTGGATAGACTTGAGGGAAGTAGTATAAAAAAAATAGAAGGGATTAATATCCAAAATATAAGTTAAAAGTAAACAACAAAACAGCAAACACAACCATCATTATATTTTGGATTTTGCAAGAACACTCCATCGACGTTAGTAATTTAATCAATTGTTGTATATCCACAAAATAGTCCAAACATATTTATGAGACAACATGTAATAACAAACTCAAAATTAGATTTTGTTTGTCAAGAAGAGAAAGTGGACCCCAGTACACAAAAAGAAAAAGGAAAATTCTATTTTTTTTATCATCCAATTCAACGAAAATTGGACTAAAAGAACAAAATTTTATGATAATTTTAAAATAAAAACTAAAACATTCAATGGTAGGACATTTTTCTTGAGACAGGAGATTAGTTTGGATTAACAATTATGTATTTTAGGATGAACAACTAAAGTAATTTACACTAAATTTTAAATATTTAAAAAATACTATATGGAAAGGCGTTTATAGATGAAAAAATGCATAGTATTTTGTGTAAAAAAATGCTCTCTCATTGAGTGTTTTGTCGCGATCATAAAATATGACATATTTCTAATATGATTCATTTATCTTTGTAATCCTTAAAGTAACAACTTAGTAGGATGAAATTTTTTAACGGACACATGTCACACACTGACTTTGAGTGCAAAACTTTTGTAACTGCGAGCATGAAATTAAATTAGATATTAATATGATCAAAAAAATTGTTCTACCGATAATATATTTAAATATATTAGAGAGAACGAAATAAGTTTCAGAAAAATTTAAAGTGCGAAAGATTTCGCCAATAAAGATGACAAAAAATTAAAGTGTCAAATTTTCGCCAACGTTACTAACGAAAAATTGGTCCAAATTTATAATACATTTTCGCCAGTGTGGCATTGAAAAAAAAAAAACTCGAATTCTTTTTAAACACGCAACCTCCCACCACCAACCCTCCCCCCAATTGCTCGGTGCAGTCAAAAGAAGAAGAAGAAACGGGATAAGCTCCGGCCCCCAACACCCCTCCCCCCAATTTGCTAAAATTTCGTCAATATGGATGACGAAAATTGGACATATCCAATTTTTCGCCAACCACACTGGTGAAAATCAACCAATGCTTTTTCACTTTTTTTTCCAATTTAAAAAAAAAAAAGTCAAATTTTTGCCAACGTAACTGACAAAATTTGGACATTTTTTTTCATTCCTGCTGACGAAATCTTTCTCTTTAAATTTTTTTTTAAACTACTTTCGTTTTCTCCAAATTATTTAAATATATTATCGATAAAACAAAATTTCTGTAACATAATTATAGTTTCTTAAATATAATTTTATCTACCTGTACCATTGTTGAAAGGATAAACGTACACATTTTTCAAAGTTCTTGTACGTGACGTGAAAAAGAACATTAACAAGCTTGATTTGCACTTGATTGATGCACATTTTTTGTCGGCAATGATTTAAAGTATGCTTTTGTCTTGTATTATTAACAAGCTTGATTGGCACTTAATTGAGGCACAAGTACAAAAGTCAAGAAATTGACAAGCTAACTACCTTCATTTGAGATGATAGTGGAACAATTACAATATGCATATATGGACCAAGGACCTAGAATATTTCAGGCCAAAACTTAAGCCCATCAACTAAGTTGTTCTTTTTTCCTTGTACAATCACAAAGTTAGTTACAATAGGGGCGATGAAGAGATTGTCTGTTCGACTCGATAGGGAGGAGAGCCCATGAGCGCACTACATCAGAGGTCTGATGACAGTAGACATTATCTGAGCTGGCGTGGGACAGGATGGGACGACCGTGCATGTAAAACTCAACGGCAAGGGAGTCATGCGGACGGGGTCCCGCACCATCCTATCACGGGTATAAACGACGGCCGACCACGCGGCTCGTTGTTCGTTCGGCGCCGTAAGGGTGTCGTGAAGATGTCGTACGGACGTCGTGCGAAATTCGGGTGGCTAGGCGGCTTGGCTGTCGTAGGCGTCGTTCAGACGTCGAGGGTGCCACGTCGGCGCTGTGGGCAAAGCGAGGCGTTGAGTTGCGGGCGTCGAAAGACGTCATGGCCGTCTCGTGGAGCTCTGGAGCGTACGGAGTGCACGAGGTGTGCGTTACGGACGATGATGAAAATGACAGTGTGCGACGCACACGACGAGTCTGATTCCCCAATGACGACCGGCATAGATGGGGGTGGGGACTCCTATCAAACTGAGTTCGTGGCGTGCTGGATTAAAAAAAAAAATTACAATAGCAACTCAAATCCATAAAAATATGATACTACAAGTCTACAACAAATTTAACATTTTTTTTATGAATATTATATTAAAAAAGGTTATTGAACGTCCTCACTACTTGGAGGTTGATTTACGACGATATTGGTGAAGAGGTTGAAGGGATATGAATATGATATTAGATTTTAGGTCAGATTCAGACCGAAGTAGTTGGTATTTATATTCGTTTTTAAAATAAATTTAGGCCAAAATGTTGTGCCCCGTCCTATCCGTTTCATAATGGAATAAAAATGTGTGTTTTTTTGTGGGGTCAGCCCTTATTATCCTTATCTACATAAATGTCTAATATCACTTGGAAAATGGATGGACAAAAATTTTAAAATTCTGAAATTCTCACTAAAAAATTTCATGGGGACAGTAGTTTCCTTTTTTTTCCTACTTAGCTCAGTTCATGGACCTATCATGGTTGTTTCTACTTATCCGTACTCTTTATAAAGAGACTTAGAAATGGCTCAATTGAACCATCAAAATCGTTTGTAAATTTTTACATAATTAATAATTTTAAATTTTTTTTATCTAACCTCCGCATACTTGTTTTTTTTTTTACGTAAAAACATCTTAAAATTATTATAATTACCTAAACATATATTCAAATTTATATAAAGATATATATAACAAATCCAAATAAATATATATTAAATATTTAAAATATATTTAAACTATTTTTTATATCTAAACATATATCCAATATTTTACAAACGTAAATATATATATATATATATATATATATATAACAAATTTTTATTTAAATATATTAAAATCAAATTTCAACTGTTTTAATATAATTTAATTTTTTATTCAATTTTTTCAATAATATCAGAGAACTTTTTAATATCTAATTTTTCAATAAACATACATATAATAAAATTTAATTTTTAACAATATTTAAAAAAATATTTTACTTGCAACAGAGCGTGCTTTACTAATTTTTTTTAAAAAACCTGTACTAGTAAGGTGTTTGGTAATACTGTTTCCTAAAAAAATATTTGAAAAGTAATTCTATTTTGAATATTTTTTGACCCTATGCACTGCTTTTGGCTGCCTTTGCTTTAATCTTTTCGAACAAGGGTAAAAAAAATATTTGGTCTAACTTAGAAAAAAAAAATCAAATTTTTTTTTTTTTTTTAAATAAATGGAAGTGGTCGAAAGTTGCATCCGATTTTATTTCTTAAAAGTAACAACAATTTCAAATAAAGCTTATGCCTTAGCTGCTCAATACACATATCAATAGTTTATCCCAACATGCTAATAGTGTCACGTCTTGATCCCGCAAGGGTCAATCGTCCTCATCTGGATCCTTTGCGGAACCGATCGTCCTCGCTTGGACGTGATGCCGTGTGAGCCTGGAGTTGCGCTCGCACAATGCAAGAACGTACAGTGATAGGAATCCATTTGAAACACAAGTTAGAAAACACATTCACAGATAATTGAACACAAAGTATAGGAAGAAAACATGATTTTCATTGATAATTCAGAGTAATTTACATAGAGTTTACATTTGATGCGCCTCTCGGCTACTTGGTTTGCATTATAAAAGAAAAGCTCAAAAGGTAGGGCGCGCTCCATCAGATAAGCCTTGTCGTTCGTATATTACGCCATGTATAGATTGAAAATCCATGCTTCCAAAATGAACTGGTTTCAACTATACTTCAAAATAGAAGAGCTTCTAACGCCTTCTCGTCTATCCACTAGCGTTGCACACTCTGAGTGCCTGAAATGATTGCCACAACGTGGGTCAGTACTCAGCTTGTACTAGTGAGCGGGACGAAACCACTCACCTAAATCAACACTTGCTTATTAGGGGCGAGCATGCAATAAAATGATCTTGCTATTAAGAACTAAGTGAATTCAGTTCATATCAGTTGCATGATTTTAGAGGAACAAAAATAACGTTGAACCCACAAAGCACATCGGTTGCTTACTCAACCGATGCGCGTCTTCCCTGCAACGAAACACAAGTATACTTACCATATGCACAAGATAATAGATTAGCATGTGTTCTATCTATATGCGGTCATTGGTGTGATCGACACCATGGAAACTTATCCAAGGCATTGCGGCGCGCCCTGTCAGCCCGGGTAGCAAGTCCTGCTGAAGGTCCCGCAATGCATCCCGACTAGCACGATCAAATATTTTTTCCCGGGTCGATACGGTTCCGGTGCCCCAAAATACCGTTTCAAGGAAATGCCAAACCTTATGCACAAGTTGTTCCAGACCATGCGAATGCATGAACAGTTCAACTAGCATACAATGCATGAGATGAAACAGAAGAAGTAAAGCAGCAATATATATATATACTTATGCAATAGTTCATATTTTCTCAAAATTCGTGTTCCAATTTTGGTGTCCCGTGGGTCCAAACTCTCCGAGGCACCATGCTGCAACCAATATTCAGATGTCGTATTCTATCAGGCAGTTTCCTTGGTTTCAAACCACAACTGTCGCTTGTATTTTGGAGCTCGTGTTTATATCGTGTTCATGAATATACAAGTTAGTCTACAATTTTCATGTTCCTTTCTTAGTGGCTGGAATGTATTGTGGCTAAGGATTTTCTAGGTGTTCAGCCGGGCATCATCGATTGAACGATTGAAACATTAGAGATGTGGACGTCAAGAAGTAGGAAAGAAAAGTATGAACCACCCACCGATTAAGGAAAGTGCTGAAAGAATGAGTTCCGCCTAGCGACGATCAAACGTCAGTTACGCGGACCTACAATAGCACGAGCACCGGGTTAGAATCATTTGCCTATCCTTCCTTATGAACTCTCCAAGAACCAAAGCTCCAAGCGAGAAAGCCAACGGCAAAAACCAAGCAAATCGAAAGCAACACCAAAATAAAATTCCAAAGCGACATCAAGAAAACCAAACAACAAAACACGAAAACTATTGTACTCGTTTCAATAGAAACCTATCCATGAGTTGGAAAGGATCGTCGTATTTTGTCCGTGGCAAGAGGATGCCGAAGATTCTAAACACCAAGCTACGACTCGGACAGACTATCCACAAGCCCAATTATATAGTGCGTATCCCGGTCGGATCAAAATTTGAGGCACTACATAATATACCACTAAGAAAAAAATTTGTCCCGAAACTTAAGAACAAGGTCTTAACTCCGACTGAACGAACAATGAAGGGTATTTCTCCTTCATCTCCGACTCCATCTTTCACGTTGATTCTTCTACTGAATGGTTCTACCACAACACGCGAACTAAGGACATTGTACGGTTCTGCAACACCTTCTCCTTGTGATCCAAAATTTGCACATGCTCCTCTGAGTACGATAAGTCCGTGCGCAGTTCCAATTGATCGAAGCTAACCACATGACTCGGATCATGCACATACTTTTGAAGTTGAGAGACATGGAAGACATCGTGTACTTCAGCCAGGGCGGGGGGTATCACGCCCTGGTTCTGAGGGCCTCCCGACCACCGTTCTCCCGCCGGGACCGGACGCGAATCACCGCACCTCAGCGCTCCCGCGGGGCGCGTATGGTCGTTTGATATCGGGATGTGATACCGTACGAGCCTGGGGTTGCGCCCGCACAAGGCAACATCGTTAGAGTTTGGCTATCATCGCATCAATCGAGTAAGTAGCGGAGGGACATTGTTGCAAGTATTTATCCATCTGAGTATTCGGGATAAATCGAGGGACTGGGTTCTCTTTAATACAATGGCATCGTTCCATACATTATGCCCATTTATACGAAAGCAGCTCGAGGCAAACGAAACCAGATTTTTGGGTCTTGGGGATGAGGCACGCCTATCGCTCCCTCGAACGATCCAGTACCTGCAAGCAAGTAAACTGTTGGTGGGTCAAAACTTTTATAAGTACTGGTGAGTATAAACAACTGAACAGAAGCAAACATTCACTAACACCAACACTAAGTAATCATGTTATAAAATATTACATTACTAGTGATCTTTCTAGTTTTACCTATGTTCGTTACATGCAGCATAAGAACGGGGTCATATTACTTCATTTTGGAAACATCTTTGAAAGTAGAGTTCATATTCGATATAAGCAAGCAAACAAGACAAGCTAATTTTTCTGTTATCAGGGTGTGCGCAGCGTATCTCGTGAGCTATACTCAAAGACTCTAGGGACAAAATGCACATCTAGGAGCAAATGCATATCTAGGGGCAGTCCTCTATCAAGCCAATACAATGAACTATCTTATATGTAGTGCAGTCCCCGAGTAACTCAGGATCGGTAGCGGTTGATCCAGCTAACCAATGACTCTTTTATCTGATGCTATTGGCAGTTGTGACTCATGGTTGCTTTCCACTATCTCTGTAGCAGTCGTGACCAAGGTTCAGCTCTCCACCAATAGCCATTGTCCGCCTGATGCGAATGCATGAAACACTATCAAATAAACTCTAGGATGCAGACGGGATGAACCATCAAACCATATATCTTTGTTGCGGACTAGCCGCCCTCACTGAATAAGTTCAAGCACACGATATGGTTCTCTCGAAGCACAAGCGATAGTGCAACATGTTCATGCAAACTCTTAGTCTTAGACAAGTGTTTCAGTTCTCTTTAGTTAGGCAAGCAAGCAAGCAGATTTGTTTCAATGACTGCAAGCTAGGTGAGTTCTCTTATTAAGCATGCAAGACAGGTTCTATCATTCTCTTATGAAACTATCTTTAAGCAAACAAGCACTCAAAAACTCAGATTCATTATTAAGGCGTGCAAGAATCAGAGAACGAAGTTCTGCCCACTCACCTTGATATATAGTACCGACGCGGAGCGGAGCACTACATACTAATCCACCAACAAAAAATTTCGTCCTCAAAACTTCAAGGATAAACTTCTCGATATTCCGAGTAGCGATAGTGCTCATCCCTCGCCGTACTCAATCGAAAACACAAGCAAGACAAGCACAAGCACAACTCTCAAGCAATTCCATAAAACTTTTGCACTTTGAGAATATCTATGGACTTATTGTATGGAACGCTCTATTGCAATACAATATCGAGCATATCTCAGAGTCATAGCAACGGATTGGGCAAAGAATCGAATCACTCTGATACCATTATGTCACGCCCCGGTCCCAAGGGCCTCCCGACCACCGTTCCCTCGCCGGGACCGGACGCGAATCACCGTGCCTCGGTGCTCTCGTGGGGCGCGTATGGTCGTTTGATACCGGGACGTGATACCGTACGAGCCCGGGGTTATGCCCGCACAAGGCAACATCGTTAAAGTTTGGCTATCATCGCATCAATCGAGTAAGCAGCGGAGGGACATTGTTGCAAGTATTTATCCATCTGAGTATTCGGAGCAAATCGAGGGACTGGGTTCTCTTTAATACAATGACATCGTTCCATACATTATTCTCCTTTATACGAAAGCAGCTCGAGGCAAACGAAACCATATTTTTGGGTCTTGGGGATGAGGCACGCCTATCACTCCCTCGGACGATCTAGTACCTGCATGCAAGTAAACTGTTGGTGGGTCAGCACTTTTATAAGTACTGGTGAGTATAAAAAACTGAACAGAAACAAACATTCACTAAAACCAACACTAATAATTATGTTATAAAATATTATATTACTAGTGATCTTTCTAGTTTTATCTATGTTCGTTACAAGCAGCATAAGAACGGAGTCATATTACTTCGTTTTGGAAACATCTTTGAAAATAGAGTTCATATTCGATATAAGCAAGCAAACAAGACAAGTCAATTGTTCTGTTATCAGGGTGTGAGCAGCGTGTCTCGTGAGCTATACTCAAAGACTCTAGGGACAAAATGCACATATAGGAACAAATGTATATCTAGGGGCAGTCCTCTATCAAGCCAACACAATGAACTATCTTATATGCAGTGCGGTCCCCGAGTAACTCAGAATCGGTAGCGGTTGATCTAGCTAACCAATGACTCTTTTATCTGGTGCTATTGGCAGCTGTGACTCATGGTTGCTTTCCACTATCTCTGTAGCAGCTGTGACCAAGGTTCAGCTCTCCACCAATAGCTATTATCCGACCGATGTGAATGCATGAAACACTATCAAATAAACTCTAGGATGCAGACTATGTCACGACCCGATTCCGTAGAATCGTTTGAGGCGTCCCCCGAATCGTGACCGCCGTGCGGGCCTGGAGTTGCGCCCGCACAAGGCTTTAATGATTTGCATAGCAAGCACATATTCAGAGTACGCAAATAAATTGAAACACAGATTTGAAACATAGAAAAGTTCTCTTTATTGATAATTGACATCTATTACAAACTCTTGAATGAGTCAGCTAATATGCCGAACGGCTTACAAAAGAGTTGACTCAAAATGAGATAGCAGTCATGTACATTACATCCTTTTATAAACTCAAAACGATAAAGACCTCTAGGCTGGAGGACTGCTTTGCCACGGAGCTGCATTTGTGTATGAAGAGTTGCAGCTTCGGACTTCAAAAGGCTTCAGGGGCGCGGTGAAGATGCGCCAACAGTTGGACTGGATCGGGTAGACGACTTCGGCTCCTCGCTCGGTTCGCCTTGGTGCGGAGAACCTGTTTCAACGAGGGTCAGCATATCGAAACATGCTGGTGAAGGCGAGCTAGCCTGACTATACCAATCAACACGTTGTTTTAATGAAGCATGCATATTTGTGGGTTTCTATCTTGCCTTAGTTCATTTACAAGTAAGCAGCATATAGAATTTACTGAAATGAACGTGCCACCGTTCGGTGGATTTTATCTGCCCGTCTGAATGACCTGCACAATACTTACCTTGCCTTCCCTGCCACGGAGACACAAGTTAGTATGCAACAGGTTTAAATATACAGATGATCACTGGCATAATACCACGAAGGACGATTTATAGTCTCAAGACGGACGGATGTGCAACGCGGGTGCGAGCCCCCCCCCCCCCCCCCCCCGCTGCACGCCTCATTTCCGACGATACAGACGACTATACAGACGTTCCGTCCGGATCGGATCGGTCCCAGTGCCCCGACGACCGTCCGCAGGAACCAGATTTCCTTGTGCACAAGTTGTCCGTGATCGCACGTTATATTAACTGATTTATAGCATATTATACTGTTGAGGCAACACGAATACAGACAAGCAGAATTTCATATTACAGAGCCTCACTGAATAATTAAGCACAATACAGGGTGTGTGTCATACTTAGCACGGTTCATAGAACATTTGTAAACGAACTAGCATACAGGATGATAACCGTTCATAAGTTTGTTGACAAGCATAATAACCAAGTTATTCTCTTTTATCTTGGTTTCTTTTATTATTACTTGGTATCGTTTGATCGGGGCAAAGGAGTGAAGCTTGGAAGCAGGGCTAGCTAATCGGGTTGGTAGCCACTCACTTAGATTTTTGGAAGGAGAAAGAAAGAGGCGCTTCACGACTCCGTTCGCAAGCCGCCTACTGCTCGTTCACCTGCACACGAACAGCTGGATTAATACTTCTTTCTCTCTTTCCATTCTCGGAATAGAAGTGCAAGTCAATGAACGAAAACAATGAAAACCATCAAAACCGTTCAAGGAAAACAAGCAAATCCCAAAACCAACTCAAAGCACGAAAGCAACAAGCGACATCAAAAACCGAGGCAATAGAAGATAGCAGCGGAGAGGTCCCTCCTGACTCTGCCGCTAAGCCGATCCTTGGGGCGCAGTCCACTGAATATGGGAATCGATTCCGAAGAAACAAATCCATAACGAGGACGAGTTCTTAATTCAATCTATCCCGATCGAACGATACCGTTTGTGTTTCTTAGCCGCGCTCCCCGCACCGGGGGAACGGGGCACTACATCCTACCCAACCAATTGGAAGTTTCGTCCCGAAACTTAGGATAGGGCCTACCGTTAGGGATTATTTTATTGGGGCAGAAGCTTAGAGGGGAGTGGACAATCCCGAGATACGTGGTCCCTTGCACCACAGTTGAAGCATAGACCCTTGCGGCGATAACAATTGTCAGTGGTGTGCCCCGACTTTTTGCAGTATTCACAGAATGGTCTCGGGTTTCCCCTTTGGGGACCACCGTGGTTAGGGCGCTTTGCAGCGGTATTTCCTCCATCGTTGCCTTGGCGTTTGTGATTGTAGGTATGCACAGCGCCGGTGGAAACGTGAGGATACAGTGGCTCGAGCGATAGGGCGTGATTCATGACTTCACGCATGGTTCCATACTGATTATTGGCCACATGCGAATGGATGGCAGGGCGTAGTCCACCTTCAAACCTTCTGGCTCGACTCGCTGCATCAGGTAAATAGGCCCTAGCGAATTTGGAGAGTCGGTTGAATTCGGCGGAGTACTGCTTAACTGTCATACTGCCCTGCCGAAGCTGCACGAAATTGTTTTCCATCTTACGTTGCACTGGAGGGGGTATAAACTCCTCTTCAAACGCGGCACGAAAGGTCATCCACGAGATCGCCTCCTCTCCGTGATCAAATTGGAGAGATCGTCGATGCACGTCCCACCAATCGTGTGCGTTGAGGCGGAGCTGTAGTTGCGCGCAGGCGACGCGCTTATCTTCGGGGACCTCTAGCAGAGTGAAGTGGTCTTCAATCTCGGCTAGCCAATCTAGAGCTACCACTGGGTCCTCAGTCCCGTTGAATGGGGTGTTGCAAACTTTCTTGAAATGGCCCAAGTTGAAGGCAGTCACGTCCCTCGGCCTTGGGATTTGAGGCGTCTCCACTTCAAGCACGGGCTGTTCCACCGGAGTCGTTGCTGTTGCGGCGGAATGGTTGGCAGCCAAAGTCTGAAAGATCTGTTGCAGGGCATCTACCTGCTTTTGTTGGACTGAGAATCGGGTCTCTAGATTACTCTCGAGCTTGGCTTGGCGAGCATCGTCTCGTTGTCGTTGCGATTCTAACATTTGCATTACCCGCTCAAGCGGGTCAACTTGAGATATGCCTCGTTGGCTCCGAGAGCTTCCCGAAGTACCCGAACTGTTTTCTTGTGTTTCGTTCAGTGGTTGCGCTGCAGATTGCGCTGGATCCATTCCTTCAAAAGAAGGTAAATTACATTAGGATCATAATGTATTATGGACTTATTGCAAGAACGTATCTTATTTTTTTGGCCTAGCGAGTTCAAGAGTTTGCACAGGAATTTGATCGTTAAAGGAACTTTTCCAGCACGAAGTCTAAGGAACTTTGAATCTGTGCTCTGATACCACTATGTCACGACCCGATTCCGTATAATCGTTTGAGGCGTCCCCCGAATCGTGACCGCCGTGCGGGCCTGGAGTTGCGCCCGCACAAGGCTTTAATGATTTGCATAGCAAGCACATATTCAGAGTACGCAGATAAATTGAAACACAGATTTGAAACATAGAAAAGTTCTCTTTATTGATAATTGACATCTATTACAAACTCTTGAACGAGTCAGCTAATATGCCGAACGGCTTACAAAAGGGTTGACTCAAAATGAGATAGCAGTCCTGTACATTACATCCTTTTATAAACTCAAAACGATAAAGACCTCCAGGCTGGAGGACGGCTTTGCCACGGAGCTGCATTTGTGTATGAAGAGTTGCAGCTTCGGACTTCAAAAGGCTTCAGGGGCGCGGTGAAGATGCGCCAACAGTTGGACTGGATCGGGTAGACGACTTCGGCTCCTCGCTCGGTTCGCCTTGGTGCGGAGAACCTGTTTCAACGAGGGTCAGCATATCGAAACATGCTGGTGAAGGCGAGCTAGCCTGACTATACCAATCAACACGTTGTTTTAATGAAGCATGCATATTTGTGGGTTTCTATCTTGCCTTAGTTCATTTACAACTAGTCTTTAGATCGATCGTTGTTGTTGTACGCGAACTCCGCTAACGGAAGGTGCGTGTCCCAACTAGTCTTTAGATCGATCGCACACAGTTGCAACATATCCTCAAGTATCTAATTCATCCTTTCCGTCTGACCGTCAGTTTGGGGGTGATATGTGGTACTGAACTTTAGCTTGGTGCCCAAAGCAGACTGTAGGCTAGTCCAAAAATGAAATAAGAAACATATGTCGCGGTCCGAGATGATTGAGACAGGTGTCACGCCCCAATCTCCCGCAAGCTCGATAGTCCCTACTGAACGTGAATCACCATATTGCAGCTCTCCCGCAGGACAATCGTTCCCATCGGGACGTGATGCCGTACGAGCCTGGAGTTGCGCTCGTACATGGCGATATTTTTCAAACACCAAAGTTATCATCAAAACAACCAAGTTACAGCGGAAGCCGATTTGTATGCCAAGCACACATCAGAGTATACGCAGCGAAGCTCACGATAGGGTCCAAATGAAATACCCCAAGGCAATGCCACAAAGGCGATGCCACGAAGACGATAAAATACTCTTGCTCTTTTCTCTAGCCCACAAAGGTACTTACAGTTCATACATCTTGTCCCGTATATCCAAGCAGCGCCACTACGCCTGCATACCTGAAATATTGCCCACAAACGTGGGTCAGTACACAGCCGTACTGGTGAGCGGGGTAACCCACTCGCCTAAGCCGACACTAAGTAAAATTAGTGAATGCAACCAGTTATATGGTGATCTTTCTAGTTGAATCCTAGATTCGTTTCATGGCATATGAATGACATGTTAAGGAAAGTTGTAAAATAGTTTACGCATGCAAGCATTCAATCTTAAACCAAACGACAAGCATTTATGTATATCCAACGCGTCTTACTCAATGCCATCGCTTGCACGATAACATATCGAACCATCAGTCTCGCCTCAATATCCATCCTGAACCAAAGTATTATATTCCACACTCAAGTGCACACTCTTGCCGAGGCAAGGTGGCCGCGCCTACACGATGCACAAACCAACCAAAGTAAAGCAAACCAATATTTATTCTATATGAAGTCACTGGCCAGAAGCCACGAAGGACATTGATCGGACCAAGATCAATAGGGCAATCCTACCCGATCCAGGGTTGGGCAGCTACTCCCGCCTGGTGGTATCGGACTACCAGCACTGCGCCCAATCGTGCGATGCCCATTGTTTCCTCCATGGTGGAACGGTCCCGGTTCTCCGGTGCCTCATCCCGTTCCAGGAAACCAAACCCTGTGCCACACAGGTTGTTCGTGACTATGCAGACACAGTAGGTATGACGAGAGGATCAAAACATTCTTGCCCCACCAAGCGATCCTAGACTCGTTCAACCGATATCCAACCGAAATATCCATAACCATTCTTCCAACATATCCAACCAAGAGATCTAAATCTTGACCTCAATATATAGCCCAAGGCACCAATATATCAAGTGTTTCAGAGGCACGATGCCTCTTTTCAACACAGAGTCCAAATTGGTGCAACACTCATGCTCAAAGCAAATCCCATGGCACAATGCCGTTTCAGTGGCACAATGCCCCATTCGTGGCACGATGCCCCATCAAGCGGCACAACGCCCTCGCCGATGCAGTTGTTCGGTTTTGAACCACAACTGCTCGCTTTGCAAGCCAAAGCGACCAAGTGATACTCGCGCACGAATGCACGTTCGCTCGCCCGAATTCCCGACGTTCCCATTGCCTCAAATGTATCATTCCAACTTATTCAAGCATAATCCCAAGTATCCAACCGACTGTCTCAAATGTATAATCCAACTATCGCTCCAACTATCCAACGCGTAAATCATTTCAAGCCACAATCCTACCAAGCCAACGACGTACACTCTATGCACGCCTCAGTGTAGTGATTCTCAATGTTTTATCCCAAGTGTTCAAGCCTTTTACGTGTTTTCCATATTATTAGGCATGAAGGAGTAGAGGAGAAGGGAAAGAGCCCACTCACAATGATTGATCCCGTTAGGCATCCTGTCCTGCCGATACGGCCAATCCTTTGAACCCGTGGTCCGATGCAAGCGCGATCTACTCAACTGGTATGACCGTGCGAGCAGGCCGTGCTCTCCAAATCATCCGACCGATCGGATTAAGGAAGACGGTATTATTGCTTCTATTCAGCTATTCAGTAATATTCTGAACGAACACCTGATTTCCATCGAACCCGTTAGCCATCTGCACATTGAAACCAACTCGATTAATCCTTCTTTCCAAAATCCAATATTTCAAATGTAACCAGCATTTGATTTATTCAGTCAGACTCGGCGTAACGCTCCGAGCGGTTGCGGGGCGTTACATAATATATCACTTAGAATCAGGTTCGTCCACGAACCGTGCTGGTACTCATTCCTATCACATGCCACAATTCAATTCCATGGATTTGCTCTAGGCGACTCACATATTCACGATTCTGACTCCGCATCTCGTTCTGCTGAACGCTCGTACAATTTTCACGAATTTCTACATCCTCCTTGCAGCTCAATACGAATTACTCGTATCGCTTAGTTTTAGATCGTACACATATTTAAGGCGTCCCTAAAATACATGTATTTCAGCCGAGCTTTGCGATAGCAAATTTGAACAAGTTACAAGGGTATCTTTGTGTTCGAGGCATCCATTTGCTTTACTCCCAATTGAGCCAAATCACGATTTCCATTCCAACACATTCGCTTGAGAACTATTCTCAATTATGCAAATTTTCCACCGACTCAATGAGTTCGCGTTCCAACTCAATCCATCCCACTATTTCTGAATCCGCACTAGCAACATCTCAAATATTATCTCGTGCACCGAACGATTATCTCAACTGATACTACCCAAGCTAGGCGACTTACCCAAATATCAACTTTGCTTAGATCAGCTCAGTCCAACACATTTCCTGCCATCTCAATATCTCACAGGGTGAACATCTATATCGAGGTTCGTGTGATCCACGAAGATCTCGCCGCCACGCCAAAGGGATAGTGTCGCCACGATTTCAACGTGGACACACTCGCCACAATTCTTAGGTTGCGCATGAAATAGTTCTTCGTGCTGCTTCTACTGCCTCGAAGCATAGAATATCACCTTTGCCTTCCGAACGAGCATGCTTCCCAGACTAAGTTTCGAGACATCTTGTAAATCTGAGGCACGTCTGTCCCTTCCAGTATTTGCAAGAATTTGATCTGAACGAGCCGTTGCTTTAACTTCACGAGCTAGTTTCACAGTCGTCAATTCATATGAATGCTATTCCCTTCCAGGGCACGATGAGTCAGAGGCGATGCCATCGATAAAAATCTGCGACTCTGAATCTCATCAGTTGACTAGGATACTTCCACCATCGCTCTGATCTTCCGGCTGCATCTTCAGCTGAAGACTATCCCAAGGGTCTCTCAAATCCAACACTCAGTCGATGAGCCAAATCTTATTGCTCACATCTGCCCTCGACGCATTCCCAAATACGCTGTCTCAAGGGTCGTTCTATGGGTCTACCATATTCAATCTCTGATTCAGCGGTCAAGTCGCTAGGGTCAGCTGTCCCGAAGCTACGCTCGATAATTATAATCATCACGATGGACAGTTACTATAAACCATGCTATATCTCATCTGCAAATCCGAGTCAAAATCCTAACTATTCACCCGAGCAAAGTTTCCGAATCCGAGAACCGCGCTCGTTGAAACCGTCTTCCATCAATCCATCGTTCTGTCCTGAATCCATCAAATTTCTGAATTGTCATGTTCCACAATGCACGTCCAACTCACTCGAGCAGCACAGTGATTTGCTCCAACATTGCTCTCACATTTAGCTATCTTCAAAAGTCAATCCGCCACAAATCTTTTGCCTTCCGTTGTTGCCATAATTCGTCCACGTCTACCGGAGAATCCGTTTACCATCGTTGCACCATCTTGCCCAAAATTCCATTTCCGATAAACCTGAGTCAACATCTCGAGCAGTAATATCCAAAATCTTCCAATTTTGTGTGAATCCATCACTTTTCCATCCAAGCCAAGTTCGTATTTCATTACACAACCAACAGCTCAAATGTGTTACCCAAAATTATAGTCCGTGCTCGCTATCATTCGATTCACCCATCGCTCGTTCAAGCGTATCCCAGTTGTTCATCCCGATCTCGTCCATCTCTTAAGCCCAACGATGCTTTCATTTTCATCAGTCCGTTCACGATATGCTCAACTCAATATTCGCTTGCTTCATTTCCATTCTTTCCAACTCAACCAACGTGCACCAACTAACTTGTATTCTCGTTTTACGAGTCCGTTCAAGCAATTTCCATCGGTGTCCAACCAAAATATTCTAATGCCTTGCTTACAATATGGTATCCCATATACCACTCCGAATCAAGTCGCTACTCACATTACGTTTCCTTTCACGAATCCAAGATCCGTTCGAACCATCCTTCATGCGTGATCATGCCTTTCCCAATTCGAGTCTGACACAGAACTCAGGCAATGCCTGAATTATCCAACTATTTCTCAAACCATCTGATACTTTCTCAACACGAGCAATCGTGCAATGATTGTCTTCCAAATAGTCCAACCCAATACCCAACGGTTTCACACATTTGTTGTACGAGCAACTTGTACCAACTTATCCGTATTCCCAAGCTAAACTCAAACACGCCCAACCGATGCGCCACAGCCAAAATTCTAACTTCTATCCAACACAGTCGCTAGACGAGCAACTCGTGCAAGGATCCATTCTCATCGAATGTTCCTACTCAAAACATGCCGCATAACCAAATCTCGTTAGCCAACCAACTGATCCATTGAGGCAATCAGAAACTCCCCGAACGACAAGCCAAGCCAACCCAACAAAAGCCCATACTTGTTGCGCAAATGCAACAACGCCCAACCAACTTGCTGCACGAATGCAACAACGCCTAGCGAGGCTAAGCGATCCTACGAAAACCAACCAAGGCAACCCAACCAAGAATAATAAGCAGCCACAACTAGCAATAAATAGACTTATTGTATGAAACATCCGATGCGGCACCGAGTAGAGTCAAGAGCTAAACGACACACGGAAGCGATTTTAGAGTTTGTGATAAAACGAAGGACCAAGTCCGAAGAAATGAACCAGGCGCTCTGATACCAATCTGTCACGCCCCAATCTCCCGCAAGCTCGATAGTCCCTACTGAACGTGAATCACCATGTTGCAGCTCTCCCGCAGGACAATCGTTCCCATCGGGACGTGATGCCGTACGAGCCTGGAGTTGCGTGTCACGCCCCAATCTTCCGCAAGCTCAATAGTCCCCGCTGAACGTGAATCACCACGTTTACAGCTCTCCCGCAGGACTATCGTTCTCATCGAGACGTGATGCCGTACGAGCCTGGAGTTGCGCTCGTACAAGGCGATGTTGTCAAACACCAAATATTATCATTAAAACAACCAAGTTGCAGCGGAAGTCAAGAATTGTGTACCAAGCACACATCAGAGTAAAACGCAGAAAATCTCACGATAGGGTCAACTGAAATGCCTCATCGAAGACAAGGCCACGAAGGCGATGCCACGAAGGCGATGAAATACTCTTGCTCTTTTCTCTAGCCCACAAAGGTACTTACAGTTCATACATCATGCCTCGTATATCCAAGCAGCGCCACTACGCCTGTGTACCTGAAATAATGCCCACAAACGTGGGTCAGTATACAACCGTACTGGTGAGCGGGGTAACCCACTCGCCTAAGCCGACACTAAGTAAAATAGTGAATACAAACAGTTATATGGTGATCTTTCTAGTTGAATCCTAGATTCATTTCATGGCATAGGGATGACATGTTAAGGAAAGCTGTAAAGCAGTTTAAGCATGCAAGCACTCAACTCAAACCAAACGACAAGCAAATATATAAGCAACTCGAGGGAAACTAGCATGCAAACCGTCCTGCTCAAGTCCAAGCAACACGATAACATGTCGAACCATCAACCAAGCCTCAATATCCATCCTCAACCAACTTTTATAATCCAAATCTCACAGTGCACACTCTTGCCGAGGCAAGGTGGCCGCGCCTACACGAAAGCCAAACCAACAAAAGAAAAGCAAGCCAACACTATACTATATGAAGTCACTGGCCAAGCCATAAAGGACTTTGATCGGACTGATCAAATGCGGTTCTCCTCGAAACAACGCTAAGTAGCTAACCCACCTGGATCGATTCCAACCGCTGGCACCGCGCCCAAGACGCGTTACCCAATTGTCTCCTCCATGGCCGAACGGTCCCGGTGCCCCGGAGTACCCGTTCAAGGCGACCAAACCCTGTGCAATACAGGTTGTCCGTGATATGCAGACACCAAGTAGGTATGACGAGAGGATCGAACATTCTCGCCCCACCAAGCGATCCTAGACTCGTTCCACCAATAATCCAACCAACACATCCATAACCATTCTTCCAACATATAGCCCAAGGCACCAAATCCCAAGTATTTCCATAGGCACAATGCCTCTTCTCAACACAGTATTTCCAATGGTGCAACACCCATGCTCAAAACTAACCCATGGCACAATGCCGTTTCAGTGGCATAATGCCCCATTCGTGGCACGATGCCCCATCAAGCGACACAACGCCCTCGCCGATGCAGTTGTTCGGTTTTGAACCACAACTGCTCGCTTTGCAAGACAAAGCGACCAAGTGATACTCGTACACGAATGCACGCTCGCTCGCCCAAATTCCCGATATCCAACTGACTGCCTCAAATGTAATATTCCAACTCTAGCTCCAACTATCCAACGCGCAAACCAAATCAAGCCACAATCCTACCAAGCCAACGACGTACACTCTATGCACGCCTCAGTGTAGTGATTCTCAATGTTTCAGTCCAAGTATTCAAGCCTTTTACGTATTTTCCATATTATTAGGCATGAAGGAGTAGAGGAGAAGGGAAAGAGCCCACTCACTATGTTGATCCCGTTAAGCATCCTGTCCTGCCGATACGGCCAATCCCTTGAACCCGTGGTCCGATGCAAGCGCGATCTACTCAACTGGTATGACCGTGCGAGCAGGCCGTGCTTTACAAATCATCCGACCGATCGGACTAAGGAAGATGGCATTATCATTCCAACTCAGCTATCTCAGTACTACTCTGAACGAATACCTGATTTCCATCGAACCCGCTAGCCATCTGCACATGAAACAACTCAATCAATACTTCTGTCACGCCCCAGTCCCAAAAATACATAGGACTAAGACACGTAAGCATGCCAGCCGTATGGAAATGGCAACTCCAATATATGGAAACCAAATCCACACGTACGCTGTAATATGAATATCAAATCCACAAGTGGTATAATTGTAATACAAGTCACAGGATAAAATCTAAATCTTATCCACCAAAATCATATAGAGATAAATAAACAGTATCTATGAAACTAGATCTCAATAAGAACTATCTAATGATGATAGTTGGATGGAAACAAATCTACTACCAACTCAAATGGAAAAGTAAATACAATATGAGTACAACACAATCAAGCCTAATATAAGTATACCAGCTATCGATCACGGCTCGAAGAGAAGACATCCACGAAGCATCTATAACCATCCAAATCTGCGCTCCTACAAATACTCAAGAACAGGTACACCTGGCAGTGGACCAGGTCCTCAGAGGGACATAACAAGATACTTAAACACATGCCAATAAAGTACTGAAATAAACTTCCATTGGGGTCGCCTAACCATCTATGTGAATGCAGTTTGAGAACAACTTTCTAACAAGTGGGCTATCTGGCCATAAATAGGATTGGCATGGTTCTCTTGGAGATCCAGGGACCTACAAAGGCACGTCGTCTTTTGAACGACGGAGGCCCGCCAAGTAGTATAGGTGTCATCATGACCGCGCATCTCCAGCGGAGCGTACCGGTTACACAAAGAAAGTACAAAGTAGCCCAATGTGATACTTGTTGTTCTCCCTACCCCATGCTCTAAGCATGTCACATCCATGACACGATTTGGTCCATAGCCTATCCTTAGTGTAATACCCCGTTCCGCTCAAGCGGACTGCCGTCTCAATCGGCAATCGTGCAGCTGTCCCGACCTGCTTTGCCTCGATCAAGAAGCAAAGGATATCCAGACCTGTCCCTACAGGAATCCGGCTTGGACTTTCAGAGGCTCGCTCAGACGTATCGCTCTACCGAGGCGAATCATCGCTAAGGTGGGTGGCTACGGTGAACTTGTCTTTGCTTAGCCAGCACACATAAAAATCTGGAATATTTATGCTAGTCGCTAGGTGATTCACCCCCTGCATGATAATAAATCCAACGCACCTAGCTAAGGGAATAATCCCAACTTGTATTGCTTGCTAGAACATGGAAAAGGAAAAGGAAATACTGCTTATATTCAGACCCTCGCATGCTAAGTCCCTTAACGGTTTCATCTCTCGGACTACCTTCGGGCCCGAGCAACGTGCCTGCTTATGTACCTAGAAATGCATGCTTGTCTGCTTGAATGTTGCCGTGTTTTCATCCAACTCCGGGAGACTACTCAGTAGTCATTCCGTGTATGATTGACCCTGCAAGTATCCAGGACCGTTAGGTCACCAAGGCAGCCCCGAACCAGGGGAATGCATCAAGACAAGTTATTGTACAGAACCAAGATTCAAGTATCCCGTGTACTCGTGTACTCGTGTTCTCGTGCACTCGTGTTCTCGTGTTCTCTTGTTCTAGTGCACGCGTGTTCTCGTGTTCTCGTGTATCTCGTGATAATTGGAAAGACCCAATGCTTGTATGTCGCGGACAACTCGGACCCGAGGTAAGTTCCACGGACGGTCACCGGGGCACTGGGGCCGATCCGGTCCGGATGGAGCTCGTGTGTAGTCTTCGTGTTCGGGACTGGGTAGCTTGCAGCTCATCGTGTACTCTTGTAGCAAGCTATCCTTGTCCCCGGCTACGTCCATAATGGCTTTGCCAGCGACCGTGTTCATATAGATAAGTCATCCTCGCTTAGCGGCTATCCGCGTGCGAGTCACTGCATCGCATCAAGAACAACTAAACACCTGAACGATCATGTTAAAACGACCCTCCTGTTTGCATATGCTTGCCTCCTGAATGTCTATACATGCCTCTGCTCGAATTTATACTATTTGCCTCAATGTTTGCCTTGGACAGGGAAGGATAAATGGTAAGTTGGTAAGTCTCGCCGTGTTCCCTCAAACATCGCATGGCGCACTGCCGACACGTTAGGCTATTCAATATCTGCATGAAACTGATCCTAAGGCAACTAGAAAGACAACTTAATAGTTGTGCACGGAACCTGTATTACGTGTTTGGATTTGTCGAGCGGGCGAGTAGCTTCCCCACCAGTGCATTCAATGTACTGATAATCCACCAGTTTGATATGCAGGGTGCGGGAGAACCTCGTTCGGTGCAGACGCCTCCTTCGTGCGTGCTAAGGCCAGGAGTTACCTCTAAAGCCTTGCAATGGTGCGTCCGGGACAGAAGCACATATACAAGACATAAGTTGTGAATATCGCCTGACCATCGCTTGTACAATCATTCCAAATTGTAGCCACTTGGCACGCTTTTATTGTTTCAGAGAGAGAGGCTTGAGCGACTTGTAATCTCGGCTATACGCCGCCTGTAATATTTGTTCATATCAATAAAGAGATTACTTTACTTTGTTTCAATGCTTCTGCTATATTGTCGACTCAGTGAACCTGTTACCGATCGCCTATGCGTTCATGACTCCGCTGCACTCGGACAATCTGTGCGACTCTGTGGCTTAGAACTCTTGCCGCCAGCCAATGAACCATGGCCTTGCACGGGCGTGGATCACGCTCGTGCGGCATCACGCCCGGATGGGTTAAGCGATCGTTCCGCGGGAGCGCTGGCGAGGGTGATTCCCGCCTAGCGGGAACGGCCGATTGCCTGCGGGAGATCGGGGCGTGACAGGTTGGTATCAGAGCCTGGCTTCTACGCCTTTGGACTTCGATTCGATATCTCTGTTTCGAAAGCTCGTTCGTGGGTTATGTGCACGCTCTCTCTCAATGCCTCGATGGGATGTTCCAACAATAAGTCTAAATACTTTCAAAATGCGTTTTGAATGATATGCTTGCTTGTCTGGTTGTATGCTGCGAGTGGCCTTTGTGCCAACCTGTGCGAAACCTTGAGAGTATCGCTAGTAGCTTGTCCGATTTTCACTAACCCTAAGTTTGGTTGAATGCATCTATTCGAGGGACGCCTTGAACTAGTGCACCATCCAAGACTTAAGAAAAAGGTGAAACTCGAGTGCTGAGACTTCGCTATCACTAAGCTGGTTGACGTGTTCACACTAGAAATGCATGTCGAAGGTGCGCACGATCCAGTCTAAGCGGTATGCTGATTTCGAAGCTTGTGCAAGTGAATATCCAAATGAATAAGTACAACGACTTGTCTAGGATTGCCTCAACCCTAGATTACTGCTTGTCCTTAGTAAGTCTCGAGGACGAGACTTTTTCTAAGATGGGTAGGATGTAACACCCCGTTCCGCTCAAGCGGACTGCCGTCTCAATCGGCAATCGTGCAGCTGTCCCAACCTGCTTTGCCTCGATCAAGAAGCAAAGGATATCCAGACTTGTCCCTACAGGAATCCGGCTTGGACTTTCAGAGGCTCGCTCAGACGTATCGCTCTACCGAGGCGAATCATCGCTAAGGTGGGTGGCTACGGTGAACTTGTCTTTGCTTAGCCAGCACACATAAAAATCTGGAATATTTATGCTAGTCGCTAGGTGATTCACCCCCTGCATGATAATAAATCCAACGCACCTAGCTAAGGGAATAATCCCAACTTGTATTGCTTGCTAGAACATGGAAAAGGAAAAGGAAATACTGCTTATATTCAGACCCTCGCATGCTAAGTCCCTTAACGGTTTCATCTCTCGGACTACCTTCGGGCCCGAGCAACGTGCCTGCTTATGTACCTAGAAACGCATGCTTGTCTGCTTGAATGTTGCCGTGTTTTCATCCAACTCCGGGAGACTACTCAGTAGTCGTTCCGTGTATGATTGACCCTGCAAGTATCCAGGACCGTTAGGTCACCAAAGCAGCCCCGAACCAGGGGAATGCATCAAGACAAGTTATTGTACAGAACCAAGATTCAAGTATCCCGTGTACTCGTGTACTCGTGTTCCCGTGCACTCGTGTTCTCGTGTTCTCTTGTTCTAGTGCACGCGTGTTCTCGTGTTCTCGTGTATCTCGTAATAATTGGAAAGACCCAATGCTTGTATGTCGCGGACAACTCGGACCCGAGGTAAGTTCCACGGACGGTCACCGGGGCACTGGGGCCGATCCGGTCCGGATGGAGCTCGTGTGTAGTCTTCGTGTTCGGGACTGGGTAGCTTGCAGCTCATCGTGTACTCTTGTAGCAAGCTATCCTTGTCCCCGGCTACGTCCATAATGGCTTTGCCAGCGACCGTGTTCATATAGATAAGTCATCCTCGCTTAGCGGCTATCCGCGTGCGAGTCACTGCATCGCATCAAGAACAACTAAACACCTGAACGATCATGTTAAAACGACCCTCCTGTTTGCATATGCTTGCCTCCTGAATGTCTATACATGCCTCTGCTTGAATTTATACTGTTTGCCTCAATGTTTGCCTTAGACAGGAAAGGATAAATGGTAAGTTGGTAAGTCTCGTCGTGTTCCCTCAAACATCGCACGGCGCACTGCCGACACGTTAGGCTATTCAATATCTGCATGAAACTGATCCTAAGGCAACTAGAAAGACAACTTAATAGTTGTGCACGGAACCTGTATTACGTGTTTGGATTTGTCGAGCGGGCGAGTAGCTTCCCCACCAGTGCATTCAATGTACTGATAATCCACCAGTTTGATATGCAGGGTGCGGGAGAACCTCGTTCGGTGCAGACGCCTCCTTCGTGCGTGCTAAGGCCAGGAGTTCCCTCTGAAGCCTTGCAATGGTGCGTCCGGGACTGAAGCACATATACAAGATATAAGTTGTGAACATCGCCTGACCATCGCTTGTACAATCATTCTAAATTATAGCCACTTGGCACGCTTTTACTGTTTCAGAGAGAGAGGCTTGAGCGACTTGTAATCTCGGCTATACGTCGCCTGTAATACTTGTTCATATCAATAAAGAGATTACTTTACTTTGTTTCAATGCTTCCGCTATATTGTCGACTCAGTGAACCTGTTACCGATCGCCTATGCGTTCATGACTCCGCTGCACTCGGACAATCTGTGCGACTCTGTGGCTTAGAACTCTTGTCGCCAGCCAATGAACCATGGCCTTGCACGGGCGTGGATCACGCTCGTGCGGCATCACGCCCGGATGGGTTAAGCGATCGTTCCGCGGGAGCGCTGGCGAGGGTAATTCCCGCCTAGCGGGAACGGCCGATTGCCTGCGGGAGATCGGGGCGTGACACTTAGTACCCTAGCCCAATCCTGCAACCAAACAAGGACAAGGATGGGACCACCGTACTACAATAGGCTACGTCCATAGACCTCTAATAACTGCTAAGTCTTCTAGCATGCAAAGTTTCTAACAGCAGTTATTCCTAACGCACGGCCCATACGTACAGGAGGCCAACCTGCACGCAAGTCCGTGATCTACATGAGACTCACAACTCGTGTAACAACTGTGTCACGGCCAATGAACCTAAAGATGCTACATGATGATGGGGTAGTCTCATAAACAAGGTCAATGCAAATACATAAATAAAAATATACCGCGACGACACTGTCGCGCGCATTTTTATATAACAGTTAAAATGTATGAAAAGACAGAAAATAAAGATGCATGCAACATATGGAATAAAAATAACAGTACAATGGCAAGGTATACTTGCCTGGCAAGAAGTCTGTAAAGTGTACGCGCCCAAATGTCAAGGACACTGAACCTGGAACTAAGGACTCCGAACAAACGTCTCCGGATGCTGAAATAAACATTACCAACGTTTCCGGAATGAGCAAGATAGCTAAAAAGCACATCCCTTTCGTCCAATTTGGACTCATGGGCAAAACGGTAATTTTGGACAAAAGTGGGGTCCACGTATGGCCCACTTTGCACCGAAAAGCGTGCCGAGGGTAACAGTCTCTAAATGGGACAAACTATAGGTCAAACAACTCTAGATGTCAATACGAACCCAACGATATGTCCAAATATGGATTCCGATGGACCGAACAGAATTTTGTCCAAAAAGTCAACTGTAGGGCCCGCCAATTGGCGATCTGGTCAACCGTCTCAGAAATGCGTAAAAACTGGGTCACAGGACCAGCGCGTTACCACGAGTCAAGTGGCGCAAGTTTCGTCGCAATCTGACAAGCGTGCACAAAATACACGCGAGTTCCACAAAAGTTGCGATACGGTGTGTGTCCGCGAATACGGTCTGATTCCGGCGCGCACACGCGTCCGAATCAGTCCCCACGAATTTTCACGTGTCCGGTTACGCTGCGTGCACCATTTGGTACACTTGGCACACGGCGGGGCGGTCCCGTTTGGCAGGGCGCGCTCCGTTTTCCAACTTTTGAAAATCTGGAAAAAGTGGGTGCGCGCAGTTTTGTGACGAATATAATTCTGTCCACAGCAACTAATAGCATAGGGTTATTTTACAGAAAATAAACTAGGTCAAGTGTTCTACAAATATCAAAAATAATCACCGAATTCGGATCTCTATGGTGGGAGATACGAACTCGGCAATATAGGTGGTCACCGCAGTTTTCTGCGATTTCAGAATTGGGTCTGTTCTGCCCACTTTGGACGCTGTTTTTCACCTAGGGGCACACGTTTTCCGAGGTTGGCTATAAAATAAATATGGAAAAGGGTTAAGGGGTGATCATATCGGTGAAGACGGAACAGCGTTTGGTTGAGCGAGTCGACGGAAAATTACTCCGGAGCGAAGGTGCTTCGAGTGGGATTCTGCAGGGCGCGAGGTCGGAGTCGTCGGGATGGTTGGATGGCTTGGTGGGGCTTCTCTGGCTGCGGTAACGGCTCTAGATGGGAAGAGAAGGTCTGGAGATTTTAGGTTAGGGTTTTGAAATTATATATATATATATATATATATATATATATATATATATATATATATATATATATATATATATATTAAGGAGAGAGAAAGGGAATAGGTTCGGTCCGCAAGGGGGGCGCTGAAGTTGGCTCGGTTGCTAAATGCAAATGGGGCGGGTCCTTTGGGCTTAGTGATTACTAAAGGGGGGACGGTCCTTGGAAGCAGCAAGTTGCTGAACTTGCTGGATAGAGGGAGTCTCGCAGCAAGTTACTAAGGAATAGAAAATATAGTGTTTATTATTATAGTATTATTATTATTAGTTAATCATTATATTATTAATTCTTATTATTTCTTTTCTTTTCCTTTCTAAATATATATATACATATATATATTTGTGTATACATATATATTATATATATACTCATAAGAAAATTCATGGATTAGAATAATGCACAACATTAGGCTAGCAACTGCTCAAGGGGGTCTCCTACATGGAATAAATTCCGAAAAATTCCTGATGGTCCCATAAATTATCTAAGTGCCCGAACACCAAAAATAAAAATTATTAAAAATCTATTTCTCCTATTTAGCACATAATTACCATAATTAAATTATTAATTAATAAAAAAATAATAAATACAGTTTTTAGAAATAGGGGTTTTACAACTTCTTTCCAAAATCTAACAAATCAAATGGAACCAGCATTTGTTTCATTCAATCCGACTCAGCGTAACGCACCGTGCGGTTGCGGGACGTTACATAATATACCACTTAGAATCAGGTTCGTCCACGAACCGTGCTGGTATTCATTCCTATCACATGCCGTTTGTCCAATTCCATGGATCTGCTCTATGCAACTCACATATTCAGGATTCACATATTCAGGATTCTGACTCAGCATCTCGCTCTGCTGAACGCTCGTACAAATTTTCGAATTCCCACATCCTCCTTGCAGCTCAATACGAATTCTTCGTATCGCTTAGTTTTGGATCGATACACATATTTAAGGCGTCCCTAAAATACATGCATTTCAGCCGAGCTTTGCGATAGCGAATTTGGACAAGTTACAAGGGTATCTTTATGTTCGAGGTTTCCATTTGCTTTACTCCCAATTGAACCAATCATCATTTCTATTACAACATATTCGCTTGAGCACTATTCTCAAATATGATAATTTTCCACCGACTCAATCAGTTCTTGTTCCAACTCAATCCATCCAACTATTTCTGAATCCGTACTAGCAACATCTCCAAATATATCTCATGCACCGAACGATCAACTCAAATAATACTACCCCAGCTAGGCGACTTACCCAAATATCAACTTTGCTCTCATCAGCTCAACCAAACACCTCTTCCTCAATCTCAATACCTCGCTGGGTGAACATCTATATTGAGGTTCGTGTGATCCACGAAGATCTCGCCGCCACGCCAAAGGGATAGTGTCGCCACGATTTCAACGTGGACACACTCGCCACAATTTCTAGGTTGCGCATGGAATAGTTCTTCGCGCTGCTTCCACTGCCTCGAAGCATAGGACATCACCTTCGCCTTCTGAACGAGCACGCTTCCCAGACTAAGTTCCGATGCATCTTGTAAATCTGAGGCACATCTGTCCCTTCCAGTATTCGCAAAGATTTGATTTGAACGAGCCGCCACAGTCGTCCATTCATATAAATGCTATTCCCTTCCAGAGCACGATGAGTCAGAGGCGATGCCATCTACAAAAATCTGTGACTCCAAATCTCATCAGTTGACTAGGCTACTTCCACCATCGCTTCGATCTTCTGGCTGCATCTTCAGCTGAAGGCTATCCCAATGATCTCTCAAATCCAACACTCAGTCAATAAGCCAAATCTCCAACACACATTACTCACATCTGCCCTCGACGCATTCCCAAATACGCTGCCTCAAGGGTCGTTCTATGGGTCTACCTTATTCATATCCGATTCGACGGGCAAGGTCGCTTAGGGTCAGCTGTCCCGAAGCTACGCTCGATAATTGTAATCATCACGATGGACAGTTACTATGAACCATGCTATATCTCATCTGCAAATCCGAATCAAAATCCAACCATTCATCCGAGCGAACTTCCGAATCCGAGAACTCATGCACTACCTCTGCTGATCTGTCAACCAATGCTGCTTAACCACCTAGAGTCTTGCTATCTATCCAAGCCACAATTTGAGAACTTTGCTCATTTGAAACCGTCTTCCATCAATCCGTCGTTATGCCCTGAATCCATCAAATTTTCCGAACTGCCATGTTCGTCTTCTCGCACTACCACTGCAATAATTTTCGAAACTCAAGACTTGCTCCAATTCTTATCCCTTTGTCGCATTCTATAATGCACGTCCAACTTGCTCAAACCGCATAGTTATTTGCTCCGACGTTGCTCCCACGTTTAGCTATCTTCAAAAGTTTGTCTGCCACAATCATTGCCATCCGTTGTTGCCACATTCCGTTCACGTCTTCCGGAGAATACGTCTACGCTTGTTGCACCATCTTGCCCAAAATTATTTTCGCTAAACCAGAGTCAACTTCACGAGCAACAACATCCAAAATCTTCAAGTTTGTGTGAATCCATCGCATTGTTCCTCCAAGCCAAGTTCGTGTTTCATTGCTCAACCAACAGCTCAAATGTGTTGCCCAAAATTATAGTCCGTGCTCGCTATCCTTTGATTCACCTGTAAACTCTCTCACCCAAAATAGGTATTTTGTGTATATTTTATATTATTATATTTATTATATATGTTAAATTTATTTAGAATATGCTATTAGTTAATTAGAAAATAAATTTCTTGATATATTTACTTATATAAATATTCATTTAGAATTATTTTAGGTTATTTTAGATTTTTGGAGATTTTTCTAGAATTTTTGGTAATTAAAACTTAGAAAACATAAATTTTTAGGACTTCTATGATTTACTATACGACCATACTTGCATGTCGTTCCTACCAAATATTTATATTAGTTTAAAATATTTTAATTATATTTTTTTGTAATTTATTTAGAATTTTAAGAAATTTATTTAGATTTTAAAATTATTTAGGATTTATTTGGATATATATATAGTCTTAATATTAGATAGATACTAATTTAGTGTTAATAGATATTAATAAGATTTTATAAATTATTTGTATTATCTTTAATTATATTTAAGATTATAAATTATTGAGATAAATTTAAACTCTATTTTAAATTAATTCAAATCCTGAACCTACTAGGAAATCAACTTCATGCATATCCTATCCTTATTTAAATTCATCATAATCCTATCCAAATTAACCAATCCTATTCGTATTTAATTAAGTAGTATCCACCATTATAAATACCTCATCCTTCATATTTTTCTTTCCCAAATTCCTCTCTTTTTCGTCCAAAAAATAGTCAAAATTCGTCATAAATTCAGCCTCATTTTCTACTAGTTATGACGAATTAAAAAGACGATATCTCCTATCTCCGGACTCCAAACACGCTGCAATTTTTTTTGTTAGAACGATAATGAGGTTAGCTTTCTGATAATATAAATTGTTTTTTTAAATTATTAGTATTAAATTCTAGAAAATTCGTAGAGTACAGCATGTCCGAAAATAGACGTATTTCGATATTTTCGCGATTTCGGGAGAACCAGGAATCAGAATCACGAACCGTTTAAAGTTTCGGAAAGCTAATATCGAGATCATCGACATATATTTTTACCAGAATTTATTTCGAAGTATTTACATACTATTAATTCTGTAGAACTTCTAGGTTAGAATTTAACCATCGGTGCACAATACAAAATTTGTATGTACCATAATTTCCAAACGAATTTGAATTCAGACGAGCCATAAATTTCAGTATATTTTTTATGCTGAAATCTACAGGAAATCATGCATGAAAGTCGAGTTTGTATCCGTTGACTTTTTGGTCAACAGATCGCCTCGATTTGCGTGCCATGAGTCTCAAGTTGATAAAATTCAGTTTCTTTGGACAAAATTTAGGAATTAACATAAAAATCAGAATAATAAGATTAAAATAGGATTTTAGAGTAATTATTCCAGAATTAAATAAATTAAAATAAATTAATGGTTATATTATTATATAGTTATATGAATATATATGTAAGTAAATGCTAATTGATAATTATGACTAAATATTTAGACTGTATGACCCTAGGACATCATGGACTATCCCATACTTACCTTGACCATGTTGATCCTAAGAACTTGTGAATTTGTCTGCCTTGCGTACACTAACGTACTGGCATAGACACCTGTCAGTTGACTGACTGATTTCGTACAGTACTTGAAGATGCGACACCCGCATAATTCAATGCGTAATTGACCGTGTTAGATGACTAGTGTTACCCCTAGTATACCCCCTGATTCAAGTGTAAATGTGGTTGAGTATGTGCTAGTGTAATGACTAATGATTCTATTATATTATATTTATGTGTACATAGTATATTGGATTGTTCTGCGCAATTTCTGGAGCAGGTTATTAGTACATTGCAGCTTCCTTGTCAGGCAACTATACCTTGTCATTGTACTGTTATTTATATTCTATATGTTGCATGTATCTTTATTTTCTGTCTTTAGTTCATATATTTTAACTGTTATATAAAATGCGCGCGACGGGGACGTCGCGATATGTTTTTATTTATGTATTGCATTAACCTTGTTCATGAGACTACCCCATTATCATGTAGCACCATTAGGTTCATTGGCCGTGACACAGTGGTTACACGAGTGTGAGTCTCATATAGATCACGGACTGCGTGACAGGTCTGGCCTCCTGTACGTATGGGCCGTGCGTTAGGAATAGCTGTTGTTATAAACTTTGCATGCTAGTAGACTTGGCAGTTATTAGAGGTGTTATTGTGTCATAGATGTGACATGCTTAGAGCATGGGGTGGGGAGAACAACAAGTACCGCATTTGAGCTCCTTTACACTTTTTCTGTGACGCCCGGATTCTCCGCTGGAGATACGGGTGGTGATGACCCATATATATACATTGGCGGGCCTCCGCCGTTCAAAAGACGACGTGCCTTTGGGCCCCTGGATCTTCAAAAGAGAACCATGCCAAATCCCAGTTTTCAGCCAGATAGCTCACTTGTGGGAAAAGTTGTTCTTAACTGCATTCACTTTAGACGGTTAGGCGACCCCTTTGGAAATTTATTTCAGTACTTTATTGGCATGTGTTTAAGTATCTTGTTATGTCCCTCTGAGGACCTGGTCCGCTGCCAGGTGTATCTTTTCTTGAGTATTGGCAGGAGCGCAGATTTGGATGGTTACATGTGATCCGAGGATGTCTTCTCTTCGAGCTGTGATGGATAGCTGGTATTCTTATATTGTGTTGTGGTGTTGTACTCATATTGTATTTGCTCTTATATTCGAGTTGGTAGTGAATTTGTTTCCATCCAACTATCATCCTTAGATACTTCTTATTGAGATCTAGTTTCATAGATACTGGTTATTTATTTCTATATGATTTTGGTGGATGAGATTTAGATTTTACCCTGTGACTTGTGACATATGTTTATACCACTTATGGATTTTGTATTCATATTACAGCGTACGTATGGATTTGGTTTTCATATATTGGAGTTGCCATATCCATGCGGCTGGCATGCTTACGTGTTCCTAGTCCTACGTATTTGGGACTGGGGCGTGACATCACCCATCGCTCGTTCAAGCGTCTCCCAACTGTTCATTCCGATCTCGTCCATCTCTTAAGCTCAATGATACTTCCATTGCACCAGTCCGTTCACGATATGCTCAACTCAAAATTCGCTTGCTCTATTTTTCATTCTTTCCAACTCAACCGACGTGCACCAACCAACTTGTATTCCCATTACACGAGTTCGTTCAGGCAATTCCCATAGATGTCCAACCAAAATATTTTCAATGCCTTGCTCAAAATGTGGTATCCCATATACCACTCCGAATCAAGTCGCTACTCGCATTATGATTCCTTGCACTGGATCCAAGATCCGTCCGAACCATCCAAAATGTGTGATCATGCCTTTCCCAATTCGAGTCTGACATAAAACTCAGGCAATGCTTGAATTATCCAACTGTTTCCTTTGTCTGATACTTTCTCAACATGAGCAATCGTTCAATGATTGTCTTCGAAATAGTCCAGCCCAATACCCAACGGTTTCACACATTTGTTGTACGAGCAACTCGTGCCAACTATTCTGATATTCCCAAGCCAAACTCAAACCTGCTCGACCGATGCGCCGCAGCCAAACTTCCAACTTCTATCCAACACATTCGCTACACGAGTAACTCGTGCAATGATCCATTCTCAATCCAATGCTTCTACTCAAAACATGCCGCTAACCAACTCGTCTGCCAACCAACTGATCCATTGAGACAATCAGAATCTTCCAGAACGACAAGCCAAGCCAACCCAACGACAGCTCTCAACTTGTTGCACAAATGCAACAACGCCACCCAACTTGCTGCACAAATGCAACAACGCCTAACGAGACTAAGCGATCTAATGAAAACCAACCAAGGCAACACAACCAAGAATAATATACAGCCACAACTAGCAATAAATAGACTTATTGCATGAAACAACCGATGCGGCACCGAGTAGAGTCAAGAGCTAGACGACACGCGGAAGCTATTTAGAGTTTGTGATGAAGCGAAGGACCAAGTCCGAAGAAATGAACCAGGCGCTCTGATACCAATTTGTCACGCTCCAATCTCTCGCAAGCTCAATAGTCCCCGCTGAACGTGAATCACCACGTTTACAGCTCTCCCGCAGGACTATCGTTCTCATCGGGACGTGATGTCGTACGAGCCTGGAGTTGCGCTCGTACAAGGCGATGTTGTCAAACACCAAATATTATCATTGAAACAACCAAGTTGCAGCGGAAGTCAAGAATTGTGTACCAAGCACACATCAGAGTAAAACGCAGCGAAGCTCACGTTAGGGTCAACTGAAATGCCTCATCGAAGACAAGGCCACGAAGGCGATGCCACGAAGGCGATGAAATACTCTTGCTCTTTTCTCTAGCCCACAAAGGTACTTACAGTTCATACATCATGCCTCGTATATCCAAGCAGCGCCACTACGCCTGTGTACCTGAAATAATGCCCACAAACGTGGGTCAGTATACAACCGTACTGGTGAGCTGGGTAACCCACTCGCCTAAGCCGACACTAAGTAAATAGTGAATGCAAACAGTTATATGGTGATCTTTCTAGTTGAATCCTAGATTCATTTTATGGCATAGGGATGACATGTTAAGGAAAGCTGTAAAGCAGTTTAAGCATGCAAGCACTCAACTCAAACCAAACGACAAGCAAATATATAAGCAACTCGAGGGAAACTAGCATGCAAACCGTCCTGCTCAAGTCCAAGCAACACGATAACATGTCGAACCATCAACCAAGCCTCAATATCCATCCTCAACCAACTTTTACAATCCAAATCTCACAGTACACACTCTTGCCGAGGCAAGGTGGTCGCGCCTATACGAAAGCCAAACCAACAAAAAAAAGCAAGCCAACACTATACTATATGAAGTCACTGGCCAAGCCATAAAGGACTTTGATCGGACTGATCAAATGCGGTTCTCCTCGAAACAACGCTAAGTAGCTAACCCACCTGGATCGATTTCAACCGCTGGCACCGCGCCCAAGACGCGTTACCCAATTGTCTCCTCCATGGCCGAACGGTTCCGGTGCCCCGGAGTACCCGTTCGAGGAGACCAAACCCTGTGCAATACAGGTTGTCCGTGACATGCAAACACCAAGTAGGTATGACGAGAGGATCGAACATTCTCGCCCCACCAAGCGATCCTAGACTCGTTCCACCAATAATCCAACCAACACATCCATAACCATTCTTCCAACATATAGCCCAAGGCACCAAATCCCAAGTATTTCCATAGGCACAATGCCTCTTCTCAACACAGTATTTCCAATGGTGCAACACCCATGCTCAAAGCTAACCCATGGCACAATGCCATTTCAGTGGCACAATGCCCCATTCGTGGCACGATGCCCCATCAAGCGACACAACGTCCTCGCCGATGCAGTTGTTCGGTTTCGAACCACAACTGCTCGCTTTGCAAGACAAAGCGACCAAGTGATACTCGTACACGAATGCACGCTCGCTCGCCTAAATTTCCGATATCCAACTGACTGCCTCAAATGTAATATTCCAACTTTAGCTCCAACTATCCAACGCGCAAACCAAATTAAGCCACAATCCTACCAAGCCAACGACGTACACTCTATGCACGCCTCAGTGTAGTGATTCTCAATGTTTCAGCCCAAGTGTTCAAGCCTTTTACGTGTTTTCTATATTATTAGGCATGAAGGAGTAGAGGAGAAGGAAAAGAGCCCACTCACTATGTTGATCCTGTTAAGCATCCTGTCCTGCCGATACGGCCAATTCCTTGAACCCGTGGTCCGATGCAAGCGCGATCTACTCAACTGGTATGACCGTGCGAGCAGGACGTGCTCTACAAATCATCCGACCGATCGGACTAAGGAAGATGGCATTATCATTCCAACTCAGCTATCTCAGTACTGCTCTGAACGAACACCTGATTTTCATCGAACCCGCTAGCCATCTGCACATAAAACAACTCAATCAATACTTTTTCCCAAAATCCAACAAATCAAATGGAACCAGCATTTATTTTATGCAATACGACTCAGCGTAACGCACCGTGCGGTTGCGGGACGTTACATTGCGCTCGTACAAGGCGATATTTTTCAAACACCAAAGTTATCATCGAAACAACCAAGTTACAACGGAAGCCGATTTGCATGCCAAGCACATATCAGAGTATACGCAGCGAAGCTCACGATAGGGTCCAAATAAAATGCCCCAAGGCAATGCCACAAAGGCGATGCCACAAAGACGATGAAATACTCTTGCTCTTTTCTCTAGCCCATAAAGGTACTTACAGTTCATACATCTTGTCCCGTATATCCAAGCAGCGCCACTATGCCTGCGTACCTGAAATATTGTCCACAAACGTGGGTCAGTATACAGCCGTACTGGTGAGCGGGGTAACCCACTCGCCTAAGCTGACACTAAGTAAAATTAGTGAATGCAGCCAGTTATATGGTGATCTTTCTAGTTGAATCCTAGATTCGTTTCATGGCATATGAATGACATGTTAAGGAAAGCTGTAAAACAGTTTACGCATGCAAGCATTCAATCTCAAACCAAACGACAAGCATTTATGTATATCCAACGCGTCTTACTCAATGCCATCGCTTGCACGATAACATATCGAACCATCAGTCTCGCCTCAATATCCATCCTGAACCAAAGTATTCTATTCCACACTCAAGTGCACACTCTTGCCGAGGCAAGGTGGCCGCGCCTACACGATGCACAAACCAACCAAAGTAAAGCAAACCAATATTTATTCTATATGAAGTCACTGGCCAGAAGCCACGAAGGACATTGATCGGACCAAGATCAATAGGGCAATCCTACCCGATCCAGGGTTAGGCAGCTACTCCCGCCCGGTGGTATCGGACTACCAGCACTGCGTCCAATCGAGCGATGCCCATTGTTTCCTCCATGGTGGAACAGTCCCGGTGCCCCGGTGTCTCATCTCGTTCCAGGAAACCAAACCCTGTGCCACACAGGTTATCCGTGACTATGCAGATACAGTAGGTATGACGAGAGGATCGAAACATTCTTGCCCCACCAAGCGATCCTAGACTCGTTCAACCGATATCCAACCAAAATATCCATAACCATTCTTCCAACATATCCAACCAAGAGATCCAAATCTCGACCTCAATATATAGCCCAAGGCACCAATATATCAAGTATTTTAGAGGCACGATGCCTCTTCTCAACACAGAGTCCAAATTGGTGCAACACCCATGCTCAAAGCAAATCCCATGGCACAATGTCATTTCAGTGGCACAATGCCCCATTCGTGGCACGATGCCCCATCAAGCGGCACAACGCCCTCGCCGATGCAGTTGTTCGGTTTCGAACCACAACTGCTCGCTTTGCAAGCCAAAGCGACCAAGTGATACTCGAGCACGAATGCACGTTCGCTCGCCCTAATTCCCGACGTTCCTATTGCCTCAAATGTATTATTCCAACTTATTCAAGCATAATCCCAAGTATCCAACCGACTGCCTCAAATGTATAATCCAACTATCGCTCCAACTATCCAACGCATAAATCATTTCAAGCCACAATCCTACCAAGCCAACGACGTACACTCTATGCACGCCTCAGTGTAGTGATTCTCAATGTTTTAGCCCAAATGTTCAAGCCTTTTACGTGTTTTCCATATTATTAGGCATAAAGGAGTAGAGGAGAAGGGAAAGAGCCCACTCACAATGATTGATCCCGTTAGGCATCCTGTCATGCCGATACAGCCAATCCCTTGAACCCGTGGTCCGATGCAAGCGCGATCTACTCAACTGGTATGACCGTGCGAGCAGGCCGTGCTCTCCAAATCATTCGACCGATCGGATTAAGGAAGACGGTATTATCGCTTCCATTCAGCTATTCAGTAATGTTCTGAACGAACACCTGATTTCCATCGAACCCGCTAGCCATCTGCACATTGAAACCAACTCGATTAATCCTTCTTCCCAAAATCCAACATTTCAAATGTAACCAGTATTTGATTTATTCAGTCCGACTAAGCGTAACGCTCCGAACGGTTGTGGGGCGTTACAACAGGTACTCCGTGTATTCGGACAACCTTATCAATGTAAATCTGTGCCAACCGATCGATGCTCCATGTAACTTTGATAGGGAGAAAGTGGACAGATTTGGTCAAATGATCAACTATGACCCAAATCGCATCATGCTCCCGCGGCATCTTTGGAAAGTCCACGATAAAATTCATAGCGATGTTGTCTCATTTCCACTCGAGAATAGTGAAGTTCTGCATCTCATCATCGGGCCTCTGATGTTCAACTTTCACTTGTTGACATGCCATACACTATGACACAAAGGTCGCCACATCCCGCTTCATATCGTGCCACCAGAAGGTCCTGTGCAAGTTTTTGTACATCTTGGTGCTCCCTGGATGTAAGGAATACTTTGCATAGTGTGCCTCTATCATAATTTTCTTTCGGAGTTCTGGATCGCTAGGAACGCATAATCTTCCTTTCATCTATAAGATCCCATCTTTACCTTCCATAAGGTGGAAGTTTTTTTCCGTCCAGATCAGCTCATACACCTTTATTAGGAACTAATCCTCCCTCTGAGCAGACTTGATTCTATCACGCAAACTCGGCTCAAGATGGAGTGGAGCCAGCTGCATTCCTCGATGTCGAACTCAAAATTTGATGCCCATCGCCTCTAGATCCTGAAGCAGACGTTTGTTATGGATAGCGAGCCCCTGTGCTTTTGACTCAGAGCACCAGCAACGATGTTTTCCATGTCTGGCGTATATGCGATCGTCAGGTCGTAGTCCTTTATCAGTTCTAGCCAGCGCCGCTGCCGGAGGTTCAGTTTTCGTTGAGTGAATAGGTACTTGAGGCTCTTGTGGTCTGTGTAGATTTTGCAAGAAATACTATAAAGATAATGCTCCACAACTTCAGTGCGATCATAATTGCCGCCAGTTCCAAGTTATGTGTTGGGTAGTTTTTCTCATGCGGCTTCAATTATCTTAAGACGTACGATATCACCTTGTCCCTTTGCATGAGAACACACCCTAAGTCGAGTCCTGAAGCATCAATGTATATTTGAAACTCATCTACTCCATCCGGAAGTGCAAGTATTGGAGCTGAAATGAGCCATTGCTTTAGCTCATGAAAGCTAGCTTCGCAGTCGTCACTCCACTTGAATGCAATCCCTTTCTGAGTAAGGAGAGTCAAAGGCGGGGCCAATTTAGAAAAATATTTCACGAACCTACGGTAGTATCCCGCTAGGCCCAAGAAGCTACGAACTTCACTAGCTGACGTAGGTTGCTTGCAATTCACCACCACTTCTATCTTCTTTGGGTCTACGACAATGCCTTCTGTCGAGATGACATGTCCCAGGAATGCTACGCTGTTTAACCAGAACTCACACTTGCTGATCTTTGCGAACAACTGATGCTCCCGTAATGTCTGCAGCACGATCTTCAGGTGTTCCTTGTGTTCCATATTATTCTTAGAATATATTAGTATGTCATCAATAAACACGACCACAAACTCGTTCATAAACGGCCAGAATACGCGGTTCATCATATCCATGAAAGCTGCCGGGGCATTCGTCAAGCCGAACGACATTACAAGAAATTTATAGTGCCCGTATCGGGTTCAGAACGCTGACTTGGGGACGTCGCCGGATTTGATTTTCAACTGGTGATAGCCCGACCTGAGATCGATTTTAGAGAATACTGTTGTGCCTTGTAGTTTATCAAACAAGTTGTCTATCCTTGGTAATATGTACTTATTTTATACGGTAGCCTTATTCAGTTCTCGGTAGTCTATGCACAGTCGCATAGATTCATCCTTCTTCTTTACGAACAGCACCGGAGCTCCCCATGGAGAAATGCTTGGGCGAATGTATCCTCGGTCTATCAGATCTTATAACTGCACCTTCAGTTCCTTTAGCTTTGCTGGGGCCATTCGGTAGGGTGCCTTCGATATCGGTCGCGTATCTGAAAAGATGTCAATAGAGAATTCGATCTCTCGATCAGGAGGTATTCCAGGCAGCTCGTTCGGGAACACTTCGGGAAAATCTGCTATGACATCAGCTTGAGCTGCATCTGCACCTTTCTGTTGGGTGTCTCGAACAAAGACTACCCTTCACATCCCGAATACAACATGTGCCTAGCCAGAATTGCTGATATCATCATCGCCATCTTCGGTACAGCGCTGCACGAATAGTAGAAGTCAGCCTCGCCAGGTAGACAAAATATGACTCGCTTCTCTGCTCACTCGATTGTTGGATGACAAGCACCCAACCAGTTCATTCCTATAATAATGTCGTATTCCTTAATGTCTAGAACAATGACATCTAAGGAAAGCTTCTTGTCTCCGATGCTAATATAGTTGTCCCTACAGATTGTATTGGCGGGCATGTCGACTCCCGAAGGGGTACTCACGCAAAGGTTCATATTTAATGGAGTAGAAGCTAATTTATTCTCAACAATAAAATTAGCAGATATGAAACTATGCGTAGCACCTGAATCGAATAAGACTCTAGCGGACAAATCTTTGAAAAGTAAGGTACCTGTCACAACAGTGTCGGAGGCAGATGCCTCATCCCGAGTCAATGCATAGACTCGGCCTTGGGCATCCTGGCTTTGTGGGTTCACGGGTACAACATTGGCGCCATGTACTAGAGGTCCCTTGTTCTGATTTGATTGTTGTCTGACGATCGGTCTTGCATCTCGACAGTCAAATATTTTATGGTCCAAGCGGCCATATTTGAAATATCCTACGACTCGGTACTCAGTCACCCGATGTCCCATCTTGCCACACTTATGGCAATGCAGTCCCTGAGGCGGACCCCTATGCTCGGATGCGTGTGGACGCTTCGACGCCCAAGATCCTCCCATTTTATGAGGCCGCTTGTTAAAATTGGTACGGGAAGTCTGTACATTTATCTTTTGTGAATTGCGCCCAAAGATCCGTTCGCTATTAAGGGCAGCTTCATAACATTCCCAGTAGGACTGACACTTTTGATTTATGACATCCCTACGCAGGTCGTCATTCAAACCTTTCTGAAAATGATAGCACCACGCCTACTGGTTAGGCAAGAAGTGTCCGACAAACTTGGCGAATCTTGCGAACACTGAATCATAGTCATCAACGGATATACTTTCTTGTACCAGAATGCTGAAGTCGTCTTCCTTTTGTTATCGCACGGACCTTGGGATATATTGTTCAATGAAGGCAAATTTGAACATCTTCCATGTGATCTTGCAGTTGGGATTGGCATCATAAATCCCTTGCTTGGTGGCTTCCTACCAATCATGCGCTCGCAGTTCCAGTTGCACCGATGCACAAGCCACTCGTTTGGACCCATTAATGCCAACCAGGTTGAAGAGTGTCACTACCCAATTCTAAAAATAGGGTTTTTTTGGTAAATTGTGTATTATATATAATTAATTATAATTATATTTAATTAGTGGTTGTATTATTTTTATTTGATTGTTTTAGGGTTTTGGCTAGCCTGGACCCATGTCAGACCCTAGTGGACCCATGTTTGACCCAACCCACACCCTTGTGAGACCTATTTTTGGGTTTAGAATATTTATTATATTTTTAGTGGGTTAGTTGGAGAGATTTGGAGTTAGTTTGAGTGCTTTTGGAACCCGAAACCCAAACCCAAGTGAGAGAAGGGCATTTTGGTCATTTGGACATTAGGGAAACCCTTTATTCACACCATGGCCGGTTCCTACAGCCCATTCCCGACCTAATCACAGTAGCCGCTTCTTCTTTTTCACTTTTTCTTCTTCTTCTTCTCCACTACTTCTTTCTTCTTCCTTTCTTCTTCCAACTTCAAGTAAGCACCATATTTCTCTTCTTTCTTCTTATATTCTTCATGAATGTAAACCCTAACCCTACATTTTTCCCCAACCTAGGTGTTTAGAGCCTAGACCTTGTGTGGAGGCTAGATTTGGAGGCTTGGAGCTTGAGGGAGGTGATTTCAAGTGGATTGGAGACTTTGGCCTTGGGATTTCAACTCCCAAGAGGTAAACCCTAACTTTCCCCTTACTAATTACTCTTATGTAGTGTAATTAGTGGTTTAGAACCTTTCTAGACCTTAAGTCTACCCGTGGGAGGAAGTTGGAACAAGTTTGGTTGTGTTTGGAGACTTTGACACTAGGTTTTGTGTCAATTTCGGGTGGAATCCAAAATTGGCCCAATTTTGGGTGATGCCCTAGGTTAGACGGACCTAGATAGACATTGTCGGGTGTCTTGAGGGGTAGTGCGTGTCTCCGTTCGGACACGGGAAGTCGTATCACGGAGAAACGGGCGTTTCGGGCAAATTTGGGGTTTTCGTCGTCGCCGGTTCTAAGTGCGTGCGCGTTTTCGCCACGGGCCTAGAATCGACGGGGTAGCATTTTTTCTAGGATCTAGACATCGTTTCAGGAGGTTTTCCGAACCGCACACCGCGTGTTCGTCGAAATGACCGAACGGCCATTTCGACTTGGTTTCGTAGTTTTGGGTTTGTGCGCGCGTTGGGTTAGCTTCGGGGAGTGTGTGCTAGAATTCTCGGGTTATATTTTATATATTTATAGGTGTTAGTGTGCGTAGGGGTCGTTGGGCGTGCGTTGGTGGGCGTTGTGTGCGTAGTGTTGTGTTGTGTTGTGTTTGGTTTTTGTGTGTCTATGTAAATTTATATATATGTGTGTGTGTGTCTATTTATATGTATATGTGTTTGTATGTCTATATATATGTGTATATATACCTATATTTGTTCTTGTGTATGTGTATTAGTGTGAGTGTGTGTAACACCCCGTTCCGCTCAAGCGGACTGCCGTTTCAAACGGCAATAGTGCAGCTGTCCCGACCCGCTTTGCCTCAAAGAGAATGCAAAGGATATCCAGACTTGTCCCTACAGGAATCCGACTTAGGCTTTCAGAGGCTCGCTTGACGTATCGCTCTACCGAGGCGAATCATCGCTAAGGTGAGTGGCTACGGTGAACTTGTCTTTGCTTAGCCAGCACACATAAAATCTGGAATGTTATGCTAGTTGCTAAGTGATTCACCCCATGCATGCTAATAAATCCAACGCACCTAGCTAAGGGAATAATCCCAACTTGTATTGCTTGCTAGAACTTGGAAAATGAAATACTTCTTATATTCAGACCCTCGTATGCTAAGTCCCTTAACGGTTTTATCTCTCGGCTTACCTTCGGGTCCGAGCAAACGTGCCTGCTTATGTTCCTTAGAAACGCATGCTTGTCTGCTTGAATGTTACCATGTTTTCATCCAAACTCCGGAAGACTACTACGTAGTCGTTCCGTGCCTGAATGAACCTGCAAGTATTCGGGACCGTTGGGTCTCCAAGGCAATCCCCGAACCAGGGGCACTCATCAGGAAAATAAATACTGAACGTGAATCCAATAACGTGACAACTGAATGATAATCATATCAAGTTTATATCTGAACGAGAATCACGTCATGTAACGAACGAATCTCAGCTCTTGGAGCAAACGCTCGTTTAGATCACAAATAATGGATTATCATTCAAGTTGTGGATTGAAACTGACCATGACCTGTATATCGCGGACAACTCGGAAACGAGGCACCGTTCCACGAGCGGTCACCAGGGCACTGGGACCGACCCGATCCGGATGGAACATAAAGTAATATCGCTCACGTGATTGACGGGATGGTTTACAGCGCCTCACGTGCTTTCGTTGCATTCTCTACCCCGCCAATTGACTATGGTCCTTTATGGCTATGCCATCGACTAACGTTCATATAGATAAGTCATCCTCGCTTAGCGGCTATCCGCATGTGAGTCACTGCATCGCATCAATGAACAACTGAACACCTGAACGATCATGTTAAAATGACCCTCGTGTTTGCATATGCTTTGCCTCCTGAATGCTTATACTTGCCATGCTTAAATTAACAATGTTTGCCTCAATGTTTGCCTTGGACAGGGAAGGAGATGGTAAGTTGGTAAGTCTCGCCGTGTTTTCTCTCATATCGCACGGCGCACTGCCACACGAGTTAGGCTATTCAATATTTGCATGAAACTGATCCTAAGGCAACTAGAAAGACAACTTAATAGTTGTGCACGGAACTTATATTACGTGTTTGGATTTGTCGAGCGGGCGAGTAGCTTCCCCACCAGTGCATTCAATGTACTGATAATCCACCAGTTTGTATGCAGGGTGCGGGAGAACCTCGTTCGGTGCGGATGCCTCCTTCGTGCGTGCTAAGGCCAGGAGTTCCCTCTGAAGCCTTACAACGGTGCGTCCGGGACTGAAGCACATATACAAGACATAATGTTGGAACATAGCCCGAACTCGCCTGAACATCGCCTCTACAATCATTCCACAATTGTAGTCACTTGGCACGCTTTTACTGTTTCAGAGAGAGAGGCTTAAGCGACTTGTAATCTCGGCCATGCGCCGCCTGTAACACATGTTTATATCAATAAAAGAGTTGCTTTACTTCAAACTTGTGTTTCAATGCTTCCGCTATATTGTCGACTCAGTGAACCTGTTACCAAATCGCTATGCGTTCATGACTCCGCTGCACTCGGACAATCTGTGCGACTCTGTGGCTTAGAACTCTTACCGCCAGCCAATGAATCATGGCCTTGCACGGGCACGGTTCACGCTCGTGCGGCATCACGCCCGGATGGGTCAAGCGATCGTTCCGCGGGAGCGCTGGCGAGGGTGATTCCCGCCTAGCGGGAATGGCCGATTTGCATGCGGGAAATCGGGGCGTGACATAGTGGTATCAGAGCCTGGCTTCTACGCCTTTGGACTTTGATTCGATATCTCTGTTTCGAAAGCTCGTTCGTGGGTTACGTGCACGCTCTCTCTCAATGCCTCGATGGGATGTTCCAACAATAAGTCTAAATACTTTCAAAATATATTTTGATTGATATGATTGCTTGTATGCTTATGTGCTGCTAGTGGCCTTTGTGCCAACTTGTACGAACCCTTGAGAGTATCGCTAGTAGCTTGTCTGATTTTCACTAACTCTAAGTTTGGTTGAATGCATCTATTCGAGGGACGCCTTGAACTAGTGCACCATCCAAGACTTAAGGAAAGGTGAAACTCGAGTGCTAAGACTTCGCTATCACTGAGCTGGTTGACGTGTTCATGCTAGAAGTGCACTTCGAAAGTGCGCACGATCCAGACTAAGCGATATGCTGATTTCGATGCTTGTGCAAGTGAATATCCAAATGAAACAAGTACAACGACTTGTCTAGGATTGCCTCAAACCCTAGATTACTGCTTGTCCTTAGTAAGTCTCGAGGACGAGACTTTTTCTAAGTTGGGTAGGATGTAACACCCCGTTCCGCTCAAGCAGACTGCCATTTCAAACGGCAATAGTGCAGCTGTCCCGACCCGCTTTGCCTCAAAGAGAATGCAAAGGATATCCAGACTTGTCCCTACAGGAATCCGGCTTAGGCTTTCAGAGGCTCGCTTGACGTATCGCTCTACCGAGGCGAATCATCGCTAAGGTGGGTGGCTACGGTAAACTTGTCTTTGCTTAGCCAGCACACATAAAATCTAGAATGTTACGCTAGTCGCTAGGTGATTCACCCCCTGCATGCTAATAAATCTAACGTACCTAGCTAAGGGAATAATCCCAACTTGTATTGCTTGCTAGAACTTGGAAAATGAAATACTTCTTATATTCAGACCCTCGCATACTAAGTCCCTTAACGGTTTCATCTCTCGGCTTACCTTCGGGTCCGAGCAAACGTGCCTGCTTATGTTCCTTAGAAATGCATGCTTGTCTGCTTGAATGTTACCGTGTTTTCATCCAAACCCCGGAAGACTACTACGTAGTCGTTCCGTGCCTGAATGAACCTGCAAGTATTCGGGACCGTTGGGTCTCCAAGGCAATCCCCGAACCAGGGGCACGCATCAGGGAAATAAATATTGAACGTGAATCCAATAACGTGACAACTGAATGATAATCACATCAAGTTTATATCTGAACGAGAATCACGTCATGTAACGAACGAATCTCAGCTCTTGGAGCAAACGCTTGTTCAGATCACGAATAATGGATTATCATTCAAGTTGTAGATTGAAACTGACCCTGACCTGCATGTCGCGGACAACTCGGAAATGAGGCACCGTTTTACGGACGGTTACCGGGGCACTGGGACCGACCCGATCTGGATGGAACATAACGTAATAGTCGCTCGCGTGATTGACGGGATGGTTTGCAGCGCCTCACATGCTTTCGTTGCATTCTCTACCCTGCCAATTGACTATGGTCCTTTATGGCTATGCCAGCGACTAACGTTCATATAGATAATTCATCCTCGCTTAGCGGCTATCCGCGTGCGAGTCACTGTATCGCATCAATGAAAAACTGAACACCTGAACGATCATGTTAAAATGACCCTCGTATTTGCATATGCTTTGCCTCATGAATGCTTATACTTGTCGTGCTTAAATTAATAATGTTTGCCTCAATGTTTGCCTTGGACAGGGAAGGAGATGGTAAGTTGGTAAGTCTCGTCGTGTTTCCTCTCATATCGCACGGCGCACTGCCATACGAGTTAGGCTATTCAATATTTGCATGAAACTGATCCTAAGGCAACTAGAAAGATAACTTAATAGTTGTGTACGGAACTTATATTATATGTTTGGATTTGTCGAGCGGGCGAGTAGCTTCCCCACCAGTGCATTCAATGTACTGATAATCCACTAGTTTGTATGCAGGGTGCGGGAGAACCTCGTTCGGTGCGGATGCCTCCTTCGTGCGTGCTAAGGCCAGGAGTTCCCTCTGAAGCCTTACAACGGTGCGTCCGGGACTGAAGCACATATACAAGACATAATGTTGGAACATAGATATATGTTTATCTATATAGATAGATATATAGATTGATAGATATTAGATATATAGATAACTAGATAGATAGTTAATTAGATAGATGGATAAGTAGTTAGATAGATACGTAGATTGATAGATAGATAGATAGATAGATAGATAGATAGATAGATAGATAGATAGATAGATAGATAGATATAGTTAGATATCTATATCTATATGCATAGATATATATACATATAGCTATATATATATGTATAGATACTAGATAGATATATATACCTATTTGAGAGTGGGTATAAGGTATTATATATGTGTGTTGAGGATATCTATATATATATGCATATAGATACTTAGATATGTATAATATATGATAGATATAGATATTTTAGCCTAGATTATTAACAAGGTATATATCTATAAGCATAGATAGCTAACTAGATAGTTAGTTAGAGGGGTATTGGGCGATATCTCAATACCTTGAGTTATCAAGGTATCTCAATACCTTGAGATATCCAAGGTATTGAATTTTGAGCGGAGTTTTTGAGCATTAGCCTAGGAATAGTATTGGAGTGATTTTTATATGTATATGTGTATATATTTACGCGTGCTAGCATATGTTTTAGCGGGTTTAGGCGGGGTGCGTAGCGTAGGTCGAAGTATCGGATACCGAGGGTATCCCGATATCTCGAGAAGGCGAGTTTGAGAGTTTACTAGCTTAATGAGCTAGTTTTGACCTAGAATTTCAGGAGCACCCTATTTTGACCTAGCTTTGACCATAATTGTCCTTTTTGACCCTAAAAGTCAACGTTTGACCTAGTTTTGACCTAGAGTTGACTTTTTGGACCCTTTGTTGACTTTTTGATCCGAATTTTACCGGTTTGACCCGTTCGACCTAGAATATCCCTAGAAGGCTATTTTTAATTATTTTATATCAGTTTAAATCCATAAAACCCTGTTTAATCTTGCTTTTCGCAATAGGTTCTTGTGACACCGGTCCGGATCTCGATCCTCATCAGTTGCTCAGGACATCAGGCGAGTACCTACCTCTGATAGTTTCTATTTCATGATAGCGTTTATATCACCTGTTCTAGAACTGTAATACTTGATTCTGACACATTATTACACGAGCTAGTACTAGTAGATCCCGTTATGAGATGCTATCCCCCTTATCGTGTTCAGCGGGTACTCTATCACGTGTATTTCATCATGTGCTTCGGGTATTGATTCTCATGTGCTATCATGTGCTCCTTGTGCTCTCGCCTTCGTGTGCACGAGCTATTATCATGTACGTAGCATGTCGTGGTTGGATCCAAGAGTATTAGTGGGAGAGGGGAGTAGGAGTTGGTTATGTGATCAAAGCCAAACAGTATTCATGTGTATGTCGGTTATGCAACTCACGCATAATGGAGTTATCGTAGTGTTTTTCATGTGCAACCTAAGCCGATCACATAAAGAACTTGTGCTCAAGGCACTTAGCTAGTATTCATGTTTTCTCACATGCAGTTACTTCTCTACTTGTATTGTTCTCCAGTTTATATTGCAGCTACTTATTCTGCTCCAATATGTCTTTATTTTCTTGTGCATCTTGTATACTTTTCTATTGCTTGTCATATACACCTTACCATGTATTTGGAGTTGCTTTCAGAGTTATGTACTTCGCTCTAGTCCTGACTGGGCATATTTTTTCCAGAGGATACTGAGGACTTATGCCCGACGTTCTACGGACCGGGTGTCGACGAGTGTTGCGACCCCGAGACTAAGGAGGAGCCCTGCGAGGAGACGCCTTTAACGCCCTAGTTAGCTAGGTGGGTTTCCTGGGTTGTTTCCAGTTGTTATTTTGGATGATTGTACTTATTCTTTTGTTGCCTGTGAGATGTTGTAGACTATTATAGACTTGGACTGTATTTTGGATATTGTCTTGCTCTCTTTGGTTCTGTTTCTTGTTAATATCATATAGTGCTTTTACTCTTCCCCTAGATTATTGTGATTGAGTATTCATATATATATATATTGCGTGGTTGCCCTCCTTTTGGAGAGGATTATTCATATATATATTGCGTGGTTGCCCTCCTTTTGGAGAGGATATTGACAGATTTTTGTGAGTTATATAGATAGATTGTTGACCTAGAACGGACCTTTACAGCGTTCTACCGTCGATTCTGCGGCGTAGGCTGGACGTACCCATGACTCATGCCCAATTTTCGGGTGCGGGTCGTGACAAAGAGTCCTTCGAGTTTTGCAATCCATCCCATCACCACGTCCGGTTTTACTCGCCCATTGAACGTTGGTGGGTGCATCTTAGTGAACTCAGCCGCTTTGCATAAATTCTTAGCAGAAGGCTGTGTCTCCTCAGATTCATCTTCTACTACTACAGCTGGCGGTGCGATAGGCGCCACCGTGGCTGCGCCATTGCTGGACACCAAAGATGCGATCAATTACATCATGGTATCCATCTGCTTTTGTTGAGCAGTGAACAGCCTATTGAGTGTCAGTTTATTGTTGTTGTACCTCCATTAGATGCATGAGCCTCTCAGTCATATCGTTTGAACCCGCCCCTCCGGATTCTCCAAAACTTGCCGGATCGCTCTGGACAGGCTGAGTACTGCTTGCAGTTGCAGTATTTTTCTTTTTTATTGCTACAAAAGAGAGTAGCTTGTCAACACTCCAAAAATGATAATTTTTATCTATTGGCTCACTGTATAGGGCGATTCATCTCATGCAGCGGACGCCGAATGCAATTCAATCGAGAGGCACATCAAACTTCTAGAATATCTTTTTGAAAACCCAAGGAAGTGAAGTCGTGCTCTGATACCAACATGCCACGCCCCGATTCCACAAGGGTAAATCGTCCTCGCCTGGATCCTTTGCGGAACCGGTCGTCCTCACTTGGGCGTGATGTCGTGCGAGCCTGGAGTTGCGCTCGCACAAGACAAGAACGTACAGTGATAGGAATCCATTTGAAACACAAGTTAGAAAATACATTCACAGATAGTTGAACAAAAAGTATAAGGATTAACGCCTCCAAAATGAATTGGCTTCAACTATACTTCAAAATAGAAGAGCTTCTAATGCCTTCTCGTCTATCTACTAGTGTTGCACACTCTGAGTGCCTGAAATGATTGCCCACAACGTGGGTCAGTACTCATCTTGTACTGGTGAGCGGGACGAACCCACTCACCTAAATCAATACTTGCTTATTAGGGACGAGCATGCATTAAAATGATCTTGCTATTAAGAACTAAGTGAATTCTGTTCATATCAGTTGCATGATTTTAGAGGAACAAAAATAACGTTGAACCCAAAAAGCACATCGGTTGCTTACTCAACCGATGTGCGCCTTCCCTGCAACGAAATATAAGTATACTTACCATCTGCACAAGACAATATATTAGCATGTGTTCTATCTCTATGCGGTCATTGGTGTGATCGACACCATGGGGACTTATCAAAGGCATTGTGGTGCGCCATGTCAGCCTGGGTAGCAAGCCCTGTTGAAGGTCCCGCAATGCATCCCGACTAGCACGATCAAATATATTTCCCTGGGTCGATACGGTTCCAGTGCATCGGAATACCATTTCGAGAAAATGCCAAACCTTGTGCACAAGTTATCCCAGACCATGCAAATGCGTGAACAGTTCAACTATCATACAATGCATGAGATGAAACAGAAGAAGTAAAGAAGCAATATATATACTTATGCAATAGTTTATATTTTCTCAAAGTCGTGTTCTGATTTTGGTATCCCGTGGGTCCAAACTCTCCGAGGCACCAGGCCGCAACCAATATTCAGATGTCGCATTCCATCAGACAGTTTCTTGGTTTCGAACCACAAATGTCGCTTGTATTTCAGAGCTCGTGTTCATGAATATACAAGTTAGTCTACAATTTCTATGTTCCTTTCTTAATGGCTGGTATGCATTATGGCTAAGGATTTTCTAGGCGTTCAGCTGGGCATCATTGATTAAACGTTTAAAACATTAGAGATATGGACGTGAAGAGTAGGAAAGAAGGGTCTAAACCAACCACCAATTAAGGAAAGTGCTGAAAGAATGAGTCTCGCCAGCGATGATCAAACGTCAGTTACGCGGACGTACAATAGCACGAGCACCGGGTTAGTATCCTTTGCCTATCCTTCCTTCCGAACTCCCCAAGAACCAAAGCTCCAAGCGAGAAAACCAACAGCGAAAACCAAGCAAATCGAAAGCAACACCAAAATAAAATCCCAAAGTGACATCAAGAAAACCAAGCAATAAAACATGAAAACTATTGGAGTTGTTTCAATAGAGGCCTATCCAGGAGTTGGAAAGGATCGTCGTATTTTGTCCGTGGCAAGAGGATGCCGAAGATTCTAAACACCAAGCTACGACTCCGACAAACTAGCCATAAGCCCAATTATATAGTGCGCATCCCGGTCGGATCAGAATTTGAGGCACTACAAATAGGAAGAGAGTGCCTTGTAAGAATTGTTTTTCTCTCCTTATTTATAGAATTTTTTTTACAGAAAATTTATTGTAACGAAAATATTTTTAAATAAATTACAAAAGAAAAAAATTATTCTAAAAAATTAAGAATAACGAAAGCTTTCGCCATCTAAAATAGCGAAAATACAACAAAATATTTTTTTAACGGCTTCCGACAAATTTTTGCCAACGCAGTTGGCGAAAATCTAACAAAGCGGACGTGGCTTCAGCGTCCAATTTTTGCCAACTCTGTTGGCAAAAAATTGTACTCGCTGACATGGCGTTAACGTGGCATGAAATTTTTGCCAACTGAGTTGGCAAAAATCTGACCGGTTGGGGTTAGCGGTTCGGGTTGGTTGGTAGGAGATATTGAATAGGTTTGACCGCGGTTGGGTGAGTGGTTTAAAATTAAGGTGAATGGTTTAATATGATGGTTGGTTTAATAGTGTGGGTGGGTGGTTGGTGTGTGGGTTGTATAAGGAGGAAGGAGGAGTAGTGAATCCACATATTCGAAAAATAGAGAAGTAGTAGCTGAGAAGAGGAGAAAATAGAGAAGCAGTAGCAGAGAAGAGAAGGAGAACCAGAAGAGAAAGGTTTGATTTGTAATTTATTTTTAAGTAATATTTTTAGTCATATTTATATTTATATTTATAATTGTTCTTAAATAGTTGTATCAATTTAGTAGCCATAATCATTTAGTATTAGTGTTAGTGTTAATATTTAGCATGTTAATTTTTTTTTTACAAAAAATGGATAATCTAGTGTTAGTGTTAATATTTAGCATGTTAATTATTTTTAAAATAGTTGTATCATTTTATTTTTGATAGTTAATATTCTTAATTAATTTTAGTATGACGGAAGAAAAACTATTAGTTGTAATTTTAATTTTAGTTACAATCTAATACTACTCTTTAGCAAAATAGTTATAATTATGTCCTAATCATAACTATTTTGCTAATCCTAAGTAGTTAATGTTAGTGTTAATGTTACTACGTAGTTAATGTTATGGTTATAGTAAAAATGATTAGGAATTAGGGTTAGGAAACATTAACACTAACCATAAACCAAACTATAACCCTAACCATTTTAACCATAACCATAAACCTAAGACTTATACTAACCGTTTTAACCATAATCCCAAACATTTTATAACCCATAACCATAAACATAATACTAATACTAACTATTTTAACCATAACCGTAACTTTAGCAGAAATCTTAACCATAATCTTAATATTTTTTGAATCAAAATCCTAACTAACATTTTACAGATGAAAACCCAAAATGATGGACGTATTCTGGGAGGGCCTACCACTTATATGATTATCCAGCATCGTGAGTCGCACATTTCTAGTTTAGTATTTTCTGGACAGGTATATTAAAATTCAATTATTTTTGTCAACATAATTTATATTTTTTACATGTCTAATAATAATATCGTTTATATATCTCATATATAGCAATTCGATTATTCTGAAACTATACGAGCACGAGAGCATGTCGCATGGCGTTATGAGTAGGAGGTTCAGTACTGGATGTTGACCGAAGAACAATATGCATTAGTGAACGTATTTGGTTTTGATTATATTGATCAGATACATTTTCTACGTCATGACAGAGACTTGATCTTCAGTTTAGTTGAGCTGTGGTGGCCCGGAAGAAAAACCTTTCAGTTATCATTCGAAGAAATGACCATTTTGCTAGTAGATGTAGCAAATATCTTATGATTACCTATTACGGGTGAACCTATAATATTTGATGATGATGAGTCATTTTGTGTCGAAACTGTGATTAGGAAGTACTTAGGCATGGAGCCGCCTAATATCTATTATAAAAGTTTTGTGACGCTTTCGTAGCTCCGTCACAACTTTATGCACCTAGATCGTATTGGTGAGAAAGAAATCATAGTGGATGTGAATCGGGTAAGTATAACATTTAATGTTATTATTTATGTAATATATTTTTTTATTTAGTTTAACTGATATTATTTTTATTTTTTTGTTCAGATTCATGCTTGCACTAGGGCCTACTTATTAGGTCTAATCAACGGCATTTTGTTTCCAAACTCAAGAGCTAGGGTAAATTTATATTTTTTTACCCTTTCTGCAAAATCTGACGGAACCTACATGTCATGCATGGGGAGCATCTGTGTTGGAATATTTGTACAACTCCATGTCAACTTTTGTGCAATTTACCTTAGTAGATAAAAGAAAGAAAACTTTGAGTGGATGTATGACATTAATACAGGTATAAAATTTTCACATAATTTTATTTACTAAAGATATATGTACACTTATATGATATAATTTTTCTATGTTTGGTCATACGAGTACTTCTATATCGGCAGGCTAGTATCCCATATTGATATCGATGCTGGTGTCTTTCCATCTGTTTTACGCTGGATGATTGTCACGCCCCAGTCCCAAAATGCCGAGGGACTGAGCACGTGGCAATGGCCAGCAACACGCACCGATGGACAACCCAATTTAATGGATCCATCAGGGCATGCTTAAGCTGTAGTCTAGCAGTGAAATTTTACAAGTCTCAGATATTTCTAATCTCATCCACAGAATAGCACAGATTAATTACCAGAAATAATGCAATGGAAATAAATAAGCAATACTAAATAAGATTATCTCGGGAAACAATCCGAGAATTAGTCTGTTACATTCAGAGGAAAAATAGACAGGAAATAAAATACTGAAAATGGAAATACTGTATAGATGAAGCCGGTGCTCAGGAGAAATCTTCGGCCAATATCTCGTTCTCTGTTCCGAGTTCTGCTCCAAGGAGTGCTCCTGTACCGTACACCTCGGGGTAGATCTCTTCGGCTATACCTGGAGACATAGTCCATTCCAGGTCCTCAGGGGACATAACAAGGTACAGAAAATACAAGCCAAAATAAATGCAGTGCAGCAATAAATGAAACCATAGGGTAACTATATAAACAACTAAGTGATATGCAAGTGAGAGTTTTAGTCATACTCAGGCTGAGACTACTACAGGATCATTGTCGAAGAAACCATAGCAGTATTTTCTCGAAGGGCCCGTAAGGTACCAAAGCTCTGTATCAGAGTCTAAGACACCGCCAGATAATAGTATTTATATTATATTCAGCCTTGATATGATAATACTCTCCCCACCCCATGTAATCTCACGTACAAGTCACGCAAGATTGAACTAATGCAATGAGTCAGAAACAATTCTAAGCATGTAAATTATAAATGTCATGAATATGTATCCTATACGGAATCACCATGTATATCTCAGGGAATTCCGCCACATGAATAGTGTCAGGTGTCCTGGGTTGAGCAGTGAACAAGTTTACATATGAATCTACAAGATATCAAGTAAAATATTATAACCCAGAATATCCGAGAATTGGCAAGCTTTACTTGCCTACTGATGCATAATTAAGTCAAGGAAATAGGTAGCAACGCTGCAAGTTTTGTCGAGGTACACTTGCCTGCGGTTCCGGTTCTAATTGCTGCTCTATCTTCAGCTGAAATTGCAGGCGGTACTCCGGTTGCTGAAATAAACATCACCATCAGATCCAGAAAATATCAATAAGCTAGAAATGCCTGTCCTTGGGTCCAATTCGGAGATAAGGGCAGAAACGGCAGATTCGGGTCAAAACGGGGTCCACATGTGGGCCCGCTTTACACCGAAAAATGTGTCCGGGTCAAAGGTCTCTAAATTTATCAAACTTAGTGTCAACAGGTCAGGAACGATGATACGAACCCAATGGAACTTCCAGAATTGGATTCCGATAAGCCGAACACGAAATCGCCCGTCGAGCGGGGCCTGTGGGGCCCACGACACGCGATTTTGTCAACGTTCTCAGAATTGAACCAAACTTGGCTCACAGGACCAGCGTATCGCTATGAGTCCGATGGTGCAAGTTTTGTTTCGATCCGACGTGTGTACACAAAGTTAGGGTAAATTGCAGAAAAGTCGGATACGGGGCGATATCCGCGGATACGCGTTGATTCCGGTGTGCACGCACACCCGAATCGACTTCTGCGGAATCTCGCACGTCCGTATAAACGACGCGCACGTATCTGTGAAGACTGCACGCGACCAAGTCGTCCCGTTTGGCGGGGCGTACTCGGTTCTGGGGTGAAACAGGGTTTGGTTTTTTCTGTTTTTGGATCACGGTGTGCGATCACCACAGGACGCGATGCCCCGAACGGTTTGTCCGGGCACCGAGAGGGTCATACAGGCTTCGCAACACAATTTACGGAATCGAAATCCGAGCTACGAGCAAGAAGATACACGCACCTGAACGGGACCCGAAAACCGGGGTCTGAATCGTGTCCGACACGTGTCGGATTCGGGGATTTAGGGTTAGGGTTAGGGCTTGGGATTTCGGAGAGGGGACGGCGGCTCTGCGGCCGGGCGGAGGCGGAGGGGACCGGGGGCACGCGGCCAGGCGGTGGTCGGGGCTCGCGGCGGCGCTGGAGGCGGCGCGGCGGCGCGGGGAGCTGCTGGAGCTGCTGCTGCCGGTGTGGTTGCCGTCGACGGGGAGGAAGGAGGAGGACGGGGAGAGGCTGGGCGGAGCTGGGCGGAGCTGGGCGGAGCTGGGCGGCGTCGACGACGGCTAGGGCCGAGCACGGCGGGGAGGCGGTGGCGTGCGGCGTCGGCGTGGTGGCGAGGTGGTGTCTGGCCGGAGAGGGGCTGACGGGGGGGGGATTTAAAGGGGAGAGGAGGCTGGGGGGGCCGAGAGAGGCGGGGCGAGGGGGTGGTCGTGGCAGCGTGGGCGGGGTGGACGTGGCGAGGTGCGCGACGCTCCCGGCGGGCACGGCGGAGGACGCGGGGTAGGGCGGCCAGGTCAGGGAGAGGGGGAACCGGGTACGGGCGGGTCGGGTGCGGGTCTGGAGGATCCGACCCGACCCGCTAGGGGGCTGGGCCGGGTTCGTGGGCCGGGCTGGGCTGGGGGAAATGGGCCGGGGCTGTTATAATAGAAATAATAATAATATTAAAAATAATATTAAAAATCAGTAATTAATTTAATAAATAAATAAATAATTAAATAAATAGATTTAGGTGTTTTAAAAATAGGTCCGGGGCCCGATAAATTCCAGAAAAATTACCCTAAGTCCAAATTTTCATTTTACACTCAAAAATATTATTTTATAATATTTTAATATTGTTTATTATCATTTAAAAATTATTTAATAATTAAAATCCTATTTTTAAATTACAGAAAATTCCCAGAAAATTCCAAAAAATTGTGAAAAATCCAGTTTTGATAATTCTGAAAAAATCAGGGGGTTTACAATCTACCCCCCTTAAGAGGATTGTGTCCTCGCAATCAAAGAATAACCGGTCAACAGAGATGACACGGTATCGTTCGAAACACATCATAAGATACTTAGGGAAATACCGTTTCCCTAAAAATAAAAGTTATACACTTTCCAGAAAAATCTAGTTAAAGCAAAAGATCTACAACTTTTATGAAAACCAGGTTGTTATTAACAAGTTACAATTTACTAGGTTGGGGCTGAGGTCACGAACCAGGAGGCACGAACTACACAACACTAGAAACGGATAACTACGAATCACTTACTCGCATCAGCGTCCTACACAGTCATCGCGTAAGCTTGCCCTCGTCCTTGAGGTAGATTCCTCTGCCGCTGCTGAACTTGCTGGTAGGGTGCTGCTCGAGGCGCCGGTGGAGTTTGCTGGTTCGCCCTTGGTGCTCCTTCTCTACGCTCAGGGCAGTCTCTTACTGCATGCTGTCTGGATCCGCAGCCTAAGCATAGTCCGAGTTTACGTCTACACTCCTTCTCGACATGGCCTATCTTGCCACAGTGGTAACAAGTAGGAAGGTAGAAGGCTTTTGGTGCTGCTCTTGGTGGCGGGCTTATTGTTTGTCGCTTTGCAGACTCCTCTGGTACTGCTCTGGTTGGTGCGGATGTGGAGGGCCTGTAAACCCCCTGAATTTTTAAAATTTTAAAAAACTGGATTTTTCACAATTTTCTAAAATTTTCTGGGATTTTCTGTAATTTAAAAACAGGGTTTTAATTATTCAATAATTTTTAATTGATATTAAATAGTATTAAAATATTATGAAAATAATATTTTTGGATGTAAAATGAAAAACTGGACTTAGGGCAATTTTTCTGGAATTTATCGGACCCCGGACCTATTTTTAAATTACCAAAAACTATTTATTTAATTTATTAATTAATTTTCTGATATTATTTATTATTATTATTGATTTTATTTTATTTTTCTTCGGCCCGCGGCCCGTTGGGCCGGCCCGGCCCAGCCCAACCCGGCCCAGACCCCGCCCAGCGGGTCGGGTCGGATCCGCCGCCGCCCGACCCGCAACCCCCGACCCGCAAACCCACGACCCAGCTCCCCCACGGCCCGCTTCCTCCGCCGCCCCGCCCGCGGCCACGCCTCCGCCCGCGCCGCGCTGCCCGCCACGACCCGCCCCACGTCCACCGCGCCCTCCTCCTTGCCCGGCGCCAGCCCCCTTTATAAACCCCTCCCCCTCAGCTCCTCCCTCCGGCCACCGAAACCCCCGTCAACCCTCCGCCACTCTCCGCCGCCCTCGCCGAGACTCCGCCGCCGCCCAGCGCAGCCCTCGCCGCCGCCGCCCGCAGCGCCATCTCCCCCGGCCTCCCTTCTCCTCTCCACCGTCGAGCTCCGTCGACGGCCACCGCAACCCACAGCAGACAGCAGCCGCTGCAGCTCGAGCAGCGCCCCGCCGCTGCTCCGGCCGCCTCCGGTACCTGCGTCGCCTCCGCCCGGCTTCGCCGCCCTCCGCCGCGTGCCCCCAGCCCTCCGCCTCAGCCGCCCAACCGCCGGAGCCCCGCCGCAGAGCACCGGAACCCTAACCCTAACCCTAAATTCAATTCCTGTGTCCGACCGTGTCGGACACGTGTCGGACACGATTTGACCCTGGTTTTCGGGTCCCCTTCAGGTGCGTGTAACTTTTTGCTCGTAGCTCCGTTTTCAATTCCGCAAATTGCGTTGCGAAGCCTGTATGACCCTCTCGGTGTCCGGACAAACTGTTCGAGGCATCGCGGCCTGTGGCGATCGCACACAACGATCCAAAAACAGGAAAAAACCAGACCCCGATTCACCCCGGAACTGGGTTCGCCCCGCCAAACGGGACGACTTGGTCGCGTGCGGTCTTCACAGATACGTGCGCCTCGTCGATACGGACGTGTGGGATTTCGCGGAAGCTGATTTGGGTGTGCGTGCACACCGGAATCAACGCGTATCCGCGGACATCGCCCCGTATCCGTACTTTCTGGAACGTGCCCTAACTTTGTGTACACACGTCGGATCGAGACGAAACTTGCACCATCGGACTCGTAGCGATACGCTGGTCCTGTGGGTCAAGTTTGGTTCGATTCTGAGAACGTTGACGAAATCGAATGTCGTGGGCCCCACAGGCCCCGCTCGACGGGCGATTTTGTGATCGGCTCATCGGAATCCAATTCTGGGAGTTCCGTTGGGTTCGTATCATCGCTCCTGACCTGTTGACACTAAGTTTGGTGAATTTGGAGACCGTTGACCCGGACGCATTTTTCGGTGGCGGGCCCACCGGTGGACCCCGTTTTGGTCCGAAACTGTCGTTTTTTGCCCTTGTCTCCAAATTGAACCCAAGGACAGGCATTTTTAGCTGATTGATATTTTTTGGATCTGATGGTGATGTTTGTTTCAGCAACCGGAGTACCGCCTGCAATTTCCGCCGAAGTCAGAACCGCAAACATAGCCGGAACCACAGACAAGTGTACCTCGCCAAAACTTGCAGCTTGCTACATATTTCCTGGACTTGGTTATACATCAGTGGGCAAGTAAAGCCTGCCAATTCTTAGATAATTCTGGTTAAAGTATTTACTTGATTGCTTGTAGTTTCATAAGTAACTTGCTTAACTGCTCAACCCAGGACACCTGACACTATTCATGTGACGGAATTGCCTGAGATATACCTGGTGATTCCGTATAGGTTACATATTCATGTCATTACAGTTTACATGCTTAGATTCTAGCCTGACTCATTGCATTAGTTCAAACTTGCGTGACTTGTACCTGATATATTCTGGAACTGTGACGTGAGATTACATGGGGTGGGGAGAGTATTACCATATCAAGGCTGATTTTAATATAAATAATGTTATCTGGAGGTGTCCTAGTCTCTGATGCAGAGCTATGACACAAGTTCTGGCTCTTCGAGAAAATACTGCTATGGTTTCTTAGACACTGATCCTGTAGTAGTCTCAGCCTGAGTATGACTAAAACTCTCACTTGCATATCACTAGCTGGTTTACATATTTACCCTGCTGTTTATTTTATTGCTGCACTGCATATGTTTTGGCTTATATTTTCTGTACCTTGTTATGTCCCCTGAGGACCTGGAATGGACTATGTCCCCAGGTACAGCTGAAGAAAACTACCCCGAGGTGTACGGTACTGGAGCACTCCTTGGAGCAGAACAAGGAACAGGGGAAGAGATAGTGGCCGAAGACTTCTCTTGAAAACCGGCTTCAGTTATACAGTATTTCTATTTCCAGCATTTTAAATTCCTGTCTTTTCTTAAATGTAACAGACTAATTCTCGGATTTGTTCCCGAGATAGCTTATTTGAGATTTCAGTATTTATTTCCATTGCATAATTTCTGGCTTTTAATCTGTGACTTTCTGTGGATGAGATTAGAAATACCTGAGACTTGTACTTAGTATTGCTAGACTACAGCTTAAGCATGCCCTGATGGATCCATTAAATTGGGTTGTCCATCGGTGCGTGCCGCTGGCCATTGCTCACGTGCTCAGTCCCTCGTCATTTTGGGACTGGAGCGTGACATGGTTTTTGTGGTGGCCCATGCAGGTCTACGACTAAATTGTTCGGTTTCAACTTAGGGACCGAACAGGCCTGCAATAAGATAGGATAAGTTTTAGGATCTCATCCACTTGCTTGAATCGTTTTTGATATCTATATCCTATTCGAACTAACTTGAACTTGCATCTTGCCTTGTTTCCTGTGCGCCTCTTATTGGGTATTTTGGATACAGGGGAATGTACCCACAAGAATGCACCGAGACTCCCGTCGGAATGCCACAAGCTACAGGTGTCACCTACGACGACGACGTGACACCAGTCGGAGGAATCCCCACAACTCAACAGAGCCAGCAGGCAGGTCAACCTACCTCCCGATTCCGGCGCGATGACATCCCACCTCCGCCGTAGTTCGTTCCACCAACGCCCGTACTCCCACCAGGACAGCTGATTGACGGGCAGCAAATATTCCAAATGATCTACGCGATGATGCAAGCACAGCAACAAGTCCAACACGAGGCTCAGCGTCGCGAAGCTAATTTCTTGAGGGACAGCATTGTGACTGCACTAGAGCAGGCCAACCTACCAGCTCGACGGCCAACTACAGGCTCAATCACTGACTTCCGCCAACTGAAGCCCCGTACTTTCTCCGGCAAGGTAGAGCCCACAGAAGTTCATGAGTGGCTTACCAACATTCGGCATCAACTTGAAGCAGCTGAACTTCCACGGGAACGCTGGATGACTGCCGTCCGAATGCAATTGACGGATAATGCCCATCACTGGTGGCTATCCGAGGAGATGCGACTCGGACCAGACCGAGTCACCTGGGAGGAGTTCTCCAGACTCTTCCAGGAAATGTACATTCCTGCCATCGCTCGATCAGAACTGCGGGACAAATTCAATCGCCTCACTCAGGACTCCATGACGGTGGAAGAGTACAACGCAGAATTCATTCGTCTGAGCCGCTTCGCCCCCACCCTGATCCCGACTGAGGAAGAGAAGGCCGAGAAATTCTTCGACGGACTGAACATTGAGATACAGAAACTAATTGGGTCCGTCGCACCAACATCATACTCGGACGTCATTGCTGCGGCTCGACGCATAGAGCGCGTCACCAAGAGAGAGACCAGACTAAAGCGGTCGTCCCCATCCGCACCAACCAAGGCAGCACAAGAAGAATCTGCAAAGAGACCGCACCAACAGCAGAAAGCATCTACACCACCAGTGGTAGTCCTCCTTACTTGTCATTACTGTGGCAAAGCAGGCCATATCGCCAAGGAATGCCGACGCAGACTAGGATTGTGTTTGGCATGCGGATCCCGTCAGCATTCGGTAAGGGATTGCACTCAACGTGGGGAAGGAACACCAAGGGCGAACCAGCAAACTCCACCAGCACCTCGAGCAGCACCCTACCAGCAAGCTCAGCAGCAGCAGAGGAATCTACCTCAAGGACGAGAGCAGGCTTACGCGATGACTGTGCAGGGAGCCGATGCGAGTAAGTGATTTATAGTTTTCTGTTTCCAGTCTTGTTGTAGTTCGTGCCTCTTGGTTCGTGACCTCAGCCCCAACCTAGTAAATTGCAACTTGTTAATAACAACCTGGTATTCATAAAATTTATAGTTTTAACTAGATTTTCCTGGAAAGTGTAAACTTTCAATTTTTAGGGAAACGGTACTTCCCTAAGTATCTTGTGATGTGTTTCCAACCGATGTTTGCGACCGCGTCATCTCTGTTGACCGGTTATTCTTTGATTGTGAGGACGCAATCCTCTTAAGGGGGGTAGATTGTAAACCCCCTAAATTTTTAAAATTTTAAAAAACTGGATTTTTCACAATTTTCTGGAATTTTCTGGGAATTTTCTGTAATTTAAAAACAGGGTTTTAATTATTCAATGATTTTTAATTGATATTAAATAATATTAAAATATTATGAAAATAATATTTTTGGATGTAAAATAAAAAACTGGACTTAGGACAATTTTTTTGGAATTTATCGGACCCCGGACCTATTTTTAAATTACCAAAAACTATTTATTTAATTTATTAATTAATTTTCTGATATTATTTATTATTATTATTGATTTTATTTTATTTTTCTTCTGCCCGCGGCCCGTTGGGCCGGCCCGGCCCAGCCCAACCCGGCCCAGACCCCGCCCAGCGGGTCGGGTCGGATCCGCCGCCGCCCGACCCGCAACCCCCGACCCGCAAACCCACGACCCAGCTCCCCCACGGCCCGCTTCCTCCGCCGCCCCGCCCGCGGCCACGCCTCCGCCCGCGCCGCGCTGCCCGCCACGACCCGCCCCACGTCCACCGCGCCCTCCTCCTTGCCCGGCGCCAGCCCCCTTTATAAACCCCTCCCCCTCAGCTCCTCCCTCCGGCCACCGAAACCCCCGTCAACCCTCCGCCACTCTCCGCCGCCCTCGCCGAGACTCCGCCGCCGCCCAGCGCAGCCCTCGCCGCCGCCGCCCGCAACGCCATCTCCCCCGGCCTCCCTTCTCCTCTCCACCGTCGAGCTCCGTCGACGGCCACCGCAAACCACAGCAGACAGCAGCCGCTGCAGCTCGAGCAGCGCCCCGCCGCTGCTCCGGCCGCCTCCGGTACCTGCGCCGCCTCCGCCCGGCTTCGCCGCCCTCCGCCGCGTGCCCCCAGCCCTCCGCCTCAGCCGCCCAGCCGCCGGAGCCCCGCCGCAGAGCACCGGAACCCTAACCCTAACCCTAAATTCAATTCCTGTGTCCGGCCGTGTCGGACACGTGTCGGACACGATTTGGCCCTGGTTTTCGGGTCCCCTTCAGGTGCGTGTAACTTTTTGCTCGTAGCTCCGTTTTCAATTCCGCAAATTGCGTTGCGAAGCCTGTATGACCCTCTCGGTGTCCGGACAAACTGTTCGAGGCATCGCGGCCTGTGGCGATCGCACACCGCGATCCAAAAACAGGAAAAAACCAGACCCCGATTCACCCCGGAACTGGGTTCGCCCCGCCAAACGGGACGACTTGGTCGCGTGCGGTCTTCACAGATACGTGCGCCTCGTCGATACGGACGTGTGAGATTTCGCGAAAGCTGATTTGGGTGTGCGTGCACACCGGAATCAACGCGTATCCGCGGACATCGCCCCGTATCCGTACTTTCTGGAATGTGCCCTAACTTTGTGTACACACGTCGGATCGAGACAAAACTTGCGCCATCGGACTCGTAGCGATACGCTGGTCCTGTGGGTCAAGTTTGGTTCAATTCTGAGAACGTTGACGAAATCGCGTGTCGTGGGCCCCACAGGCCCCGCTCGACGGGCGATTTTGTGATCGGCTCATCGGAATCCAATTCTGGGAGTTCCGTTGGGTTCGTATCATCGCTCCTGACCTGTTGACACTAAGTTTGGTGAATTTGGAGACCGTTGACCCAGACGCATTTTTCGGTGCAGAGCGGGCCCACCGGTGGACCCCGTTTTGGCCCGAAACTGCCGTTTTTTGCCCTTGTCTCCAAATTGGACCCAAGGACAGACATTTCTAGCTGATTGATATTTTCTGGATCTGATGGTGATGTTTTTTTTAGCAACCGGAGTACCGTCTGCAATTCCCGCCGAAGTCAGAACCGCAAACATAGCCGGAACCACAGGCAAGTGTACCTCGCCAAAACTTGCAGCTTGCTACATATTTCCTGGACTTGGTTATACATCAGTGGGCAAGTAAAGCCTGCCAATTCTCAGATAATTCTGGTTAAAGTATTTACTTGATTGCTTGTAGTTTCATAAGTAACTTGCTTAACTGCTCAACCCAGGACACCTGACACTATTCATGTGACGGAATTGCCTGAGATATACCTGGTGATTCCGTATAGGTTACATATTCATGTCATTACAGTTTACATGCTTAGATTCTAGCCTGACTCATTGCATTAGTTCAAACTTGCGTGACTTGTACCTGATATATTCTGGAACTGTGACGTGAGATTACATGGGGTGGGGAGAGTATTACCATATCAAGGCTGATTTTAATATAAATAATATTATCTGGAGGTGTCCTAGTCTCTGATGCAGAGCTATGGCACAAGTTCTGGCTCTTCGAGAAAATACTGCTATGGTTTCTTAGACACTGATCCTGTAGTAGTCTCAGCCCGAGTATGACTAAAACTCTCACTTGCATATCACTAGCTGGTTTACATATTTACCCTGCTGTTTATTTTATTGCTGCACTGCATATGTTTTGGCTTGTATTTTCTGTACCTTGTTATGTCCCCTGAGGACCTGGAATGGACTATGTCCCCAGGTACAGCTGAAGAAAACTACCCCGAGGTGTACGGTACTGGAGCACTCCTTGGAGCAGAACAAGGAACAGGGGAAGAGATAGTGGCCGAAGACTTCTCTTGAACACCGGCTTCAGTTATACAGTATTTCCATTTCCAGCATTTTAAATTCCTGTCTTTTCTTAAATGTAACAGACTAATTCTCGGATTTGTTCCCGAGATAGCTTATTTGAGATTTCAGTATTTATTTCCATTGCATAATTTCTGGCTTTTAATCTGTGACTTTCTGTGGATGAGATTAGAAATACCTGAGACTTGTACTTAGTATTGCTAGACTACAGCTTAAGCATGCCCTGATGGATCCATTAAATTGGGTTGTCCATCGGTGCGTGCTGCTGGCCATTGCTCACGTGCTCAGTCCCTCGTCATTTTGGGACTAGGGCGTGACAGGGCCGCTTCAGACTTGTCTCTCTCTTGGTGACGCGCTCCATGCGTCGAGCCGCAGCAAGTACGTCCGAGTATGATGTTGGTGCGACGGACCCAATTAGTTTCTGCAGCTCAATGTTCAGTCCGTCGAAGAATTTCTCGGCCTTCTCTTCCTCTGTCGGGATCAGGGTGGGGGCGAAGCGGCTCAGACGAATAAATTCTGCGTTGTATTCTTCCACCGTCATAGAGTCCTGAGTGAGGCGATTGAACCTGTCCCGTAGTTCTGATCGAGCGATGGCAGGAATGTACATCTCTTGGAAGAGCCTGGAGAACTCCTCCCAAGTGACTCGGTCTGGTCCGAGTCGCGTCTCCTCGGATAGCCACCAGTGATGAGCATTGTCCATCAATTGCATTCGGACGGCAGTCATCCAGCGTTCCCGTGGAAGCTCAGCTGCTTCAAGTTGATGCCGAATGTTGGTGAGCCACTCATGAACTTCTGTGGGCTCCTCCTTTCCAGAAAAAGTGCGGGGCTTCAGTTGGCGGAAATCAGTGATTGAGCCTGTCGATGGCCGTCGAGCTGGTAGGTTGGCCTGCTCCAGTGCAGTTACGATGCTGCTCCTCAAGAATTCAACCTCACGACGCTGAGCCTCATGTTGGACTTGTTGCTGGGCTTACATCATCGCGTAGATCAGTTGGAATATCTGTTGCCCGTCAATCAGCTGTCCTTGTGGGAATACGGGCGCTGGTGGAACGAACTGCGGCGGAGGTGGGATGTCATCACGCCGGAATCTGGAGGTAGGTTGACCTGCCTGCTGGCTCTGTTGAGTTGATGGAACTCCTCCGACTGGTGTCACTTCGTCGTCATAGGTGACACCTGTAGCTTATAGTGTTCCGGCGGGAGTCTCGTTGCATTCTTGTGGGTCCATTTCTCTGTATCCAAAATGAACAATAAGAGGCGCACATGAATCAAGACAGGATGCAAGTCAATAAATTAATTCGAATACGATACAGATATCAAAAACGATTCAAGCAAGTGGATGAGATCCTAAAAACTTATCCTATTCTTATTGCAGGCATGTTCGGTCCCTAAGTTGAAACCGAACAATTTAGTCGTAGACCTGCATGGGCCACCACAAAAACCATGTCACGCCCCAGTCCCAAAATGCCGAGGGACTGAGCACGTGGCAATGGCCAGCAGAACGCACCGATGGACAACCCAATTTAATGGATCCATCAGGGCATGCTTAAGCTGTAGTCTAGCAGTAAAATGTTACAAGTATCAGGTATTTCTAATCTCATCCACAGAATAGCACAGATTAATTTCCAAAAATAATACAATGGAAATAAATAAGCAATACCAAATAAGATTATCTCGGGAAATAATCCGAGAATTAGTCTGTTACATTCAGAGGAAAAATAGACAGGAAATAAAATACTGAAAATGAAAATACTGTGTAGATGAAGCCGGTGCTCAGGAGAAATCTTCGGCCAATATCTCGTTCTCTGTTCCGAGTTCTGCTCCAAGGAGTGCTCTTGTACCGTACACCTCGGGGTAGATCTCTTCGGCTATACCTGGGGACATAGTCCATTCCAGGTCCTCAGGGGACATAACAAGGTACAGAAAATACAAGCCAAAATAAATGCAGTGCAGCAATAAATGAAACCATAGGGTAACTATATAAACAGCTAAGTGATATGCAAGTGAGAGTTTTAGTCATACTCAGGCTGAGACTACTACAGGATCAGTGTCGAAGAAACCAAACCAGTATTTTTTTGAAGGGCCCGTAAGGTACCAAAGCTCTGTATCAGAGTCTAAGACACCGCCAGATAACAGTATTTATATTGTATTCAGCCTTGATATGATAATACTCTCCCCACCCCATGTAATCTCATGTCACAATTCCAGAGAATCTCAGGTACAAGTCACGCAAGATTGAACTAATGCAATGAGTCAGAAATAATTCTAAGCATGTAAATTGTAAATGTCATGAATATGTATCCTATACGGAATCACCATGTATATCTCAGGGAATTCCGTCACATGAATAGTGTCAGGTGTCCTGGGTTGAGCAGTGAACAAGTTTACATATGAATCTACAAGATATCAAGTAAAATATTATAACCCAGAATATCTGAGAATTGGCAAGCTTTACTTGCCCACTGATGCATAATTAAGTCAAGGAAATAGGTAGCAACGCTGCAAGTTTTGGCGAGGTACACTTGCCTGCGGTTCCGGTTCCAATTGCTGCTCTGTCTTCAGCTGAAATTGCAGGCGGTACTCTGGTTGCTGAAATAAACATCACCATCAGATCCAGAAAATATCAATCAGCTAAAAATGCCTGTCCTTGGGTCCAATTCGGAGACAAGGGCAGAAACGACAGTTTCGGATCAAAACGGGGTCCACATGTGGGCCCGCTTTGCACCAAAAAACGTGTTCGGGTCAAAGGTCTCCAAATTCACCAAACTTAGTATCAACAGGTCAGAAACGATGATACGAACCCAACAGAACTTTCAGAATTGGATTTCGATGAGCCGAACACGAAATCGCCCGTCGAGCGGGGCCTGTGGGGCCCACGACACGCGATTTCTTCAACGTTCTCAGAATTGAACCAAACTTGGCTCACAGGACCAGCGTATCGCTACGAGTCTGATGGCGTAAGTTTCGTTTCGATCCGACGTGTGTACACAAAGTTAGGGTAAATTATAGAAAAGTCGAATACGGGACGATGTCCGCGGATACGCGTTGATTCCGGTGTGCACGCACACCCGAATCGACTTTTGCGAAATCCCGCACGTCCGTATCAACAACGCGCATGTATCTGTGAAGACCGCACGCGACCAAGTTGTCCCGTTTGGCGGGGCGTACTCGGTTCCGGGGTAAAACAGGGTCTGGTTTTTTCTGTTTTTGGATCGCGGTGTGCGATCACCACAGAACGCGATACCCCGAACGGTTTATCCGGGCACCGAGAGGGTCATACAGGCTTTGCAACGCAATTTACAAAATCGAAATTCGAGCTACGAGCAAGAAGATACACGCACTTGAACGGGACCCAAAAACCGGGGTCTGAATCGTGTCCGACACGTGTCGGATTCGGGGATTTAGGGTTAGGGCTTGGGATTCCGGCGAGGGGACGGCGGCTCTGCGGCCGGGCGGAGGCGGAGGGGACCGGGGGCACGCGGCGAGGCGGTGGCCGGGGCTCGCGGCGGCGCTGGAGGCGGCGCGGCGGCGCGGGGAGCTGCTGGAGCTGCTGCTGCCGGTGTGGTTGCCGTCGACGGGGAGGAAGGAGGAGGACGGGGAGAGGCTGGGCGGAACTGGGCGGCGTCGACGACGGCTAGGGCCGAGCACGGCGGGGAGGCGGTGGCGTGCGGCGTCGGCGTGGTGGCGAGGTGGTGTTTGGCCGGAGAGGGGCTGACGGGGGGGGGATTTAAAGGGGAGAGGAGGCTGGGGGGGGCAGAGAGGCGGGGCGAGGGGGTGGTCGTGGCGGCGTGGGCGGGGTGGACGTGGCGAGGTGCGCGGCGCTCCCGGCCGGCACGACGGAGGACGCGGGGTAGGGCGGCCAGGTCAGGGAGAGGGGGAACCGGGTACGGGCGGGTCGGGTGCGGGTCTGGAGGATCCGACCCGACCCGCTAGGGGGCTGGGCCGGGTTCGTGGGCCGGGCTGGGCTGGGCTGGGGGAAATGGGCCGGGGCTGTTATAATAGAAATAATAATAATATTAATAATAATATTAAAAATCAGTAATTAATTTAATAAATAAATAATTAATTAAATAAATAGATTTAGGTGTTTTAAAAATAGGTCCGGGGTCCGATAAATTTCAGAAAAATTACCCTAAGTCCAGTTTTTTATTTTACACTCAAAAATATTATTTTCATAATATTTTAATATTGTTTATTATCATTTAAAAATCATTTAATAATTAAAATCCTATTTTTAAATTACAGAAAATTCCCAGAAAATTCCAGAAAATTGTGAAAAATCCAGTTTTGAAAATTCTGAAAAAATCAGGGGGTTTACAATGATGGCTGCAACAGATCCAGCTCGATGTGCTCACAAGGATATTATTGTATATCAGGGCCAATTCGATTCACTAAGGTTTTACGAGGTAAATTATTTATTTATTTTATATAGTCAACATGTTTATAATTTTTTTACCCGAAATCTTATAATTTTCTTTACATGAAATAGGCTATTTTTTTTACCATACCGGCTTGGGCTGAATCCTCCTAAGATAGTCACAACAGCCTATGGATTGAGTCTACACAGATTTTTTTATAATATTCCACGATCATGTATCATCCAGCTGATCGTGTTATGCGACAGTTCTGGATGATACAACACATTCCTGATGAACCACCATGTCTCAATCGTGGTAGAGGCAATACAACTGTCAGAGCACGAAGATTGATTCCTGCGTGGAATTTAAGATTTGAGACACATAAGGTGGCACATTTGTCTCAAATGATGTCCTATGTTCAAGATGGTAAGTTATTTCAAAAGTTTAACAAATTTTACTTCAAAAATTATAAGAAATCATATGCTCATAATTTGTAATGGTGCAGCCTATGGTGATAATGCATATAGATCTTGGTGGAGAGCTCCTCTTATCAACAACATAGCCTACCAATATGAGGAGTTTTGATTCCAACATCGAGCCATAGATGATCATAGTCTCCGTAGCTATTATGATTATGTAGAAGGGCTGATACGCTTTCTTATATGAAAATGTCTGTCTTCGTAGTACTTATTTATATGTCCTATATTAAATTGTACTTAATATTTCAGCTTCCAAATTTAAATATGGCATACAAAAATCATGAAGTGAGCGACCCATTGCGCACAACGGTTGGCAAATTTTTGGTTGCTATACAAATATGTCTGATTTCTCCCAATCCTCCATTACGTATTCCAGCAGATTATCCTCAGGGTCTTGTTGGACAACGACAAGCATGCCCCCTAGGAAGTATACCTATGTTTGGTATCAGGATGGTAGTCTGCCACTGCAAGATGACACTCCTCAGACGTCGGCCGGTGCGGCCACTTCTCGGATGACTGCTGGTACGGACACTACTCAGTGGGCTGACTGGGGCACTATTGAGGCAACGGCTCGTGCAGGCACTACTCAGTGGGCTGGTGAGGGCACTTGTCAGGCGGCTGGCGAAGGCACTTCTCATTGGCCTGACTGGAGCACTTCTCAGGCACCGGCCGGTGCGAGCACTACTCAGTGGGCCCACGAGGGAGATTCTCAGTGGGATAGCCTATTCGCCCCCGGAGTTACCAGTTATATGCATATCTTGACAACTCCAACAACATCGATGCCATCTCAAGTGGAGGACAGTCAAGGAGGTGATGATAATGCGGCCCCAGAGAATACAGGAGAAATGAGGGACCGACTCAATCTAAGAGAGATTGATCGTCTGAACTATCGACAATTAGACAAGAGAGGTCGATAAATTTTTTATATCAATATAAACTTTATTTGAATGTAACTATCTTTTATTTCAATGAAATTACATATTATTCTTATAAAATAAAATTACATACAAACTTCATTCTCTTTGTTGGCTTGTACATCTCCTTCATTGTGTCCTAAACCATTGCAGTTACTACATTGAAGATCTCTTGAAGCTTGATCATTCGCTATGATTCAGTTCTTCTTTGGTCTTACCCCCTTGCGTCATACATTTGATACTCCAATGTGACCTCTAATCAATGTACTTTGGAAGTTGTAAGGGACTGAAATTGGCTCCAGGTGCGGCTCATATACGCTTCTTAATGCTTCCTTAGAAAAAGTACCTGGATAAAACTATCGATAAAAATATTTTTAGACTTACATGCATAACATGAATGTACACATGGAAGCAAAGTATGATACCACTTTAAACATGAACAATTTTTTTTATCTAAGTCTACAACATATGTTCTATTTGTTTTACAATCTAATATTTCAAACAAATATCTAACTATATTCAACGTTTGCAGCCGATAATTTTCTTTTATGATAAGAGCCATAGTTTGCAACATCTTCGGACAGTAATCAGTTTGAAGATTTTCAGCTTTTTGTCGGTTCTATTCCTGAAGTGTTATAATTTTGGCTCGAATCCCATCAAGTAGTATTGTTATTGGTTTATCACGTAAATTTTTAACCCAGTTATTAAAGCATTCAGCAAGGTTCGACGTGTTAATACATAATCTGGGACAAGGAGAATAAGCTATTATCCAGTGTGAAAAAATACGAGTTTCATCATTTATTCCAACGCGCCAATTGTAAACATCTATGTTTTCACCTTTAATTTTTTTCAAACAATAGTTCGCATCTGTTTCATTATAACATCTAGCAAGATAGTATAAACTACGTTAAAAATGGGGAAACCTGGAGATTTTTTTCAATTTTTTTTAATATATTGAATACAAAAAATGAAGCGATTCTGATAAAATATCACGCATAGCCCTTATCAATCCTTTTTGTTTGTCTGATATAAAAGAAATTGTATTCCATGCATCAAAATATTTTTCAAAGATATTCTTAAACCGTTTAAAAACTAACTCCAAGAATTAGTATTTTTACTCTCAGCAATAACATAAGCAATTGGATATATTTGATAATTTGGACCATGAGCACAAGCAATAAATAAAATACCTTGATATTTGAAGGAAAGAAAAGTAGCATCAGTACTAATCACAGGTAAACATCCCCTTAAAAATACATCAATGCATGCCTTAAAACAAATAAAAATTCTCTGAAATCTATTGTCTTATGTAGTTTGTATAAAACATTGGCTACCTGAATTTGTCTCAATAATTCTAAAATCATACTATTCAAGACTACTATATGCATCAATATAACTACCATTTATCTCAGATAGAGCAAGTTCTCTAGCTTTCCAAGCTTTACAATATTTAATATATATTCCGTGTTCTTTATATATATTATTTACAACAAGCGATGGACTATACGACTGATTATCTGGAATTTTATCAATAATCTTATTTTTAACCCATACAGTAATAGCCGATGGATGAGAACCTGTTGTAAGTCCACCTAAACAAGAATGTATATTTTCTAGCGTAGCAATAGCAAAAACGTCACCTTCACCAACGACTTTAGCGTATACTCTCCAATTACAACTTGAATCGTTACATTTATATACAATTCCGCTAGCATTGTTTAAAGTAGCATGATTAGTAAAATTATGTGCAATTGCTATATCACTAATATAACATCTAAATTCAGAACGATTATCAAATTTTCTTCCAACGCATAATCCAGAAATGCTAACACTATCAACATTGCCATCAAATTCATCATATAAATTTTTAATTAAATCATCACTGTTTTCATCGTCGTTATTACCATCATCTACTATATGTTCTTTTTCAGTAAATGCAATAACTTGATGAGAATAACTAGGAGCATTATTAACTTGATTAGAAGCGTGCATACTACTTCCAATATTAATTATAGGTGGTGGTGAAGTTACATAAATATTAATGTACGTTGCTTGTACATTAACTTCAAGAATAATTTTTCATGCTTGTTCACTAACTAACTTTATAAATTTGATTAAAAAAATATGTACCAATATAAATTCATAATCAATCGAACATTGTTCAATAATTTGATTACGTAAACTATCAAATGAAATATTTCGATCAATTAAAAAAAATTATGTTAAACCCCATTCATAAACTAACCCATTTAGTACACCTCAAATCGAACATAGTATTGTTAGACTTTGATCCATGACAAGAGAGTGAGCTTCTAAATACAGTGATTGAGCTGAACTAGCTTCTGTTGAGTAACAAATCACCTTATGTTGAGTGAGAAAATAATAGAAGATTTTTTTTTAAGTATGTGTGGGTGGACTAAGAAATAAATAGAATAAAAAAAATTTATAGACGTGAAAAAAAAACAGCCGTTGTAAAAATATAAAGTTTACAATATGAACGTCAAAAAAAACTTTGATAAGTGACCCAAAAAATAATTTCCAAAAAAACCCAAACCCAACTATATAAAAAAAAAAACCTAAACATAAAAAAAACAACAACGAAAACAAACACAAACAAAACAAAACCTAAAAAATCGATCGCCACAGATGGCGAAAATTTATAAATAATATAAAATATTCACTTTTCGTATTGAAAATATAAAAATATATATAAAATAATACTTTTCTATATTTTTGCCATCACAGATGGCGAAACCTTTCGTAACTTCAAAATTATCAAAAGTTCTTTAGTTTCAGCTAATTATTTTAAAAATATTATCAGAACAGTAAATTTTCTGTTTTTTATTTCTTTGCGTTTGAGTAAAAGGACAATAATTTCTTAGTCCGCCGAGTTCGTGTATGTTTGCCCAGCTGCACATTTAATGGTTAGAGCGGCTTCAAAGAAGAAATCAAAAACAAAAAGCTACTAAAGAATGACCGATATTTGCACCCATCATTCTTTTATTAATACTCTTTTTTTTTCCCGTATTATCCATCTATGCTGTCTATCCTGCGTTTGGAAATCAATTATTCAAATTTTATTTAAGAGAAAACGTGCATTCAATGAATAGTAGACGTCATAACAAAGATGGTACAAATTATTGTTAAGTTGTATAGAGTTTGTTACAATTGAAATTACTACAATAACAACTTAGGATTCTCTTTCTTAGCCATGCCATATATTATGCCTAAGTTTGATGATAAAAAAAATTCTGATCAATTTGAGATTGAATTTGTGAATATATATATATATATATATATATATATATATATATATATATATATATATATATATATATATATATATAGGGTAAACGGGATATGAGCCATAGGCTCATATTCCTATATGAGCCATGCACACGTGGACCAATAGGAATGGATTCCTACATCCCATGTGCACTAGTACACTCAATTTCTATTGGTCCACAAGTGCATTGGTTCATGTAGAAATATGAGCTTATGGCTCATATACCTTTTTTCCATATATATATATATATATATATATATATATATATATATATATATATATATATATTTGTATCAATATTGTATCAAATAATCTTAATTACATATATTTGAAATATGTGGTTATAAATCATCCCATAAAGTTACTAACACGTCAATATACTTTATAATCACACATTTAAAAAAAAAACTGTAAGTGAAATAATTGGTACAAAATATATATATATATATATATATATATATATATATATATATATATATATATATTTCACACATCTCGATCCGTAAATCCGCACTTGAACTGCATCCAGGAGGTTCGAACCCACAACCTTCTTGGTAATATGCATCGGTCTTAATCACTAGGCTAGACGTCATTTGTAAAATTTAAATATGTTATAAGTAACACAACATAAATTCGAATCCAGCCAACCAGGGAGAATATCTTACACCTTAACAAAATGAGTTACACGAGATTTTTTTCCGTCCCCATATATATATATATATATATATATATATATATATATATATATATATATATATATATATATGGTTATTTACACTAACTATTACTAAGTTTTAGATTTATTACAAGGACTATTCCTATTTTTAAACTAATTACACTGACCATCCCTATGTTTTATGTTTATTACACGGGGTACCCCTACTTTAAGATAAAAATGAAAAGTTATAACACTAACTACCCCTATTTTATTTATTTTCTTCTAAAGGGAAGGGTGGTCAGTGTAATTAGTTTAAAAGTAGGGGTACCCCGTGTAATAAGTCCAAAACTTATGGATAGTTAGTGTAAATAATCCATATAGGATTATATATATATATATATATATATATATATATATATATATATATATATATATATAGAAAATTCTTAAATACAAGCTGTATATTGATACAAGCAAAATCTGAACCATTGATTGTTGATCCAATAATCCAAATTAGAAGGATTTTTTTGTACTTTCACAATTTTACAATACAATTGTATGTGATGTATCGATACACAGTTTGTATTGTAGAAGTACATTATATATATATATATTAAAAAAAATTATACGTTGATAATTTTTTGGATTTTTTATATTATCCACTGTTAGATGAGAGAGATTGATATTGCCTCCCTATTAGATCAAAAGTTGAAAACATTTTCATCATGAGTTTTGAAAGTGTCGTTAATAAAATTTGAATAATATTTTTAGAAGAATGTTCTTAACTTTTGATCTGATATTAGGATAATATCAATATTTCTTATCTAACATGGTATAATATTAAAAAGTCACACAATTTAAATGGAGGAATGAAATATCTCTAGCTAAGAGAGGTGCGTGAACAAAAATGAACTAGTTATAAATTTTTGACAAATCCATTAGCTGGTTACCCTCCAAATGAGAGAATATGGGGGTAAGAATATCACCAGAACATCTGCTAAAAATACAAGATTTCACACGTCACCGTCATCTTCCCACAAGAAGCACAGCAACAACAGAGTCTAGCCAGAAAGAACAACCCCCGAAAATAAGAAAGAACCCCCAAAATAATTTGTTCTTTCCATATCTCTACTCTTCTCCAGCCCCTTCAACTTTTTATTTTACTTTAAACCCCTCCGAGATCCGAACCCCCTATTCATTTGTTTTACGCAAAACCCCCTCCTCTCTTGCTCACTTCTCATTCAGTCCAACAAATATATAGAGAGAGAGGGAGCGATTCCTTGAGCTAGCAGCAAAGTCTAGGCTCTGCTGCAATATTTTTCATTTCCAATTTTGCCCCTGGGGCTAGAAAAAGGAACTACTTTTTCTTCTTCTAGGGTTTCGATACTTTTAATTTGATTTTGGTAGCGGATCTGGAGGAGAAATGGCACTGTTTCGGAAGTTCTTCTACAGGAAGCCCCCGGATGGGCTGCTCGAGATTTCCGCGCGAGTCTTCGGTAACAATTTTCCTTTTATTGGAGCAATTTATGTGATTTTGAGGATTTTTTTTGGAGAGTTTCAACTGGAGAAGCATGAAGTTGGTTTTTTTTTATTAATATTATCATGCTGTGATGTGATATTGTTGTTATTTAGGGGTTTTAGCAAGAATTGACTGAGAATTACGGCTTCACTTGAAAATGTTTAGTTAGGGTTTATAGTGATGTTGAATTAGTAGTAGTTGAAGTGGAGGGAAAAAAAAAAAGTTCATTAGTTTGTAAAGAAATGTACAGAAATAGCTAATTAAGATGTTGCCACGTGATTTTATTGTTATATGTGAAGAGAGGGGGAGGGGGGGGGGGGGGGGGGGGGGGGGTGATTTTTTAGGGAAAAAAAGTTCAGCTGATAGAGCTAGTTCAATTTGAGAAATTTATCAGTTTTAGGTCTAGAGAGTCAAATAAAGATTAAATATGTTTCTTTTTTACAGTCAATCTGGATATTTATGATGCTATAATGTGATACTTAGGTAGTTTTTGGGAAAATTTCAGCTGAGATTTGCGATATCTTGGTATTCGTAGATTAGCTTGTTTGAATTGTACAACTGAGACTAGTTGGTTCACTTGAAATTTTTTAGTTATGGTTTCCAGTGATTTTTAATTAGAATCAATTGAAGTACAACAACAACAAAGGCTTTAACCCCCGAATTTTTGGGGTCAGCTGTTTGAATCCCCTTCTTCGATTTGGCTCGTTTATGGGCCATGTCCTCCGTAATGCTAACATAAACCATATCCTTCTTTAACACTTCAAATCATATTTCTTTAGGCCTACATCTACTCGTAGATGCTCCATTTACTCTATATTATTGCTCTTCCTTACAGGAGCATATATCGTAAGGCGCATATATTGGTCTACGTTGCATGTCCAAACCACCTCAATCGGTGCTACCTCTAACTTCCCATAGATATACTCATTTCTTATTCTATCTTTTAATGTATTGCCCTTCATCTATCTTAGCATTCTCATTTTGGCTACATTAAATTTCTGGACATGTTACTTAATTGTTCAACACTCTGATATTAGTACAGTTGAGGTGAATTTACAAATTCACTAGTCGTAGAGAAAGTCCTAAACATTACTAATTAACATGCTGGAACTTCAGAATCATTTTTGGAAAGATAACATAGTTCAAATATAACTGTTCGAAGTCACGGAAACAAAGTTTCCATAAATATGGGGCTGAGGATGCGTACATCTTAGACCTTGCATAAGCGGGATGCCATTTTAAACAGAACGTAAATAATAAATCTCAATGACAGATTTACATGATTCATATGATCATTTCCTCATGCATATGGAAAACCTCTAGCTTTTTATTTTTCTTTGAACTTCTCGAGTTATTGCCAATGAAAGTGATTGTTTTTTCTTTTTTTTAACTCACATCTGCAAAGGATTCTGGCAGTGCTTACTAGAAATATAGTCACTTTACATATCTGTTATCACGTGGTGCTGATATCTTATCCACCTGCAGTGTTTGATTACTGCTTCACAACCGATGTCTTGGGAGAAGCCGAGTACAAGGTCTACATTGGAGGCATCGTGTCACAACTCCGAGATCATTTCCCTGATGCCTCCTTCATGGTCTTCAACTTCCGGGAGGGAGAACATCAAAGCCAAATAGCAGACATCTTATCAGATTATGATATGACCGTGATGGACTACCCGCGACATTACGAAGGGTGTCCATTATTGACAATGGAAATGATCCACCATTTCCTGAGGTCAAGTGAGAGTTGGCTGTCGTTGGGTCAGCAGAATGTCTTGTTAATGCACTGTGAGCGTGGTGGCTGGCCTGTTCTGGCTTTCATGTTGGCAGGACTTTTGGTCTATCGGAAACAGTTTACAGGTGAGCAAAAGACACTGGACATGATCTACAAGCAAGCTCCTCGTGAACTCTTGAATTTGCTGTCTCCATTGAACCCTATGCCTTCTCAGATGAGATACTTGCAGTATATATCAAGGAGGAATGTGGGTTTGGAGTGGCCTCCGCTTGATAGGGCACTTACTTTAGATTGTATCATTCTTAGGATCCTTCCTAATTTCGATGGGGAGGGGGGTTGCAGGCCGATATTTCGAATTTATGGGCAGGATCCCTTCATGGCTTCTGATCGGACCACTAAACTTCTTTTCTCAACTCCAAAGAAGAATAAAACTGTCAGGCTTTACAGACAGGTGATTTCAGAGTAACTTGCGTGCTTTTCTTATTGGATAGAGTTGTCAACATTTCACATATATGCACTGAAAATTTAAAGTATATATATATATATATATATATATATATATATATATATATATATATATATATAACCAATGACCTCTAGGTCAAGTGGTTAGAGTGAGGCATATCCCCCCAAGAGGTTGCGGGTTTGAGCAACGGGAAAGCAGATTTAATTCCAGGTGGAGGAATTAATGTGAGTAGTGGTGCGGTTCAGGTGAGATGCAGGTGCGGGCCTTTGGGCCGGGATGTGTGGGACCTTCGGACCGAGTTTGTAGGCCTTCGGACCAGGAGTCTGTAACACAATTACCTCTTAATATATATATATATATATATATATATATATATATATATATAATTTCAAATTAATATTATCAATGTTGTCAGATAAAGGCCATCTTAGGTGCTTAGTCCCAGGATGAGCAATCCCTGTTGTCTAGGGCCTAGGCTATTTGACCTGGTTCACTCGACCTGAGTAAGCGCCACCTAGGGTCTATCTAAACTTGTGTAAACCCATGATTGTCTAAGCATTTTTAGGCCCTGCTTAGACCAGCTAGGCCCATAGTAATGGGTAGTTCTTTGTTAACTTTCTTACCGTTTATGAAGGTTTATACTTTATAGCCAATTTTGGTCTAGTGCCTTTTAGCTTTGCCATGGTCTCAGATTCCTTTTCTGATGTTTTTGTTTATTTGTGTGTGCTTGTTCTTGCTGCCTAAAGGGGAACTCATGGTAATTGTTTTAGATTCAGTTGAGATAGTTTCCTCGATGTATTAATATGCAATATCGTGAAAGACAGAAATGGCTGGTAGTAGGGTACCGAGAAAGGGCCCTATATGGGAAGTCCCACTTTAGGGTAAACTATCTCAATTTAAGATAAATGTTTTAGTTCTTTTTAATCCCTCAACTTCCAACTGTTCTGCTAAATAAAACTGACTTTCACTAGTGCATGAGGGTGTGAGCTGAACTCAAACACTCTCTACGGTGTATGCAGGCAGATTGTGAACTAGTTAAAATTGACATTTGTTGCCACATTCAAGGTGATGTTGTACTTGAGTGCATTAGCTTAGATGAGGATCTGGAACGGGAAGAGATGATGTTCAGAGTCATGTTTAATACGGCTTTCATCAGGTCCAATATTTTGATGCTCAATCGTGATGAAATTGACATTTTGTGGGATGCTAAGGATCGCTTTTCTAAGGATTTCAGGGCTGAGGTTCGAATCTCTTTCATTGCTTTGCTTGGCTCTCTAAACTGCTTTTAGTGATGAGTAGCTTTGTCTTGTTTGAAGGTTCTTCTCTCGGACACGGATGCACCTTCTTCTGATATTACTTTGGAGTTGGCTAGTGGCGAGGAGAAAGAGGGCCTTCCAGTGGAAGCATTCGCTAAAGTGCAAGAGATCTTCAACAGTGTTGACTGGCTAGATGACACAAAGGCAGATGCAGCACTTCATGTCCTTCAGAAAATAACTTCATCAAATATTCTCCAAGAGAAGCTGGACTTAGTTTTACCAGGGAAAGTAGATATTGATCTCAAGCCACCAAGTGTTGACATGCTTAAAGAGAAAGAAAAATTGGTTGAAGTAATTGATAGAATTAAGAAGCCATCACCTTCTACCCCGAAGCAGCGGCCTGCTCTTTCTCTTAAACAATCTCCTGAGACAGATGCTAAGAGCCAAGTTGGTAAGCACCTAGATCTGCAGGTTGAATTGCAGTGGCCTTCTGAACCTAAAATAATATCCCAATCTTGGTCACATCCTGTTTCTTCTTGCAATTCCTTGCAAGGTTCTCCTGTACCTGTTTCAAGATATAATAGTGCACCTTCAGCTCTTGGTATTACAGCTCTACATCATGCTGCATTTGGAAGCTGTGAAGTTACTCAATTTGTGAAAATGTCTCCATCTACTCCTTCATTATCATCTTCTGAGTCCATGACCGCTTCATCACCGCCTCCATTGACACCGTTACCTTTTCCAGCAAGTTCTACAAATAAAGCTCCAGCAGCTTCACCTCCTCATCCCCGTCCTATTATTACTACAAGTGTTCCTTGTTCTATAGGACCAGCACCACCACCACCAGTAACACCACCAAGTTCAGCAGCCCCCCTGCCCCCACCGCCGCCACTGTTGCTGCCACTGACTCCGCCTGTTGCAACACCAATGCAAATACTGCAATCACTGACACCTTTATCACCACCAAGTACTATTGTATCATCTCTGCTGCCTTCAGGTAGCAAACCACCTCCCCCTCCCCCACCCCCACCACGGCCTCTGGTTGCTTCATCAGCCCCCCCTCCCCCACCTCCACCTATGAAGAAGTCAAATCCTCCTCCACCCCCACCACCGCCTCTGGTTGCTTCACCAGGTCCCCTTCCCCCACCTCCACTTATGAAGAAGTCATGTCCTCCTCCACCCCCACTGCCGCCTCTGGTTGTTTCATCAGCCCCCCCTCCCCCACCTCCACCTATGAAAAAGTCAACTGCACCTCTACCCCCACCCCCTCCGTGTCGAAGCACCACTCCTTCAGCACCACCACCGCCACCACTACCAGCTAGCTCTCCTACTTCGCAGAATGTACCTAATGTGCCACCGGTGCCTCCTCTAACTAATGGTTCTCAAAAGGGATCAGGTGCTCCCTTGTCTCAGCCTGTTTCTTTAGGGAGTAAAGGAACAAGTCGTGGGGTGGCACCTCCACCTCCCCCCAAAGGGCTGAATACTGCTCCTGGTGCTTCATTGGGCATAAGGGAACACAGCTTGAACCGTTCGAGTTCTCGACAATCTACCCAATCATCGTCCAGGAAGACTTCTTTGAAACCGTTGCATTGGGTCAAGGTAACAAGAGCGATGCAGGGAAGTCTATGGGCGGAGACACAAAAATCTGATGAAGCTTCCAAGTATCTAATTGCCCGTACCTACTGTAAATTCATGGTTCAAATATATGATTTTCAAGATTGTTCATCCATCTAACCCAATTCTTTCGTTTCTAGGGCCCCAGAGTTCGACATGACTGAACTTGAGAGTCTTTTCTCAGCAGCCGTTCCAAATTCAGATCGTGGATCAGCTGATAAGTCCAGTGGATGTGCATCGCTTGGGCATAAATCTAATAAAGTCCATTTGGTAAATGACTCCTTCATTTGCAAAAGTTCTTGTTACATGAAGATTTTACTGATCGTGGTTTCATTATCATTATCCAACTTGATTTTTGACATTTATTGCTTTTGGTGCATTTATGAAACTTTATTTTAGTTTGGGTTCGGCAAAGGATCTCTTACTTGGTTTTGTGCGGATTTTTGATGCTTTCTTGAGCATAACCACCCCCGTCCCAATACATCAACATACTCCATTTTGATTTTTTGTGACCATGAAATCTCTAGTGTTGCTGGAAAAACACAAATAATTCAAGAAACTCATAACACTTTGATATATTGAGGAATTGCTTAACTCTAGGGTTAGCTATGTTTGTACCCAAGTTGATTCTCCACAACAATTCCACTAGTTCCTGACAGTTGCCTGTAATGTACTCGGTCAGCAATTAATATTTTTGAGTGCACCTTATTTCACAGCCATGTTGATTGAAGCTGGCACAAGTCCATACACCATCTGGGGTGCTTAGTTTTGTTTGTTGTTGCCACTCCTTGTTCAGAACCCAGTTGAATTTAGTGTATGAAGTTCGCAGAAATTATATTTTTCTTGCTGTGTGTTCTGATTTAACATGAAATGAGAGAAGAAATATTGTTAGTAATAACTTTAGGCAGTAAAATATAAGTTACAGTTAAGATTGACTTTATGCAGTTACCTGTAAGGTATGGATGTAGGATCCTCTATTATTCTGTCAATAATTTTTGTTTTGAGTATTTTTTGTGGACAAGTTGGATAATCATTCATATGAAGTTCTTCCAATATCTTTCTGTTACTTGCTTGGAATTTTAGATAAGTAAAAGTCTATGTAAAGTTAATTCTAGATGCTTTTCTTGTAATAGAATAAACTTGTGGATAATTGTTGCATATGATGTCTTGCAGATTGACCTTAGACGTGCCAATAATTGTGAAATCATGCTTACGAAGGTTAAGATGCCATTAGCAGATTTGATGGTAATGCATGAGTTCCATTTGTATTACGCTCGGTTTAATAAATCTTTTATTTGGAGGTAGCTACTGGAAATTGTAATATGATTTTGCTCATGTTTATTTGATATTTTAACTGCATTACTGATAATGGATCTAGCATTGTTATGGTGGAGCCTCAAAGTGGGATGGCTTGTCTAGCTAAAATCGTTATCTTTGGAGTTTGGACATGAAGAATCCTTTTGGATGTCTACTATGTGTGACATGCATGCACACACTCTAGCATACACCTGCTTTATCTCCACCTTCTAATTGATCACAATTATTGATTTTTCTCGTTCCTACTTGTCTTGTGTTGCAGAATTCAGTACTTGCTCTCGACGATTCTCTTTTAGATGTTGATCAGGTTGATAACCTCATAAAGTTTTGTCCAACAAAGGAGGAAATGGACCTACTCAAGGTATATGTTATATAGTTGCCTCAGATACTTCAGTCATGTAGTAATTTGTTGTATGTCTTCTTTGCCAGCTTCTTTCTGTATGGACGCACTTGCATAAGTTATTAGCCTCACGTTCTTTTTTGTATGTCCATCATACATTACAAATTTCAGGGCTTTAATGGAGATAAAGAAAACTTAGGGAAGTGTGAACAGGTCAGTAATGTTGCTTTTGTACCTTTCTCATCTTGTGTTGTTTCTGCCTATTGGTTGACCGATAGCAGGAACCTTAGGAATTCAGATTGTGCACCATTTGTGCTGATAGTCCAGTTATTGACATACACTGTTCCTGATTTTACCTACCAGTACTTCTTAGAGTCGATGAAAGTACCGCACATGGAATCCAAGCTTAGAGTCTTCTCTTTTAAGATTCAGTTCCGTACGCAGGTTTGAATTTTTATACAGTACTATTTTCTTTTGATAATTATTTTGCTTTATAATCATTCTGCCTTATATTTATATTCTTGACCAGGTTGCTGACCTGAGTGGTAACTTGAACATTGTAAATTCTTCCGCAGCAGAGGTAAAATTCAAACTTTAGCCATTATGTTTAGCTTTATGAGAGAACCCACTTATCATTAATGTTGTTGCACTATCAGATCAGAAATTCCGCAAAATTGAAAAGAATCATGCAGACCATCCTGTCCCTTGGAAATGCACTAAATCAGGGAACTGCCAGAGGTTAGACAAAATCTTGGTTATCTATTTATAGTGTATACAGATATCATGTTTTCTTGTTGTAATATATGCGTAAAAAACCCACAGGCTACACAGCTTGTTTGTTGAGATTTCAGACCTTTTGTGGGACAAGGATTGTCCTTATTCCAGACTTTTTGTGATTATTCCTTAAAATCTCAGAAAATAAGATGCCTATGTAAGGAAGAATCAAATATGTGTTGTCTAAATTATTATCTTTTATGTTCTTTTCTTGCCCTCATGAAAGGCATTGCTCACAGTAACTGTTGATATTTTTCAAAACAATCAAACATGCTTCAGCCTCAAGTATCAGTGCCCCGTTTTTGGAACTTGACCATGGAGGCATCAGAGACTTGGTCGTGTCAGTTTTTCCAAGGTTCAGAAACTTGGTTTCAATATTATTGGTGCCATACTTTCTACGAGTATAATCTCAGTAGGTTTGGAAGTTTACTGATTTTTGGTTGGAGTATCAGGGCTAGAACCCTCACCAGCAATGTATTTACTTGAATGACTCTTTCTACAGTACACAGATTGTATGCTTTAGCTCCTACTACTAAAGCCAACCAATAGATCTGCAAGCTTTAAAAGAAATGTAAATCTCTTTCAAAAAACAGATATAACATTACCTGAAGGAACGCAAATACCTCAAAGAGTATCACATCGAGGAAATAGAAGAACAGTACCTTCTGTATCGTGTCACCCTAGGAAAATTGATTCAAATTATAGAAAACTTATTAAGATATAAGACATGTTAATGGTTTTAAATTGATAGATTGTTATGTCAAATTTTTTTAAAATTATTTTTAAAAGCAGATTCAATAATCACCAATTAGATTATTTCCTTACTAGCAAAGTTAATAACTAGCATGTAAATATTACAACATTATGTCCATGAGAGAGCTTAACCATTCAACATAAGTTGATGGTCTTAGATATTGGTAATAGGAAATAGAAATGAATTACTAGGATAGACGAGACCAAGAATAAAACTTGAAAGTAGGTTGACATAATACTATTTAAGGATAAAATGATAAAGGAAGGATGATGGAGAATAAAAGAAGATATCATTGATGTGTGGATATGTCAAATTGTATCGATAAAGTAGCAAAAGAGATTATGGAAGTTTCTTAAGTCAATGGTTGAACTTTGAGAAAAAGTTAGAAAGTTGGTGGTGGAACGAGGTATTTCAAAAGTTAATTAAGGCAAAAGAATTTCCTATAAAGATTAGCAAAAATGTAAATATGAGAAACTTTAAGAGACATAAACTAAGAAAGAAGGAAGATAAAAAAAAGTTAGTGAAGCTAAATCTAAAACCTATCATAATTTGCATAGGAGGTTAGAAACTAAGCATGCTGAAAAATATATTACATGCTTGCTAAGAGTAGGAAAATGAGGACTAGAAACCTAGGTAATGCTAACTGTATCAAGAGTGAAGGCCAAATAGTATTCGTAAGAGTAAATGATATTAAAGAGGTTGAGATATTTTCATTAGTTATTTCAAGAGAGCAGTATAAAAAGTTTAATTTAGATATAGAGTTAGTTTAGGATAGGTCATATATCTATTGTTTTGAGATTAAGATTTTTGAAGTTAAGGATGCTTTAAGGAAATAATAAGTAGAAAAGCGATATGATCTAATGATATTCCTACGAAGGTTTAGAAATATATTGGTGAGAAATGATTGATGTGGCGTACTAATTTATTCAACAAAATTCTAAGGACTGAGAAGATGCTCGATGAATAAAAGCAGCATTATAGTAAAATACTTGTATATAAATAGAAGGGAGATTATAGAGTTGTAATAGTTATTGGGGAATTAAGCTTATGAATCATACTATAAAACTATGAGAGAGCAACTGAGCTAAGTTTCAGAGAAGAAACTAAAATTTCAGAGAATCAATTTGGTATTGGGTTTTATTGCTGGAGATCTACTACACAAGTCATTTACTTATTAAGAAGATTTTCAAGAGAGAAGATATTTACATATTGTTTTTGTTGACTTAGAGGAAACTTACAATGAAGTTCCTAAGGAGATATTGTGGTGGGCTTTGGAGAAGAAAGAATTTCCTAATAGTTAATATTGAGACTATTGAGGATATGTGTAATGGAGTTACGACGACCGTGCGAACCATTAGATGAGATAACAAACCATATATATTTTTTATCACCGTTGGTTTACATCAAGGTTCAACTTTGTCCTTTTTGTGCTAGTTATGAATGAAATTACTAAGTGTTTCTAGTAGGAGATACCGTGGTGTATAAAGTTTGATGATGATATTGTATTGGTCGATGAGAGTGGATATGTGTTAGATGCTTAAATAAAAGTGCATAAAGAAACTTTGGAATTTAATGATTTCAAAATTAGTTGGACAAAGACACAGTATATGAAATGTAACTTACAACGAGAAGTCAAAAAAAGAAATAAGAGAGGACCATATGTAGATGGGCAAGCGATATATAGGAGTGATATTTTTTTACTATTTAGGAACAATCATTTATCATGATGCATAGATTGAGAAGGATGCTATGCATATAATTTAAACATGATAGTTGAAATGGAGTACTTATGTAATAGTCCATAGTTTAAAGTATCGGCCGATACCGATCCGATACGGCCGATACCGATACAGTTTGGCATGTCCCGATCCGATACCGACCGATACCCGATACTGACCGATACCGACATTAGAGGTCTTTTTTCCAGTCAATTCGGCAAAAAAATTTGAATTATAAAGACCAATTAGAAAGGATGTAAAAGCATAGTAAGGATGTAAAAATATATAAAAGATGAAAACTTATCTATCGCATATAAATCAATCGACAAGGATGACTACTATTTCATTCAATATCAAAAATACTAAGAAACAATACTGAAAATACTTTAAATTATGCATAAATGTATAAAATATATTCTCTAAAATGTTAATAATTTACTAATAGTTGTTTGCTTTCCGATACCAAAAAATCCGATACTCCGATCCGAAACTGCCGATACTACCGATACCGCCGATCCCGATACTCATAGGAATGGTCCGATACCGATTCCGATACCGATACTTTGAACCTTACAGTAATACTTTGTGATTGCGTGATGCCTTATAAGTTGAAAGAAAAATTCTATTAAGAAACTTTGGAATTTAATGGTTTCAAAATTAGTTGGACAAAGACACAGTATATGAAATGTAACTTACAACCAGAAGTCAAAAAAGAAATAAGGGAGGACCATATGTAGACTTATGTAATACTTTGTGATTGCGTGATGCCTTATAAGTTGAAAGAAAATTCTATAAAGCTATTATAAGAACTGTATTGCTTTATGGATTAGAAGTTAGTCAATTATTTCACAACAAATCTAGAAAATTAATGTACCTGAAATGAGAATGCTAAGATGGATGAGCGAAAATACATTAAGATGTTGTTTAGTTGTGCGAAAGTGGTTGTGCGAAAATACATTTCATATGATGTTTGATGATGATATTGTGTTGGTCTATGAGACTATAGATGAATTAGATGCTAAAATAGAAGTGCATAAAGAAACTTTGGATTCTATAATGGTTTTAAAATTAGTTGGACGAAGACAGTATATGAAATGTAACTTACAACCACACGTCAAAGAGGAAATAATAGGGGACCATATGTAGATAGACGAGATATTGAGGAGTGATGTTTTTCATTATTTAGGAACAATCATCATGATACATAGATCAAGAAGAATATCGTGCATATAATTTAAACATGATTGTTGAAATGGAGGAGGGCTTCTAGAATACTTTGTGATTGCATGATACCTTTTAAGTTGATTGAGCGTATTAGTGGAAGCTAAAGGTGCCTCCAATTGAGGATAAGATGAAAGAAAACCATCTTAGGTTGTTTAGACATGTGCAACATAGACAAATATATCCTTTAGTAAGGGGAAGAGGCACGATACTATTAAAGTAACTCCTAGGACTAGAGAGTTCGCCTAAATGAACATGGATTGAAGTTTTAAAGAAGGATATGATTTTGTTGGTTTTACTGAAGAAATGGCCTTTAACAGAGCTGAATGATAAAAAAAGATTCAAACTCGAAAACTTTGGCAAGTCTTTGTTGTTGTTGTTTTAGTTGTGTTGAATATTAGCCTAATTGCATGATCTCTGTGAAATTTAACATCACAATTTTATAGTTTATTGGTCAAATTACAGCATCTGCAAATTAAACTTAACCTAACCTGAGTACATTTTGCCAGATTTCATCCATTTTGGCCAAAATTTCTGCGTAACTGTCTTGTTTTTATGAATTTTTGGGCTATTTTTTCATGCTTACGTCTGAACTTACAGCCACTTTTGGGTTGTATCAGCCTGCTGTTTTGGGTAGTCTTGGCCTGTTTTCAGGTCAAACAGATGAAACTAACTGGAATCTCTCAAAACTCGGCTTGTCTTTTTCAGCCGATACTGATTATTTTTGTTGTTTTTGGTTTGGTCTGCTCAAAACCTCAAACCTGATCTAATACTGGTATCGACCAACTTTGTGATCTCCGTTTCTAACTTCATCCACTGCTTAGCCATATATGGCACCTGCATGAAAATTTGTGAGCATGCCCTTGCGAGGCTTGTCATTATTGTTGCTTAGAGTCCGAAGTGGAGCTATTGTCTACAGGATGCCCGACTTCTTTGACCTTATAGTTCGAGTTTTTCGTAGATGGATTGGTATACTGACAATGGTCATCCAAGTGATTATCCCTCCAACCAGCTTTGCTGCCACGTGGCTCAAGTTGTGGAAAGCTCCTATGAAAATTTTACGTAGCATTTAAACTCTTGGACCTTCATGACATGGTTGGGGAGGATATGCTAATCACTTTGTAAAACTTTTATAGCCGACGGCCCGGAGATGTTGTTGGCCTGCCAGGGTCTGCTGTGTCAACTTTTTTCTAAGTCATCTTAACCATTTCTTGAAGATTTACGCTATTTATTTCTTTTGGTTTTTTATCAGGTGATTTACCGGAACGGTCCATAAGGAATGATAGATGATCAACCTCAACCTTACAAGTTACAATAGTTTATGACCTGTTCAAAGTTTGTTACTGAAATTCCTTGTATTCCACAATCATCTTCGCTGTCCCTGATGGGCTTATCTATTAAGGATGTAGTATCAAAGTTTCAAACTCATTGTCAATGATTGCCGCATCATTTATAGTATGCGAAGTTACAGTTGAAATCTCCCCTCTATAATTCCCTGAGCCTCATTTTTGCATTGTCAATGTCATTTTCGTCCCATAACATTGTAACATAATCAAATTAGTGGAACTGTCGTAAACTTTTAATTGAGTCAATTAGTCTTATCATAGATTACAGCCTTATCTCTAGTCTGCAATAGCGTGAACTTGCAGTATATATTATATGATTTTGAGTTGTCTTGGTAGAGCCATTTTAGATGTCTTAGATTCAAAAAGTAAATTGAGGACAATTTAACATACCCTGAAAGTAGTGAAACAAGATTAAGCATGAAAAAAAAAACCCTTCTTTCCCTTAAAATAGTAGTAGGATTTATGGAGTTAAGTTGTGTAACCTATATATAAATTCACATATAATAGGAGTAGGATTTCAAAGTCAACTTTTAATGGATAAAGAAATTTAGAGGACTCTTTGATTCTCTTGGTCTCTATGTTTTCTTCGTCTTTTTTTCTTCCCTTTCTCTTACTCTCCTGATTTTTTATGAATTCACATAAAGCCAATTCGATCATCTAAAGCCCCCTAATTTGTATGGTGGAAATCAACAAATCTATAAGGCACTAAACTTGATATCTAGATGTGTTTTATTCTTATGAACTGGGTCATACAATTGTGATATACATCACGGTCTTGGTTGTGGGAGAATTAGAGTACGACATGAATCTTTGATACAACAACACTGATAGATAAGGGACTTCACGAGATCAACGAGCATGCAGATGGCTTCTCCATAGGTTCTTTTCCTAAAGTTTGAGCACTATATGTAAGTAAGCACGAATTCGTCATTCAGTGAATAGAGATAATTAATTAAACCTGGGTGAAGCCTTTGTCCGGTTTTGATGACTACTCAGACTTAACGAAAATAATATGAAATCATCGTCTTTGGATTTACCTATGTACTATGATAGCCAGCGGACTTGTTTCTTTTTGTGGAGACCAGTAAAGAGCATCTATCCCTGGTTTAAACTAGAGAGCCACTTGAATTTGGTAAAGACGTAAGGCATATCTATTATTGGAACTTGCAAAATGTGACCTACAATATCAAATTTGGCACCCTTTGGTCATATGTATTGGGTCCAAGTTGACCATATAAAGAATTTAAAATTACATGCATATGCCTTCATCACAATATTGTGGATAAATACATTGGAGATTCATCACTATACAGCCTTTATTAATTGCATGGAAGTGCTCCACACAACAGAAATGTGTTGATAATTGATTATCAGAATTGTCTCAAACTAGAATTTTTCTATGTTTCGGAAATGATTCTTGATTGTCCTACATTCTGATAGGAAAAAAAACGGTGTATCTCGATCATAGCCTTCTTATAGTATATCCCCTACAATTTCATGGTTATTCAGTGGTCCCATAGTACTCCTTCACCCAACCTACTGTTATTCAGTAAACATCCTACTTAGTCTGGCCTTCAGAACTAATTATTGATCTTAATAAGCAGAACAGAATACCATTTTGTATCTCCTGGTCATCATTGTGATCTATTGCCTTTTTTCTTCTCATATCCTTGCTAATGCGACATCGTGTCTTGCTCATGTTATTTACTATGTGTATTCTGTCTTCATTCTTATATTAATACCTGCTACCTCAACATAATTATACTGTAAAGCTTCTCCCTGTATTTTCATGCTTTTTCACATTTGCCTTTCCTGAATCTAATCTCTTATTCTGAGACATCCGAGTAATTTTTGGAGCTAACTCATGTTTGTAGGTTCTGCGATTGGATTTAGATTGGATAGCCTTCTTAAACTCACAGATACAAGGGCACGCAACAACAAAATGACCCTCATGCATTATTTGTGCAAGGTATGTTCTTCACATGTTCAAGGCAATGCCCTTCCGAGATTTTCTTTGTAAATTAGTATATGTCTACAGATGAGCTTTAGCTCACTTCAGCATATGGTTGCCTTTGTTGATGTTTTAAAAGAAGCCCGAGGAATAAACAGTATGCATGTATATAAGAAAAAATGTTACTTGCAATCAAACAAAGGCAACCATATGAGTATGCTTGCTGTGCAGAATTTTCTTTAAAACAATGAACTAATCTTGTTTATATATGAACCTGAAAGTTGGATTTAATACAGAATTTTGATCATATGTGTATGCTTGCTGTGTTACTTTTTTTTTGTTGAGTGCTGCATATATTTGAATTACCAGAACCTATGTCCATGATGGATGAGTTTTCAATAGTAGTCAGTTCCAGAATTATATTTAGCATTTCCATGGGCCATGTATCCGTTCTCTCATACTTCCTCTAACCTGCAGGTTATTGCTGATAAACTTCCAGAACTTCTTGATTTCCCCAAAGATCTTGTTAGCCTGGAAGCTGCTTCAAAGGTCTTTGTAACTTTTGGTTTAAGTTCTTCATTGCATTTTTAGTTATGGGCGATTGAGTAAAACAAGTAATTGCTGTACAGATTCAATTGAAAACTTTAGCAGAGGAGATGCAAGCAATAAGCAAAGGGTTAGAGAAAGTTGAACAGGAACTAACAGCATCTGAAAATGATGGTCATGTATCAGAAAATTTTCGAAAGGTAATTCTTGCTTAATCAACTTTTATCGTGTAAAATGTCCAAGTTGGTTAAAATAATTTAGTAGGTATATGCAATTTTATACAGGGAAGGCAATCACAAATTCATATGGATAGATAATTTTGCTTGTGATATGATTTGGAGTGTTTGTTTGAATCTTGTACAATTTCAACCTGGAATCGTGCTATGATTTAGATCAGTTTTGTTTACAGTAGATGAGTAGATGATCAGTCATTTAAGTAGGAAGATTTTTAATTCTGTGTCTTTACCTTTTGTTTATTTCAATTTATTTGACTGAATATGATCTGTTAATGTCTTTGTGAACCTAAAGTTTAAAAATGAACTGAAATGGAGGGTTGGGTTTTTTCTCTGCTTGGTTGCTATGCGGCTGCTATACACTCTCGTTGAAAGAGATGACATGAACAAGACCAGAAAAGCTATTTCATCACTGTTACTTTTGTGTACAATATATGTTGATTTTGTATAGTGGAAGTGAAATGGCATATTTCTGGAAGAAAGCCTATGACAACAACAAAGGTTTTATCCTAAAATTTTGGGGCTGTCCATGCCCTCTATGACCTTAATAAAAACCATATCCTTTGTCACAGCTTTTAATCCGAGTATGTTTTGGCTTACCCCTAGTTCTGTCTGATCCTCATTAATATTTTATCACTCCTCACTAGTGCATCTATTGGTCAAGGTTGCACAACCATTCTGTAAGAAATCCTACTACTAGAAAACACTAGGTACATAGCTATGGTGAAAACCTATGTATCAAGCATAATATAGGAAGTTGATATAGCTAGCATACTATCCATAGGGTTTACTTAGTTAATCAGTGGGACCTCTTTATTTCTGACCATATCTTTGTTCACAAATATTCAATCAATGTGAAGTCTTATTTACATAATTATGCCCTTTATGTCAGACTTTGAAGGAGTTTCTTAAAGTTGCCGAAGCTGAAGTGAGAGCCTTAACTTCACTTTACTCTAATGTGGTATGTCTACTACTTTTGTTGAATGAAGGAATGCAGATGCTTTAGCTCTTTATTTTCAGTGGAGTATCTTGAAAATGATTTTCTTGTGGAAATCTCAATACTAAATGAGTAATGACATGTTTTGCAGGGAAGGAATGCAGATGCTTTAGCTCTTTATTTTGGAGAAGATCCAGCTCGTTGTCCCTTTGAACAAGGTAATAACAATTTGTTTTGGAATAGTTCAGGAGTTGCCTAAGTTTTTTGTTTTCTCAAGATCCTAGTGTGATTTGACATGGTTTTGTCTCTTGTAATGGCATGTAATGGCGTGAGAGAGAAATGCAATACCAAATCTTTTCATCTGGCCTTTTTAGTCTACTAGAACTTCAGAAAGCAAATCCTGGGTTATATGATCTAAACTCTGTCATGATTGAGGTAGCTTGTCCTACTTAGCAAAACTGCCACTCCAAGGTCTTGTGGCATGCTCTTGTAGACATTTAACTGGGCCAGGAATTATGCCAACCTAGGGTGACAACGTAGAAAGACGTGCATAATTATTGCAGGATTTCATGGAGCCTTCTCAATGTAGAGTTGTGCTTCATGATAAATACCTTTCACGATAGCTCCCTAATGTTTTTATATTGAGAGAAGTATTTCTTTTCTTGTTTTAGAGAAGCATGAAAATAGTATGTTTGGTTTCTGCCAAACAACTTATCGTTGTGGTTGTGTTGAACTAGTCTTTCTTTAAAACTTTTTAATGTATTGACAGCTGTTTTGGATACCTTCCACAGTGATTTCAACACTACTTAACTTTGTGAGAATGTTCATCCGTGCCCACGATGATAACTGCAAACAGCAAGAGATGGAGAAGAAAAAAGCACAGAAAGAAGCAGAAAACGAAAAAATGAAGCTCATTGCTCAAAAGAAGGAACCAGAGTTATTACGTCCGCAAAGTAGAAGTACCAGAACTAAATAGTCAAAATTCTGACGTTACACACTCCAACTAACAAAGTCCTGCTGGGAGACAACGAAGTGTGATCTCCATTGCCTGCGACCAATGATGGGAGAAAGGCAGCAGGACAATCTACTAGGCATGTTTCTTAATTATTTTTTACCGACAGAACTGACAGGATAAAAACACCGCAGTTGATAGGAATGAACTCTGATGGACAAGTTATTATGATAAAAGTCCATGTTAGTTAGAAGGTGATCCATCAAATTCGAAGGTAGTCATCACATTACTACCACTTTGTCTAGCCGCTGTGTGTTTATGATCTCATACGAATATGATAAGTTACTTCTTGTTATGCAGATAATCTCTATACAGGGATGAGCAGTAGAGGAATCGACATGGTGGACGCACATTGTATAAAATATTCGCTAACCACAAGATACACCCTTGTAAATAAATGCAAAAATAGAAAACCATTTTTAGTTTTAACGTTGTCAGTTTTCTTATTCTATTTGTTGTACATCTTCCCAACTTGTAGAGAATGTAATAAATGAAATTTCATGTGCTCTATGTTCATTTTTCCTTCTCTTTCCTTTCTGATTCAATACAGATACAAGTAACTACAGTTCCTACCTCTAAGGGGTGCTATTTCTGAGATTGCAAAGTTAAATTTAGTTTATTTCGTATTTGAATATTGCATTTATGCCATTAGCTTGATATAGCTTTTACTGGAAGTTGTACGTGCACTTGTAGAAGCATTGAAATGGCAATTTTTCAGCTGACTGATATGAATGTACATTTAAAGTTATGGATGGGTTGTGTTCACCGGTATGTAGCCCATTATATGATTTCTGCCACTTCTTATAACTCCAAATTCGATACCGGTGTTTCACATCTGACGTAAAGTCACATAATTATCCGGAAAATGATTGGTTACTTAATTAAAATGACAATTTATCGTCTCATTTTAGTTGCTGCCAAGTTAAAAACAGTTTGTAGGAAGCAGAATGAGAAAATTTCCAACCATGGAGTGTTTGAAATCTGTTTTAACTAAACTATAGAATGAGTTTAATTCGAGCCGAGCTTAATGTCAAGCTCAAAAATGGTGTTTGAATTTCAAGCTCAAAAATGGTGTTTGAACTCGGTTTGATTGTAGACATGAAAGGATCGAGTTCGACTTTGATTTAGTTTGCAAGTTCGGACGAATACGAGCCAAATCTCCATTAAACCTGTTTATAAACCATGACATTGTTACTCTCAAATTTTAAGGACTATTTTGCTGAAGTACTCATGATATTTACATCATAAATTACCATCAGGTTAAGAACAAAAAAATAAAGAAATTTCTAAGACAATTTATTTCTATCCATAAAAAAAAAACATATCCAGGGAAAGTTCTAATACGAGAAACTGAGCGGAGCTCGAGTCCGTTCACGAACAAGATCGAGTCGAACAACCTATGATCGAAACTAGGTTCAAACATCCCTTCGAACAAAAAAAAAATTGATTGAATTCGATATCGACCAGCCCACGAACGATTTTGGACTGAGACGAACGTAAGTCGAACATGAGCTGTTTGAATCATTTTAGAGCCTTAGTTGCAGATGTTTGCTTGAGTTACAGAGCTCGTGTGGCCTGCTACTTCTTCGGCACTCCTTGTGTCCTACTACAGATTAACTAAAATACAAAGGTAAGTGTGTTCCTCTCGAGTTTGATGTAGGCCTAAGTTCATGGTGTGAAACGAACCAGGACGGCCTGCCCAAGGTCCGGGTTGACAGGGTTCGACAATTCGGGCCGGTCCGAGTCCAAATCCAAAAGAGAACCGGACCGGAGACGTGGGAGCTGGACCCAGCCCGGACCCATGAACCGGTATCCGGCGGTCCGGGTCGACCGAGCTTGGTCTGGGCCGGATCTGGATTTGGCCTGGCCGGCTCAGTTTATATATATATATATATATATATATATATATATAACTAGACTTATGGCGGCCCTTAAGATCAAAACTCATAAGTGATACACCGAAATTCTATCAATCTTTCATGAAAGAGTTAACTCATATATATATATATATATATATATATATATATATATATATACACACACACGCACACACGTTCAAGGGTTGTGGTCTAGTGTTTACAATGGGGGACTCCTGTAGGGAAGACCAGAGTTCGAGCTCTTCCTTGGACGCCGACTGGGTGGCTTTGTGCCACGGACGTGCCAAGTCTACTTGGATGGGGCGGGGACTCCCTGTTTGGCAGAAGGGGGGCTCTCTGTTGAGCACTCTGGGTTGTAGATTCCACTCCGTTCCGGTTAGTTATGGCTCTGCCACATATTCGAGTAGGTCAAGAATGGACATTAAAAAATAATATATATATATATATATATATATATATATATATATATATATATATATATATATATATATATATACATTTTTTTTGTATATGAATTATTTGTTAATATAATTAATAAATAGATGATATAATTTGATTTAATGAGATAATTTTCATAACAAAAAAATATTTATAATACTACAAATAAAGTTTGTAGAGAGACTGAAAGCTGAAACTCAAACATAGGTTGCATGACTTATCTAACAATAATAAAATATATTGAAAATGATACATTTTTAGAAGAAAAAAAGAAAAAGAAAACTATATATCCATACACATTTTCAGATGCCTACGTAGCTTTCTTGTACCGTAGTTATGGTTTCATTTGAGTCGTTTCCTACAATGCAAGCATTCAACAAGAACTTTATTCTAGCCTCCTCTTTCCGTATAATGCTTATTGTAAACTCCGATAAAATGATACCAAATTTTCGATTCAAACTCTTGTTGCGGTGCGGGTTGAGCTTGCTGATCTTGCGGTTGATGTGGTGGTTGATCATTTTTCATGATATTCTCTTCACACTATATTGCTTCTAAATTTTGTAAGAGGGAAGAAATTGTGTTATGTTTATTTTTTATGAATTATGGCCTATTTATATAAATTTTTTGGGACAAAATGACCCCAAATACCCTCAAAAAAATAGTTGTTATAATGGGTATTTTAGTCATTTTTAGCAAAATAACTAAAATATCCCTAAAACGATCATAAATCTGCCACTAAAACGTACCAAAATACCCCCCCCCCCCCCAACGGTTATATCCCAAAAAAAAAAAAAATCGTCCGAACCGAACTTGAACCCGACCGGACTGGACTGTGCTGACCGGGCCAACCAGAACTGGAACCGGACCGAACAACGCAGGAAACGAACTGGACTTGCGGGTTGGATCCTCCGACCCACCCGGACCTGATTGGAGGGTGGGCCGGTTCGTGCCAGTCTGTTGACCGGATCCGGACCGGCCCAGACCGACGTTGACTGGGCCTGACCCGGACCGATTTTTGGGCCGCTCGATCCATTACACACCTTGGCCCTAAGCCAGTCCTAATATTAATATGGTCTATGCTAGGATTACAACCAAATGCCTACAACTCTCTTACAACCGCCACGTGGTGTCCACGTGGCGGCTGTCCATTGGAGGAGGGGGGAAAGGTGGGATCCGGTGGCTGTCCGGATGGTCGCCACGTGGCCGGAACGTTACGTGACGGTCGTTCATTGGGAGAAAAGTGGGACCGGAGGGGATGGCCTACATAGCAGGGGGATGAGAGGGTTGTAAGAAGGTTGTAAGCATTTGGTAGTAAACTTAGCATTATTGTATTAATATGGGCTATGCTGGGATTACAACCAAATGCGTACATCTCTCTTATAATCGTCACGTGGTGTCCACGTGGCATCCGTCCATTGGAAGAGGCAGAAGAGGTGGGATCTGGTAGCTGTTGGGGTGGTTGCCACGTGGCCGAAAAAATGTGGGACCGGAGGGTGGCCCATGTAGAAAGAGGGAGGGGGGTGGTGGTGGTGGTGGTTGTGGGAGGATGGTAAAAATGTTGTAAGCATTTGTTAGTAAACTTAACATTATTGTATTAACATACATATAATATAGAGAGAGAGAAGAGGAAGAGATTGAGACTTCCAAGATGTGACGTGCCTTGGACGAAAGCTAACGGCTCTCAAAGACTTGGTAGCAGCAGTACAATGATTTAAGTGAATTCCATTGTAGTAACAGTAAAATAAATGTAAAATTCACCAAAGACATTGGATCTTATAACAGTAGCCAACACAATCATCAATCCCCATGCATGCATACCAATTATTGATAGTGACATCTCACCAAATCCTCCACACTCAGATCTAACTCTCTCATTCCCAAGACTTCCCAACCCCTCCACTTGTTAATGTATGTTTATGAGTACAAAGTAACTCGTAGATGATTGTCTAAGCCTTATATTAAGTATTGACAAGGAGCACGTGACTAATAAGAAATAGTCTAGACTCTGTCCTTTCAGATTTTTAATGACCCAATATCTGTCTCATGTATTGTCCTATCATATCGTATTCTGTCGTGTCGTATCGTATCATTTTGAACATGACACAAATATTTTATAAATATATTAGGATAAACCAAAATTAACATGTATCCCCTTTCCGAAGTCATGTCCTGTTTTATTGATACTGTTGGAGAAAGTAACTAATTACCAGAACGAAGTTATATGCTCCAATTTATCGGTGTAATATAGCCACTAACTAAGAATCAATTACTATGTATATGATCATGTTCAAGAACAAAACCAAAAATTCGAAATGAGGTGTGCTAGATTGAATTAGGATAGACATAGATACAGAATAACTCAATTAAAAAAATATATATATAACAAAAAAATTGGGGCCCACCCCCAGATCCCTCTGTTTAGGTCTGTCCTTGACCATGTTTGTTGATATGTCATTATCGAACAAAAATGCAGTTAATCATAAAAGCAAACACATTAAATAAATCATCTATATTTATCAAAATGTGCATATCAAGCTCTTTATCATCTTTTCTCCTTCGATATCATTTCTGCGTATAGCTCATCTCTAAAAGAAGGAAAGCTTAAAGTATTGTTCTTTAAGGAGGTATGTTAATCACCAATAGCATTAATCCTTGGATTAGGTTGAAACTAAGGGGCCCTCACATCTAGCTAGGAGAGCCACCGAGACTACTTTTCACGTACTCATGTATCATGATATGATAAAGTTTTCATGACATATTATATTGAGCACAACTTTGTTAATTTTAGTGACAATATATCTTTGTACAGTATTTCACTTGGGGTTTAATTACATGCATCTGATACTATAAAGCATTCTTAACCAATTAAACTGCATATGTTTAATTACACCCCCAAACATTGTGAAGGTTCTACTTTTGTCTTTGATCCAAAGCCTCATGTGTAATTTACTTACCAAAATGCTAATGAACAAAAATGTTAAGATCTATGACCGAAATTAAAGGCACCAAAAGAGTTTTGAAGGACATGTGCCACCTTGAGGCCATGGGGTTTAATCATAGCTGACCCACAACCCTAAAAAGAAGAACACAAATGGCAAACCCCTAATCTTTTAGCCTCTATAGTAACCCCACATGCTGAACAACTCTCCCCTCCCCATGCAAAGCATTGCAGCAGATTATTCCACTTGACAAGAAAAATTGTGTGGACTAGATTAAAGATCCCTATGACCTAATGGCATTAGAGTAGGAGAATTGACAGTGAGAATTTTCATTCTTCATGCTAGTTATAACAGTAAAGTAATTAGTTATATTCATTCTAAATAGTGGAGAGTAATTATATCTTGTGTAAATATATAAGAAAACTTATCTCGTCTTTGTGATCCTCGTTATTAGTTAACCAATATTTCCAGAAGTTTGAGATTTTGGCGGCATTGGTTATCTAACATATAGTACAACAGAGCAAAAGGTTTTGGGTTCGAATATCCATTCTACCAATTAAATGGTTTATAATAATACCTAAGTGCTCCTTTTAGGCTCTTTCACGTGCCGATACGTTCTTGTAATTAATCCCGTACGGTTCGTGACTGGAGAGGGAGAGATGGTGGAAAGGTTGTTCAAAATGTTGGAGCTTTGAATTTTGGGAACATTTGTTAACTAACAGTCAAGATACCATTCGCTATCTACCATAAGAAAATGTCAGTCTCAGCGGCAAAGGGGATACGTAATTGTCCCTTGGTCCAGCGAAAGTTTGTTAATCTTTCTAATGATTTTTATATTTCATCAGACTCCCATATGCAAATTGTCTCTTCTGTCCCACGAGAGTTGTCCTCCCTCTAATAGCCCTTGATTAGGAAGTTCCATAAAGGATTTGACAAAAAATTGATATTTGCCGCCTACATGACGATATTGCTAGTTTGCTATCCCTATAACTTCATCAAACAAGAACTTCTTGTCTTTAAATGTAATGGCCATTGACACATGCCATACTCCCCTCTCTCTCTCTCCCTCCCTCTGCCAAGAACACATGCTCAGGACAACAAAGAAGATTGCAAGATGGCTCTAGGCTGAGCAACTTGCCACATGCATGTGTGCCTCTCATGAGTCATGACTCAGTTTCCTTGTACAAACCAAACCAAACCAAACCAAACAGTTCTCCCCCTCCTCCCTAACAAGAAGGGATCCTCTGATCCCTCTGATGCAGTCCATAAAGCCAATGCAACCACAAATCGCTTTCTCATAACTAATCCCAGCTCATTCACATCTTGTTGAAAGTAATTAGTAAAGAAAAGTGTCCAAAGTTTGTAATTAAACAAAGTATAGATATGGCCAAGTAGACTTGTATCACAATCCTCAAGCACACTCCACTCATTGATACGTTGCTTACAAACAAGGGAAGGAGAGAATGCATGCAAGTGGAAAGAGGAGAGCTATAATTAGAAGCAGTGGTGTGGTTGCTGGCTCAGTGTGGGATACAAGGATCAAGATGGATGAGGTTGAGGGAGGGGTCAAGGTGTTCAATGGAGGAGGAGGAGGCGGCGGCGGCAATGTGGAAGGATTGCGTGTCTACCGGAGGCTGAGGAGGAACCAGAGCGACGTTGCAGCGGCTACAACCGCCGCAGAGAGGATCAGGAAGAGGAGGAGTTGGAAGCCACCAGAGCCAGTGGCCAATGCTGCATGCATGACCAAGAGTCCTCCTGTCCAGCTGAGGAAGTCGAGATCGGAATTGTCCAGTCCTCCAAAGATCTCTTTCAATGGCGAAGAAGAGGAAGACGATGACGATGAAGATATTGAGGTCGAGGCTGAGGGATCAATGAAGAGTTTTGATGACAAGGAGATTGTTGTGCATATAGAGAAGCCAAATAATGTGGTGGTAGAGGAGATTCAGCCATCGATTCCTGACACACCCATTTCCCCGCAAACCGAAAAGGAACATAATTATGTAGCAGATCTCAAGAAATTGGAGCCAGATATCCAAATTCTGGCTTCGAGTAAGACCTTTCTTTTGTTCAATAAAGAGAATTTTCTGCGATTGATATTTCTGGATTCTAATTTGATGGTTCTTGATGTTCTTGTTCTTGTTCTTGTTCAGATGGAGTGGAGGAGGAGGAGGAGGAGGAGGAGGAGGAGGAGGTGTTTGAGAGTAGCAACATCACGGAGGCACACAACAGGATGCAGAACATTGGTTGGTAACAAAAATTTTGATGCTAAATTTCTTAGACTTTGGTTTGTTGTTCTATTGAGATTAAAGATCTCTCTGTGTATTTTGTCAGTTGATCTTGTAATGTGGAGAGATGTGTCAAAGTCGGCATTCGCCTTTGGCTTTGGGAGCTTCATTCTTCTCTCTTCTTCCTATGCTAAAGATCTCAATTTCAGGTACTTCGTCAATTCATCAATTTGTTTGAAGCAGAGGACCGATACCGATAAATTGATACATCGTTTCCTTGACAATGCAGCTTGATCTCAGCAATTTCCTACCTGGGTCTTGTTTACCTCGCTATGATATTCCTCTACAAGTCGATTCTCAGAAGGTATTCGACTTGGAAACCTCAACCAAACTAAACAAAAATTTGCACCATTTTTTTTATTTCTTTCTTCTTGTGATAACTCCGTGTCGAAGCAGAGGAATGGTGGAATTTGATGAGAGGGATGAGAGATGTATGATTGGAGAAGAAGAGGCCATCTGGGCATTGCGCTTCCTCCTACCTTACATCAATGAAGTGTTCTTGAAGATCAGAGCACTCTTCTCAGGAGACCCTTCCACCACCATGAAGGTTTAATCCTTGGTTTCCTCTGAATTCTATCATTTTTCCCCTCTTCGTTTAGACTCTTTATCGTCTAGGTGAACTTGGAGAGTGCTCATTCATTTCATGAGCTTAAACTGCATATTATCAAATTTCCAGAACGCATGACCCTCTCACGCTCATAGCTACCTTCACTAGCGATTTGACACTAGTACGGAGGGTTGACATCATATAGATAGCCAATCATAAAAAACTTGTGAATCTTGCTTGGAGCTAGATTAAGTGAAGGCTTGAATGCCGAGAGTGATCTGCACCCCCCCCCCCCCCAGCATGTAGGTTTCTAATCTAATAAATTTTTAATGTGGCAATGGCAGTTGGCATTGCTATTATTTGTTCTTGCCAGGTGTGGAGGATCCATCAATACATGGACACTGGCCAAACTAGGTAAATTCTTCAGCTTTTTGTTCTGGTAAAGAGGTTTCTGATTACTGAGCAAAGAGGGGTTGGTTGTTGTGCTTGTGATTTATGCAGTTTTCTTTGGAGTTTTCACCATCCCAAAAGTGTTTTCTTCATATTCTCTTCAGCTGGCTAAGTATGGTAAGTTGAAAAAGACCTTATTTTTCTGCTTACTTGTATATAATCTTTGTTTGCCCTATTATTTACTTGGTGTTGTTTATAAATTTAGTAACCAAACTCGGTCTCGGTCTCGGTCTCGGTTGAGCAACTGTACCAATTTATGAAGTTGGTTATTAAGTTAAAGAATTGGTCCCCAGTGTAGATGGTTCTTGGTCATAACCTTGCCATTGTAAGGTTGGGGACAAGGGACCTTGTCCCAGCAGAAGCTAGGCAGACACTAGATAGTGAGAATTGGGGACCTTTAGTTAAAGTAGGTTTTACTCTCTTTTTTCTTTACTTTGGATCCCCATCATGTAACTCTGCACAAAGTGCAGCATCAGGCCTTAATTAGTCCTTTTTCCACATGCACTAGGCTTATGATGCCTTGAGTAGCTAAGGGGAAATTTCCGAGCCAAGCTAACCTAGGGTGTTCAGGCCTAGCCGACCCATGTCTTGCTCAACTCAACTCCATGCTCGTGCTTTGGTTTGAAGTATAGATTTCAGTACACCCAGTGTGTGTTTCAAAGCCAATATCCGTGCAGTTGGGAGCAATTCCTCCGGAAAATTTATGTGTCAAATACCTAGACCACTATTAAGTTGGTTTTGTTGAATTGTTGATCCACATGTGCTTTGTGATTTAATAAAAGGTCTATTTTATTTTAGTCCCACATAGGGTAGAAGAGAAAACTCTCATTTGCTTATATTGCTTTACCCACTTTATTGGGTAAGTGGATTTTGTGGGGTTGGAGTAGATCTCATCCAACCAACGAGTGAATGTGCGATTTAATGTGCATTTTTGATGCGTTTATTAGTCTCGTGCACTTAGCATCCGTGGATAGGATATCTTGGACACGATTAGTCCAAAGATTTGTTTTGAAAAATGTTTATCTGTTTTTTGATTCTCTCCCTCTCTCGAAAACCTCCTTTCGTACAGAGGCAGAAAGAAAGCCATCAAAACCAAATTCCTCCAGAAACTTCATCTCTGTCCAATCTCTTTTTCGGACAGGCTGTGATTGTTCGTTGGATTTTTCACCGGATGTACGGTGTAGTGGATCGAAGGATTTGTTGTATCTCGAAAATAGATTACCAGGAACATATTGCACTGTTCGCGGGAGCAAAATTCTATTCTAAAGACAGCATCTGTAACATGTCTCGAATCCTCTATTTTAATTTATATCTTTAGTTTTTTGCTTCTTCTTTTGCTTATGGATATACCAATGAGAAAAATGGCTAAGAGCTTAGGATATGTCTTCAAATTTGTTTTGTTTTTTCCTTTTTTTTTTTTTTTTGTCTTCAAATTTGTTTCACTTAAAAGCCTTCTGCAACTGAAGTGAATGCATGATGTTTTGAACTATACGTGAATACAAATTTGTAATTGCTCTTAAGAATGAATTTGTAAATTGGTGAAGGTAAATTCTGGTTGGAACGATTTCGTGATGCTTGGATTTCGTGCACCCATAAGAAAGCTGTCGCTGCTGCACTCTTCACCCTCATCTGGAATTTATCTTCCACCATTGCAAGAATATGGGCAGGTAATTAAATCCCTCCCCCTCCCCCCCCTTAACGAACTCTTTTATTTTTGGATTTTGTTGATCTTAAATTGTTGCATCTATCCCTGATGAAGGCCCTTAATGAACTCTTTTATTTTTGTGGTGGACCGTGGTTGTTGTTGTGCAGTCTTCATGTTGGTAGTAGCAGTGAAGCTTTACAAACAATGTGTACTGGATGAGGAGGAGCAGTGGACTGGTGAGGAAGGTGCCACCACAACTATCATGGAGGCGCAGGTGCAGGTGGAGGACGTGAAGGTGGAGGAGTACTGCAGGCAAGAAGATTCCAAGACCAGCAATACTTTCCGACCACTAGTAATGCAGCAGCAGCAGCAGCTGCACAGACAGAGAAATGGACCCAGCAGCACCAGACTGATTCACGTCGACAGAGATGTAAAGCTGAAGAAATATGGACATTTGGGGAATTGAAGGTCGGTCCAAGCTACCTAGCAATATACTATAGTTATCAGTGAGTGGCAGTGCAATCATATATGCATGGGAGCAAAAGTCTAGATCTATATATGCACAGAGAGTATTTGTCTCTAGAGAGAATCTGTGTGTCTCTTTGCAGAAGCAGCGTGAGATCTGTACAGAGTAACAATAACATAATGCTATTTCAACTTCATGTGTCTCTAATGAAGGGGAAAAGAAAAGTAGTCCATCAAGTTAACTAATTAATATGTCATTCCAAATCTTTGTTCACAATACTAGATCTCTCTCCCTCTTTTTTTTTTTCCGACATACCGTAAGGGATCCGACGTAACGTACGAAACTTTGTGCACACTTTATTGCATGTCTTTGAGTTCATTGTTCCACAATTTTTATCATTTATAAATGAAAGGAATAATACGTCCATGTGGCTCGATCCACTGATCTTCTACCACCAAACCAATATCTCTTCTCGGTAACCATAAGAACCACTCGGGTTCGGTCATTACTAGATCTCTTTTGGTTTATTTTCTTCTCTAGAAGTAATATAATCTCCATAAAGAACATCTCTTCCACCAGACAAGTGTTTTAAAAAAGATCGACACGGATAACATACTTGGTCGGATCAATCCGGTTCAAGTAGTTGGTTAAACCATTAGCAAGAGCGGATCCAGAAACTATACCTGGAGTGAACTACTATAAAGGGGGGGGGGGGGGGGGGGGGGGTGTTGTTGTAGAAGTGGGCTAACCCAAATAAAAAAAACAAATAAAAAATTTAAATGGAAAAAAAAAAGTCATTTTTTTTTGTGGGCTCCAGCCCACCCCAACACCAACTTCGATCCGCTACTGACCATTAGCTTAACCAAGGGCGGAACCAGAAACCTGAGCTGGGGTGGACTGGAGTGAGTTATGATAGGCTAGGTATAGACTAACTCACAAAAAAAAGAAAAAGAAAAATTATATATGAAAAAAAAATTGGTGGACTGGAGCCCACTCCAGCCTCTGCTTTGGGTCCGCCCTTGATTAATCTAAGTGATCCAAGTTCAATTTCTTCTCTGTTACAAAAATATTCATTTACAACAAATTTTTGAAAAAAAGGGTCAACACTGACTCAGTCCAAAAAAACTACAAATTTATTGGTCAACCAGATGAACAGACCTGTCCGATCCGATTTTTAAAACAATGACCGGACTGATTTTACGATATAACGGAATTTCAAACCGAGACACCAATTCCATTAAAGAATGCATATCAGTTTTCTAACAATAAAATGGTAATTACTTTCGGTGCGTACAAATTCGTTTTGAAAATTAATTTTCTTTTCCCTCTTTTCTTAGACTGATTTTATTTCCCCAAGCATATTTGACATAACAGATGATAAAGTTATTCAGTTCAATATTGGAGAACCTTTTTTTTCTTCTAATAAATATTTTATTCCTGAGTGTGGTTGCTAATCAGAAATGATAATGTTATTACAGCCCAAAGCCCGAATTCGAATTTCGTAGAGGCCCAACTAGAGAATTAATGACGAACTATAATTAAGTATAACCCACCCATCCCTAGAGAATTAATGTCGAACTATTTTTTTTAACTCACACACATCTACATATTTTTACGGTTGGAAAACTCGAATCCAGTCGGCCCCGTCTGATGTCTGTACTATTTTTCACTTAAACTATTAGCGCTGGACAATGTCTGTACTGTTCTTTCAAATATATCTTTATCTAACTTTAATAATTTAAATTATTTATTAAATTTAATGAAGACATCTAGATAATTACGTATAATTTTTTTTTTTAAGAAAACATAATTTGTTCTTTAGATGTCTTTTGCACTTCTCAAATAAAAAAAAATAAAAAAAAAATAGATGGTTAAAATACGTACAATGCACGTGCATATATACTAGTATGTGTTAAATAATTTTTTATTATATAGTATTATTGTTCGAATAATTTTTAGACTACACTGATGAGTGATTTACATTTCCGTCCGTACAATGCACCGTACGGTGTCATCTGTATACTGGACTGATAACTACTGTTGTATATAAATTCTGCTAACGATAGGTGAATATCCTAACTTGACTTTAAATTTACTGCACATAGCTGTAGCATGTCTTCAAGAATCTGATTCATCCGTTCTGTTTGGACATTGATTTGAGAATGATATATTGAACTAAATTTCGAGTACTTATTCTCATTGTCAATTGAAGACTTACTAAAAAAAAAACATGATAAGAATCGATCATTCCAATCTAAGACTATAGATACTTGCATTCAATGCAAACGAAGTATCTTCCATGAAAATAAAATAAAATAAAATCATAGAAAGTATTTTAGATCATGACAATGTGTTCTTTTTCTCCAAGTTTACCTTGCTACTAGATTAGAGTGTGTGGTGTGGTGTGGATGCTTTAAACCAAGAGAATATTACTTTGCTCGTCAAGAATAAGTAGTCCACTACTTTGTCGTGTAGTGAACATTATACTTAGAATTCAATGATAACTTAATGGACTCACTAATTAATCCAAGTCAACAATCAAAAAGTAAGTAGGTCATGATACGTCAGTGACTTTGACCGTTGACAGAAGGATTTGCTTGAAGTTGAAATCATGACCACGCACACGTGTTTAAACCTACTTGGTGGGGCCCTCCTCGCCGACATGTCACATTCACACGTGGTCCGAGCACTTGGACTTGTTGATGGAGGAATTCTACAAATCCATTGGATCCATGAGATGGATCATCATAGTAGGAATTAGGTTAAAGAGAACACACATCAATGGTCGAAAATTTGGAGAAGGTTGATGGAGTTGGCTGTCACCTAACATATTCTCTACCTTAATTTATGATTATAGAGAGATTTGCTCCTAATCCTGATAAAACTTCTACTGTTGAATATAAATATTATATTGACTTTTATCTGGTCTTATTATAAACGAAATAATTACATAAAAGAGGATAATATAGCTACAACTTAGCATAGGATAACTATCCACCTCAACTGGCTCTTGTGGTCAGTGAAAAAAAATATAAGCTTGATGGCTAGACGCACGATTTCGAAATCAAACCACGAAAAATGTGTGGGATAGCGGGCCCAATGACATTTAAACGCAGCGTACACAAAGTTTCGTCCGTTTCTAGGTCTGTCAATGATAGCTTATCGGTCGGATGTTGGTATTACCACATCCTAACCGATAGCTATCGGATATGAGTTTTGGCTCCCGTATCCGTTACCGTTTATTTTATCGGATATCGGATAATATCCCAACCAGTAAAGATTTACATAAGTGTTTTAGAATTGTAAGTTGTAATCCAAACATTTGATTCTATCAAATATAATTTATGTCGTTCATATATATATATATATATATATATATATATATATATATATAATATTTAGTTTTAGGGTTGTAAGTTGTAATCCAAACCTTTGATTCTATCAAATGTAATCTACACCGTTCATATATATATAATTAAAATATTTTATATATTTAATTATTCCATTATTGGTACGGATGTTACCGGATCGGATATGACACTTTTCGTATTTGCATTCGATATTCGATAAATATGAAATTCCGGATATTATCGGTACGAATGCGGATCGAATGCGGATTTTCGGTCAACCATTGACAGGCCTGAACCGTATCATGCCGGGCATCTAAAAAAACTGAGCATAGGATAACTACGAGGTTATTGGATAATGCTAGGCGGACGGTCTCAGAATCAAACTACGGGAGAGGTGTGGGACATTGGGCCCAATGTCATTCAACACAGCGTGCATAAAGTCCTGTACAAATCACGCCGGCATCTCAAAAAAAATCCTGAGCATTTGATAGTTATGAGGTTATCGGATAATGAAATCACAAAAAAATAAAAAATTAAAAATTAAAAACAAAAGAATTACTTTACGAGGCACAAACTCTCTTCTCAATTCCTTCCCTTTCTTCTCAATTCCTTTAGATTAGAGCTTCTTTCAATTGAATAACCCTCTCCTTATATTTTCTCAAATACACTTATTCAGTTTAATTAAGCTCTTCTAATATAACTAAATATTTTGAGCAAATTTAGCTGTCGAAAACCCATCCAAAAATTAACCCGAATGCTTTTCTTATTTGAACACGAGTCATATTACAACAATCTCCACAATGGCTTGTGTAACACCCCGTTTCGCTTAAGCGGACTGCCATTTCAAACGGCAATAGTGCAACTGTCCCGACCCGCTTTGCCTCAAACGAGAAGCAAAGGATATCTAGACTTGTCCCTACAGAAATTCAGCTTAGGCTTTCAGAGGCTCGCTTGACGTATTGCTCTACCGAGACGAATCATCGCTAAGGTGGGTGGCTACGGTGAACTTGTCTTTGCTTAGCCAGCACACATAAAATCTGGAATGTTCATGCTAGTCGCTAGGTGAATCACCCCTGCATGCTAATAAATCCAACGCACCTAGCTAAGGGAATAATCCCAACTTGTATTGCTTATGCTAGAACATGGAAAATGAAATACTGCTTGTATTCAGACCCTCGCATGCTAAGTCCCTAACGGTTTCATCTCTCGGCTTACCTTCGGGCCCTAGCAAACGTGCTGCTTACGTTCCTTAGAAATGCATGCTTGTCTGCTTGTATGTTGCCATGTTTTCATCCAAACCCCGAAAGACTACTAAGTAGTCGTTCCGTGCATGGAAGAACCTGAAAGTGTCCGGGACCGTTAGGTCACCAAGGTAATTCCCGAACCAGGGAATTTGCACCCTGAATGAATAAATTACTGAATCACAGCTCGTGGAGCAAACTACTGAAATAACTGGCCTGGCCTGGCAATTGACTACTGTGAATGAATACTACCTCAACAAGTTCTGTATATATACTGCCTCGAACTCGTTGTCACGCCTCGATCTCCCGCAGGCTATTTCGGCCGTTCCCGCTAGGCGGGAATTACCCTCGCCAGTGCTCCCGCGAAATGATCGCTTAACCCATCCGGGCGTGATGCCGCACGAGCGTGATCCACACCCGTGCAAGGCCATGGTTCATTGGCTGGCGGCAAGAGTTCTAAGCCACAGAGTCGCACAGATTGTCCGAGTGCAGCGGAGTCATAAACGCATAGCGATTTGATAACAGGTTCACTGAGTCGATAATAGTAGCGGAAGCATTGAAACACAAGTTGAAGTAAAGCAAGCTCTTTATTGATATAAACATGTGTTACAGGCGGCGTATAGCCAAGATTACAAGTCGCTCAAGCCTCTCTCTCTGAAACAGTAAAAGCGTGCCAAGTGGCTACAACTGTGGAATGATTGTACAGGCGATGTTCATGCGATGTTCTCAACATTATGTCTTGTATATGTGCTTCAGTTCCGGATGCACCGTTGCTTCGGAGTGATGTCCACGCCTTAGCACGCACGTTGGAGGCATCCGCACCGAACGAGGTTCTCCCGCACCCTGCATACAAACTGGTGGATTATCAGTACATTGAATGCACTGGTGGGGAAGCTACTCGCCTGCTCGACAAATCCAAACACGTAATACAGGTTCCGTGCACAACTATTAAGTTGTCTTTCTAGTTGCCTTAGGATCAGTTTCATGCAGATTTGAATAGCCTAACGTGTCGGGCAGTGCGTCGTGCGATGTTTGAGGGAACACGGCGAAACTTACCAACTTACCATTTATCCTTCCCTGTCCAAGGCAAACATTGTTAATTTAAGCAGGGGCATGTATAAACATTCAGGAGGCATAGCATATGCAAACACGAGTACTTATTTCAAGATCGTTCAGGTGTTCAGTTTATTTGTTTCATGCGATACAGTATCTCGCCCGCGGATAGCCGCTAAGCGAGGATGAATTGTTTATCTTTCGTTTACAAGCAAGCATGTAGCAAGTTAAGTACAAGGTGATCACTGGCGTATGCCATAATGGACACTAGTCTGTGACGAAGATGGTTTGCTACGTGCAAGAACGTGAGGCGCCGCATACCACCCTGTCCTAGTACGTGAGACTAAACGTTAGTTCCGTCCAGAGCCGGAACGGTGCCAGTGCCCCAGCAGCCGCCCGCAGGAACTATACCTTGTGCACAAGTTGTCCGTGATCGAACAATAACATTCATTCGTCCGAAGGCTACGTGATTATCACCCGTAGGCTACGTGACTATCGCCCGTAGGCTACGTGAATATCGCCCGTAGGCTACGTGCGCCCGTAGGCTACGTGATTATCGCCCGGAGGCTACGTGAGTACAAGACAAGCAGTAGCATGATTCATTTATATTGCATCTACGTTCCATTCATGCGTTCAGGATTGCTTAAACATTGCACAATATAATAACGTTAGACATTCATAAGCAGACAAGCATGCGTCTCTAAGGGACACTAGTAAACACGATTGCTCGGACCTGAAGGTAAACCGAGAGATGAAACCGTTAGGAACTTAGCATGCGAGGGTCTGAATATAAGCAGTATTTTATTTCCATGTTCTAGCAAGCAATACATGTTGGGATTATTCCCTTAGCTAGGTGCGTTGGATTTATTAGCATGCAGGGGTGATTCACCTAGCGACTAGCATGAATATTCCAGATTTTATGTGTGCTGGCTAAGCAAAGACAAGTTCACCGTAGCCACCCACCTTAGCGATGATTCACCTCGGTAGAGCGATACGCCGAGCGAGCCTCTGAAAGCCTAAGCCGGATTCCTGTAGGGATAAGTTTGGATATCCTTTGCTTCTCGTTCGAGGCAAAGCGGGTCGGGACAGCTGCACTATTGCCGATTGAAACGGCAGTCCGCTTGAGCGGAACGGGGTGTTACATCCTACCCAACTTAGAAAAAGTCTCGTCCTCGAGACTTACTGAGGACAAGCAGTAATCTAGGATTGAGGTAATCCTAGACAAGTCGTTGTACTTGTTCATTTGGATCTTCACTTGCACAAGCTTCAAAATCAGCATATCGCTTAGACTGGATCGTGCGCACTTTCGAAGTGCACTTCTAGCGTGAACACGTCAACCAGCTTAGTGATAGCGAAGTCTTAGCACTCGAGTTTCACCTTTTCTTAAGTCTTGGATGGTGCACTAGTTCAAGGCGTCCCTCGAATAGATGCATTCAACCAAACTTAGGGTTAGTGAAAATCGGACAAGCTACTAGCGATACTCTCAAGTGTTCGCACAGGTTGGCACAAAGGCCACTCGTAGCATACAACCAGACAAGCAATCATATCATTTCAAACGCATTTTGAAAGTATTTAGACTTATTGTTGGAATATCCCATCGATGCATTGAGAGAGAGCGTGCACATAACCCACGAATGAGCTTTCGAAACAGAGATATCGAATTGAGTTCCAAAGGCGTAGAAGTCAGGCTCTGATACCAACATGTCACGCCCCGATCTCCCGCAGGCTATTTTGGCCGTTCCCGCTAGGCGGGAATCACCCTCGCCAGCGCTCCCGCGAAACGATCGCTTAATCCATCCGGGCGTGATGCCGCACGAGCGTGATCCACGCCCGTGCAAGGCCATGGTTCATTGGCTGGCGGCAAGAGTTCTAAGCCACAGAGTCGCACAGATTGTCCGAGTGCAGCGGAGTCATAAACGCATAGCGATTTGATAACAGGTTCACTGAGTCGACAATAGTAGTGGAAGCATTGAAACACAAGTTGAAGTAAAGCAAGCTCTTTATTGATATAAACATGTGTTACAGGCGGCGTATAGCCGAGATTACAAGTCGCTCAAGCCTCTCTCTCTGAAACAGTAAAAGCGTGCCAAGTGGCTACAACTGTGGAATGATTGTACAGGCGATGTTCAGGCGATGTTCTCAACATTATGTCTTGTATATGTGCTTCAGTTCCGGACGCACCGTTGCTTTGGAGTGATGTCCACGCCTTAGCACGCACGTTGGAGGCATTCGCACCGAACGAGGTTCTCCCGCACCCTGCATACAAACTGGTGGATTATCAGTACATTGAATGCACTAGTAGGGAAGCTACTCGCCCGCTCGACAAATCCAAACACGTAATACAGGTTCCGTGCACAACTATTAAGTTGTCTTTCTAGTTGCCTTAGGATCAGTTTCATGCAGATTTGAATAGCTTAACGTGTCGGGCAGTGCGTGTAACACCCCGTTTCGTTCTAGCGGACTGCCGTCTCAAACGTTAAAAGTGCAACTGTACCGACCTGCTTTGCCTCAAAGAAGAAGCAAAAGATATCCAGACTTGTCCCTACAGGAATCCGGCTTGGAATTTCAGAGGCTCACTCAGACGTATCGCTCTACCGAGGCGAATCATCGCTAAGGTGGGTGGCTACGGTGAACTTGTCTTTGCTTAGCCAGCACACATAAAATCTGGAGTATACATGCTAGTCGCTAGGTGAATCACCCCCTGCATGCTAATGAATCCAATGCACCTAGCTAAGGGAATAATCCTAACTTGTATTGCTTGCTAGAACATGGAAATTGAAATACTGTTTATAATCAGACCCTCGCATACTAAGTCCTTAACGGTTTCACTCCTCGGCTTACCTTCGGGTCCGAGCAACGTGCCTGCTTATGTTCCCTTAGAAACGCATCCTTGTCTGCTTGAATGTTGCCTTGTTTTCATCCAACTCCGGGAGACTACTAAGTAGTCGTTCCGTGCATGTTTGACCCTGCAAGTATCCGGGACCGTTAGGTCACCAGGCAGCCCCGAACCAGGGGAATGCATCAAGACAAGTTATTGTACAAAGAACAAGATCCAAGTATCCCGTGTACTCGTGTTCCCGTGCACTCATGTTCTCGTGTTCTCTTGTTCAAAGTGCACGCATGTTCTCGTGTTCTCGTGTATCTCGTGATAATTGAATGACCCAAAAAGAAAGTACATGTCGCGGACAACTCGGAAACGAGGTATAGTTCCACGGACGGTCACCGGGGCACTGGGGCCGATCCGATCCGGATGGAACTCTTGTGTGGTCCCTCGTGTTCGGGTGAGTGGTTTGTAGCACCTCGTGTACTTACGTTGCATTCCACTTTCCCGGGACCACATCACGTGTGTAGTCCATCGTGTGCGGACAAGATGGTTTGTAGCGCATCGTGTACTTTGTTGCATTCCATCTTGGCCTTGGACTACTTCATGTACAATCCATCGTGTACGGGCGAGATGGTTCATAGCGCATCGTGTGCTCTCGTTGCGTTCCATTCTCGTCTGGGATTAGTCCTTTATGGCTATGCCAGCGACTCATGTTCATATAGATAAGTCATCATCGCTTAGCGGCTATCCGCGTGCGAGTCATTGCATCAAGAACAACTGAGCACACCAAATACTGTCCCGTTCAATGACTCTCATGTTTGCATGTTGCATATGCTATGCTCCTGAATGTTTATACATGCCCCTGCTTAAATTAACAATGTTTGCCTTGGACAGGGAAGGAGATGGTAAGTTGGTAAGTCTCGCCGTGTTTGCTCTAACATCGCACGGCGCACTGCCCGACACGTTAGGCTATTCAATATCTGTATGAAACTGATCCTAAGGCAACTAGAAAGATAACTTAATAGTTATGCACGGAACCTGTATTACGTGTTTGGATTTGTCGAGCGGGCGAGTAGCTTCCCCACCAGTGCATTCAATATACTGATAATCCACCAGTTCGTATGCAGGGTGCGGGAGAACCTCGTTCGGTGCGGATGCCTTCAACGTGCGTGCTAAGGCCAGGAGTTCTCTCTGAAGCCTTGTAACGGTGCGTCCGGAACTGAAGCACATATACAAGACATAAGTTGTGAACATCACCTGAACATCGCCGGTTTTATGTTTCAGAGAGAGAGGCTTGAGCGACTTATAATCTCGGCTATACGCCGCCTGTAACACTTGTTCATATCAATAAAGAGATTACTTTACTTTAATTCAATGCTTCCGCTACTATTGTCGACTCAGTGAACCTGTTACCGATCGCCTATGCGTTCATGACTCCGCTGCACTCGGACAATCTGTACGACTCTGTGGCTTAGAACTCTTGCCGCCAGCCAATGAACCATGGCCTTGCACGGAAGTGGATCACGCTCGTGCGGCATCACGCCCGGATGGGTTAAGCGATCGTTCCGCGGGAGGGCTGGCGAAGGTGATTCCCGTCTAGCGGAAACGGTCGATTGCCTGCGGGAGATCGGGGCGTGACAGTGCGCCGTGCGATATTTGAGGGAACACGGCGAGACTTACCAACTTACCATTTATCCTTCCCTGTCTAAGGCAAACATTGTTAATTTAAGCAGGGGCATGTATAAACATTCATGAGGCATAGCATATGCAAACACGAGTACTTATTTCAAGATCGTTCAGGTGTTCAGTTTATTTGTTTCATGCGATACAGTATCTCGCCCGCGGATAGCCGCTAAGCGAGGATGAATTGTTTATCTTTCGTTTACAAGCAAGCATGCAGCAAGTTAAGTACAAGGTGATTACTGGCGTATGCCATAATGGACACTAGTCTGTGACGAAGATGGTTTGCTACGTGCAAGAATGTGAGGCACCGCATACCACCCTGTCCTAGTACGTGAGACTAAATGTTAGTTCCGTTCGGAGCCGGAACGGTGCCAGTGCCCCAGCAGCCGCCCGCAGGAACTATACCTTGTGCACAAGTTGTCCGTGATCGAACAATAACATTCATTCGCCCGAAGGCTACATGATTATCACCCGTAGGCTACGTGCGCCCGTAGGCTACGTGACTATCGCCCGTAGGCTACGTGAATATCGCCCGTAGGCTACGTGCGCCCGTAGGCTACGTGATTATCGCCCGGAGGCTACGTGAGTACAAGACAAGCAGTAGCATGATTCATTTATATTGCATCTACGTTCCATTCATGCGTTCAGGATTGCTTAAATATTGCACAATATAATAACGTTAGACATTCATAAGCAGACAAGCATGCGTCTCTAAGGGACACTAGTAAACACGATTGCTCGGACCCGAAGGTAAGCCGAGAGATGAAACCGTTAGGGACTTAGCATGCGAGGGTCTGAATATAAGCAGTATTTCATTTCCATGTTCTAGCAAGCAATACATGTTGGGATTATTCCCTTAGCTAGGTGCGTTGGATTTATTAGCATGCAGGGGTGATTCACCTAGCGACTAGCATGAATATTTCAGATTTTATGTGTGCTGGCTAAGCAAAGACAAGTTCACCGTAGCCACCCACCTTAGCGATAATTCGCCTCGGTAGAGCGATACGCCGAGCGAGCCTCTGAAAGCCTAAGCCGGATACCTGTAGGGACAAGTCTGGATATCCTTTGTTTCTCGTTCGAGGCAAAGCGGGTCGGGACAGCTGTACTATTGCCGATTGAAACGGCAGTCCGCTTGAGCGGAACGGGGTGTTACACTCATTCCATACCGGACTTGTTCAATATATACACTACTGCCTCGAACTGGTTCCTGTACCAGACCGAGACCCTGACTTGCATGTCGCAGACAACTTGGAAACAAGGTCACTGGTTCCACGGACGGTTTCTGGGGCACAGGGGCCGATCCGATCCGGATGGAACGTCACGTTAGTCTACTGCATCTGGACAGGATGGTCTGCAGCCACCACTGAATCTTTGTTGCTCTCCATCCTTGTTCAAGACTAAACTGGTCCTTTATGGCTATGCCAGCGACAACTGTTCATATATATAAGTCATCCTCGCTTAGCGGCTATTTGCGTGCGAGTCACTGCATCGCATCAATGAACAACTGAACACCTGAACGATCATGTTAAAACGACTCTCGTGTTTGCATATGTTATTGCCCCTGAATGCTTATACTTGTCCGTGCTTGAATTAACAAGTTTGCCTCAATGTTTGCCTTGGACGGGGAAGGAGATGGTAAGTTGGTAAGTCTTGCCGTGTTTCCTCTCATGTTGCACGGCGCACTGCCACACGAGTTAGGCTATTCAATATTTGCATGAAACTGATCCTAAGGTAACTAGAAAGACAACTTAATAGTTGGTGCACGGAACTCATATTACGTGTTTGGATTTGTCGAGCGGGCGAGTAGCTTCTCCACCAGTGCATTCAATGTACTGATAATTCACCAGTTTGTATGCAGGGTGCGGGAGAACCTCGTTCGATGCGGATGCCTCCAACGTGCGTGCTTAGGCGTGAAGATCACTCCGAAGCAACGGTACATCCGGAACAGAAGCACTTATACAAGACATAATGTTGGAACATAGCCCGAACTCACCTGAACATCGCATGTACAATCATTCCACAATTGTAGCCATTTGGCACGCTTTTACTGTTTTAGAGAGAGAGGCTTGAGCGACTTGTAATCTCGGCTATACGCCGCCTGTAACACATGTTTATATCAATAAAAGAGCTTGCTTTACTTCAACTTGTGTTTCAATGCTTCCACTATATTGTCGACTCAGTGAACCTGTAAACTCCCTCGACCAGATTTCAGTAATTTATGATTAGTTTAGACTAATTAGAATTAGTGCAATTTTTTTTAAATTTATTTATTATATAATCTATTGAGTGTGCACCTGTTTATTACACAATAAATTAGGGCATCACACTAGCTGTTAACCCTACACAAATTTCATATCCCTGCCCTAGACTTGCTAGACTATATTTTTCTGTATTTTTAGCAACTCCCAGAAACCTTGTTTGGTGCTTCGTTTTAGTCGCACAAATATCGTTACAGACGTACGTATTTATTTCCTATTTAATTTTCTGCTCTTTACCCATCTCTGTAATCCTAAGGATTTGAGGACCAGTAGGCACCTGTTTTGCCCAAACAAAAATATGATAATATTCTACACTAATTATATTACAATTAGTGTATTGACACCGTAGAAAAATTATGACCCTAACTGCCCCTAAATAATTAGTGAACACCGTGCGCAGTATTTATTAAATAATAAATACGGTGACCCGTATCACCAGCAAAAATCAGACCCTGCATCTGCCCAGACTCACTCCCACACTGTCCAAAATATTTTCCCCAGCCGTTTCCCTTATTTTTGTACAAGTCAGTATTTCGGGAAATCAGTATTTGAAATCAGGTAAATTACGAAATTACGCAAAATACCAAATTTAGGGTTTTTATGCAATTTATGAAAAGTTAGGGGTTTTTATGCAAAAAATATATGTTAGGTGGCATCACCCTATTGGTTAGTGAATAGGTGCATGGGCCCACCCTAAATATCCTGAAATATCAGGATAAAAATATCCCAAAAATCAAAATTACCAAATTAACCCCAAACTTCCACTTAATTACAGAAATGCCATTGACCCCAAAACCCTATTTAAACCACCCCCCCTCTCTCATTCCTCACTCCTCACAGCCACCTCCGGCCACCCTACTCCGGCCAGCCCTCCGCCCTGACCCCCTCTCCCCTCTGGCCAAGACCCGCCGCCTGAACCACCCTGCTCCGCCGTGGAGAGCCCCCGCAACCTCCCCACTCCCTAACTGCCACAGCAGTTCCTCCACCTCCGACCGCCCACCACCGCCACCCTACCCGTCGTGGACCACCGCCACCACCCCCAGTCGCTCCGCCTTGACCTCCCCTACCGACCCACCACCATCCCGCTGCCCCACGACGCCCTCCGCCGCCGGCAGCTCCCCCGCAAACCCCCACCGCCTCACTCTGTCATCTTTCCCGAGCCACCCCGACCAGTTCCCCACCGCCCTTCCGGCAGCCTCCGACCTCCGCCACCACCTCGGACCTCTTCGTCTCGACGTTCTCCTCCGCCCTGACCGCCTGACCGCCTGCCCCCGCCACCACACACGGCGCTGCTGCGGCTGTAAGTTGCTACTGCTGTTGCTATTGTTGACTGCAGCTGCTGCTGCAGGCGACTCTCCGGCCAGCCGCCGTCGACTCCGCCGCCGTGCTTCCGCCGGCGACAAGCCCAGTGGGCCCCCTGACAGTAGGTATACCACCCCTATTATTTATACGTATATAGGTATTATTTTATATATGTATATATATATGTATACATATACTTATATATATATATGTTATATATATATATTAATATATACTGTTATATTAATTATATACTGTATAAATACAGTATAATTATACTAATTACATATTTTATTATTATATATTTAAATGAGTATTAATATATATTTATCTATATATATATATATCTCTATGTATATTATACATATATATTATATATTTAATGTATTATATATTTTTATATATATATATATTGTATATATAGTTAGTATTATATTTAAATTAAATATATACAGGGTATATATTCATTATGCATTTCATTATTTAAAATGTTTTTATTTCATTTATTTATATATGTATATGAATACTACTAATATATATGTATTTACATATGTATATTATATGTGTAGATATGTATGTTTATGTATAACTATGTATATATATATGTATATATATATAACTATATATATGTTATGTAAATCATTATATCTATGTATCTATACTATGTATATATATATATATTATATATATGTATGTAATATATACATATCTATATATGTTATGCACTATATCATAATTATTATATTTACTGTGAATATCCACAGTATATACATGTATGCATATACTATGCATTTTCTTCTTCTTATTTACATGCACTTATTCCATTTATTTATATATATAATATATGTATATATATAACAGTGGTCACCTATAGACCCTGACAATATTTATTGCTGAATAAGTACAACATTTATATATGTATTTAAATTTCTGCACTGTCTTTTCATTTATTATTATTATTATCAGTGGATATACCCTGATTATTATATTATGTATCAGTGGATATACCCTGACTATTATATTATATTATATACATCAGTGGATACACCCTGATAATATTATATTATTATATATATTTAACAGTGGATATACCCTGCTACTATTATTATAATACCTGCATTTGTCTATTCTTTATATACTATATATACTGCTATATATATTATATCTATATATATACATACTAAATATATATCTATATAATATATGTGTATATAAGTATATATACATACTTTATATTACAGCCTTGATATTCACGAACCCTGTCTATTTTAACAGAAACCACCTTCAGCACAGCCAGTGACCCTCTGTCACCAGCAACCTCAAATCTGACTGCGAGATCAGGTTATCAACACTATCAGGAAGTAGGCAAGTATACCTTGCCAAGTACTGTTTAAATTCTCAATAATGTTATATGCTCTTGTTTCTGTATTTCATATATCATGATTACCTGAGACTGCCTTGGGTACAGTCAGCTGATATGTTGACATTTAACATAATATTACAGACTCACCGACAATTGTGAGAGTATTCTAATATTCTCCTAGACCCTATCACGGGAACACGCAACATGATTGCAATGCATATTGGGATGCGAGTTGCGTATTTGATTAGCTACCAGTACGTGTGACCCGCATCACGGATTAGAATAATTCAGAAAATGTACGACTTGACATTTAGTTACATTGGGCGGGAAGAACGACTAAAATACGTATGGGACACCCACCTCTTTATCATGTGCCGCACTCGACGGAGTGATACGGATGTTATATATATATTCATGTGACCATACTCATCGTAGATGGAAAAATTGTATAGTGCCCTTGAACGGGGGCATATGTGGCATATACTAGCCAGTCACTACAGATTGGTGAACTACGTCAGCATATGTCTAGCCACACAATTCCCATACGTACTAGGTTGTCTCAAATTGCATTTCACTTAGATGGTTAGCACCCTGTGTTATTTATTTATTTATTCAGTATTTACATACATGGCATGTTATTGTTCTGTATCTTGTTACGTCCCTCTGAGGACCTGGTTCCCTGCCAGGTTTAGCTGAGACATACCACCCCACAGTACCTGGACCTGGACAGGAGTCTGGACATGCCCTTGAGATGGAGTTAGAGGAGATGCCGTCAGAGTCTACCTGAGTACACCTGGAGTTGGAGCTACATATTTTGAGGATGTTGCGCTAGTTTATCTTATTTCACTTCTGCTTACTTTTTGTAGTGGGATTGTTCCCACCTGACTTTGTCTGGGTTGTATATGACATTTCAGATTTAGTATCTATATATTCAACACTTTCCCTGTTATTCTTGTGGATGAGATAGATTTACCTGTAATTAGACTTGTAGTAGTTTAGGACAGCGTAGCACATCACTTTGGGTTCATTAAATTGGGTATTTCCTTAGTGACGTGTCAGCTGGCCAATGCCACGTGGCCTAGTTCCGTATATTTTGGGACTGGGGCGTGACACAGTTTTAGTGGTGGCCCATGCTGGTCCAGTTAATTGCTAGTAGCATAATTTCATGTTCAGCAAGCCTGCAATAGGATAGGAATACTAGGTCTCATCCACACTAATTTCATCCATAAATTTTTGCATCCTGTTTGATTATCATCTATTATTTCCTTCGTACTTTTCAAAAAATTTTTATTTTCTTCAGAAATATGGACATACCCGAGGAAACTGCGATTAATGGGGCTGACCAAGCAACAAACCTCTCGCCAGATGTCCAAAGGACACCAATCCCGAGAGACCAATCTCCGAGCAGGATGCTGGTCAATCCAACAACCTCGTACCTTCACCAGGATCCGATCCAGGAAGCAACACCAGTCCAGCAAGAAGGGCAACCTTCTCAGGCACCAACACTGCAGGCGGAGATACCTTTGCCTCCACCTCCAGTTCTCGCAGCCCTGATGCCACAACTTGAGGGACAATCTCAGATGTTCCAAGCCATATTGCAGGCTCAATGGCAACAGACTGAAGTCCTGAGACAATGCCTAATGACGGTTCTGGAGAGGACAGCTGCCCCAGTACCAGCCCCAGTCCAACCAGCTAGCACTGTTCGAGGCTTTAGCCGGATGAGCCCGAGAACCTTTAAGGGCAATGAAACTCCGGAAGAGATCTCAGACTGGATCTCCAATACGGAAATACTGCTAGAAGGTTCACAACTTCACCCTGACCTATGGATGACCGCAGTAAGGACCCTACTCCTCGGCAACGCTCATCACTGGTGGGAATCTATAGAACGCAGCACGGGCAAGAACCATACTTGGGAGCAATTTCTGGTATATTTTAATGCAAAATATTTTCCAGCCACGGTCAGAGATGATCTGTACTCCCAGTTCCTGCATTTGGAACAAGGAAATATGACCGTCGACGCCTATGATGCAGAATTCAGTCGACTAAGTCAATTCGATGCCATCCTAATACCAACCGAGCGGGAGAAGGCCCTAAAGTTCCATCACGGCCTTACCCCCGAACTCCAAGGGTATACTACGGCACAGTCGAGAATCTCCTACGAAGAAGTTCTTTCAGAAGCAAGGATACAAGAAGCCATTGGCCTAGAAGCAAGATGTTCAAATCCAACCATACTAGCCAGAGACCAGACTGGAGCAGGAGGACCAATTCGTCACCCGGGAAATCAGATACAACACCAGATGAGGTCATATCAAACCAAGAAATTTTTGACTTGTCACCATTGTGGCATGAAGGGACATTATGCCAAAAACTGTCGAAGGAAGTATAGACTATGCTTGATATGTGGAGATAATCAACATAGGGCCAGAGACTGCCCACAACACAGAGAAGCAACACTCCAGCATGGGCAAGGACCAGTAGCACCAGCTCAGAGAATGCAACCCCCTACTAGAGGTCAGCATTCCCCAACATCTGGAAGATTTCAGAGGGGACCACCCTTAGCCACCCAAGACACGCAGTATTACCTAGCCAGACAACAAACCGGTAGACAAAGGCACGAGCAGGCCTTTGCACTAGCTGCAGTTGCAGAAGAACCGGAAGGTGAAACCATTTCAGGTACCCTTATAGTTGCATTATTACCAGCAAACCGCATTATTTGATTCTAGAGCTACACTGTCTTTCACATCTAGTAGTTTCGTACCCATGCAAATAGCCAGGTTTACCGAAAGAGGCATTATTCCAGTTACCAACATTACTAAAGCATGCTAATAGTCAGGTATAGTAGAATAATAAGGATGCAGTTCTTGGTACTTCCAATACCAAACCTCGACGTTGTCTTAGACATGAACTGGTTAAGTTAGTCCAAATACTATACTAGACTACGGAAAGAGAAGCGTCATCTTTAGACCACCAGGTTACCCATTCAGAAATAGATAATACCTAGGATACCAAATCATAGTAGTTAACCCTAGATACCTGATGACTTATGGTATCCGACCTAAATTATTTTCCACCCTTAGGGAATGATCAGGACTAAGCTACAACAGATAGGTAGATTGTTAGATATTGATTGCTAGGCTCAAATATGTGAATGTAGTAATAGCTGAATACTACAGGTAGTTTCCAAATTAGATTTAATGTATATGACTTATTAGGGTAGTCAGTAACTTCTAGTCTCATGTTTTCACCATAGATAAATAGATTAGTTATAGCTAGTATCGGGAATAGAGCATTTCAATTGAAGGAGAAAGGGTAGACAGATGTTAGCCTTGAGAAAAATATCAGGAACTATCAATAAGGTACGACCTATTATAAACCTGGTGATACCCATATAAATTGGATAAATGTTACACATAGGGTAAAATAGGAGGACATGTGTTCTCACCTAACCGAGGAACTGTCAGACTTGGAAGAAGAGGAAAACTAAGCCGAGGTACAGCAAATCCTTCAATGTGTTGGAACGCATCAGAGAAGTTGCTTACAAGATAGCATTACCTCAGACATTGGGAGGAGTACATGACGTCCTCCACGTATCCCAATTAAGGAGGTACGCTCTGGATACAAGTCATGTGCTTAAATTTTTGTTTTATGCGGACAACCTATAGTGTATATTAAGGTTGTAGAACTTAGAAAACCATACCTCTTTTAGATCAACTAGCGACCTAGACAAGAAGTTAGAATAATAACTGTAGAGATTATAGAATCTTATCTTTTTGTGAATTTGAATTGTTTTGTACTTCTCACATCATAATCTAGCGTACTTATATTTGTTATACTACCTTAAATTATGCTCTGCTATTATAGCCTAGTTTTGCAAGCTTATTCTTTATCAAGCTTGTTCATTAATTATGTATTATTGGAGTACTACACTAATACATTTCAGAATCAGTGTATGATGGTCTGATCAACCATAATGCACTTGGTTCGCCCTTCGCATAACTACTTTACGTGGATTGAGATATATAGTGATTAGTAGACAGAGGTACTTACCCTATGCGCATATCATATCAGCTACATAACTGTGCTAATACGAATATGTGAATAGAGATTACCAGAATAACATTTCCATCCATAACTGCATTGACAATTCCCATTGAATTCTTTAAACGCCTTGAATCTCCATACTTCTAATCTATTGCCTTCCCCTTGAATTCTTGATTACTGCTTTCCGTCTTCCCTTATTTCGGAAGGAAGAAACCTCGTATTTAGTATAAATACGAAGTGTATTGTTTCTGTAGCCATTTCTATTATTTTTTGGGAAATTACCAAACCCTATTATTAGATTAGATTGCAGTTTAAAACTGTTCTTATTTTTAGAATGACTTTCGCTACCTACCATACGTTGTATTACGTTCCTCTAGTTCATATTGCATGAAAATATCATGCACCAGGCAAATCAACCTGGGAACGGGAAGAGGATATTCGATAATGTTTTTCCTTCTATTTCCAGACCAGGGTATGTCCAATATTCAAACTCAATCTTTCTTAATCATTATATGTCCTAAATCAATCTTTCATTCTCATTATATGGTTGTTTTTATTTCGAGGACGAAATATTCAAAGGAGGATAGATTGTAAACTCCCTCGACCAGATTTCAGTAATTTATGATTAGTTTAGACTAATTAGAATTAGTACAATTTTTTTTTAAATTTATTTATTATATAATCTATTGAGTGTGCACCTGTTTATTACACAATAAATTAGGACATCACACTAGCTGTTAACCCTACACAAATTTCACATCCCTGCCCTAGACTTGCTAGACTACATTTTTTTGTATTTTTAGCAACTCCCAGAAACCTTGTTTGGTGCTTCGTTTTAGTCGCACAAATATCGTTACAGACGTACGTATTTATTTCCTATTTAATTTTTTGCTCTTTACCCATATCTGTAACCCTAAGGATTTGAGGACCAGTAGGCACCTGTTTTGCCCAAACAAAAATATGATAATATTCTACACTAATTATATTACAATTAGTGTATTGACACCGTAGAAAAATTATGACCCTAACTGCCCCTAAATAATTAGTGAACACCGTGCGTAGTATTTATTAAATAATAAATACGGTGACCCGTATCACCTGCAAAAATCAGACCCTGCATCTGCCCAGACTCACTCCCACACTGCCAAAATATTTTCCCCAGTCGTTTCCCTCATTTTTGTACAAGTCAGTATTTCGAAAAATCAGTATTTGAAATCAGGTAAATTGCAAAATTACGCAAAATACCAAATTTAGGGTTTTTATGCAATTTATGAAAAGTTAGGGGTTTTTATGCAAAAATACATGTTAGGTGGCATCACCCTATTGGTTAGTGAATAGGTGCATGGGCCCACCCTAAATATCCTGAAATATCAGGATAAAAATATCCCAAAAATCAAAATTACCAAATTAACCCCAAACTTCTACTTAATTACAGAAATGCCATTGACCCCAAAACCCTATTTAAACCACCCCCCCTCTCTCATTCCTCACTCCTCACAGCTACCCTCCGCCACCTCCGGCCACCCTACTTCGGCCAGCCCTCCGCCCTGACCCCCTCTCCCCACTGGCCAAGACCCGCCGCCTGAACCACCCTGCTCCGCCGTGGAGAGCCCCCGCAACCTCCCCACTCCCTAACTGCCACAGCAGTTCCTCCACCTCCGACCGCCCACCACCGCCACCCTACCCGTCGTGGACCACCGCCACCACCCCCAGTCGCTCCGCCTTGACCTCCCCTACCGACCCACCACCATCCCGCGGCCCCACGACGCCCTCCGCCGCCGGCAGCTCCCCCGCAAACCCCCACCGCCTCACTCTGTCATCTTTCCCGAGCCACCCCGACCAGTTCCCCACCGCCCCTCCGGCAGCCTCCGACCTCCGCCACCACCCCGGACCTCTTCGTCTCGACGTTCTCCTCCGCCCTGACCGCCTGACCGCCTGCCCCCGCCACCGCACACGGCGCTGCTGCGGCTGTAAGTTGCTACTGCTGTTGCTATTGTTGACTGCAGCTGCTGCTGCAGGCGACTCTCCGGCCAGCCGCCGTCGACTCCGCCGCCGTGCTTCCGCCGGCGACAAGCCCAGTGGGCCCCCTGACAGTAGGTATACCCCCCTATTATTTATACGTATATAGGTATTATTTTATATATGTATATATGTATATATATATATGTATACATATACTTATATATATATGTTATATATATATATATTAATATATACTGTTATATTAATTATATACTGTATAAATACAGTATAATTATACTAATTACATATTTTATTATTATATATTTAAATGAGTATTAATATATATTTATCTATATATATATATATATATCTCTATGTATATTATACATATATATTATATATTTAATGTATTATATATTTATATATATATATATATTGTATATATAGTTAGTATTATATTTAAATTAAATATATACAGGGTATATATTCATTATGCATTTCATTATTTAAAATGTTTTTATTTCATTTATTTATATATGTATATGAATACTACTAATATATATGTATTTACATATGTATATTATATGTGTAGATATGTATGTTTATGTATAACTATGTATATATATATGTATATATATATATAACTATATATATGTTATGTAAATCATTATATCTATGTATCTATACTATGTATATATATATTATATATATGTATGTAATATATACATATCTATATATGTTATGCACTATATCATAATTATTATATTTACTGTGAATATCCACAGTATATACATGTATGCATATACTATGCATTTTCTTCTTCTTATTTACATGCACTTATTCCATTTATTTATATATATAATATATGTATATATATAACAGTGGTCACCTATAGACCCTGATAATATTTATTGCTGAATAAGTACAGCATTTATATATGTATTTAAATTTCTGCACTGTCTTTTCATTTATTATTATTATCAGTGGATATACCCTGATTATTATATTATGTATCAGTGGATATACCCTGACTATTATATTATATTATATTATATACATCAGTGGATACACCCTGATAATATTATATTATTATATATATTTAACAGTGGATATACCCTGCTACTATTATTATAATACCTGCATTTGTCTATTCTTTATATACTATATATACTGCTATATATATTATATCTATATATATACATACTAAATATATATCTATATAATATATGTGTATATAAGTATATATACATACTTTATATTACAGCCTTGATATTCACGAACCCTGTCTGTTTTAACAGAAACCACCTTCAGCACAGCCAGTGACCCTCTGTCACCAGCAACCTCAAATCTGACTGCGAGATCAGGTTATCAACACTATCAGGGAGTAGGCAAGTATACCTTGCCAAGTACTGTTTAAATTCTCAATAATGTTATATGCTCTTGTTTCTGTATTTCATATATCATGATTACCTGAGACTTCCTTGGGTACAGTCAGCTGATATGTTGACATTTAACATAATATTACAGACTCACCGACAATTGTGAGAGTATTCTAATATTCTCCTAGACCCTATCACGGGAACACGTAACATGATTGCAATGCATATTGGGATGCGAGCTGCGTATTTGATTGGCTACCAGTACGTCTGACCCGCATCACGGATTAGAATAATTCAGGAAATGTACGACTTGACATTTAGTTACATTGGGCGGGATGAACGACTAAAATACGTATGGGACACCCACCTCTTTATCATGTGTCGCACTCGACGGAGTGATACGGATGTTATATATATATTCATGTGACCATACTCATCGTAGATGGAAAAATTGTATAGTGCCCTTGAACGGGGGCATATGTGGCATATACTAGCCAGTCACTACAGATTGGTGAACTACGTCAGCATATGTCTAGCCACACAATTCCCATACGTACTAGGTTGTCTCAAATTGTATTTCACTTAGATGGTTAGCACCCTGTGTTATTTATTTATTTATTCAGTATTTACATACATGGCATGTTATTGTTCTGTATCTTGTTACGTCCCTCTGAGGACCTGGTTCCCTGCCAGGTTTAGCTGAGACATACCACCCCACAGTACCTGGACCTGGACAGGAGTCTGGACATGCCCTTGAGATGGAGTTAGAGGAGATGTCGTCAGAGTCTACCTGAGTACACCTGGAGTTGGAGCTACATATTTTGAGGATGTTGCGCTAGTTTATCTTATTTCACTTCTGCTTACTTTTTGTAGTGGGATTGTTCCCACCTGACTTTATCTGGGTTGTATATGACATTTCAGATTTAGTATCTATATATTCAACACTTTCCCTGTTATTCTTGTGGATGAGATAGATTTACCTGTAATTAGACTTGTAGTAGTTTAGGACAGCGTAGCACATCAATTTGGGTTCATTAAATTGGGTATTCCCTTAGTGACGTGTCAGCTGGCCAATACCACGTGGCCTAGTTCCGTATATTTTGGGACTGGGGCGTGACAGAACCTGTTACCGATCGCCTATGCGTTCATGACTCTGCTGCACTCGGACAATCTGTGCGACTCTGTGGCTTAGAACTCTTACCGCCAGCCAATGAATCACGGCCTTGCACGGGCGCGGTTCACGCTCGTGCGGCATCACGCCAGGATGGGTCAAGCGATCGTTCCGCGGGAGCGCTGGCGAGGGTGATTCTCGCATAGCGGGAACGACCGATTTGCTTGCGGGAGATCGGGGCGTGACAGCTTGTCATTCAACTAGCCATCTTTTGGACATTATTGTGGTAGTATCCCTGCTCCCTTAGACTAATAGTTTCTCCTTGATATTCCATTTTCCAGTGACAGTCTTTTGTCTACAACTGCGAAACTGACATCCCACACAGGCATATGCTTATAACTATGTAAACTATCAGTACCCTCTTACTGAGGTGACAAATCTTCCTCATACCTTAGAACTTAAATAGAAGTGAAGGGGGACTTAAACTTCTCCATTGGCATATTAACATGATTTACCTTCGTATCGATCTTTAAAACATTATTCTCTTTATAATTGTACCACTTCCTTATATTGTGATATCGTAGGTGTTTCATCCAACTATGGTATATATGATTCTTTACAAGATGAATCACGCTTTTTTTAACCACAAGGTCTCTTTCGATGCCCCTACAATTCTGTATTATGACACCATATTTGATAGTGCAACTATATTCGGAAGGATCAAGTTCCAATCGACTGGAGAATATGCAAGTGTGTATACATAACATGTAGTTGATCTTCTCTTATCCAAGTCACCATCATAATCTGTATCTATATATACATGCATTTGGATCAAGCCGTGTTCTGGCTTGTGAAACAACAACTAATTTACTTTCTTTTAGTTATATACCAAAACATACACTTGACCACCACTACCAGAATAATATCAAATTAGCGACGCCTGGAAACGTTGCTAAATGGCCTAAAAATATCGCTAAAAATAAGCGACGTAATTAGCGACGTTTTAATGAAGTCACATTTAAGCTAGTCGCTGACAGAAAAAATATCGCAAAATGTCGTTATATCGACGTTTTCTAGCGACGTATTTGCGTCGCTAATATTTATCTTATTAGCGACGTTTAGCGACTCAATGTCGCTAAATTAGCGACGTATTTTGTGTCGTTAAACGTCGCTCAGTTTTTTCTGTTTAGCGACGGTTTGCAACACGTTTAGCAAAATTTTATTGACCTGGCAAATACTGTCTTGTCAGCAATTTAGCGACATTCATCCACGTATTTAGCGACGTATTCAGCGACGTATTTAGCGACATATATAAAAGTCGCTAAACGTCGCTAAACGATGCTAAAAGTCGCTAAATTTTTAGTGAAAAAAAAATGTAAAATGGTTTCCAAACTAATATTCCTGCAGTTTATGAATTCCTAATTTATATAAATAGATCCGGAGCAACCCTCCGTTGAATTCCCTAGGTTCGCCGACCCCTTCGGTGGAACAATCAACACCGGTAAATTAACATACATTTAATATGAATAAAATAAATACACAGACTTATAATAGTTCATAAAAATAGACAGACCCGGAGCAACCTTCCGTTGAATTTTTTGGGTACGAAATATTACAAAAGTATATAAAATATTATAGTCACACAATAAACACAAAATAAAAGTATCACAGTCACACAAAAAGCATAATATAAAACTATCACAGTCACATAATAACGACAATAAAAGTATCACAGTTACACCATAAGTCTTATCCAATTTCTCAATCTCTCAAGAAAATCCAATACGTTGGCGCAGAACCCAGTCCCTCAGCTACTTCGCATAAGCAGCGTTTACTCCATCAATCTCCGCTATAGGTGCTGGGTGACTGGAACTCCCCCTCTGAGCTGGTGCCTGCCCAACAGTAGGAGGCACCACTTCCTACTTAACAGTAGAAGTTGCCACTTCCTCCTTAACAATCGCTTCCAATTTAACAGTCGGAGGTATCTCTTCCTCCTTAGCATTCACTTCCTCCTTAACAGTAGAAGGAATTATTTCCTCCTTAACAGTAGGAGGTGCCTCTTCCTCCTTAAAAGTAGGAGGTGCCTTTCTCAAGCGACGTGCACGTGCTCGGGGCATGGGTTCCATCTGGTAAGATAGATGAAAACAAAGAATATAATTGATAACATATATAAATATATGTATCCATATAGTTAAAATAGATGTTACGTTCCACATTAAAAATACAGTACAAAATCCAGTTGTTATATGTTCATGTTATTATACTCATAGATATTATTTTTTATTGTAATTTAGACATTTTACATTGTTAATGAACACAGGAAAAATGGAATTGTGTAATGTATGGGTTCAATAGTGCATTTGATAGTGCTAGTAAGTAGTAGATACTGAAATATCTTTTAAGATAATGTTGTGAGGTTGAAGTATATTACATTGGTGAGATAGTGGTAAATAGGAGCTGGTAAATAGGAGTGCCGCAAACACGTGAGTTGACCTCTAGTTCACTATCATTTAGCTATATTTTGTCATAGTTGCCTATGAATGTCATTCCTGACTGATCAAGTGGCCTCTAGGTAGGATTGATTTCAAAAGTGTGTGCACAAGTGTATTCATGATACACTTTAACACCAGGTGTGTGTGTGTGAGAGACTAGGTAAGTATTAACCTATGTGTTAGTGAAGTGAGATGGAGTGATATCTGAAGTGGGGGCCGGGGGGGGGGGGGTTATAAGTTATGAAACCACAGTAGCATTGGTCCTATGACTGCAAGCGGGGTGTGTGATAATGTGCAATATAGAGGGTGGTATCTAAGTGTGTGTGTGAGCTGATGACACATGTGTTAGTATGAATGTTGAGGTCTGCAGGAAAAAGCGTGGATTAAGGGGGTGATTGAACTGTGAGGAATGCACACTTGATTATGCATCAGTTAGTATATCAGTTAGTTGTAATATTAGTTAGATAGTTATAAATGATATGAGTTAACAGTTAGTTAAGTTAGTGGTATACTATTATAGTTAGTACCAGTCATTAGTGTGTGTCCATGTGTCCTGGTTGTGTCCAGTATGTGTGTGTGTATCCTAGTTGTGTCCGGGTCTGGGTTAGGGATTACCGAGCCGGGAGGAAGGGAGGAGGAGCGCCTGAGAGAGGGGTCGACGAAGGAGGATATATATATATATATATATATATATATATATATATATATATATATATATATATATATAATCTTAGATATTTCTTTTTGAAATTATGGTCTTATCATCAGTAGTTCGTCTCTTGAATAAAAAATAAATTAATAGAGCTAAGATAGGTGCTAATGATCAATATCATTGTGTTATAAATGAGTCTTTTATGCACATCAAGAAGAGGTAGCTACTATGTTGTTAGTATCGTGTACAATATAATCTTATGGTACGATATGATATATTACTATTTTCATAAATATTGGTTTATCTAATAAAATACAAATTAGGATGATAGTTTTGTAGGTTTATCTATTTGAGTCATGATGTCATGTATACTTAAGAATTTGGATTCTAGAACTAGATTGAACTGTAGACGATGAAACAAGTAAAAGAATTATCAAAAAATTATATCAAAATTATTTTTCTAAGTTCTAGGGTTACTGTATCCTACGATATGCGATAGTGATATATATTATATTAAAAAATCTAAGGTAGGTGTAGTAAACATTTTGATGTTCTTCATCTTCTTGCTCTGGACATAGCTAAGTCCTGGTCGTTCTCTCCAAGTTGTGTGCGACAAAGAGAAACCGGTAGTGCAAAAATTTTACCACTAGGAGCATTCGAGATACGTCTGCACATAGAACTCGGATCAACTCTTAGGGCAGTGCTTCTTACGCGACTTTTCCCGAGGCCGGTAACATTAATTTATCTTTCTTTTGTTTCAAGTTTTTTTTAAGATAAACCAAAAAAAGAAAAATTGTCTAACTTGCATTATAACTTTAATTCATCTGACCTTTGTTGGATGGACACTCTAGCCGCATAATGACGAGGCTGCATGGGTATGCAGTCGCATATGAGTGAGCACGTGGCATGACACGTCTGTCGAGGCCATCAATGAGTTGATGTGACTTTTTGTCTTTTTATTAGCTGCCGTACTCACTAGTCTCGAAACGTCTCAGTGTGATGAGTGATGTGTCAGGGAGTCTGACAGACATTCAATGCTGTGTCAGAAAAACTTATACGGCTCCATGCTCTGTGATCGTTCAGGCCGCATAGAGTATACTATGTGGCTTCTAGATCTTTGGTTTATCAGGCCGAATGTGACTCCTCTACGGCTTGGTTGTTCAGGCCGCATGTGACTCATTTGCTACTTGGTCATTCAGGCCGCATGTGGCTTCTCTGCGACTTGATTTTATTTTTTATTTTTTATTTTTTTTGGGGGGGGGGGGGGGGAGGGGAGGGGGGTGAGCATGACCTCTATGCGACCTGCATGATTTTTTATGCTTCTACAATATGATAAGAGGTTTCATAATAATAAGTGTGTTGATTAATCGAATGTTAATTGGTAAAATATTAATACCGAACAAAAATCAACCGAATACCGTTTAACCGAAACTGAAAAAAACTAATTCTAAATGGTACGATATTGGTATTGATATTTTAAATACCGATTAAAAAAATATCAAAAATGTCAACCGAATACAAACCGATTATACCGACCCTCACCCCTAGTCTCTGCCCATAAGTACTCCGTAAGGCTTGCATGTAACCGCATACTTACGATAATATCATCTTATGCATGTACTTTGCTACTCTATTATACTTTCGACATCCTGGAACCGCCAATTGCTTTTTAAGTCCTAAAGTACTAAGTCCATTACTCTCCCCTACAATATTAAACCTTACCAAGCGCCCTCCTTCTCTCCTAACTTTCCTACCTCACATCTCCTTCCCTAGGAACCAAATCCCTGTTTTTGCTCTTTCATATTCTTCATATACTCTCCATGCACTTCTTCACCTTTCTCTGTTTTCTCCTTAAATCCATAACACCACACCATCTTCTTCACCATCCTTTTCTTCTTGTCCAATCCTCACAAAACCAATTTTCTCTCCATCTCAAACTTAAAACCCTTGCACCCTAACCCATGCATCACCAATGTCGCACCTTGCCACATCTTCTCTAGAGTGCCAGACGTCGTGTGACTCACTATCGTTGGGCTTTCCCTCAGAGCTCCCAATCTCGTCGCACGATTAGAAGTCGCAGCGACATAGACAATATTGTTCCTCGCCTTCGCGTCTTTTTCGCTCGAGCACCCTTTTCATCTCGTTGTGCTAATGCCAACGCCTCCAACTCCCTCGTCACTGACGTCGAAATCAACACAGCTTCGAGCCGTCCCTCGTCTAGTTTTGCAGAATTACGACGAACACGCAATTCGAGTTTCTGACGTGTTGTCACACGAAGCGACACTGACATTCTCCGCAGCATAGCCGCAGCACGAAGCTGGTCTGTCCTATCATGTGTCGAGATCTATGCCGAGGTCAACACGTCGGAGGAGAAGACGGGCACGAAAACTCACTTCTTTTCCTTTCTCTCCGAAAAACGTTGTTATTTCTATTTCATATGGTAACTCCTTATATATATATAAAAAAACCGACACACTTTTCTTTTATATTGTTGCGTCCGTCCATGTTGGTGTTGTAACTATAGTAAACTTATTCAAATTTGAGTTAATGCCATTTGTAAGGAAATGATAAAGATTGTTATAAACATGTATGGCATATCCTAGTAAGCATCTCTAAGGGGTTTTACAATTATTTGTGGATCGTATATATGATCTTCTATACTTTTACAACTCAATTTGTAATAACATATAAGCATTGTACTTGATTATGTTCTCTCTCCTTGTGCGCATGAACTTCCATGCACATTGATATGGAGTACTTCAAAATTATTTGCTGCTGATAAAGATCCATGTAATAATTAACTAAGCTATTCAACACCTTGGTGGGAGTTTCCCATGACAGCGTTGGTGATCTTGCTCGTAGCTTCAACTTAGTTGTTCTATAGTTAATGCCTAATTTTGACTAATACACATAACACACGATGAAGATTAAATATATCAGCATTTTGTCCTCTCTATACAGTAGCTAGCGTCTGCTTCTTGGAACGCAGAGTTGTACTATCAATGGATGTCAAATTTGGAGATAAACTCTAAACATAAAGAAAGCAAAAAAGATCACAACAAGGAGTAGTCAGTCCACTTTGATTGCTAGAAAACTATTATTCACATGAGTCACAATCCTATATATCATTTTGAAACATTGATCCCTTTAATGGAAGTTGCAATAGAGATCATTAATGATCTAAATATGAGGAGTACCCAATTATGAACAAAAAGTTGGAATGATGATTGTAAAAGATTTAATGCAAATAAAAGCAGCAAAATTAGCTTTGCGAGGTCTTTTGACTAAATTGGATTTCTCAAATCTTCTTGATGGTTCGATCAATTGTGGTTGGGCGAGAGCCTTAGGAACCTCCCCGAGATTGCCGTCGCCAATGCCGCGGTGAAAGTAGGATCCTTCGTCAACGACGAAGCCATTTGCTCGGCCATCCGCCGTTGGAACCGGTCGGGCGACTGATCCCCCGCGGCCGGTGGTTGATCCTCTTGCCTAACGGGCCTCGGTCGGGTCAAGTCCAGTGTGACGGTCGGGCCGGACGGATGCACCGAGACCGAGCACGGGTTGACCAGGCCACTAGTGCCATTGGCGGGGTGGTCGGACGCCAGGGACGGCTTGCCGTGGTTGTGATCCCCTTCGTACGTCGCGACGAGCCTCGACCGGTCCTCCGCGCTCCGTTGCACCTTCTTCTTGACCGGGCAGGACGGAGCGAACGAGCATCGGTAGTAGGCTCTCGGGCACGGATTGTCTCGTGTCACCTTCTGCCCGTATTTCCTCCACTGGTACCCGTCCTTCACGACCAAGCTCGCGTCCGAGGGGTCGGTGCGGACGCAGAGCTTCGACATCCTCGGCCTCGCCTCCTCCCTTATCGCCCCCCTGCACGACTCGTAGTACTCGTCGCTGCAGGAGGTGCTGCCTCCTCCTCCCGCCGCGGCCTCCGCGCTCTCGCTCTTCCTCTTCCTGCTCGGAGACGTCGACTGGGGGACCGCGTAAGTTCCCTCGGATGTCGTACTCGTCGCGGTGGCCATGAACTCGGCAAGCCGGCTCTGGAGGACCGCGTAGTTGGCTTGCATGGCCGCGAGCAACTCGTTGAGCCTCTTGTTCTCTTCGTTCATTCGATCTAGTTCTACTTCGAGAACGTCGACCTATATATATATTTTTTAATATATAAAATCACAACTTTGCAGTTAAGCGTGTTGTTTGAAATAAAGAAGAAGCGACGTAAGAACAATCAACTACCTTATGATCTTTCACCAAGTCCAACTCTTCCTTCATCAAGATCTTCGTCTCCGGTGGCATTGAAGCCGGCCCGATGTTGAGCCTGAGGTCGAGGGAAGAGTGATCAAGCCACGTCATCGTCGACGACTAAGTTGTATGTATATATATATATATGTATCCAAATTAACTACAAACTCGATCTCAATTGATGGAAGGAGTGAGCGAGAGGGGAGAGGGAGGGAATGGTGTGTATAAATAGGTGCCAATGGAATATGGATAAGGAGCACAATTAATTAGTACATGAATCATCCGAGAAACGTCACTTGTTTGGCGTCATGAAGAGAGTTGGAGATCGAGGAAGTTTCTTCTTTCTTCATTACTACTACATACGTACGTACGTTCGACTTCAAGTTGCTGTAGATGAGTCTATAAAAGTGGGATGGTCAAGTCAATGGAGCCCTACAAAATGAGGAAAGGGATATTGAATGGTGGGTGGTGGAGGGTGAAGAGAAGACTCCTTGACTTGGCTTCTTTATTTCTTTCCATTATTTGTTTCTTGCTCTCTTTTGTTTAGCTGTCACGTTTTCTTTTCTGTAGAACTTTCCCACACGTTGTAATCTGTGTGTTGTGTTCTCCTAGAGGTCTTTTTATCCGGTTTATGTTAATTTCTGGGTTTTGGAATCTTGAAAATTATAATAATAATAATAATAATAATAATAGTGTGAATCCCATAGTATTCTATTGACTCTAGTGTTTGGTTGTCTTTTCCAAATAATGCACAGTTGCAACAGCGACATATTTTCAATGATGGGACAATTTCACTGTTGATGTTGTTTTTTTCCGGACTAGTAAACATACTTCCACGTTGACTTCACTGTCAAATGAGTATTTCAATATAATACTTTATATATGTTGAGGTGTACATATGTGGTATTGTGAGATAGATTGGTACCATGTAAGGATGTTTTATTAGGAAAAAACGGATTAACTCTTCCACGAAATCTTTTATACTTTTTTGTCATGCTCTTGGAATTAATTCCTCGGACTCGGACTCTCGTTTTATGCGCATCTTACTTTGAGCAACGGTGATCTTCATCACCCCAACAAACATAAATCAATCTCCTTCCTCTTCTCTTATGCTCATATTAATCTGTTATGTCTGTCTACAACTGCGATTGCAAGGAAGCACATGAATTATTTTCTGATTATTATTTTTGTAGCAACAAGTTGCAATCAGGATATTTTTCTATTAGTTGTTCGTTGTATCGAGGTATATCAGTGAGAAAACTTTTGTGTGAACTCCTGATTTCGACTACAACTTTTGGTTCTACAATCTTTGATTAAGCCCCGAGACTAACAATATCAAAGCAAGATCCGAGTAAGATGGAGAACAACCATGCAGAACTTCTCGACACAAGTTTTAACAAATTTGAGAAGTTTGACTGGGATCATTACAACGCCTGGAAGAGAAATATCACCCTTAATCTCAACTCGCAGAGGTGGACTACGTGTTGACAGATCCGGAATCTGTTGTTCCAGAGGGTGATGATGTTATTGCTCGGACGGTTGCTAATGAAACTTTTAAGCAAAATAAGTGGAGAAGAGACAACAACCTCTACAAGCTGCTGATTCTGAATTCCATGAAGGATGCTCTGGCGGAGTCATACAGCAAGACGGACCATGCTAAGGTCGTTTGGGAGGCTCTAAAAAAGCATTACTAGGCGGATGAGAACCGCAACAAGATCCAAGTGAGCGAAAAGATATGGAACATGCGATTTGAGGACGACAAGACGATGTTACCTCAAGTCAAAAAAATTCTCAAGTTTCGTCAAAAGCTTGAGGATGATGGCATGCCCACGGGTGACGCTCTCGTCGTAGGAGGTATTGTTGCCAAGCTCCCGCTTGGATAGAGCAATTTTATCTCTGACATGGGCCAGAAGAAGATGTAGGAAACCCTTGATCAACTTCTACACAACATCCATGTTGAAGATAAGTTGAGAGGTCAAAACAAAGTGGACACGCTGTCCAAGCAGTTGGCAAAGACCAACTTGGTGCATACTGCTGATTCCAAGCAATACCAAAATCTGCGCTATTAGCGACTTTTTTTTAGCGACGCAAGTTATTGAATTCACTAATTTTTATAATATTAGCGACTCCAATAAAAAGTGTTGCTAAACGTCGCTAGTTGCGACGTTTAGCGACAACAATTTCTATTATAAAAATATACGTCGGTACAGGTCGTTAAACGGCGCTAAATTTTCAATAAATAACGACATTTTTACGGCATGCAGCGACGATATTTTCTATTGTAAAAATATATGTCGGCAAAGGTCGCTGAACATCGCTAAATTTTTAATTTATAGTGATATTTTAGGACATTTCTTTCCTTGCTATATTTTTATTTATCTGCGACGTTTAACAACATTTATGTCGTCGCTAAGTTTTTATTTATCTGTGACGTTTAGCGACGTCTATTTGAGACGTCGCTAAATTGTTTAATATAGGGTTGGGCGGTTAATTTTCTCCTACTCTCATCCAAAATTTTGAAACCCCCCACACCGGCTCCCCCCCACCAATTCTCCCACCCGAGCGCCCCCCGGAGGTGCCCCCCCCACCGGCTACCTCCTCCCCCCCCCACGAGTGCCCCCATACGGCACAACTCCCCCTTTGAGGGACCCCTCCGGTACGGATCCTCCCCTCGCACGGTTGCTTCCCTCGTGCGGATCCTTCCCTTCGACGACCTTGGGTTTCTCCTCCTTTCTACAGCTCTGGACATCTCTAGGTAAACCCTAACCCTATATCTCTCTCTATATATATGTCTGTCTATATGTCTGTTTGTCTCCCTCTCTAACAGACATGGATATGACACAACACAGACACATACTGACACGATACTGACACAGACACGATAGATACATGTATAGGGTGGCCCGGGCCGTGGACTCGCGGTCCAGGACCTCGAGCTTGATGAACCGGTCTAGGCCGGGGGGGTGCTCTGTTTCGGTCTAGACATGGAGATGAAGCCAAATCCAAAAAAAATGTCAGATATTTGGTGTACTCGTACATCATCCGATGAATGATTCAAGCTGCGAGTATCACCAGGCCTGATATAGCTCTCGTTGTAGGGATACTGAGTCAGTTCACGAGCAGTATGTGTGTTGAACACTGAAAAGATATGAAGAGAGTCGACAGAATTCTCAGGTGGAGTCAGTAGTATATCCTGCGCTACAGAAGTTATTCAGATATGAAGGAAGGCTTCGGTAATGCCAGTTGGTGCTCAGAAAAGAAGAGTGAAAGATCCACAGGAGGACGTAACTTCTCTAGGGGTGGTGTTGCTATATCGTAGAAGTCGAAGAAGAAGTCTTTACTCTCAGAGTTCTTTGCACTATCAAGCTGCAGCAAGTAAAGCAGAATGGCTCTGAAAGCTCTCAGATGATCTTCCTATGGTTAGTACACAAATTTGGGTGATACTGACATACTGTAAAAACCAGGAAGCTGCAGCAGTGGCATATGTTCATCTCTTCAACAGTTTGAAGAGAACTATGTCGATAGAATTACATGACACTAAATGAGCACAGATTGGATGGATCATTACAGTACTTTAATGATCAGAGTCAGGTAAATCTGGTGGATCCGTTAATGATAGGTTTCAAGGGCCAGTACAGAATACTGAATGAGCACAGCTAGCGTAAAACATTACAATGTTTGATGTTCGAAGCCAGGAGGGTCTGGCAGATCCGTTCATGTAAGTCCTCCAATGTCAGCTGATCCCAACAACTATAAAGGAGGGTAGTACTCCATGTTACAGTGGTGTGACACAATAAGAGGGAGTGAACCTCGGCTTCGGGTCATGTCACAGCGGCATAACACCGCATATAGTCAATGACACATCATATATGGGCTTGAAGGACCTCTGATATTGTGTCTTTGCAATCCTACTATTTATTTTTATGCTTTTAGTTCAAAAAAAAATCTATTAGGCATCTAGCTATTTGTTCAAGGGAGGACCCTTGACTAGAAGAATATTAGGAATAGTAGATAGTCCTTAGAGATATTGAGAGATTACGGACTCAGAACCACTGTTGTCTACTCCTTGTTCCTTATATAGAATAATTTTCTGTGGAAGGATGGCTTTGACGCCTTAATAAGTTCTCGGGCAGAGTGAATGTCCGGTGTGCTTTACAGGAAGCACGTAGTATCAGCACTACAAGGGACTGAGATCCCATGCTATAGTGGCGTGACACCACACGAGGGAGTAAACCTCAGTAGAAGACCATGTCATAGCGGTGTAGCACCGCACATAGGCAAGTAGCCTAATGCTGTAGAATGAAGAGTGGTAGACAGCACTACAAAGAGGGAGTGAACATCATGTTACAATGGTGTGATACCACACGAGGGAGTAAATCTCGGCTTCGTGACCTATGTCACAGCGGCATAACACCACAAAGGAAGCACAAGACTTCATGTTGGGTAGTTTGGCACTACAAAGAGGTAGTGAACCTCGGCAGAAGGCCATGTCATAGAGGCATAGCACCGCAAGGAAGCGCAATGCTTCATGCCAATGACTCTTTAAAAGATATCACATATAGTGTATGGAAAGAGATACAGTCCATCTCTTGAGGGAAAACTTGTAGACACCCAAAATACATACACCAAAACCAGGCGTGCACAGGGCCTTCAATGTGCAACCGGAAGCACAACTGATGTCATTGTGTGAGTGGAAAAGAATTACAGCTATGGTAAATAATTCAAAGCTTAGTTTATTCTTTTATCATACTGCTATTCGACCCATGCGGGGAGATTCAAGTCAAAGCAAAATATATCATAACGCATGATGGACAGTCACTATGGGGAACATTCAACCCATATATATTAAGATATGTGGGAGATTGTTGGTTTTGTTTTCTTTGGACTAGTAAAGATATATAGTCCCACATTGGCTACACCACAAAGTGGGTATCTCAATATAATACTTTATATGAGTTGAGGTATGCACATGGGGTATGGTGGGGCACATGGGTGCCATGTGGGGGTATTTTTCTAGGAGAAAAAAAGATTGATTCCTCATGAAAGTATTTATGCTTTTTGTCATGCTCTTGGAATTATTTTCTTAGGAGCTAAGCCCCAAATGGGCTTAGCGACTCGGACTCGAACTAGAAATCGGACTCGGACTCGGGCTCAAGGGCGCAAAGTGGCGCTTTGTTGGCGCACTTTGTACTTAGCACGTCAGCATCGTCACATAGCGCTTGTGCGCATTTGATGCGCTCATGCTCTCGAATATACACGAGTTGCATGCGCGGTCGTACGCTGGGTCGCACGCGCGGCCGCATGGGTTGTCGTGGGCCACTTACGTGACCGCATGGGCTGTTGCTTGGGCTGCTGCATGGGTGTTGCTTGGGCTGCAGCATGCATGGCCACATGGGCGATGCTTGGGCTGCCGTATGGGCTGCTGCTTGGTCTACCGCATGGGCGCTGCTTGGGCTGCCGCATGGACTGCGGCTTGGAGCTTGGACTGTGGCATGCGTTGCGGTTTGCGCTACTGCGCGAGCGGCCGCATGTGAGGTTGCTTGCGTGGCCGCTGCTTTCGGATATATTTGGACGATTATGGAAAGATATGGACAGTTATTCAGATCTGTCTTTTGTGGGATTTGAAATTAATTTGTGCCTATCTTTTAGGAATTCGCAATTAATTTGTTCCTATCTTTCCGTAACTAATGGGCAGCTAAGGTTTCCACCATCTCTATGTAAATACTATCTTCGTACCTCTTTGAGAACGGACTTCAAAAATCAGGAGACGAAGAGAGTTGTTGTTGTCGCCGTCATTGGAGTCCAGGAAGTTCGTGCGAGTCCGGAAAAGAGGTGACAGCAAGCGTTCCAGAAGTTCTACGTGAACTTGCTGGTTCCTGGAAGCAGATCGTGTGGGGACGAATCTTCTTTTGAGCAACGGTGATCTTTATCACCCCAGCAAGCAGATATCCTTCTTCTATTTTCTCTTTTTTTCTGCTAGTTGTAATTTCGTTCTGTCCGTCTGCAACTACGAGTACAAGAAAGAACGTGAAGTTTATTTTTCTGATTCTTTTGTATTCTTGAGGGCAAGTTGTAGTCATAATCTTTATATAGTTCTTCGTGATGATCGAGAAAAGTCAGAGTGAAAACTTTTGTGTGAACCTCTGATCTCGACCACGCGTTCTTCCATCTTTGACTAAACCTCGAAAATAACAAAAATTATATTTATTTACATTGACAACCAAACGACTGAACTCTCCGCACTGTTAAGAAAACTAGTTAAAAAACTCTTTCACTCAACTTTGGGGCAACCAAACAAACATGGTAATAAAGTTGACCTCATATTCACAATGGGAATTAAAGTGTTTAACGTATAATGGCCTCAATTAACTTGCAAGTTCTCTAACCAATAGCCTCACTTGCATTTTTCTTTCCTAATCTGGAGATTTGTAGTTGTGATCAATAAATTGGATAGGTTTGGGAGTTTCTTATTCTAATTGTAAGAACATGTTCCCCTGCTTGCTATAAATTAAGTAAATGGCACGTTTTGTGTTATTTTATTAATTTTATATGTCTTTGGTCATATATATTTTGCTAGTTTTTTTTAAGTTTAGAATCTTTAATAGATAATGTATTATAGTAGAATAGGTCAGGTGGGAAATAGGAACCGATTTTATTGACTATACATAGTCTTGTGCAACGTGATTGGTTGGGAAGTTGATTAAAAGAAAAAAGAATAAATAAAGTAGAGTAAAGACTAGAATATGAATCTACAGTCTAAAAAGAAAGGAGTATATATATTTTACTCTAATATTACAATCTATTTGTTGTTGCAGACTCCCACCGAAGCTGCATTCCAGCTTCTTGAGCAGTAAACAAATTCGGATATTTATTTGCAAATAAAAAATTTATTTGCAAATAAAAAAATTATTTGCAACTGTTCAATATTGACAACTTTATGATATAAACAAGTGAAATATTTAAATCTAGTCTTTAATTTGCAAGTGACATTGTTGTTGTACTACAAATTGCTCTTACAGCATGAAAAAAAATGTCGTTGGATGATGTTTTTTTATTTTATGGGGATCGAAGTGACTTCAACAAGGTATCACAATAATTAGATTCAAATATAGCTCGAGATGCATATTTCATGTATCAGCACACAAAATATATATATATATTCAACATCAGCACACAAAATATATATATATATTCAACCTAGCAATTAGGACCTATTGAGACAGTATAAACATATATATTATTATAGGAAACTTATGAAATTGCATTTTCATTTCATTTCATTTTTGGCTATAACAAGAGCCACAATGTATGAAAGTGAATTTCTAACCTTTGTTGCATGTTGAACAAATATTTCAAATATCCAAGAGCGACGATTTACATGCAGTAACTCCTAAAATTGTATTTTGTATTTGGGTTGAGCCTTCAAGTTTAACAAAAAAAGTTGGTTGTAAATTTTAGTTTTACATCGGATAGAAAGTGGAAGGATGAGATCCCGAAGTCAAGTAACTCTTGTGATTACCGAAAAGAGGTCTAAGAATTCTGGTTGGATGGAAGAAGATCAATGGATCGAGCCACGTGACGTATTATTCCTTTCATTTATAAAAATTGATAAAAATTGAGGACAGTGAGATGTCCAAAAGGTATGCAATGCAGCAAGCACAAAATTCTGAACGTTATGTCGGACATCGCAAAAAAGAAGAAGAGAGGATGACATACTGAGATAATTGGAATTGGTCCGTAACTAAACAAGAATTTTTTTCTCAAAGTTATATGGGACAAGTTTCATATCATGCCTCATGGATTAGGGTGAGCATTATTTGGTTTTGGACCGAAAAACCGAACCGAAGGTAAATTCGATTCGGCTTCGATTTTGAAAATAAAAAAAAAAATTTATTCGGTATCTGTTTTAAATGTTTGTCCAAAAATCGAAAACCGAGTAAAATTTATACAATTATGTAAATATCATAATTCTATACATATTTTGTGATTAAATATGTGTTTTATTTGAAAATAATAATTCTATGTATATGTTTTAAAGTACAAATTTGGACACAACTTTGAAATATAATAAATATGTGTATAAAATTATAATTTTTAATATAATTTAACCACAATCTCAACTTTGGGTCCGTCCGATCCACTAAACAATAGCAATAGTCCAACCAAACAAACCGAATAGCTTATTCGATTCGGTTCGATTTCGGTTTTGGCTAATTTCGTTTTGTTTTGGATTTTTAGTATTTCGATTTTAACTATTTTGGTTCTGTTAAAATCGAAGAAATCGAATGCTCACCCCTACTCATGGATCTATTTTAAAAATTATTGAAAGATTTTAGCAAATTCTTAAATAAAATATTTCTTGTATTGGAGGTTGGAGGTTTTCTAGAGATGATAATACATCTGATATATATATATATATATATATATATATATATATATATATATATATATATAAACGGCATATGAGTCATAGTGCTCATATTCTTGCACATGTGGACCAATATGAATAGAGTATAACATCCTATGTGCACCCATGTAGGAATATGAGCACTATGTTCATATCCCGTTTACTCCATATATATATATATATATATATATATATATATATATATATATAATTTTATTTTATTTTGTGAAGAGGTAATTGTTTTACTGACTCATTGGCTCGAAGGCCTACAAACTCAGTCTGAAGGCCCACAACATCCCGGTCCGCAGGTCCCACACATCTCCGTCCGTAGGCCCGCACCTGTACTACACCCATCACCAACTCACCACTTAATTCCTCCAAAGGAAAATAAAAATAAAAATTTGGAAGAGGTAATTGTGTTACTGACTCCTCGGTTCGAAGGCCCACCAACATCTCGGTCCGTAGGTCCGCATCTGCACTGTACCTACGATGCACCCATCACCAACTCACCACTTAATTTCTCCAAATTTTTATATATATATATATATATATAAGAGGCAAAATAAACATACTCCCACTGAAAAGTAAACTATAGTTAAATTTATGAGATTTTTAAATTTTGTATACTTATTATTTTTATTTTTTGGGCTCCGTTTGTTTATACTGTGTACTGTTGCCAGGAAACACCTAGTAAACATTATTTGCCCAAAGCCAAGTAGTCCATTAATTCTAGAAGCAGGGACTCGGTGAAGGGACTCGGTGGTGGTGGCAAATTAAATGTGCCAGCTCGCTCGATTCTAATTGAATTCATCTACGGAATTGTTCTTGCACAAACAACTAAGAAAACAAATCAGCTATTCTACATATTATGTTTCAAATTTTTGTTCCATATTTATTATATGTTAGTTCAAATCGATATTACAAAAAAAAATAATAATAATAATACAAAACAGAATATTGAACAGCAGATTTGTTCTGAACAACTGCACAGTCTGTGGCTATAATTATGTTTGATATTTCGAAACCAGAGATCATGGACACAGTCAACTAATTATTAGACGAGGGGAAAATTACTTCGGTTTATGATAAAAAAAAACAATTTATAAAACTAAGACAAAATCAATGGATTCTTATTGGAACAATTTGCTACAATTATTTTCCTCTCCTTCTGCTTCATCATTGCTCTGTGCTGTCTCAAATAAAAATAGAACTTATGCGACGTGCTTCGTGTAATATAAAGTCTAGTTTAAAACTATTGTTGTTTCACAAATATTGGAAATAAAAGCGAAAACTATTTTTCAAGATGAACATCGACGATGAATCAATACCCGTAAGTCCACACCATGCACAAGAATCAAGTAAAAAAAAAAAAAAATCTAGTCGGTAAAAACCGTCGTTAGAACGAGATCACTATTAATTAAGGTTACAATGATTTACATGATATCTACAACTGATATGAGAAATCAAATTTATGTCTCCTTCAATCTCTATATTTCTTCTCTTTTTCTTTCTCTCAACCAGTGGTTGGATACCCAACAAGTTACCTTGAACACAATTCATTATTTACACAAGAAAATTTGTGTCCATTTATACAACACGTCATGTGTCCATACATAACATAAAAATCTAATCCTAAATTGTGACATACGTTTCCATGTCTATAACTCATTGACTAGTTAGTGTCACGTCCCAATTTTTCGCGGTCCCAATCGTCCCCGCTGGGCGCGAATCAGCGTGCCAGCGCTCCCGCGGGACGATCGTTCCCCTTGGGACGTGATGTCGTGCGAGACTGGAGTTGCGCTCGCACAAGGCAACAACGCTAGTCGTCTTGGTTATCATCGAACCGATCGAGTTTGCAGCGGAGGGACAGTGTTACAAACAATAGTCCATCTGAGTATACGAAGCAAAGCTCGAGGCACGAGGTTCTCTGAATACAAAGACATCGTTCCATACATTATGTTCCTCTATACAAAAGCATCTCAAAACATCTTGATACGGCTCAAGGCATCGACTCCAGATTTTTGGGTCCTGGGGATGAGGCTCTGCTATCACTTCTTTGGACGATCCAGTACCTGCGAACAAGCAAACTAGTGGGAGGTCAGCACTTTGGAAAAAGTATTGGTGAGTATAAAATCAACGAACAGAAGTAACATCCTCTAAAACCAATACTAAGTAAGCATGTGATAAAATATTACATTACTAGTGATCTTTCTAGTTTTACCTAGGTTTGTTACATGTAGTACAGGAGCAGAGTTATACTACTTCTTTTGGAAACATCTTTAAAATCAGATTTCATGTTCAAATACAACTAAGCATACAAGGAAAGCAGTTCAAGCACGATGTACCAATTCTTATACTATCAGGGTATGTGCAGCGTGTCTCGTGAGCTATACTCAAGGACTCTAGGGACAACGCAGCATCTAGTGGACTATTCTTTTATACTACAAGGCGATCATCATAATCAAGCAAGCATGCAAGTCTAGGTGCGATGTAAGACAATAAGCAAAACAACAAATCACTTATTTAGTGATTCTTATCCATTGCCGAATGGTTATCCCTGTAGTAGACATATAAGTTAGCAATAATTTACATACACATATATTTTATATCATGTCCGTCTCTGCATCAAACAGTTAGGTATGCAAGAAGGCTAGCCTAGCATGCGCCCTAACTACCTGAAATGCAGCTATCTCCATAAACAACTAACTTCTCTAACACAAACTCTCCCTAAAAAAAGTACCGCCTCTCATCTAATAGCCAGACCCCCAGGGCGCACAATTAGTCCCACCCCGTCAGTAGCCTCCATCCACCATTCTAATAGTCACACCCCCGAAGTCCCACAGGACCGTACCTCAGGGCGCACTATTAGTCTCCAAGTAGTTATTTTGCCTCCATCCTCCATTCTAATACCCACACCCCCGAAGTCCCGAAGGACCGCACCTCAGGGCGCACTATTAGTCTCTCGTCTTCTCGATAACAAGCATAACACAACGTGACAATACAAGCTTTTCATTCCATCTATCTTTACACAATAACAAGAAAACATGTAACCGGTCTTCTATTTAACAAGCATAACGATAGTTCTTCTTTTATCGTGGTCTCTATGCGGATAGGCCGTCATCTCTCTGATACCGTTCAAGCATTTCAAACAGTTCTATCTTTCAGAAACAATAAGAAAAAATACAAGCAGTCTCTATTTAAACAAGTAGGATGTCAATACTATTTATCTCTTGAACTTTCCTTAGCATATGACATAGAGACTTGTTCAAGCAATTCCTTTACTCTTCTTATTAGCATGGCAAGGGTTCGTTCGAGAGCCATGTCAGTGTAACCTAGCATGCAACATTCTATTCTTTTTACTTAGCATGACAAGGTCCTATCTCTTTTAGACAAGCATACAAGTTCTTAGTTAAGTATGCAGGTTCTCGTTCTATCATTCTCATGTGAACATTAACTACTTAGCAAACAAGTATTTCAAAAACTCATATTCATTATTAAGGCGTGCAAGAATCAGAGAATGAAGTTCTGCCCACTCACCTAGATCAATCATTTTGTGTTTCGATCGGGGAACTCTTCAAGAAGGCTTCCGCTCGAGCCAGTAAAGCGATATCTCTTGTACATAGTGCTTACGTGAAGTGGGGCACTACAGTTAGGATTAGAATTTTGCTCCAATTATTAAGATTCATAATATTAATCTATCTTGACACAAAAAACATAACAGAAAAAAAAAATTGATATCAACTTTTTATCGTCGAAAGATGGCCCGAAATAGAACCAATAGTTCAAAGATTTTTTTTTATAAGAGTTTGTTGTAAAACAACATCTCAGCATATTTTTTTCAAAAATTTAACTCAGCTGGCTCTTGTGGTCAGCAAGGAGAGGTATAACTTCATTGGCTAGGCGGATGGTCTCGGGATCAAACCGTGAGGGAGGGGTGTGTGTGTGTGTGAAAATTGGGAGCAGTGGACCCAAATGGCATGCAATACTGTGTGCACAAAGTCTCGTGTATATCGTCGGGCATCGCAAAAAAAAGTATTTTTTTTCAAAATATAATTAGAAACACCCATGATAAGCAAATTCCAAAATTAGCCTCAAGTGTGGATTAAAATTGTTGTTGTTTTCTAATTGTCAACATAAATATTTTTTTCACAACATGTTGGAGGTGTTAGGAAAATATACTTTGTATTGCATATATAGTCAGAAATACGAATAAATGCAAATAAATAATCTAACTGAGACTAAGGCTTGAACTTGGTTCAATGTCCTTTAGACAATATTCGTCCCGCACATGTGCTTATGGTTTAATGGCGACTTAGTCTTCTATGATACAATTGAACTCCTCTTCCGGTAGGAGAACTTCACACCGCAAGAATTAAACGAAGCAATGAAGGTAGTATCTCTTTCTCTCTTGAACTGAATGTTTGAATGTATGAATGAGTTATTTTGATGAGTGAATCAAACACTCACATGACTATACTTTTATAATTGATGAAGATACACACAAAAATGTGAGTAGACATAATGTTTAGAAGGGACACAATTTTCCAATAGACACAACCATTGAAAATTATATTTTCCAATAAACACAACCATTAAAATTATTCATTCAATTTTTAGATTATTTCAATATGAGGTTGTTGTAAGAAGTTGGTCCATAAACTGAACTAATTTTTTTTCTTGATAAGCTATTATTATCGAATAGTCTTGAACCGTTTTACAAAAACAAAAACAAAAAACAAAAAAAAACCTTCTACAAGAGCATCTCCAATCCTGTTGTGACTTTGGGAAAAAGTTGTTGTCACATAGAAATGACAAGATTGTATTTTAAAAATAATATCTAATGCAATTGACAAGTAAATTATAAAGCTTATTTAGAAAAAGTTATATAAGACATTGTGAAATTGATTGTTTTTAAGACAATACACATGACAATGTCTTCACCTCCATGTTATCAATTATAAATAAAAAATATTTAGAAAAAGGAAGAAGAGAAGTTAGTCTTAGAAGTTCGAAAAAAGTCAGTATTTTAATGCATTTGCATTAGAGAATTCTTTTCTACTTTATAGTCTTGCCACATACAAAAGACATTATCTCGTGCCTCTGATGTCACGTAGAAATTGTAACACATTACAAGACAACAGGGTTAGAGATGCTCTAAAGTGATAGATAATGTTTGTGTTTTACATTCTGTACTGATAGAAGTGAACCAGTGTTTTAAAAATTGGACCAGAGATCGACTCGGACAAGCCACTAGTCGGATCAAAATGACTTAACCACTGGTTTAGCCACTGAGTTAACCTAAGTGGCCCATGTTCAACCTATTTTTGACACTGATTTTTATAAAAATACACATTTACAATCGATTTTTCAAAAAAAGTGGGTCAACACTGATCCAGACCGAAAAACCTATCGGTTCACGGACCAACCAATTGAACATGTCGGTCCGGTCCGGTCTGGTTCAATTTTTAAAACACTGAAGTGAACTATATTGAACCAGACTATATAAATTCTCTGGCTATAATTATGTTTGATATCGCAACCTGCGGTCATGGACACAGTCATCTAATTATTAGAGGAGGGGAAAAATTACTTAAGTTTATGATAAAAAAAAAATTAATGGATTTTTATTGGAACAATTTGCTACAAGTATTCCCCTCTCATCCTGCTTCATCATAGATCTATGCAGTCTCAAATAAAAATAGAACTTTTGCGATGTGCTTCATGTAATATAAGGTCTGGTTTAAGATTATTCTTGTTTTTTCAAATATTGGGAATAAAAGGAGAAACTATTTTTCAAGATAAAACATCGTCACGTCCCGCTCCCAGAATATTGGATAAATACGAGGACTGATATGGCCAACCACACCTTGTAGAATGCCGAAGTAAGTCATAATGTGCTAAGGTTGTCTAGAAGACAAATGAGTGGACTCTAGCATGTTATGGCGTCAGTCATAAGACTGACAAATCCTACTATCCCAATCTATTATCAAAAATTTCAAGAGTATATTACACATGAATGTAAAGAAGCGTCCTAAAATACATACCACATATGATCATGAAGCTAGTGAATACAAAATCCTGCACTAGCAGAGTATAATTATGCATGATCAAATATACTAGACATGGTCTAATATATACATCATGTTGACCGTAGTCTCAAAAATATAAGGAGCTAAATCTGCCCCCTTGCTGACACCATAAATCGAGAAATCAAAACGAGGGGTGGAAGAAGAAAACCCACTCGCGAGCTTCGGCCATAGTCCTACAAGTGCGAGCCATCTTGCTGAAAGTATGGAGGATCATGGTTCTCTTCGGGTAAATCTGGCCAAGCAAAACCAGTGGAGTCAGAACCCCAAGCAACAAGTACCACAAATAAGCTCAAAGTGGTAGACAAAACACATCATAACATTAGCAGAAAAAAGATCTATATAAAAATAAATGCGGGTTGATACTTATACGGTACCAATGTACTTGTCTCGATAAAATAACTATAAGGACTGGTGCACTGATAACAAACTAACTATAAAGAAATATAAGGCGATGAGCGAAAAAAGGGCAATGGAACTACTCTAGATAAGGACCACAACCCTTAAACCAAATAAGGACCGGGGTTGCAGACCTTCACCCGAGTAGAACTTTGCACTCCAACCACGCGCCGAAAGAAAATAGAATATAACATTACGAGCTTGTCAGACAAGGCAAACAACATATCATGGTCAAACATGCCTACGACTTGCTATAATTAACTAAATAGGGTTATCACAAACCTAGTTACTTACAAATTCATGTTTTGAATAATATCGCTACCACCGGCACTGCAGTCAACCCGGATGGCCAAGGGTACGCTTGTAATTGAACTAGTCACATTACACAAAATATAACTTGTAACTTGTCTCAGATAAACATAAACTTGATCTTAAAATCATAATTTTATCTAATGGCATAAAATTGAATGTAAACTTATATTATAACTGAACATTGTATATAACCTTGTATTGTAATCATAAACTTATATATAAAATTATTTTGTAACTACCGCAGCACATCACAGATCTTGTAACCACATTATACAACAAATCATATGACTACCATGGTACATCACAAAGTCTTGTATGTATCGTGGCATGCGTAAACTTGGTAGGTAATGGGGCCCTTTTCTAGCAGGGTTGGCCCATGCCTCATGGGGCCCTTGGAGATCGGGGTAGCCGGTAGTGCAATATTTTTTCCTCCCAATGCTCTAGGTGAATCTTATCTTGTCGAATCATTACCAAATTATTTCAAGTTTTCAAGTCGTGGACACTCGAAAAACTTCCTGGGATGACGAAGTACGTGTACGAGCTATTCACGAGTTATCACTGGCGAACTTATCATATCCGTGATATGCAATACATTGGACAATACTCACACTCGATTGCCCGATACCAAATGTAAGAGGTTTATCATATGCAAACCATCTACGGTGTCGTGAGGATCATAAACCCGTGTTAATATAGGAAAGCACAACATTCAACTATGATCCAATACTAAACCAAGATGATGAATCAAAAATCGAAAAAAATATCAGATTTAGATAAGAAAATAGCCAATCACAGAAAATATGCAAGAGGGAAAAACTTATGCTGCATGATGAAACAGCTCACTTCATAGACAACTTGCCTCATGGACTTCTTGCCTCATAGAAAACTTGCCTCGTTGACTACTTGCCTCATAGACAAACTGCCTCATGGACAACTTGCCTCATAGACAACTTGCCTCATGAAATGCTCGACGCACAAAATGTTTGACGCATAGGATGCTCGATGCATAGAATGTTCGACGCATAGAATGCTCGACGCATATAATATTTGACGCATAGGATGCTCGACGCATAGAATAATCAACGCATGGGATGCTCGACGCATAGAATTCATCGTCCCCAACTCATTAGGTCCGAGAACAAGAAAACTCAAAAATTATTTTGGCCATAAAACCTTTAGTTTGACTCCAAATTAAGGGTTTCAAAGGTCAAAATCATACAAAATTTAATTTTTCACAAAATAAAACAATTAGTTTTTGAAAAGAATAAATTTTAATAGATTAAAATCAAGAAAAACTCATGGAATCCAAGAAAATCCCTAACTTAAAACTCAGATCTACTCAAATCTATCCACCGAAACAAAAAAAACTCCAAGAACTAAAATAGATGAGGACATCAAGAAGAATATTTTCTATCAAACACATTTCCAATTAACACATATATACAAAAATCCAAAAAATTCATGGCTTCACTATTGAGCAAGATGTACTTTCCTAGAGTGGCTTTGTAATCACCTAAAATTTTAAGAATTTTTAAATTTAAATTTTCTGGAATTAATTGGCATTTTCTGTGAATTTTAAACTTATAAATTAAAGCAGTCTAATTTAAAATGAATTTTTAAATGAAATTAAATAATATTAAAATATGATGAAAATTATATTTTCTAGTGAAAAATTAAAAACCGAGCATGGGGTATTTTTTCGGGAATTTATTGGACCCCGGATGAATTTTTAAAGCATTAAAAACTACTGTAAAATTTAACTGATTAATTAAATCAAATATTAATAAAACAAACCGAACCATTATTTTGAACCAACCCTGGACCGGACCGGACCGGCCGGTCTGACTGGACCGAACCACTTGCCTAGCGGGTCGGATCCGGGTCAGACCCGACCCGCCACGACCCGACCCATTACCAAACCCTAACCCCTGAATCTGAACAGCCCGACTTTTCACCTGGCCGGCGGCCGTTTCAGCCGCCGTGGCCGCCGGCCGACCCCTCGGTTCGGCTCCCCCACACCCGGCGACTTCTTCCCTTCCTCTTCCGGCAACGTCCGGCGAACCCTCTCCCCTCGACTACTATATATACCCCTAGTTCAGCCGGAAAACCACCCTTCACCACCCTTCCCTCGACTACTATATATACCCCTAGACTCTTATCGGGTTGTTCTCCGACATACTCTGCTGAGACTGGACTTTGATGTACTTTCTTTTATTTGCTGTTGTTCTTATTATTCTGTGTGTGGATAAGATTAGTTTTTGACTTATTGTTGTAGACATATATTACAGCTTAAGTATGCTCAATGGATCCATTAAATTGGGATGTCCATCGGAGTGTACTGCTGGCCAATGCCACGTGTCTAGTCCCTTGATATTTTAGGACTGGGGCGTGACATGGTTTTTGTGGTGGCCCATACAGGTCAACGACAAATTGTTTGGTTTCAACTTAGGGGCCAAACAAACATGTAAAAGGATAGGATAAGTTATAGTATCTCATCCATTTGTTGAATCATTTTTGAAACTCTATACCGCACTCGAATTAAGTACTTGATTTGCATCCTGCTTGACCCTGCTAAAATGTTCTCATAAAGTTTATTTTGGATGCAGAAAATGGATCCAAGAAATGGAGATAAAATTCCTTTTACACCACAAGACGCTGTGGTTACCTATGGAGATGGAGTTACACCAGAGAACAGAGGTCAATCCTCTCAAAGTGGACAAGATGAGCAGCATAACTCAAGGTTCAGGCGCGATGATATTCCACCACCGTCGCAGTTCACTCCACAGATGCCTGCCTTCCCACCAGGGCAAGCAATGGACGGGCAATAAATGTTCCAGATGTTTTATGCCATGATGCAAGCTCAACAACAAGTTCAATAGGAGGCGCAGCGTCAGGAGGCAGAGAACCTGAGAAACAGCCTAGTAAATGCATTGGAGCAGGCAAACCCGCAAGCTAGGTGACCAGCGACGGGAACTATCACTGATTTCTGTCAACTCAAGCCCCGTACCTTTTCGGGCAAGGAAGGACCAACTGAAGTGCATGAGTGGCTCACCAATACACAACATCAGTTGGAAGAAGCTAAACTTCCGTGGGAGAGATGGATGACTGCTGTCCGAATGCAACTGACGGACAACGCGCACCACTGGTGGCTAGCTGAAGAGAGGAGGCTCGGACAGGACCGAGTCACTTGGGAAGAGTTCTCCAGACTCTTCCAAGAGATGTATATCCCAGCCGTTGCTAGATCAGAACTCCGAGATAAATTCAACCGCCTCATCCAGGGCAACATGACGGTGGAGGAGTATAATGCTGAATTCATTCGCCTGAGTCATTTTGCCCCTTCTCTAATTCCAACTGAAGAAGAGAAGGCGGAGAAATTCTTTGACGGACTTAGGTTCGAGCTTCAGAGGTTGATTGGATCTGTTGTCCCTACATCGTACAACGACGTCCTTACTGCAGCACGACGCATGGAGCGCGTCACCAGGAGGGAGTCAAGTCTGAAGCGGCCATTTACCTCAGTACCATCCAAGGCTGCACAAGGGGATTCTGCAAAGCGACTCCAAAGGAATCTACCGCAGAGAGCAGCACCAAGAACCCTACCTACTTGTCATTTCTGCGGCAAGTTGGGTCACATTGAAAAGGAGTGCAGACGCAAATTGGGACTGTGCCTGGTTTGCGGCTCCAACCAGCATCTATCCAGGGACTGCACAGCACGTCGAGAGGGAGCACCACGACTAGCTCTACCTGCACCAAGGCCAGATTATCCAGCAGTGGGAGCACAGCAGACGGGAGTTGGAGGAGTCAGACCACCAGCTCCAGGAGGATATCAGCCAAGACCTCCATTGCCACCTCAAGCGGCACTATTCCAACAGGCTCGTCAGCAGAGGGGTCCAGCTCAGGGACGAGGTCAGGCTTTTGCATTGGCTGTTCAGGAAGAAGCTATTGCTGGAGAAGTTATAGCAGGTACCATTTTAGTAGCTTCATTACCTGCTGTAGCTTTATTTGATTCTGGGACATCGCACTCATTTATAGCTGCTAGCTTCGTAGCCACCCATAGAGTAGCTACTGCACCCCTTCCGAAGACTAAGAGAATTCTTACGGGAGGTGGAATTATACCTGTTAGTGATATCTGTAGATCATGTTCAGTAGTAGTCTGTGGAAGAGAGATACGAGCCCAATTTTTGATCTTTTCTATGCCTGACTATGATGTTGTACTTGGTATGGACTGGTTAAGTCAGTATCATGCTACTCTTGATTGTCGGCTTAGAAAAGTTATATTCAGACCACCTGGACACTCAGAGTTTGAATTTCTTCGAGGAGCTGTAGAACAAGGTGTTCAGCCAACTCTTAGGGTATTAACTGTTGAAGGGGAGTCAAGTTACCCAAGAGTTATATCAGAGTTTGTGGATGTATTTCCCGATGATCTTCCAGGTCTACCACCTGATCGAGAAATAGAATTCACCATAGACTTAACTCTAGGAGCAGAACCTATCACTTCAACGGTTTATAGACTAGCGCCTAAGGAGTTAGTAGAGTTGAAGAAGCAAGTTGATGAACTTCTGGAGAAAGGTTTCATCCGACCCAGTGTTTCACCTTGGGGAGCACCTATACTTTTTGTACCAAAGAAGGATGGAACAGTTCGCCTGTGCATTGATTACAGGGCGTTAAACGCTGTGACTATTAAGAACCGGTATCCCTTGTCCCGCATTAATGACTTATTTGATCAATTGAGCGGAGCTAGGGTATTTTCGAAGATTGACCTTAGATCCGGTTATCACCAGATTAGGGTGAGGAAGGAAGATATCCCGAAGACAGCTTTTAGAACCAAGTATGGACACTATGAGTTCCTAGTAATGCCGTTTGGTTTAACCAACGCGCCTGCGGTGTTCATGAGCTTGATGAACCGAGTCTTCCATCAATACTTGGATAAATTTATGGTTGTATTTATTGATGACATTCTGGTATATTCCAAAAGCTACGAAGAGCACGAGGAGCATCCCAGAGTCGTGCTAGAGACATTGAGGCAAGAGAAGCTTTATGCTAAGCTCAGTAAATGTAAGTTTTGCATGGATAAGGTGCCATTCTTGGGGCATATTATCTCAGGAGAAGGACTGTCAGTTGATCCAGAGAAGGTTGCTGCTATTGAGACTTGGCCTACACCGACATCAGTTGCTGAGGTTAGGAGTTTTCTAGGACTTGCTGGATATTACAGAAGGTTCGTAGAAAATTTCTCAAAGATTGCAGAGCCAATGACGAAGTTGACACGAAAAGATCAGAACTTTGCATGGACAGAAGAATGTGAGAGGGCCTTTGAAGAATTAAAGAGGCGTCTAACAACAGCACCAGTCTTGACTCTTCCTTCAGGGTCAGGCGGTTTTGTTGTTTATAGCGATGCGTCAGGTAGTGGCCTAGGATGTGTTTTGATGCAACACGGCAAAGTTATTGCTTATGCATTGAGACAGTTGAAGGTCCATGAGAAGAACTACCCAACACATGATCTGGAGCTAGCTGCTGTAATATTTGCACTGAAGATTTGGAGGCATTATCTTTATGGTGAGAAGGTGGAAATCTTCACTGATCACAAAAGTCTGAAGTATGTATATACTCAGAAAGAGCTTAACATGAGGCAAAGACGCTGGCTAGAGTTGATGGTGGACTTTGATATAGATCTGCAGTACCACCCAGGGAAGGTGAATGTAGTAGCAGACGCACTTAGTAGGAAGCCCACAGTTTATTTCTTGACAATGCAGCCTGAGCTATTGAGAGATCTACAGGAGCTTCAGATAGAGGTTATTCTACCAAGACAGAGTGGCCTGCTGGATAATCTGGAAGTGAAGTCATCGCTCGTGGAAAGGATTAAAGAAGCTTTGCCCACTGATGCAAGATTTTGAAGACTCAAAGAGAAGACAGAAGCAGGCATGCAGACGGGACTTCGCATACATGAGGATGATATATTAAGGTGCGGAGATCGTCTATATGTTCCAAATAGAGAATTGAGACAGGAGCTAATGACTGAAGCCCATAGCTCCATATACTCTGTTCATCCAGGAGGAACAAAGATGTATCGAGATCTAAGGCAGTATTATTGGTGGCATGAAATGAAGAGAGAGATTGCTAGATTTGTAGCTAAATGCTTAGTCTGCCAACAAGTAAAAGCCGAGCATCAGAGGACTGCCGAAATGCTGCAGCCGCTTCCCATACCAGAATGGAAGTGGGAACATATCACCATGGACTTCGTCACAGGATTCCCAAGGAGCCCCAGTGGAAAAGATGCGGTATGGGTTATCGTGGACCGACTCACTAAATCGGCACACTTCTTGCCATTTAGAGTTGGTCAGTCCACAGAGATACTAGCCGACATGTATATGCGACAAATAGTAAGATTGCATGGAGTGCCGGTTAGTATTGTATCAGATCAAGATTCGAGATTTACCTCTCATTTCTGGCAAAGTATGCAAGAGAGTCTTGGCACCAGACTAAAATTCAGCACTGCCTATCATCCCCAGACAGATGGTCAATCAGAACGTACAATCCAGATCTTGGAGGATATGCTGAGATCCTGTATGTTAGATTTTGGAGGGTCTTGGGAAGATCATTTGCATTTAGTGGAGTTCTCCTACAATAACAGTTATCAAGCAAGCATCAAGATGGCACCTTTCGAGGCGTTATACGGTAGGAAGTACAGATCACCGATATGCTGGAGTGACGTTGGAGAGAGTCAAATTTTGGGACCAGAATTGGTGATGCAAACAGTGGAGAAGGTGAAACAAATCCAGAATCATCTTCGGGCAGCTCAGGACAGACAGAAGCATTGGGCTGATACACATCGACGTCCCCTGGAGTTCAAGGAAGGAGAGCATATATTCCTGAGGATTTTACCTACTCGAGGAACCATTCGCTTTGGGAGCAGAGGCAAGTTGAGTCCAAGGTACATTGGGCCCTTTGATATTCTGGAGCGCATTGGTGAGGTGGCTTATCATCTTGCATTACCTCCATCTTTAGAGGGAGTGCATGATGTATTCCATGTCTCACAGTTGAGAAGATATGTGACTGACCCAAGTCACATAGTTGATCATTCTGAGATCGCAGTAGGCCCAAGCCTGAGATGTGAAGAACAACCGGTGGGTATACTCGGAACCAGTGAGAAGACACTGCGAGGGCAGACAATTAAACTGGTTCGTGTGGCTTGGAAGCAACACTCACCTGGTGAATCTACTTGGGAGAGAGAAGATATCATGCGCCAGAAATACTCCCACTTATTTGAGGATGCAGGTATATCTTAAGTAAATTTTTGTAATTCCTGTAATTCTGTTCTATTAGTAGTTTAATCTTTAAATTGCGAGGACGCAATTTTCTTAAGGGGGGTAGATTGTAATCACCTAAAATTTTAAGAATTTTTAAATTTAAATTTTCTGGAATTAATTGGCATTTTCTGTGAATTTTAAACTTATAAATTAAAGCAGTCTAATTTAAAATGAATTTTTAAATGAAATTAAATAATATTAAAATGTGATAAAAATTATATTTTCTAGTAAAAAATTAAAAACCGAGCATGGAGTATTTTTCCGGGAATTTATTGGACCCCGGATGAATTTTTAAAGCATTAGAAACTACTGTAAAATTTAACTGATTAATTAAATCAAATATTAATAAAACAAACCGAACCATTATTTTGAATCAACCCTGGACCGGACCGGACCGGCCGGTCTGACTGGACCGAACCACTTGCCTAGCGGGTCGGATCCGGGTCAGACCCAACCCGCCACGACCCGACCTATTACCAAACCCTAACCCCTGAATCTGAACAGCCCGACTTTTCACCTGGCCGGCGGCCGTTTCCGCCGCCGTGGCCGCCGGCCGACCCCTCGGTTCGGCTCCCCCACACCCGGCAACTTCTTCCCTTCCTCTTCCGGCAACGTCCGGCGAACCCTCTCCCCTCGACTACTATATATACCCCTAGTTCAGCCGGAAAACCACCCTTCACTACCCCTCTCCTCCGGCGACCTCCAAACCATCTCCGACTACCCTGTGACACCGTCCCGACCACCCGGACCGGTCCGCCCCATCTCTAACACCTGATTCCGGCCGCCCTCGACCGCTGGGACCCCGACCAGAACCTCCAGCGAGCCCGACTCCAGTGTTTTCCCCTTCTCCGGCGCTGATCCGGCCATCCAGGGCGTCGACGACCACCCAGACACATCGCCGACCTCCGCCGGCCTGAACCCCACTCCCAGCCTTCTCCCCTCGCCGCCGGACACGCCCTGCCCGACCACCGAAATTCCAGAACCCTAAAACCTAGGGTGGACACAGGACTCGACTCAGGACACGAGGACACAAAGACTCAGGATTTTTGGATCAGTTCAGGTACCCGTAACTTTTTACTCGTAGCTCCGATTTTAATTCCGTAAATTGTATCGTATAGTCTGTATGACCCTCTCGGTGTCCGGACAAACCGCTCGGGGCATCGCGTCCCGTGGTGATCGCACACCGCGATCCAAAAACAGGAAAAACTAAGCCCTGTTTCACCCCGGAATCGGGTACGCCCCGCCAAACGGGACGACTTGGTCACGTGCGGTCTTTACCGATACGTGCGGGTCATTGATACGGACGTGCAGGCTTTCACAGAAGCTGATTCGGATGTGCGTGCACACCGGAATCAGTGCGTATCCGCGGACGACGGCCCGTATCCGACTTTTCTGTATTTAACTGTAACTTAGTGTATACACGTCAGATCGAGACGAAACTTACGCCATCGGACTAGTAGCAATACGCTGGTCCTGTGGGTCAAGTTTGGTTCGATTCTGAGAACGTTGGAAAATCGCGTGTCGTGGGTCCCACAAGCACCACCTGACGGGCGATTTTGAGAACGGCTCATCGGAATCCAATTCTGAAAGTTTTGTTGGGTTCGTATCAACGTTCTTGAACTGTTGACACTAAGTTAGACTGATTCGGAGACCTTTGACCCTGATTCGGTTTTCGGTGCAAAGCGGCCCACATATGGACCCGCTTTGGCCCAGAAATGTCGTTTTTGCCCTTGTGTCCAAACTGGACTTAAGGACAGGCGTTTCTAGCTTTTTCATATATTCTGAGACTGTTGGTAATGTTCATTTCAGCTTTTGGAAGAGTTATTGCTGAACCCACTGTTACAAGGATCGCTACTGGTATTCCAATCCCAGGCAAGTGTACCTTGCCATAAATTGCAGTTTATTAGTTTATTTTATTCTCTTGCTATAGTACATGCTATAACCTAGGACCGTATGACATACTTAGCGTCCGATTACAGTCGGATGCCAACCCCGTACGCGGAGTTGTGTACGTCATTTAGTGTTGGACGTTCGAGACCCTTTATATTCTCGTGCTTGTTTATCAAGTACACTACAACCTAGGACACTTGACACCATACATTGACAGAATCTTTCTGAGATATTCAAGGTGATTCTGTATAGGTTACAGGATGGACATAGTTATTATACTCTTAGATTATGACTGTTGCATTAGCTTTGATCTCACGTGACATGGACATGAGACGTGTGGTTACATTGGGTGGGGAGAGACACACAGGCTACAGGCTGTTCTATTTATATATACTACTATTGTGAGGTTGTAGACTCTCGAGCAGAGCTAGACCACTACTAGATATTGCTGCTACCGGCTCCCCGACACAGAGCTTGTAGCAGTCTCAGCCTGAGTACTAGTGTTGCTCTCAGTTGCATTTTCACATAGATGGTTATGTAGTTACCCTGCTTATTTCATTTTCTATTTCACTGCATCTATTTTGGCTTGTATTATTTGTACCTTGCTATGTCCTCTGAGGACCTGGAATGGATGATGTCCCCAGGTTTAGCAGAAGAACATTATCCCGAGGTTTACGGGATAGGAGCTGAAGCTGTACCAGGAGCTATTGCTGAAGGAGAACCTAACTTAGAAGCAGAGGTGATGGCTGAAGACTTTTCTTGAGATTATAATATATGTACTCATCAGATACTTTATTTTGGACTCTTTTGTTCTGGTCTGATGAACCAGTGTTTTAGACTCTTATCGGGTTGTTCCCCGACATACTCTGCTGAGACTAGACTTTGATGTACTTTCTTTTATTTGCTGTTGTTCTTATTATTTTGTGCGTGGATGAGATTAGTTTTTGACTTATTGTTGTAGACCTATATTACAGCTTAAGTATGGTCGATGGATCCATTAAATTGGGATGTCCATCGGAGTGTACTGCTGGCCAATGCCACGTGTCTAGTCCCTTGATATTTTGGGACTGGGGCGTGACAGGCTTCTTAGCCTCTACCTCTCACCGTCCAAGTGATCACAACCAACTCTTCTAGGGTTAGGGTTTGGTCTAAGGCAAGGAAGAGAGGAAGAAGAAAGAACAATGAAGGAGAAAGAGTGAAATAAAGAATAAAAGGGAGGAAAGAGAAAATACTCATATATATATATATATATATATATATATATATATATATATATATATATATATATATATATATATATATATATATATATATACACACACACACAAAGGGAGAGAGGGAGATGTTTTAGTCATGGGTTCAACCAAAATGAACCAAACCAAGTATACAGTCTACATGCGGGTCCTAAACCGGGTCTATGGCAATACCAATGGATATTATAGGGTCTCGGGTAGTCTCTCCAGACAACATAAAATAAAATATAAATGACATGAACCATCATGTAAATACAGCAGAAATACAATATCAGAAAATAAATTTAAATATCAGAAATTTAAGAAATATCAAATCTGAAAACGGGTGTGACAAACATCAACGACGAACCAATACCCGTAAGTCCGCACACGCACAAGAATTAAGGTAAAAAAATCTAGCAGGTGAAAATCGCTGGTAGAGCGAGATCACTACTAAATAAGGTTACAATGCTTTACAAGATATCTACAACTGATATTAGAAATTCAATTTCTATCTCCTTCAATCTCTATATTTCTTCTCTCTTTCTTTCTCTCAACCTGTGGTTGGATATCGAACTCATTTCCTTGAGCATAATTCATTATCTACATAAGAAAACTTATGTCCATTTATATACCATATCATGTGTACATACATAACATAAAAATCCAATCCTATATATTGATGACATACGTTTCCATATTTAGAACTTATTGAGTAGTTAGGACTAGATCTTTTTTGCAATACTATTATTATTAAGATTCCTAATATGGATCAATCATAACACCAAAAACATAACATTTATGATAGCAACTATTTATTGGTTGTGCCAACATAGCATTGCTCCAGAGGGAGCACAAATATGCATTCGACTTGGTCGGGTGGGGTGGGGGGGGGAGGGGGTTGTTCGAACCTCGGGACCGTTTAGATTGTAGATGGGTATGTAAGTATCCCAAAAAAAAAATTTGGTTGTCGAAAAATGACCCGAAATATAACCGGTAGTTCCAAACTTTTTTTGATAAAAAGTTGTTGACAAACAATGTTTCAGTATAGGTTTTCAAAACATAATCAGAAACACCCATGATAAGCAAATACCAAAATTAGCCTCTTAAGTTTTGTTTAAAATTGTTGTTGTTTTTCAAACTGTCAACAGAAATATATTTTTCACAACATATTGGAGGTTGTTGTAAGAAGTTGGTTCATAAACTAAACTGGTTTTTTTTTCTTGATAAGCTATTGTTATCAATTAGTCTTAAACCTGTCATGCCCCGCTTCCAATATACGGTAAGTCGAGTACGTAACCAGCATCTCAGGCTACATGCTATACGAATAAACCTATATTCATAACCACAATTCTTGCATGTAATTTCTAGGATAAAGTATAGGGTAATACTAAATCATCAACAAGGTAATAACTAAGTATATTCACAATATCAAGCTTTTACATTTACATCGCACAAGTCTGAGTTATGTCTTCCAAAATGATAGTATACAAGCTACTCACTAATTATACAACCATATGTCTATCTGCCATAAAGATTAATATACATATAATTATACAAGAACACAAAATAAAATTGTTCTACACGCGGTATCCCTTACTCTTCAGACTCGTATACATTTACAAAGGAAGTACCTCGTCTTCGGCCTGGCCTTCACCTAGTGAACAAAAGTAGGTCATCAAAGATATGCAAGTCCCCGATTCAAGGAAAGTAAAATAAATAAAATAATATGATATTGAAGATCAAGTGTAATGGAAATCTAAACTGAATAAACTCTAAGTACATAACGTAATATTGCTTAGAAATAACTTCTAAAGTGATCTTGATATAGTGAAATAGTTGTATCCAAACTATTTCTTAAGTCCTAGAATCACTAACACAATCACAATACAATTATTTCTATATGATGATGCAAAGTTAGAGAACATATTTGGATCTCACATTCGAGCATTATCACAAGCACTATCTAGACAATAGTTCTGTTACCAGGGATCAAGTAGTGGCAGGTAGGTACGATGCTTAGTAGTCCGGCCACTCCTCTTTGAGAGCAAAATCATAAACATCAATTAACACCAAATTTGACTTTTATCGAATTAGGGTAAATATTTACAGATAACACGAGATTCAGGTAGGTAGGCGATATAAGCATTCACCCACTCTCAACGCAAGGCCTTTCAAAGGAGCTACATGTACTGATCAGTTTTTATTAATTATATTGTCCAGACTTCATACGATGTGATCCAAACTATTCTTCCTCACCGAATTCTCTATTTTACAATCATAATCAATCTTAAATCTATTATAATAATTAACACTATGTTTCCTGGCTCAAGTATACATCTCGATTGGTATTACTGGGATACAAATATAATTTATCAAAATGCTTCCGACTATTGGAATAACATAAATTAATTCTCTATACGTGTTAATATCACGTAATACGAGAACACAGTCAACATGATATTCCAGAACTAAGAAAACAAGATTTGATCGCTTACGTGGTTACATGTCCATGTCTGTACGAATACAAAACTTAGACAATTGACCTCTAAGTATTTCTAGAGTTCTCGTGTGTTTGTCTCTAGTTAATATACAGTTATTTGGGTTTAGGGTTCGATATGATATTACAATGTTTAAGGTTCAAAATTAGGCTATCTTCCAAAATCCTTAGAATTTTGGACAGTCTCTTTCGTATTTCGAGCTCCAAACACAGTAATATAACCGACCCAGAGCAACTCTCCATAGAATTGACATAGATCAAAGCCCCTTCTGTGGAATAATTCTACACGGTCACACGTAATTTATATGATAGATAGAAAATGTATAAAAGTACAAAACCACGTTGCACAAATTTTAGCAGGTATACCATACGTTGTACAGAGCATAACTCCTATCATATAAATATAAATACCATCATATTATATATGGTTGAAAATCTTATCGAATCATCTACGTTTTATGTTTCGACATAATTAATTTTGATAACGTTTAATAGGTCAAAACTGGCCTACGAAATAAGGTGTATAATGTCCCAGATTTAATTTCCAGATTTCTATATCGATGGTGTACGGCCAATAACTCGTACTATATACACCCAAATACTATTATATCATATATGGTAGAAAATCGTATCGAATTTCCAATGAAACATATTTAGACATATTTTACTTTAGGTAAAGTTTAATAGGTCAAATCTGTCCTACAAGAAAACTGTGTAAATGGATTCCAGAATTCTACACCACTGTTGCACGACAAATAACTCCTAATATATACACCCAAATACTCTCATATTATATGCGATTGGAAATCTTATCGAATTTTTAACGATTCTCGTTAAGACATATTTTAATTTTGACCCGGTTTACTAGATCCAAACCAGCTCTAAAAAATGTTGCGTCGTTGAAACGAATTCAATACCTATATTTCTAATTCTAATTCATGTGCAAGCCTCCTATGGGTGTGTAACCTTAATAAATAATTCTTAGAATCATGTTCTAAAAAAAAATTTAGCTCAACATTAATATAAAATATAAACTTTATTTTGAATAATAGCAATAAAACAAGAATGATTTGAAAAAATACACTAAAATATGAATTGTGGGCTTGCCTTAGTCCTTTAGGGTTTAGAATTGTCACTCCCCGTTCCCGATATACGTATTTGGAATATATTTTATTTTAGCATAGTTGCATGTGCATGAAGACTAGACCCATTCTTTGGTTTAACTTGGTTCATGGTTCATTTTGTGGGGTGGTTCAAGTCATGAGAACCCTTGGTTCAACCCTCAACCTTACCATATATAATCCAACATTTTTTTCTCTCTCTTTATTACTTCATTTTCTTTCTCTTCTTGTGTTTTCTCTCCCTTTTCCATAGGCAAGTACACTGTAAACCCCCAGATTTTTCAAGAATTTAAAAATAAATTTTCAGGGATTTTCTGTGATTTTTAACTAATTAAAATCAATATTTTCTGGTATTAAATATTTTAAATGATTTTACTAAATATTAAAATATTATAAAAATAATATTTTCGGGTGTAAAATAAAATATTAGACCTACAGCAATTTTTCTGGAATTTATTGGACCCCAGAACTAGTTTTAAAGACCTAAAAATTTTTTTTTTTAATTAAACCCAAAATAAACCAACTGAACCGAACCGAACCCATAGAATAAACCAAATCCTTAACCAAACCCAAACCAACCCCTAGCGGGCCGGATCCGGACCCGTTAGCCGACCCGACCCACGACCCGAAACCTATCTACAGTAAATCCCTAAATTCCCCCACCCCGCAGCTCCCCTCTCCGGCCGTTTCAACTGCCGTCGGCCGCGACCCCTCGGCTCGCCACCCTTACCCCTTCGTCTTCCCCCACCGGCCGGCCGTCTCCCCTCCGCCAACGGTCAGCTCTTCTCATCCCCGCTCCTCCCTATTTAAATCTGACTCCTCCACCGCATATCCCTCACCCTAGCCACCGCGCCTCTCCACCCCGCTGAGCTCCCCGCCTCCACCTTGCCGCCCTCCGCTAGCCAGACTCCGCTGCCACCGTACGACCACGACCCCGCTGCACCCGGACGATCACGAGCAACCGCTTCTTCTCCCCTCCGTCGATCCCGAGCCTTTGGCGACGACTCCTCCGCCGGACCCCGCCGCCAAGCCACGCCGGCAATCCACCGCCCGTGGTTCGATAGGTTCACGCTTTGCTTCGGGTTTGAGTAGAACGGTTTGCATGCTTAGTTTCATTGTGTTTGGATATAACGGCTAGTGTATTTGCTTGAGTTGAATGCTTGCATTCTTAACCTGCTTTACAGTTTTTTTTAACATGTCATACCTCTGCCACAAAATGAATCTAGGATTCAAGTAGAAAGATCACCATATAAGTGATTGCATTCACTATATACTTAGTGTCGGTTTAGACGAGTGAATTTTTTCGCTCACCGGTACGGCTGTGTATTGACCCACGTTTGTGGGCATTATTTCCATGTACGCAGGTGTAGTGGCTCATCTTGGGTATACGGGACTTGATGTATGGAACGGTAAGTACTTTTTTGGGCAAGAGAAAGAGCAATATTGTTGCATCGCCTTTGTGACATTTTATTTGGACTCTTCGAGAGCTTCGCTGTGTATACTCTGATGTGTGCTTGGTGGTACGCAATACTTGACTTTCGTTGCAACTTGATCGTTTCGATGATAACCATGACGTTTGACGTTATCGCCTTGTACAAGCTCAACTCCAGGCTTGCACGACATAACGTTCCGATGAGAACGATTGACCTGCGGGAGCACTACAACGTGGTGATTCAAGTTCAGCAGGGATAATCGAACTTGTGGAATATTGGGACGTGACAAACCGCCCCAAAAGGGCCGGTCATGTATAGCTTCCCTTGGAAGCTAAGTGTTTAAGTTAGTAAATGGGTATTTTGGTAATTTATAGGTTAAATAAATTAGGGTGCTAATTAAACATATTCATCTCCTAATCAAAATTACTTCTTTATACTAAATAAACCATAATTCATGAATAATAAGGTACAGCACTAACACTTCAATAAAATATTAAAGATTTATGTAAAATAAATTATTATATTATATTAAAAAATTCGAGAACCAAAAAAATGATATTATTAAAATAATAATAAAAATTCGTAAAACAATTTTCTCGTAAACTTATATTTCCTTATAATTAATAATAATAACAATAATAAATTTTATAAACAACTATAACAAAACCGTCTTTTGAAAAAACCATAAACAACCTTCGATAAGAGCATCTCCAACCCTAAGTCAAACTTTGGGGGAAAAATGTTGCCACATAAAAATAACATAATTTTATTTAAAAATTCTTCTCTAGTACATTTGTCAAATAAATTGTGAGACTTACGGAACAAAAGTTATATATGTCATTATAAAATTGGTTATCTTCTAGATAATGCACTTGACAATATCTTCACCTATTATCAAATATAAATAATAAAAAAATTTAGAAAAAGAAAGACGAGAGGTTAGTCTTGGAAGTTGAAAAAAAGTAAGTATCTTAATATTTTTGCCATGGAGAATACTTTTCTACTTTATTGTCTTTTGTAAATATAGTTCTACCACATAGAAAATATATTATTTTATGTCTCATGTCACATAGAAATTACAATATATTACAAGACAATATGGCTTGGAGATGCTCTTGGATGATAGATAATGTTTGTGTTTCACATTGTGTACTGATAGAAGTGAGCCAGTATTTTAGAAAGCAGACCGGAGATCGATTCAGACAAGATACTAGTCGGATCAAAACGATTCAATTAGTGGTTCTACCACTGGATTAATCTAAGTTGTCCAAGTTCAATCTTTTTTGGACTCTGATTTTTACAAAATTACTCATTTACAATCGATTTAAAAAAAAAAAATAATAATAATGGGTCAATGTGGTTCGGTTCGATTTTTAAAACATTGAAATGAACTTATATTGAACCAGACTATATAAATTCATTTGGACCAGGAGAATTCATTTGGACCAGGAGCTTTGACAAATGCTCAACTGAAATTACGGCACACGTGAGAAACGACGACTAGGACTTGCATCTAGATAGGTCGGCGGATTTATTAAAGCGGGTCGGGTCCAACGGTCAGGGTTCGGTGTCAAAATCCGTGGGCCGGAATTTTGGATCCACCGACAGGCTCCATTTCAACAGAGAGAGAGAGAGAGAGAGAGAGATGACGTCACTGTGCTGAGCTACACAGCTTCGCATGTGTCACCAGGGACGTCAAGGTGCACACAACTGGATTGTGAGAGGAGGAGGTTGGTTCACGCCTACAGCTGTGAGTCAAGGTTGGTCAGTTCGTTGGAAAACGTTTGCATGTAATTTGACCCAATTCTTGTAAGCAAAAAAATTCTTCATTTGTATTGTTCTTTTTCTTTTTAATCGGTTTTTTTAATAATAATAAATATATATATATATATATATATATATATATATATATATATATATATATATATATATATATATATATTCAATAATAAACTGTTTTTTTTCGTTTAAATGGATAAAATTCCATCCATTTGTGTTTGAAGAAAAAGATTTGGAAGAATTGTACTAAGGGGGATGACTCGTCAACTGACTTGGCAGTGTCAGAGGAGGCCAAGAGCTCGTTAACTGAGCTAGCGACTGCTGTAGGGCCTGCCAACTCAGTTGACGAGATTGGGAGAAAAAGTTGACGTGACCGCCAACTGAGTTGGCGGATAGGAGTACTTTGGGTTTGATAAAAAAAATAGTCGTTGCCAACGGCTGATAACGTTGCTCAACTCGCCAATTTAATTGGCGAGCTACTTGTATCTTACTCTATAAACACCACCACAGCTCTCTCTCTCTCTCTCTCTCTCTCTCTCTCTCTCTCTCTCTCTCTCAATCCAGCACTCGCTCTCTCTCTCGCTCGCTCTCTCTGCCAAATCGAAATCCTCCAGCACTTTCTCGCTCTCTCTGCCTCTAGCAAAGCCTCCAGCAATCAAAAAAATTGTTGCATGTAGCCAAAGTTCTTCTCAACTTCTTGTAGCCAAAGTTCTCAGCCGTCATGGATCGTAGTATAAAAATAGTATGCTCGCACGGCGATAAAATAAATAGCTTAAATTACGAAGGAGGAAAACCCAATTTTTTTTAATTTATCTGAATATTAGTTTTGAAAATATACGTAATCTTATTATTGAACGTTGTTCTATTCATTACGATTTTATTCTAAAGTCTATTTTTGGTCCTAATTATTTTTTGATAGATAGTGAAGATGCATGAAATTATATTCTTGAGATTAATTCACAGTCACGATATATAAATATATATGTTATTCAAGTAGCACCAATATTAAATAATAGAATTAGCCAATATTTTTTTGAATACCAGCATGTTAGTTCGGGTGCTAGTTTTTCTCAACAAATTGTTCAATTTTCTCAAGAAAATTATTCATCAGATGAATCTAACCATGATAGTGATAGTGATAACGACGATGAGAATAGTGATAATTTAATTAAAAATGTAGATTATGAGGAAGATGATGATGTTGATAATGCTATCATGATGAATTATTTATGGGACAATAATTTTTTAACCGTTCTAAATTTAGAAGTTTTATAAGTAATTTAGCAATTAAATATAATTTTAGTTATTCAGCTAGTGCTATGAATAATACTCGTGAAATTATATATAGTTGTAATCAATCGAATTGTAATTGGAGAGTATATGTCAAATCCATTGGAAATAACGGTATAGTTAAAGTTAGTACATTAGAAAATCGTCATTCTTGTTTAGGAAGACTTACAACATGACGTTATCGACTAGCTACAACTAGGGGTGCAATCAAGCCGAGCCGAGCCAAGCTTTGGTAAGCTTGAGTTTGGCTTGGTTAAAATTTATTCAGCTCGAGCTTGTTCCTGTTAAGCTTGAGCTTGAATTTAGCTCGAGCTTGGCTTGATAAGCAAGCTCGATAAACAAGCTCCAAGCTTTATAAGCAAGCTCGATTCAAGCTCGTATTCAAGCTTTATTCAAACTCGATAAGCAAGCTCGACTTAAGAATCCAACTCAAAGTAGAGCATAAAAAAATATGTGGAGATCAAAATGCAAAATTTACTCAAATTAGAACATAACTTAATATATAGAGTTCGAAATTACTAAATAATCCAACTCAAAAGTAGAATACAGATTATAAGGTCCACAAATATTATAGCAAAATTTACTCAAATGATAAAACACTCTCAAAATGTCAAACAAGACAAAACATTATAACAATTCACAATTTACAGACAAGAACTTGTAAGTTTCTAGCTTATAGCAGCTTGCTTTTCCTTTGTCTTTCGAAACTTCAAAAAACTTTGTTGACAATATTTTGCTCTTCTACCAAAAAAGCTAGAATGATCCTACAAAGACAAAATAATCAAATAATTAGACAATTAAACAAATCTTAAAAATGAAGCTTCACAGCCTGAAGATGAATGAAGCATGCTCATCTTGAATCTGTTAAGAACTTCATCACCATCACCCAGGTCTTTTCCAGTTATCAATCAATATAAGAACTATAGATACACACATTTTCACATAAGTTGAATCTCTTTGTTGATATTGAGGGAGACAACCTTGAACTCCAAAGCTGCCGATAGCATAAAATAGATGGCATTCCACCTTATACAACAATCCAGAATAAGATGCATGGAAGACAACTTTAATTGCTTTGCGATTTCGCCAAACATGATTAGACGAGACTCTGAATTTGCAACATGCTTTACACTTTCACGTACATTCTTAATTATATTAGTAATCTCATATAACCCATCTTGAACGAGGAGATTTAAGATGTGAGCACAACATCTTACATGAAAAAGATTGCCACTTAGGGGCAATTGATTTTTTATAAGAAAGGTTCTCTTTCAACAATCTAACTACAACATCATTTTAGGCAGTATTGTCAACGATCATCGTCCACACCTTATCTTCAATTCCTCATTCAATTAAACACTTGGGCAAAATATCACAAATAGCAAGTCCAGTATGAGGAGGTGGTACAGCACAAAAGTTTAGAGTTCGCTTTTGTAAGTTCCAATTAGAGTCCACAAAATGGCAAGTAATGACCATATACAAAATCTTTTGGTTGCTTGACTTCCATAAGTCTGTCGTCACGCTTATTCTATTAGCACTCTTAAGCAATGTGAAAACTTTTTTTTTCTCCAACACATAACCTGTAAAACAATTATTTCTTATAGTTGTACGACTAACCTTCTGATAATAAGGTGTCGCATTTTTCATCAATAAATTAAATAAATCATATTCCACAAAAAGAAATGGCAGCTCATGAACCATAATCATATGGGATATTACCTCTCTTATCTTAACTTGATCATATTTAAAATTTTGCACTGCACTTACAGATTCTGACTCCGCTATGGTCGAAGTGATAGTTTGCTCTTGTTGTCCTTTCAAGTTGATTTGTCTCCTGACACAAGACTTCAAGTGCCTATGATATTGTGCTGTCGCACCATTCTTGTTAATTGCTAGTTTTTGCTTGCAATGGACACATTCAGCCTTTGTGGAGCCATCTTTTAGGGTAACTTGTTTGAATTCATCCCTTGCTTTTGATGTTCGTTTCCTCTTTTTCAAGCAAAATGGATTCTCCTCTTCATTATCCCTGGCTACATCATATATATCCAATATTTGATTTGTATTTTCAGCATCAATATTAATAGAACCTTGGGCGGACGGAATAGGTTGAGAAGCCTCATTTGCATTAGAAGTCTCAACCATGTTCTGAAAAATCAAAAATTGAAAAGCAAGAGAAAAGTAAGTAAATCATGGTGATATACATAGTTATCAGTTCAGGATAAGATATGAATCTGGCATAAATTCAGAGAAATTATTTTGTATGTCGACCACATACGAATGCATGGTATGCAAAATATATTCAATTAAAAAAATCTTGAAACTTTTGACAAAAGAATATTCAGTGATTTCCTAACCATGACTGTGACCTCCCATGACCTTAAATCGGTCATAATTTCTTTTAGGCATATTATCAAACACCATGAGGATAAAACTTGAAGCTTTTAAATTATCTCATCTTTTTCTGAATTTTTAGTATTTTTCCATTCCTTAAAGAGAAAAATTGTATATCCATATATAAAAAATTGCCAACATTGTAAAGAGAGGATCACATATTTCTGACTTCATATATTCCTGTGAGTCCCATGTGTAGTTGTGTGGAAGCAACTTTCCCGAGGAATCAACCTCCAACAATCAAAGAAAAATCTGATGTAGGAAGAAAGAGAAGCAAAGAAAGACTTACAAAGTTGCGTACTCGCGGGTGGAGAGGATTCAGAGGAGATGTGAAGTCGCGACGTGGAGAGGAGATGAGCAGTCGTAGTGGAGAGGAGAACTAGAAAAGAAAAAATAAATTTAGTGTATTTGGCAGGTGGTGGCCAACAGAAGAGAACTAGAGAAAAAAATTTAGGGTTGAAGCTAAGCTTTTATACCCATTCAGAATTATGGGCTTTTGAACTCCTTAATTGGCCATTCTAGTTTCTAAATGAGCTCTTAAGCAAGCTCCTAAACAAGCTTCTAAATGAGCCAGCTTGCAAGCTGACTCGCAAGCTCATAAACGAGCCAGCTCTCGAGCTCACACGAGCCGAGTACTTCTGAGCTTGAGCTTGGCTTGTTTATTAAACGAGCTCGAAAATGAAGCTTGAGCTTGGCTTGTTTACTAAACGAACTGAGCTCAAACAAGATTTTATCGAGCCGAGCTTCGAACAACCCGCGAACGACTTGGTTCATTTGTAGCCCTAGCTACCGTTGCATGGGTTAAGACCATGTAATTGACATTATTAGAGATAACCAGTCATATAGTCCATCATAAATTGTTAAACATATATATAGGGAGCACCATATACATATTAGCTATTCCAAAGCCTGGAGAGCTCGAGAAACGACATTAGCTGAAATTAATGGTAGTTATGATGAGGCATATTCTAGTCTTGAGGAGTATTGTTATACAATTATGGAGACGAATTGTCATGCCCCAGTCCCAAAATACGTAGGACCAGGAATACGTGACACGCCAGCTACGCATTCGACCAGACTCTGGTCTGACTCGAATACGTATAAGCTGAAAATATAGAAGGCACTATCTAGATATCCCATAAATATAAACCTCTATGTCTCAATCCATAATGTACAGCAGTATACAAGAATGAGCTATATGTGCTAGAGTCGGCCGCCCAATAACACACTAACTCGAATAGACTCGAGAAGAAGTACGAGTCTATAAAAACTAGGCTACAACAGCAGATGAATAATCAATGTAAAATAACCATAATGCCGGTAGATAAGATGTGAGTACCTGGTAACATACTCGCAAGACACGCAACTCCAACGGTAACTCCAAATGCTCCGCAATTATCTATGCTGCAAAACTGGCAGGGAACCAGGTCCTCAGAGGGACGTAAAAAGGTACAAAAATATAATATGCCAGGTAAACAGGTAGTACAAGTGCAACGACAGGGTAATCTATCATAACCAAACAAGTGTGACACAGTTTAAAGACAATGTTCGACGCGTGGGCTTTCTAAAATAAAATCGTAGCTCCGGACACGAAAACACACGGGACGTACCGCAGCTCCGGGCAAAGAGTCACACGGGTGATACAACTACACTAGATACATGATCACTACAGAAACAATACATATATATATAAGCGCGTGCAAAGGAGCCCAAACGTCTAGTAACTGTCTTCCCCATCCCAAGCGGTCAACGATTGTGCGCTGAACCTGGACCTCTAACTACAGTCTCGACACACAGAAATAACTCAACAGACGCGACCCTAAGGTCGTTCCAGTCTCTGGTCATGATGTCAGTATCAGGATACAGAAATCTGGCATGATCACAGTGTATGAGTGTGTCCTGGAATATCGATGTACTCAGGTACGTGCATCGAGGTACTACAAAGCATCTAACAATTATTCTAAGACGTTACGACGAACGTCAGCACCCGGTTGTGATCCGAAAGCGAAGTATCGAACGTCAACATAACTACGTGCACAATGTACATAAAGAACAACAAATATCTGTAATCTGAAATACAGGGTGGCAAGGTACACTTGCCTGCGTGCGGCTGCTGATGGCGGGGTCCCGGTACCGCGTCCAAGTCCTCAGGTCCCGCAGTACCTAAAGACCAGATACAACTCAATCAATAAACTATCACACGGCAAACAGGGGTGTGACACACGTCTACTCATATACCACAATCTCAGTCGCCAGACACATAGACACGATGCTAGAGGGTTGACCAAGGTTAACCCAGGTAGGTTATATCTAATACAATCAATCACAGTATACTATCATCAGACAAGTCCTCGATCTCACTATTCATCACTATATTCAGTAGTTCAAACCGTGATCAAAACCTCGGTTTCAATTCACAGACATTAACATGCATGTTGACATATTTCATCCTCGAATAAATTATCAATGATTTATTAAACCCTCGAATATACAATCTTTCCCTTTTCACAATAAAAACTACTACCAAATTTTGTTCATTATTTAATCAGCAATCCTCAATGAATGGCTAAAGGTTCGATTTTACACACTATTACACAATCCATCCCTGTTCCCCCATATTAATCATTTCAACCCCTGATCATCATCACATATTTAACCCATAATTAAACAATCTAGCAATTTACCCTCACTTGTGTATTATGAATGCATTAAACCTAAAATCTCCCTTGCATATACAATCCCAAAATTTCCAATGCATATAAGTAACCTATACAATCCTAAACCTCCCATGCAAATCTTTTTAATTCCATTTCAATTACTTATGTAAGCACAAACCCTAAACCTACATTAAACCCCAGTCACACCTCCTTCAACACAAGATCAATTTCACCACACAAAACAAATACATATAAATGAATGGAGAGGGGGAGAAGAGTTCACCTCGGCGCGGTGACGGTACCGACCGGTGGGGTAATGGCGAATTGGGGTGTGCTCGCCGGAGACGAGGGAGGAACAGCTGGCCGGAGCGGCTCGGGCTAGCCGCGAGGAGGTGAAGCAATGGCAGGGGTTCGAGGGAAGGGTGTGGCAATGGTGTGATGGTGCTGGTGGTGGTGACGATGATGGTGCGAATGGGGATGCGGCGGTTGTCTCCTCGCCGGAGAAGAAGGCCGGAGTTGGGGATCAGTGGAGTCGGGGGGAAGTGATAGAGGAGCTGAGCGGCTCGTGGAGGAGCTGCTCAGCGGAGTTGCTGAGCCGCCGGAGCTCGTGGTAGAGCTCGCCGGGAAAGGACAACTGGAGGTGGTGGTAGTGATAGTGGCTGGAAGAGTGGAGATGGCCGGAAGAGGGAGGCTGCATGTGGAGGGTCGCCGGAGTTAAGAATCGATGGAGCAGTGCCGGGGAGATATGCAGTCGGGGGTTGGCTCGACGCCGGAGTATGGGCTCGAGCGGCGGAGCAGCGCCGGAGTGGCTGCTGTGGCAGAGTCTAGGTCAGAGAAGAGTTCAGTAGGTGGCTGCTGTGTGGGCAGCAGGCGGGGTCGAGGTCAGCCGCGGAGTGCACTTGGCGCGGGGACAGTTCGGACTGTGGCGGGCTGCGGGGCCGAGCAGCGGGGTTGACTCGGCGCGGGGACAGCGCCGGACTGCAGCGGATTGCGGGGCCGAGCAGCGAGGTGCAGAGCCGGAGCTAGGCTAGCCGGGAAGCTGGCCGGAGAACAGGTCAGGTGGCCGGAGATGGCTCCCCATGAAGAAGAAGAAGAAGAAAGGAAGAAAAAGAAGGAAGGAAGAAGAAGTAAAAAAAAAACTATGGAGGAGGCTCGGTTGCATGGAGAAAGAGGGAGGAGAGAGAGAGAGGGGTGGGGGTTTTTCAAGACGTGGGGATTAGGGCCGGCCTTGGGGGAAGGGATGTGATGTAGACTTTTTATGGGAAGGGGTGTGTTGGATGGAGGGTGGAGATGCTCTCATTTGAAATGAGTGGTGGAGATTACATATGGAGGAATTTATTTCTTCATCCAAATGAAGAGGAGGAGGGATGATGAGTTGGTCAAAGGAGAGGGGGCTTCTCCATTTGGCCTAGACCAATGGGGGGATGACACCTAAAATCAATAAATTGCAACTAAGCCCCTTAAATTTGGGTATTTGCACAATCACATGAAATGATGCAAAAATTGTGGAGAAAATTGTGTTTGGTGATTTGTATGGTGATGGGGTATCGTGTGTGAGGATTAGGCAAAATTGCCATCAGGATTAATTGGGGATTAAAATAGGATTAGGCAAAATTGGTATCCCCGATTAAAATAGAATTAAAGTGTCCCGCGCTTTTAAATTAAATGGGGGCACTTGGGGTCAAAATTCGAAAATGACACAAAGGTCAAAACTAGTGGGGGCTCGGAGTCAGTCTTGGACCCTTTAGTTGGTCCGGCTCAACGGGTTAAGTTGGTATCTCAAAATTGAGGATAACGACACAGGTGTCCGACACGGAATTTAATTATGGGATTTTGGTTACAGAAAATTGTGCAATTAATTTAGGGCACAAGGAAATGTGATTTTGAGTGACGAAAAAGTCCAGTGCCTAATTTGGCGAGTCACATCAGAAGTACAATAATCCGATGGAAATTATGGACTGATATTTGGGCTCCGAATAATTTAGCAATGATAGGGCGCGCCAAGGGTTTTAATTAAATGAATTAAAATACCAGACAAACTTAACTCCACTCTAAACCTCAACATCTGTTGCTAAATCCAAAAATTTTCTAAACCAAACCTGACTATCTATTGAATTAATCGAGGGGGTTTACACGAATCCAGGTAGTACATGTTTTCTTAAAACTGTCGAAAACAATAGCTTTTAAAGAATTTTTGTTTGTTCTAAAGCATGTATTGACGGATTTTTAAGGGGCTGTTTACCGGTTATTAGTACTAATGCTACATTTCTTTCGCCTAAAAATCAAGATATATTATTTATTGCTTGTTCTCACGATTCTAACTATCAATTATATCATATTGCTTATGTTGTTGTTGAGGGAGTGGGGGGGGGGGGGGGGTTTGGGGGGTCTTCGAGGGAGAGGGAGTTTTCAAGGAGGGAGGGATCTTCGAGGGGGAAGAGGATGGGGGGAGGGGGTTCTCGGGACAGTAGCATAATTCCCACTCTCCTCGCCAACTGACTTGGCGAGCGTGCCCCTTGCATGGCCCGCTAACTCAGTTGGCGAGGGATCCTTATTCACCGGGTCGCATGTGCCCCCGCCAACTTACTTGACTTGATGTCCCCCCGTTTACAATTTTACCAAACATTTTCCCTCACGCACAATTTGTAGAAACTTCGTCCCTTTGGACGAAAATTTCTGTTTAATAAATTGAAGTTAGTGTATTTTCATTCTTCCAAGAAAAATTTTAAGGTATTGCAATATATATATATATATATATATATATATATATATATATATATATATATATATATGAGACATGATTGATATGTGCACTAGCTTACCAAGGCCGGCCGGCCTGAGTTAAGTTGTCGGGGGTGAACTTCCAAAAATTTCATGATACATATTAGTTCTATTTTAGATATAATCATGTTGGTGCCCCTTTAATTTTGGAAACCTAGGCAGTCGTCCGACCTGCCTGGACCAGGGCCGTCCCTATAACTTACCCTTACATATTGGGTAACAAATCCCAAAAAAGTTTCTTTGATTCATATAATGTTAGGGTTATTTCAGTCCAAATTCGATTGCATATCTTTAGTTCTAACATTTTTTACTAATATTATGCCATTCCTTCAATCCTAGAGAGAAATAAAAACCATAGTTTGTAGTATCGACCAATACTGATATGTGGTCGATACCAATACGATTTGACATGTTCCGATCTGATATCGATCGATACTCAATACTGACTGATATCGATATTGGAGTCTCTTTTTCGATCAATTCGAAAAAAAGAAAAGAAAAGAAAAAGACCAATGAAGATGGGTGTAAGAGCATAGTAAGGTCCTAAAATCATTTAAAAGAATAAAACTTATCTATCGCACATAAACCAATTGATAATTGTGATTACTATTTATATCAATTTCAAAACTACTAAAAAACAACACTGAAAATACTTAAAATTATACCTAATTATATAAAAAAAAATTAAATGTTGATAATTATTTTCTTTCTGATACCAAAAAATTTGGTACTTTGCTTAGAAACCGCGTATGCTAGTGATACCGCCAATACCGATACTCATAGAAATGGTCCGATACTAATTTGATACCGTTATTGGGAACCTTGATAAAAATACACTAACTACAAGAAGGGGAAAAAAATAGCTATAATAGTTGATGAAGCTTGGACCTAGGATCTCAAAATGGGCCCCTGTATTGAAGCCTAAAAGTTTTAATATGGGCTTTTAATATTGGCGAACAAACCCTTCAAAAATTAAAATGGTTAGTTATTTAATAGACAGTAAAACTTTTAAACTCCATCGAAATAATTTAAAGTATAAAATAGAAATATTTTATGAAATGAGACAATATATAAATGAGACAATATATGACAACGATATTTAAATATGACATTGCAACGGTTTGGCCCATTGGAAATTGCATAGGCCCGGAGGAAGTTTTAATTTAGTATAATTTCAATTTCTTGTTTATTTTATATTTTCAATCTAATAGGAAATATATTATATTTTTTTTCTAGGAGAAGTGCAAAGGAAGTCCGTATCATATCAAAAGTCTATATCCGTGTACCATTGTGTACTGAAAGCTGATGTTTTAAGCTGATATCCGAAAATTTTATATTCGTGTATCAGAAACTCATATTTGTACTGAAACCCATATCAGAAATAATTTGTGTCATTTATCTTTGATTGGAAATTGTGGGTTTTTTATTAATCTATTTGTTTGTTGATAATTGCTTATCAAATATTTTTTCGGAAAGTCATTTTAATTTTATGATAACTTTTAAAAGTATGTGAGAGACTATTTTCAAAAGTTACTTCTAATAACAAAATTGAAAAAGCCAGACCAAGCTTACATCAATAGTTTAGTTGATGTGCTTTGTACTGTTAATGGAATCGTTAACCCGATAATTCAACCCGATTATGTTAGAAGTATAAGATTTGGATTCAAAAAATAAACCCGAAATCTACGGTTACGGTTTGAATATAGATCCAACCGAATTCATAATCCGAAACCTATTTATCTATAACATATATCAAGTTTATTACAAGTCTATTTGATTGAAAAATTTGACTGTTTTATCAATTTACAATTAATCATTACTTAATAATATTTCATTAGTATATATCATATGTAAAAAGTATCTAAATTGTTATTAAGCAAATAAAAAAATCAAGCAAATAATAATTTAAAGATCATATATAAAAGTAGATCGTCCATTAAATTTTTTTTAACCATAATTCGGAATATAATTCAAAAATCTTATAGGATTCAGATTCTGATGTTATATAAAGCTGATCCGAATTGAGATTTATCGAAGAAACTCTTATACAAGTATTTAGTAGCTGCATATCACTACCAAATTTTTTATTTTAGGTTATGTATCTATTCTTTCATTCAATATTATCAAGTTTGATATTTTTATTTTATTTTTTATTCTCAATCTTTTTCATCATAGATTACGTATCTATCATTCTTTTTAAATCGTGTTAAGATTTAGTTTTTCTATTAGTCAATTTATTTAAATCATATCTTTCTAAAAATCTATTTCTGGTTCCCAATAGAATACTTAATTAGCACGTATTAATTACAACTGGAATGATATCTTGTTGTGTCAAATGTTATAGGAGAATCTAACAATGTGTGTCAAATGACGATTAGTTCAATAACCCAATTGAGATAATAGCTTCGTTCCCATCTATTAAATTTAGGAAATCATAACTTATTTTCTATCTGGATATTAGAAAGCTAAACTTGTCATAAGATTTTAAGTTTTTGTTTTAATTTTGAAGCACCAAATCATGATAAAAGGTACTTAAAAAATAAGATCAAGCCAAATGTGGATTATTGAATAAGTTTTTTCTAAAATAAAGACTAATAGATAAATTTATAGAAGTTTTTAAACTAAGACTATTTAACAACAAAAAATTATTAAATATTGTTGGTGTTTTTCACTTTGCTTTGGGAGTTTTAGTCCCACATTATAAAACCACCAATGCGTATATCTCAATATATAGCTTTACTTAATATTGGTATATATGCACATGGGATGGTGGTCCATGTGGGTAGGGATTAAGTGTGAACCCCTTTATGACAATCTTTATTTTGTCATCATCTTTGGGATGTTTCTCTTAGTGACTCGGACTCAGACTCGGACACAAAGTGACACTTTTTTGACACACTTTGCACTCAGCACGTCGGCATCGTCGCATGGGGCTATGCGCCCAGGGACTATGCACCCAGGCGCTATGCTGCTAGCAAGTGAGCATGAGCGAGTCGAGTGTGGAGAAAAAAAAGATCTGTTGTTGACGGCGCATCCGGCGCATAGTTATCCGTGCCTTCCGGAACATTCGTTATATGCGGCGCGCGGGTGTCTGTGCACAGTGGCAGCTGCTTTCGGCGCTTGGCGGCGTTTGGCCGCGCTACTCTGTGCAACGTGACTGGCGGCGACGGCTACGCATGCGGCTTGGTGTTTGGTCGGATGGCGCATATGCGGCATGGACTTTTTCAGACCGCATAGGCGCCGATTTTCTCTATATATATTGAGGAGCTTCTCTTTCATTTGAGAGGTGGAAAACAACCGAGAGCACTAGTACATATGCGGTCCAGAGAGCTTTCCTTCCAAATAGTGATTTTCGAGTGATCGAAGGTGACTGACTAAGAGCGTTTCAGAAGTTCTCGTGTGAACTTGCTGGATCCTGTGAGAAGATCGTCGTGTAGGACGAATCTTGTTTTGAGCACTGATGGTTTTGATCACCCTAGCAGGAGTTTATTTTTTTGTATTTTTTTTCTTATGTCCGTTCTTTCTCATTGTAGCGTCTGCGAACGTAAAGAGAATGATGTTTTTTTTCTTTGTTGTTGTATTTTTATTTTCTTGTTCAGACAGTTTGTAACATGTTCCTGGTGTTGTATTTCTTAGGGGTTGCGTGTCATTGTAGAGGAACTCTTGTGTGAATCTCAGTACACCAACTTTTATAGAGACGAGCTCTTGTGTGAATATCTACTTTGTGGACCGTTTCTTCTCTAATCTTACTTCGGGAATAACAAATATATACTTGGAAAAAAGTTCCACAAATTTTGATAACAATCCTCCTCCAAATTTCGGCTTTAGCAAATCCCATCCTAAACCTTAATCTTTCCCTCTCCTTTTCTATGACAGCATTAAATAACCGGATTGCAACTTCTATAGAATGTTACTATAGAGATTCTTTCGTGAATAAATTACAAGAAATACTAACTTGACATTCACATTGCAATTACAATTAGAAATGGTTAATAAGTTTAAAAAACATATATAGGATATTTTTTTTATATGTCATTTCCATCGGATTAGAAGCTAAGTTTTCAAAAAAAATTGAACCGTACACATCCTCACGGAAGCTTCCCATCGTAACCAACGGACCACGATCCCACGAAAAAAACATATATAGGATATATAGGATTTATGTCCGAGAATTTGTCATAAAACAAATTAAGTATCCGGTATACACGGTGGTGACACATTATCCGATGGCTAGGTTAAGAGGCCCAGAATCAAGCATATTTAACTTCACATAAGTCCAGGCCCATGTTCGGTTTAGGCATAGATCCACCAAACCTATTTATTAAATACAACCCTAAAGGATATTCATGCATAGGGAAAAAAAAAAAATTTAAACACAACCCAAAAGTATATTTATTCATGCTTTAAAAAGTTGACACACAAGTAAAAAAATTATAATTAAATATTATCAGGCTATATACAGCCCCGTCTCATCTCTTAGAGTACGCTAACCTATTACCAAAACTGTCTGATTTTACACCCACTTGATAAAATCGTAGTCTTGCTTGAGCATGAGAGTGGCACCTAGGAAGAGTTTCTCACCCCCTCTCACATTTTGCCATTGTACACAAGAAAGCAAGAAGACGAACAAGATCTTGAAACCATCATATTGTCTAGATGACTACGTAGTTTTATACAGCCGCATTTAGGTCTCCATTTGATTCGTTTTCCATAACGAAAGCATTCAAGAACAGTAGCATGCAAGTATTTTATTTGTATCACGCTCATTATAAACTCTTATAAAATGGTGCCAAACTTCTGATCTCCTCGAATTATGATTCGTTCATTCTCCGTGGCCTAGTGCCCAGAGGGTGTGCAGGTTGAGGATCCTTATATCCCTTGGGATTGTGGCACGGTTTCAGGCCCCTGTACTCCTTGAGATTTCAGTGCCGGTTGAGGTTGTTGATATTTCAGTTGTGGTGCTTGTTTATATTTTTTTATGGCAGTGAAACGGAAGATATTATACCGAATATAACACCAGATTGCTTGTTAGTATTAGAAGACAAAAATATTATGAAAATTTGGATGAATTAAGCCATATTTATAAATATAGTTGTTATAGGAGTTTTTGGGTGACGAAAAATTATAAGAATTTCTGGGTGCCAAATGATCATCAATATTCTTAGAATTTATAGAAATTTTTTTCTTCTTTTTCATCAAAATGATAGAAATAGTCTCTAATTAGCATTCAAAAATAGCTAAAAATGGAGATCCCCAAAATGTTATTGTTGCTACTGGGAAGGTTTGTTTTACCAAACTACCACTCCCAATAATTAATAAGGGATATGTTGGTAAAATAATCCCGTAAATAATTAAAAAAAAAAAAAAACTAAAATGGCACGCCAAGGAAACGGCCGGCATGGGCCTTGGACCAGACCAAACTGGATAACCGATCGAACCGAATTGACCGGTTTGGAAGTAGATACCGGTTCAAACCAATTTTTAAGTTGGGTCAAGCTAGTCAGGGCATGCAGACATGGACACTGAATCCAGTACGAAATCATATTTTCAATGGGCTGAGCTGGATCGGTCTGTTGACCGGGTCGACGTCGATCCAGTTCGAATTTGACCGAACGGGTCCGGGCCGAATTCTTGACCTTCCGGTCCAATTCATACCTTGAGATTAAACTTACCAACTGCTTTAAGTAATTCACAAACTGTAGTAACGTTCTATAATTAGTTAGATAAGGTCGAACATCTATGTAAAGCATTGAATGAGATTTTTTTTGAAACATTATATAATACGAGGCACGTGTAGATGCACTTGTTTTCTCAGAAATAAATTAGATTATAATTTATTATAATTTTATTTGAATATATTTTAATTAAATTTTTGTTATAGATATATTTATATTTTAATTATGATTTGTTTCTTTATATTTTGATTAAGATGTGTTATAGATATTCGTACATATAGTTAGATAATATCATACAGTTAAGCTATTAGTTATGATATTTTTTTTTTAATCCTCAATTATAAAGTATATACATACGATTTAGACGGCTCATTTTGAACCGTTTGCAAACATATTTATAATAGCATATATTTTTATATTAGTAGATAATATAAAGTAGTTAAGCTATTAGTTAGGATATTTTGTTTCTTCATTGTTTTTTTTTTCGAATTTTCGGCACAACGGTCGGGATCCGACGTAACGTTCGAAACTTTGTGCACAATGCATTGTATGTCTTTGGGCCCACTGTCTTTCAACTTCCACCATTTTATAAATGGAAGGAATAATACGTCCCTGTAATTCGATCCAGTAATCTTCTGTCACCCAGTCAGGATCTTATACCTCTCATCGGTAACCACAAGTGTCACTCGAGTTCGATTGTTTCTTAATTGTTAATTATGTAACTATATACATACCTTGTACCATTCATTTTCAGTTGTTTTTAAGTCTATTATTTATAATAGTAGAGATTTAGTAAAATAGGCTTAAAGCAGTTTATTAACAAGTATAAACTTAAGAGTTTCCACAAAAGGCCATTTAGATCAATTTTAGGCCTGTTTTAGGATTGCGGCTAGAAGCACAAGTTCTTAGAATTTCAACTATAACTTCTTCAAACTTAAATTATTTTTCAAAAAAAAATATAATTAACAAAACTTTACCAAACATTTTTTGTAATTTTTTTTTTCCAAGAAAAAGAAAAGATAACATAGCAAGACCAATCTTAACAACTTAGACGTTATTCTAGGAAAAAGTTAAAAAAAAAAATCTTTCATAATTTATCTCGTTAGTAAATTAAGACCCAATAAAAATTTTATTTTTCGTTAAAAATATCGTTATTGACAATCTTGAAAAAAAAAAAAATTGAAAATCATAAACTAACATTTTCCTTCACCCCCGAACTCGTCTCCAACTCCTCCTCCTTCCAACTCCTCCCCACCTCCTCCTCCTCCTCCTCCAGCTCCTCTCTCCTCCTCCTCCTCCTCCTCTCGTTCCTACTCCAGCTCCTCTCGTTCCTACTCCTCCGCCACCCTCTCTCCTCCAACTCCTCCCTCCTCCTCCTTCTCCCCTACAGTACCTCCTCCACCTCTTCCCCCTCCCCTCCTCCTTCTACCCCCTCCTCCCCGCATCGTCGACCTCCTCCTGTCTCCTCCTCCTCCCCTCCTCCTTCTCCCCCGTGTTGCCGGCCTCCTCCCTCGCGCTGGCCACCGCTGCGCCGCCCAAGAAGGAGAGAGGGGGACGACCTTCTCCCCCGCGTTGCCGGCCACCTCCCCCATGCTGGCTGTCTCCCCCACCCTCCACCACACATCCTCCTCTTTCTCCCACCGCGCTGTTGTGCTGCCGCCGTCGTCGCTGCGCCGCTGTCGGCACCGTTGTGCCGTCGTCGTCCAAGAAGGAGGTGGAACATGACTGCAGGAGAGAGAGGGAGAGAGTTAGAATTAGGATTATGATTATGATTATGATTAGAATTAGAATTAATATTAGGATTAGAGATGTATATTTTAGTAAATTTACGTCTATTTTGACTACGTTAATGGCAGAACAAAATTTAAGTACAAAAAACACCAAATATAAAAAGTGGAGGAATTTTTAAATTCGAAAGAATTTAAATACAAAAACACAAATATAAGAAGAGTTTATTTTTTTCACTTTACCCCATTATTCTATAAAAAAAATAAAAAAATCTAATTAGGCTTATGTCATGTGATCATTCTCTCTTTCTCCAAATAGTTCTAGTGCCATGTGCTGCATACATTAGGGTTCTTTTACTGTTTGACAACATTAAATAACTTATCTTCATCATGTGTCGTATCATATCATGTTGTTATTCACCCTCACTATCATTTCTCATTATAAAAAAAAACTAGAAATGATATTTCGCTCGCAATCACTGACCGTCGAACGTGACTGCGGGTCACACGATAGGTCCCCATTAGCCCTCCTATTTACATGGGTTTGCCACCAAAAAAATGGACCAATTAGATGCTGACACATGACCTGCGGTCATATTCTGCGGTCAGTGAACACGAACTAAATAGCAGCGTCCAAAATATTTCTCTGTGACCAAGCAATTCCCAACTCTAACTTTCTTATTGCCTTATGTATATACACACGATAACATACTAAGGCCTTATTTTGTTCGCGGAAAGGGAAGGAAAGAAAATCAATTCCTTGGTATTTTCTTTTCTATAGGATATTGTAATTTCTATCGATTTTTTGTCGGCGCTTGGAAATGTAAAGAAAATTGGGACGACTTAAATATGGAAAAGTGAATCTTTGGATGGGTGGAGGAAAAAACTTTTCTCCTATTTTTCATTTCATTAGGAATCACTTTCCTTTCTTCTTCCAATAATGAGGCCTAAGACCACATGATGAGACCATGTTATATATATATATATATATATATATATATATATATAATATATATATATATATTTCTCTCTCTCTCTCTCTCTCTCTCTCTCTCTCTCATGTTGTGTTTGGTAGGAGAAAAAAGTGGAAGAAAAAAAAAATGGAGGAAAAGATTTATTTTCTCTTGTTTTGTATGCAAGAAAAAGTTGAAAGAAGAAAAAATTGAAGAATTATTTTTCTCTCCTAACCTAAGAAACTGAATCCTTAAATGTGGAAGAAAAAATGGAAGAAAAAGTGCATACTTATATCAATTAACAATTATCTCCATGTAACAAAAATAGACTCTATATTCATTATTAATATTGGGATATATTTGAATGCTTTAAAATGTTGATAGGTGTGATGACTCTTTGTAATTTCGTAAAGAATTTTTAATAGAGTTTCATTTCCATATTCTTTCTTTGATATGTGACTTCTCTTCCAAATTTCTAAAACCATTATATAAATTAATCCTCTCAAATCCTTGACCTGTTCTTCTTGATCATTATCTGAAAGAGAGGAAGCAGCAATGTGGGGTTTCATTTTGTCTGTAGTACTTGCAAATGACACTTCCATGCATAATCTGAAAGAGAGGAAGGAGATGGCATAGAATTAATTCTTGGAAGATTAACAGGAGAAGCTAATAAGAGCATGCTTGGATACAAAAGACAGTGCAACACTAAGTTTTTCTATATTTGCCGTCTTTCATGCATGGACTACTGTTAGTAAAATGTTAAAGAGTGAGTTGATAGCTAAGAAATATAGACTCTTCCACATGGAAGACAATATACATGCTGATAGTGTATATGTTCAAGACGGAGAACAAAAAAACACTTTCTTGAAGAATTAATGTAGTTAGTGGAGGCATCCACAGTTTTGACTATCAATAAGAATGTATGTACAATGCTTTTTTTTTGTAAAGAATATATGTACATGCATATAATCTATCTACACTATTATATAATGATGAAATGTTTAGCTTCACCATAATTTAAAAAAAATATATCCTTGTATATATTTATTAATATAATTATGGGATCTATCCTCTGTTCCTCCTAAGTCTTGCAAACATGTATAAAATAAAATTATATATATATATATATATATATATATATATATATATATAATAAATTTAGAATATTTAAGAGTTGCCTTTTAATGTTCCTAAGTAGTCTTGAGTATTTAGTTTTTAGTTTTTCTAATAAAAATTTACGAAATCCTGTTAGTCCCGAAGTCAGATATGTAGAAGCAAGAAAAATCTCTACCATGCGCCAACAATAATCAAAGGCCACGTACCGCAGTGATCAAGCTCCCTGCGCCATAATGATCCAGTGTCATGCGCTGACCGTTTCATAACTAGTGTTCCCATGTGCCAGCAGTGCCATGCACCACTAAGTAACTAGTGTTCCCATGCACCATCAATGCCATGCGCCACTAAGTAACAAGTGTCTGCATGCGCCAGCAGTGCTATGCGACACTACCCCCTCAAGCATCCCCATGCGCCAAGCGGAAGGACACTTCACAGATGCGTCGTTGCAGTTCCTCGTATTATCTCCTCCATGCTTCTGTTCAAAGTATTCTGAACTTAAAAAACTTACAAAGTTTAGAAACTTTGAAGGAGAACTTGTAGAAGCATGAAAATCATGCAGGTCGCATAGAGCTCATGCCCCTTCAAAATGAAAGTAGACCACAGAAGAGCCACATAAAGCCCATGCGGCCCGAACAACCAAGGAGTTGGAAGCCGCATAAGAAGAATTCATGCGGCCTGAACAATCATGAAGTAATGGGCCGCATGAGATCCCCTGACACGACATTCAATGCTTGTTAGAAGTTCTGACAGTACACCACTCATCACCCAAAGCTCATCGAGAATCGGGAGAGAGGGGCAGCTCATAAAAAGACGAAAAGTCACATCAGTGCATTAATAACTTTGTCAGATGTGCCATGTCACGTGTTCACTCATATGCGGCTACGACCCTATACGGCCTTGTCATTATGCGGCCAAAGTGTCAAATCGACCAAGGCCAGACGAGAACTTGCATGCGGCCACGATGCCATACCGCCGAAGTGTCTATAAGACCAAGGCCAAATGAGAGCACATATGCGGCCAAGACGCTATGCGGCCTTGTCATTATGCGGCCAAAGTGTCCAATCGACCAAGGCCAGACGAGAGCTTGCATGCGGCCACAACGCCATGCGACAGAAGTGTCCATAAGACCAAGGCCAAAGGAGAGCACATATGCGGCCACGACTCTATGCGTCCACGACACCATGCGGCTCTCAGCTTGCAAGATCTTTCTGTTATAAACGAAAGGATCTTCACACAGTTAGTGCTGATTACATGTCCAGCTGACCAAGTCACGCATACAACGGAGTTGAAAACAAACCCGAGATCTTATCAACAACATATCCTAACCGAGGCCGCGTGGCAGCCTGCCCGTAGTATGCGGCTACAGTTGCAACCGCATTCTGTTGAAAGAGCCCCATGCGACCACCAAACAGAGGCATATGCGGCACCTATAGTCCATCACCATGATAGCTATAAATAGGAGAAACTTGGACGTTCCCAATCTTTTTAGAGACCATAACCCCCACGGCGAGCTACGTACGTGCAAACAAGCTCAAGAGAGAGAAAGGAGAATAGAGCATCCTTATTCCCTCATCGAACCGTCAACGGAGTAAAAGAGCCGCTGCAGTACTCGATCTCCATCATCACATTTCGCAGATCAAAAAATATTGAGCTTAGATTTTCTGTTTAGGATTTCTACTTTTTTTTTGTTAAACAAAAGTTTTCCAAACTTACACCGATGGCAAACAAGATAGCGACTCTACTGGGGACATCATTCTCCTCTGATGAGAATGTCGTGACGCAGTCCGACGCGTCGAAGATGGGTTCGACCCAGAAGATGCTGGTTGTATGCTTCGACCAGCAACCCTTTGAGGAAATGCTCTCTAAGGGCGGCGCTTCACCGAGGCTGGCAAAGCCTAAGATGACCCGCATGACATGGGTTGCAAAGGTCGTTGTGTCTCACCCAACTGCGGAGCATGCGCTCCCCGTCTCTCTCCCTGTTGTTGAAGACGCGTATCACGCGTCTACCCAGGCTGCCCCTGGTTATTCTGCAACCTTGACTGAGAAGAAAGGTGCTCAGCACCCAAACTCTGGCAGAAGAAAATACTACGATGCTAGAAGTTCGAGTGCTGATGCACGTTCTATGCGGCCATAGAAAAGGCCGAATAAGAAGGACTATGCGGCACCGGTCGGCAGCCGCAAGCAGATGACCGCATGCGGCTAGGACAGGAACAGAAGCTCGATCTTCGACCAAATCTCACGCAGCGCTAACTCTATGTGCCATGCTGAGAAAGGAAAAAATGAAAACTTTGACTCTTCATACTATGCACAGGTGCGTGCTATAACGAGGAAGTCCAGGGCAGTGCGAGCTCGCCAAGTTCAAGAGACTGCTCATCCGGCAGACCGTCAGTAGGCACAGTTAACTGTTATGCGTGTCCCCGACGGAAAGCTATACAAAATCAACCCATGTGTTCAGTCCGCAGCGGCAAACGGATAGTGTCATTCTCGAAAGTCTTCCACTAACGATCCAGAGAAAGTTCTTATACGAACCCCAGGCCAGGGAGCAAAGGCAACGACCACAAACCCATGTGCTCGGTCTACCCGTGCTCATAACGAGGGTGTAAAGGTGAAGCACCCCTCGGTCGACTTGCGCAACGTGATCAATTATAACAACGATATGAGAGATGTCCTCTCTAGGAAATCATTGTGCCAACATCGTCATTAACTACTGTTGTGCCAAGGTAGCAGTACTTGCAGATAGGCAGTCAGCATTTTAACGACTACAGCCAAGAGCACCCATCCGACAGCCTTTCGGAGAATAGATGCAACCACCGGAGGAGGAGGAGCTGCTCTCCGCCTCGTGTTATTCGGCCTGAAAATCCCCCTGCACAAGGGTAGGCCAAAAATCCAGCACCTCCAACCCCCCCATTATCGGTCAGTGGGTCGAGAAGACGGGTCCAAGGAAGACGAACAAAAATACCTGCAGAAGTAGTTTTCCTGGGCACCCTCTCAAAAAAGAAATTGTCAGCGGGTGAGGGTAGTTCTTCCTCGGGATCCCAGACAACTTTGCAAGTTGGGGGTAGCAATCCTCCAGGACTCTGCAACTGTCATGCCCCAGTCCCAAAAATACGTAGGACTAGGACACGTAAGCATGCCAGCCGTATGGATATGGCAACTCCAATATATGAAAACCAAATCCACACGTATGCTGTAATATGAATATCAAATCCACAAGTGGTATAAACATATGTCACAAGCCACATGATACAATCTAAATCTCATCCACAGAGTCAAATATAAATAAATAACCAGTATCTATGAAACTAGATCTCAATAAGAAGTATCTAAGGATGATAGTTGGGTGGAAACTGTAATCCCCCTGATTTTTAAGAGAATTTTAATTTGGATTTTTATAATTTATCTGGAATTTTCTGGAATTATCTTGGATTTTTCTGTAATTTAAATCAGGTATTTTAATTATTAAAGGATTTTTAAATGATAATAAATATTATTAAATTATTATGAAAACAATATTTTATGGTGTAAAATAGAAAACCGAGCCTGGGGTATTTTTCTGGAAATTTATTGGACCCCGGATGAATTTTAAAAGCCCTAAATACTAATTTAATTATTAAACCCAAATAAACCAGGTTTTTATTAAATAAACCAAACCAAGCTGAACCAAACCGGGTTCATTAAACCAAACCCAATTCCTATCGGGTCGGATCCGGGTCCAACCCAGACCCGACCCGTTAACCCATAACCCGACCCGTCTAATGATTTCGGATCGGGTCGGATCCGCCTGACCCGACCCGACCGCCCGCCCGACCCGCTACCACTTCATCTCCCCCAAACCGCTGCCGACCCGCCGCCCGTTCACCTTCCTGGCGCCGCTCCGGCTTCGCAACGGCCGTCGCCACCGCTCCGACTTCCAGAACCCGCCGCCGCCGTCCGCTGGCCCTTCCCCTCCCCCTCATCGGACGGCCGCTCCCTCTCCCCCATCTCTCCTATATAAAGCCGGACCCTCCTCCAACCCGACCCCTAGCCTCGCCGTGCCGACCGCCCTAGCTTCGCCGGACCGCTGACAACCCGACGCCTTGTAACGACCCGCTCCGCTCAACCCGGAGGGCCGATTCAAACGGCACAAGTGTAGCTATTCAACCCGCCTTGCTCAGCGAGATGGCTCGTTCGATGCAAAGGCTTTCATGCTGGGATCTTCAATGGAGTCAGACTTAGGCTATCAGAGGCGCGTCCGGAGTCTCGCTCGACCGATGCGATACATCGCTAAGGTGGGTGGCCCCGGTGAACCTGTCTCTACTTAGCTGCACACTAAGAAAATGATTATCACATGCTAGTTTATGGGCGATAACCTTTGCATGCTAATAAAAGAGATGAACGCACATAGCTAAGGGGATAACCCCGCCTTATCATCGTATAGAACATGGAGATTTTACTTGCTATTTGCATAATCGAGATTCTGGGTTGGAATGTAGTAATTTCTTCATATATGCTGTAAAGTAGTGTGAGTTCATACTGAGGCGTTGCACCGCACGGAACATGACACGGGACGGAGTAAAATCATGTTGCATGCATAGACGAGGAAGGCTATCAAGTAGTCGTTCTGAGTCAGGAGATGGAAGGAAATGAATGTACTCGGGATATGCAGATCGCCGAGGCAGTCTCTAATCAGAGAGCTGCGTAAAGAAGAAAAGATCCGAGTGTAGTCCTCGGCAAGGATTGATCCGAGTGTAGTCCTCGGCTAGGATTGGAAGTTGGAGGAGTAGTTGCATGGTCACGGACAACTGGTTGCGCACCAGGTAGAGAGTCCTCGACACGATTGCTGAGGCATCCGAATCGTGTCGGCCCGGGAGGACGGAGTGCCAGTGTAGTCCTGGCGATACGCTAGCTGATGACTAGCGGGCGAGAGCGAGGCATCCAGCAAGGCTTGCTACCGACCTGGATGGGCGTCGACTCGTTAGACGGCTTGGAGGCCCAGCAAGGCTAGCAACCGAGCTGGGGAGGCGGCCGTCCATCGAAGATATTGTCCAATATGGCTAACAGAGCCAGTGACCTTCATATAGATAAGTCATGTTTGCATAGCGGCTATCCGCACTGAGAAGAGGAGAAACGGGGAGGAGTGTGTTTGCACGACATTATGCATAACTAGAATGGATGCACGGTATCACACATAGTTCTAGTAAAATGGGTCTTATGAGGCAGAGGCACAATATAACACTTGGGTTTTATAGTTGCTTCTGTTATTTCGTAGATAACTGTTTATATTGCTGCATATGACAGGGAAGGCCGAATGGTAAGAAATGGTAAGGTAAACTCAATTGTTCATGAATATGACACTCTTGAGCCGACACGGAGATTACTTTCTTTATATTGCCATGTAACTGATCCTAAGGCAAAAGAATAGAAAGACAACGGAACTAGTCGGTGCACATAACTAATGAACGTGCTTGTTTTGTGGCGTGGGCGAGAGGCCTCCCCACCAGTGCATTCAATGTACTGATACCCAACCAGTCTGCATGCAGGGTGCAGGGGGAACTCGAACGGATTCGGAGATCGCTATCGCAATGAGGCGCCGGACCGCACTTGGCATCTTGGAGCGTGGCGCACGGACCTGGAGCTCGCATATACGGGACATAATGTATGGGAACATCATCATCCAGATCATTTGTGTTGGTTCTAAGCCTAAGGGCTTATTCAGTGTAAGAGAGAGAGAGAGCATGAGCGATTTGTAATCTCGGCCTAGCGCCGCTTGTAATCTTCACTTCATATCAATAAAGAGCTCAATTTGGATTCAATACTTGTGTTCATTTTATGTTTCCGCTATGACGACTCTGTGAACTAGTTATCAACGGCCGTTTCGGTATTTGCCTTGCACGGGCGCAACCCCAGGCTCGCGCGGCATCGCGTCTCGATGGAAACGTACGTCCCGCGGGAGCGCTGGTCCGGTGATTCGTGCCTAGCGGGGACGGCCGATTCCTGCGGGAGATCGGGGCGTGACATATTGGTATCAGAGCACGGCTTTACGTCCTTGGAATTCGTTTCGATTCTCTCAGTTTTGAACTTGTGTATTGAAGAAGTGGTAGATGCTCTCTCTCGATGCTTCGATGGATGTCCCATACAATAAGTCTAAATATTTTCGAAAAGTGCGTATGAATTATACGATGGCTTGAACGGGATTGTGATGCAAGAGCTTTTGTCCCAACCTGAGAAAGACATTGTGAGAGTAAACTCGTGTTATAATCGGCAAAGTCATATGTCGATATGAAAACACCAAGCGAGTAGGGTGCGAGACGGTATATCGTTCAGACAGTGGTCTTTGCACATGGCCTTTTGGCCAAGCTGTGTGGAGTATCGTGCACCAAGACCCTTGATGCTAGCGAGTTGCAGCGAGATTTAGGTGTTGTTTGGATAAGAATAAAGTTTGACTTAGTAGGGAAATCGATAGAGACGCTATCGGAGTGCCGCTAAGGCGAGTGATGGAATCGTGTATGGAATTTTCAGATATAGTTGGACGGTTATTCATAGCGATAAGTTATGATTTGAAGCATAGTCTGTATGGAGGACTATGAATAGAGGTGTATACAAGTCTAAGATCGTTAAGGCGATAAATTGGGACTGTGCCGGAGTTATAAGGAACGAATTGGGTATACGAGTGAAGGATGCGAACGCGAATCAGGAGTTATTAAGATAACTCGATTCCTGAGTGGTGTATACGATAGTCCCCTGTTCGATTATGCGAATGGTGGATATAATGAGTTGTAAAGATTCAGGGAGTATAACTCGAACCCTGAGTGGTGTATTGGTCGGCTTAGTAATGCTCGAACGAAGTCGTAGATTCGGAGTTAAGCGAGTCTAGCGGCGAACGACGAGATTTGGGTAAAGCCTTAGTATAAATAAACAATGCCTAGCAAGTAAGCGAACTCGGAGAAAGCATGCAATGTTTGGTTCGAACGAGTTACAATGAGTTGATTGAGGGATAAGGCATGCATCGAATAGGATTTCAGGACCATTGAAATTGATTACATGGTCAAGAAAACTTAAAGGATTGTACGAGCGATTTGAGTTGAAACAAGTGAATTAGAAACTTGAGTTGAGATTGAATAATCTGAGATGCGATCGGAGTAAGTGCAATTGGAAGTAATGCAGCGAACGAATGAAAGCGTGCATGGAAAATTTGGATTTGAGTAGGATATCGCTCGATAGAGTTCGGTTTGAGTACGAGTGCCATGGTTTCAAACTTCGGGAGATTTAGACCATAGCAATGGTTGGAAGATAAGTATGGATTGATGCTAGTCAGTATAATGGTGAGTATGATGCATCGAGTTAAGCGGTAATGGATTTGGTTTGGAGTTTGGAAGAACGATCTTGAAATCAAGTTCGGAGAGATAACATCCGAAATCTGTCCCAGTGAAAACGATTATTCTGCGGGAGCGCCGACGTGGTGATTTCACGTACGGCGGGGATAATCGAACTCGGGGGAATAGCTTCGGTGATTATTCCAAACGAACACGATGAATGGATACGTGTCTAATGGGATAGACTTTGAGTTTGGGATTTGAACTTAGTTGTTTGAGGAGTGCTAAGAGTAGACTAAGAAATGTTCAAATGGTAATATTGAAGTTGGACGGTTTGGATAGACGAACTTGGATGGCGGTAAGAACGGTTGTTAGAAGAATATGGCTTGGTGGATCAATATACAACTTGGGATGAAATGAAAGGTAATAATGAGTTGTCTGTTCGTTCGAGGATAACCATAACGATTGACCTTCTTGTCTTGTGCGGGTATAACTTCTTATTCGTACATGCGTCACGTCCGGATTAGGACGATCATTCCGCGGGAGCGTTGGCGTGGTGATATCACGTCCGACGAGGATGATTGAACTAGCGGGAGACCGGAATGTGACAATTGAGGGATCATTCTGACTTGTGGTTCGATACGATAAGACAAGTTTCAGGATAAAATGAGTCTAAGGATTTTCTTGAGGAGTTAGTCTAGAAACGTGAAGTAAGAGATGTTGGATGTTTTCATGAACGGATACGTAGATTGGGCTGGACGACTTAGAGTTCATGATATACATCGATGATTATAATAGAATTGTGGCTTAGTGATGCAGGTGTAGAAGAGGATGGATTGGTGAATTCTATCAACGTGATGGAAGAGATAGTGTGTGTGAATCGATGGGATCGCCCTGAAACATGGGCGTATCATGGGTTCGATTGGACGAGCGTGTTGGTGTGATAGGATAAACTGTGCTCGATGTTTAGAAATCTGAGTGAAACGAGCTTGGGTAGAATACCCGTGTAAAGGAACAATGGTTTGACCTTAGGGTATTTGGGGCGAGCGTTGTGCAACGCGGTTGCGCGATGAGTCGCAAACTTGAGTGTACCTATGACTGTGTGAGCTGACCTAGTGGCTAGGCAGACGACCTTGTGCCTTGAGTTAAACTAGAGTGGGTTTAGAAGATGTGCGATAGTACGAGTTGCGCTCAGGAAGTCTCGAGGACGAGACTTGTTCTGAGTGGTGTATGATGTAACGACCCGCTCCGCTCAACCCGGAGGGCCGATTCAAATGGCACAAGTGTAGCTATTCAACCCGCCTTGCTCAGCGAGATGGCTCGTTCGATGCAAAGGCTTTCATGCTGGGATCTTCAATGGAGTCAGACTTAGGCTATCAGAGGCGCGTCCGGAGTCTCGCTCGACCGATGCGATACATCGCTAAGGTGGGTGGCCCCGGTGAACCTGTCTCTACTTAGCTGCACACTAAGAAAATGATTATCACATGCTAGTTTACGGGCGATAACCTTTGCATGCTAATAAAAGAGATGAACGCACATAGCTAAGGGGATAACCCCGCCTTATCATCGTATAGAACATGAAGATTTTACTTGCTATTTGCATAATCGAGATTCTGGGTTGGAATGTAGTAATTTCTTCATATATGCTGTAAAGTAGTGTGAGTTCATACTGAGGCGTTGCACCGCACGGAACATGACACGGGACGGAGTAAAATCATGTTGCATGCATAGACGAGGAAGGCTATCAAGTAGTCGTTCTGAGTCAGGAGATGGAAGGAAATGAATGTACTCGGGATATGCAGATCGCCGAGGCAGTCTCTAATCAGAGAGCTGCGTAAAGAAGAAAAGATCCGAGTGTAGTCCTCGGCAAGGATTGATCCGAGTGTAGTCCTCGGCTAGGATTGGAAGTTGGAGGAGTAGTTGCATGGTCACGGACAACTGGTTGCGCACCAGGTAGAGAGTCCTCGACACGATTGCTGAGGCATCCGAATCGTGTCGGCCCGGGAGGACGGAGTGCCAGTGTAGTCCTGGCGATACGCTAGCTGATGACTAGCGGGCGAGAGCGAGGCATCCAGCAAGGCTTGCTACCGACCTGGATGGGCGTCGACTCGTTAGACAGCTTGGAGGCCCAGCAAGGCTAGCAACCGAGCTGGGGAGGCGGCCGTCCATCGAAGATATTGTCCAATATGGCTAACAGAGCCAGTGACCTTCATATAGATAAGTCATGTTTGCATAGCGGCTATCCGCACTGAGAAGAGGAGAAACGGGGAGGAGTGTGTTTGCACGACATTATGCATAACTAGAATGGATGCACGGTATCACACATAGTTCTAGTAAAATGGGTCTTATGAGGCAGAGGCACAATATAACACTTGGGTTTTATAGTTGCTTCTGTTATTTCGTAGATAACTGTTTATATTGCTGCATATGACAGGAAAGGCCGAATGGTAAGAAATGGTAAGGTGAACTCAATTGTTCATGAATATGACACTCTTGAGCCGACACGGAGATTACTTTCTTTATATTGCCATGTAACTGATCCTAAGGCAAAAGAATAGAAAGACAACGGAACTAGTCGGTGCACATAACTAATGAACGTGCTTGTTTTGTGGCGTGGGCGAGAGGCCTCCCCACCAGTGCATTCAATGTACTGATACCCAACCAGTCTGCATGCAGGGTGCAGGGAGAACTCGAACGGATTCGGAGATCGCTATCGCAATGAGGCGCCGGACCGCACTTGGCGTCTTGGAGCGTGGCGCACGGACCTGGAGCTCGCATATACGGGACATAATGTATGGGAACATCATCATCCAGATCATTTGTGTTGGTTCTAAGCCTAAGGGCTTATTCAGTGTAAGAGAGAGAGAGAGCATGAGCGATTTGTAATCTCGGCCTAGCGCCGCTTGTAATCTTCACTTCATATCAATAAAGAGCTCAATTTGGATTCAATACTTGTGTTCATTTTATGTTTCCGCTATGACGACTCTGTGAACTAGTTATCAACGGCCGTTTCGGTATTTGCCTTGCGCGGGCGCAACCTCAGGCTCGCGCGGCATCGCGTCTCGATGGAAACGTACGTCCCGCGGGAGCGCTGGCCCGGTGATTCGTGCCTAGCGGGGACGGCCGATTCCTGCGGGAGATCGGGGCGTGACACGCCTAGCCTCCAGAACTCCGGCCGAGCACTCCTCAATCCTAGTCGACACCTCCCAGGACCTCCACAGCCCCGCCCACTCTTGATCCGGCCGACCAGCAGCCCTAGGCGGAGCTCGGATCTCCTCCGCCGCAGCTCGGCGTAGCAACGCTCCGGCCGTCGTGCCTCCATCCATCCGGCTCCGGCAAGACCGTTCCGCCCTCCTCCGGCCAACACCGGCAATTGGATCAGTAAACCCTAAAACCTAGGGTGGACACAGGACACGAGGACACGAAGGACTCGGTTTTTCGGACCACTTCAGGTACCCATAACTTCTTGCTCGTAGCTCGGAATTCGATTCCGTAAATTGTATCGCGTAGCCTGTTTGACCCTCTCGGTGCCCGGATAAACCGCTCGGGGCATCGCGTCCTGTGGTGATCGCACACCGCGATCCAAAAACAGGAAAAACTTAGCCCTGTTTCACCCCGGTATCGAGTACGCCCCGCCAAACGGGACGACTTGGTCGCGTGCGGTCTTCACAGATACGTGCGGGTCATTGATACGGATGTGCGGGCTTTCGCAGAAACTGATTCGGATGTGCGTGCACACCGGAATCAGTGCGTATCCGCGGACAACGCCCCGTATCCGACTTTTCTGTATTCAGCTGTAACTTAGTGTATACACGTCAGATCGAGACAAAACTTGCGCCATCGGACTCGTAGCAATACGCTGGCCCTGTGAGCCAAGTTTGGTTCGATTCTGAGAACGTTGACAAAATCGTGTGTCGTGGGCCCCACAGGCTCCACCTGACGGGCGATTTTGAGAACGGCTCATCGGAATCCAATTCTGAAAGTTCCGTTGGGTTCGTATCAACGTTCCTGACTTGTTGACACTAAGTTGGACTGATTTTGAGACCTTTGACCCTGACGCATTTTTCGGTGCAAAGTGGCCCACAATTGGACCCCGCCTTGACCCAAAAATGACGTTTTTGCCCTTGTCTTCAAATTGGACTCAAGGACAGACGTTCCTAGCTGATTGATGTGTTCTGGACCTGATGGTGATGTCTATTTCAGCAACCGAAGTACTGCCTGGAAATCCAGCTGAAACTCGAGCTACAACTGAAACAGGAAATCCAGGCAAGTGTACATTGCCATAAAATGCAGTTTATTGATTCACTTTGATTCTCTTGCTTTAAATTTTTGTGACTGTTTTACTTGCCCTATCCAGTACTTTATACCCAGGACACTTGACACAAAGCATGTTATAGAATCTTTCTGATTATTCAAGGAGGTTTTGTATAGATTTCATGATTTAAGTTTATTTTCTTAGAACTTAATAAATGACTGACTGCATTAGTTCTAATCTTGCGTAACATAAACATTGAGAACTGTGACGTGAGATTTCATTGGGTGGGGAGAGTATTACCATATCAAGGCTGATTATATTATATATATATGGTTATCTGGAAGTGTCCTAGTCTCTGACACAGAGCTTTGGCACCTGTACTGGCCCTTCGAGAAAACACTGCTATGGTTTCTTGTCACTGATCCTGTAGTAGTCTCAGCCTGAGTATGAATAATAACTCTCACTTGCATGATCACTTAGCTAGTTTAATTATGTAACCAGAATTGTTTGATAGCAACATCGGCATGCCACTGTCTTAGACTTATTAATTTCTGATTCTACTCTTGAGTTTAACATCTTGGTTGACTTGCATGTTCATTCACTGTATTATGGCTCGTATTCTTCTGTACCTTGTTACGTCCCTCTGGGGACCTGGTTTTGTTCTCCAGTTATAGCAGACGAGATCTACCCTGAGGTGTACGGAACAGGGGCACTACTCGAAGCAGTACCTGAACCTGACGACGAGGTTATCGCTGAGGACTTCTCCTGAACAATTGCTGCGCCATGCTCAGTCTTATGGCAATTAGACTTTATTCCTGTTTAATTGAACTCTTTAATTCCTGTTTAAATGAACTCTTGTAAACAGACTTAATATCGGATTGTTCTCCGATTTTATTTACTTTATCTGGTTGTAGTTAATATTTCTTCTGTTGATGTACTACCTTTTATCTGTGGATGAGAATAGTAAAACCCTGACTGATGTAATACAGCTTAAGTATGCCCGATGGATCCATTAAATTGGATTTGTCCATCGGTGCATGCTGCTGGCCATTGCCACGTGTCCAGTCCCTCGGTATTTTGGGACTGGGGCGTGACATGGTTTTTTTGTGGTGGCCCATGCAGGTCAACGACTAAATTGTTCGGTTTCAACTTAGGGACCGAACAGGCCTGCAAATAAGAATATGATAAGTTTTTAGGATCTCATCCACTTGCTTGCAAATGTTCTTGATATCTGTATCGTATTCGAACTAATTTTTAACTTGTATCTTGCCTTGACTCCTGTGCGCCTCTTATAGTTTATTGTTGATGCAGAGTAATGGATTCACGAGAAAACGACGGAACTCCAGCAAGAACACCAATAGGTGATGCAGCCACCTACGGAGAAGACGATGTGACGCTATTGAGTGGAGATCCCTCTACTCACCGAAGCAGACAAGCAGATCCGCAATCTTCTAGATTTCGGCGTGATGACATTCCACCTCCGCCCCAGTTTCCTCCACAAATGCCTGTCTTTCCACCTGGGCAAGCAATGGACGGACAGCAGATGTTCCAGATGTTTTACGCAATGATGCAAGCCCAGCAACAAATCCAAACTGAGGCCCAACGTCGCGAAGCTGAGTACTTGAGGAACAGTCTAGTAAATGCACTAGAGCAGGCTAACCTACCAGCTAGACGGCAACCGACGGGCTCTATCACTGATTTCCGCCAACTGAAGCCCCGTACTTTCTCTGGCAAGGAGGGACCAACAGAAGTGCATGAATGGCTCACCAACATACGACATCAATTAGAAGCAGCTGAGCTTCCACAAGAACGTTGGATGACTGCCGTCAGAATGCAATTGACGGACAATGCTCATCACTGGTGGCTATCCGAAGAGACCAGGCTCGGACCAGACCGAGTTACTTGGGAAGAGTTCTCCAGACTCTTCCAGGAGATGTACATACCTGCTATCGATCGATCAGAACTGAGGGACAAGTTCAATCGCCTCACTCAGGAAGCTATGACGGTGGAAGAGTACAACGTCGAGTTCATTCGTCTGAGTCGCTTTGCTCCTACCTTGATCCCGACAGAAGTAGAGAAGGCTGAGAAGTTTTTCGACGGACTCAACATCGAACTACAAAAACTTATTGGATCTATCGCACCAACTTCGTACACGGACGTCCTTGCTGCAGCTCGACGCATGGAGCGCGTCACCAGGAGAGAAACCAGTCTGAAGAGGCCTTCCACATCAGTACCAGTCAGAGCAAACAATAGAGAAGCTGCCAAGAAACCTCACCTGCATCAAGCACCACAGGGATCTGCATCCAAAACCCTGACTCTTCCTACTTGTTACTACTGCGGCAAAATAGGCCATGTTGAGAAGGAGTGTAGACGTAAACACGGACTGTGCTTAAGTTGCGGATCCCGACAGCATGCAGTGAAGGACTGCCCTGATCGTAGGGAAGCACCAAGGGCAAACCAACAAGCTCTACCAGCACCAGGGGGACATCAACCAAGGCCACCCTTGGCACATCAAGCAGCACCCTACCAGCAAGCCCAGCAAAATCAGCGAGCAACACCTCAAGGACGCGGCCAAGTTTTCGCGATGACTGTGGGAGACGCGCAGAACCATGGAATTGCTAATGCGAGTAAGTCTTTATAGTTGTTCCGTTCCTAGCATTTCTGTAGTTCGTGCCTGCTGGTTCGTGACCCCAGACTTGACCTGACAACTTAACCTAATAATTCTAACTTGTTAATAATTGATAACCTAAGTGTTAACCTAGTAATTTTGAACTTGATAATAACCTAGAATTGTTGACCTGATAAGTTTTGAAAATAACCTGGTTTTCTAAAACTATAACTTTCTAGATTTCCCACATTTGGAAAATTGTATAACTTTTAATGCTTGGAAAAATAATTTTTCCTAGGTGTCACTCTCAACCTTGATTTTTCTGATTCAAATAAATTTTGCAACCGTGTCATCTCTGTTGACCGGTTAATCTTTGATTGCGAGGACGCAATCCTCTTAAGGGGGGTATATTGTAATCCCCCTGATTTTCAAGAGAATTTTAATTTGGATTTTTACAATTTATCTGGAATTTTCTGGAATTATCTTGGATTTTTCTGTAATTTAAATCAGGTATTTTAATTATTAAAGGATTTTTAAATGATAATAAATATTATTAAATTATTATGAAAATAATATTTTATGGTGTAAAATAGAAAACCGAGCCTGGGGTATTTTTCTGGGAATTTATTGGACCCCGGATGAATTTTAAAAGCCCTAAATACTAATTTAATTATTAAACCCAAATAAACCAGGTTTTTATTAAATAAACCAAACCAAGCTGAACCAAACCGGGTTCATTAAACCAAACCCAATTCCTATCGGGTCGGATCCGGGTCCAACCCAGACCCGACCCGTTAACCCATAACCCGAACCGTCTAATGATTTTGGATCGGGTCGGATCCGCCTGACCCGACCCGACCGCCCGCCCGACCCGCTACCACTTCATCTCCCCCAAACCGCTGCCGACGCGCCGCCCGTTCACCTCCCTGGCGTCGCTCCGGCTTCGCAACGGCCGTCGCCACCGCTCCGACTTCCAGAACCCGCCGCCGCCGTCCGCTGGCCCTTCCCCTCCTCCTCACCGGACGGCCGCTCCCTCTCCCCCATCTCTCCTATATAAAGCCGGACCCTCCTCCAACCCGACCCCTAGCCTCGCCGTGCCGACCGCCCTAGCTTCGCCGGACCGCTGACAACCCGACGCCTAGCCTCCAGAACTCCGGCCGAGCACTCGTCAATCCTAGCCGACACCTCCCAGGACCTCCACAGCCCCGCCCACTCTTGATCCGGCCGACCAGCAGCCCTAGGCGGAGCTCGAATCTCCCCCGCCGCAGCTCGGCGTAGCAACGCTCCGGCAGTCGTGCCTCCATCCATCCGGCTCCGGCAAGACCGTTCCGCCCTCCTCCGGCCAACACCGGCAATTGGATCAGTAAACCCTAAAACCTAGGGTGGACACAGGACACGAGGACACGAAGGACTCGGTTTCTCGGACCACTTCAGGTACCCATAACTTCTTGCTCGTAGCTCGGAATTCGATTCCGTAAATTATATCGCGTAGCCTGTTTGACCCTCTCGGTGTCCGGACAAACCGCTCGGGGCATCGCGTCCTGTGGTGATCGCACACCGCGATCCAAAAACAGGAAAAACTTAGCCCTGTTTCACCCCGGTATCGAGTACGCCCCGCCAAACGGGACGACTTGGTCGCGTGCGGTCTTCACAGATACGTGCGGGTCGTTGATACGGACGTGCGGGCTTTCGCATAAACTGATTCGGATGTGCGTGCACACCGGAATCAGTGCGTATCCGCGGACAACGCCCCGTTTCCGACTTTTCTGTATTCAGCTGTAACTTAGTGTATACACGTCAGATCGAAACAAAACTTACGCCATCGGACTCGTAGCAATACGCTGGCCCTGTGAGCCAAGTTTGGTTCGATTCTGAGAACGTTGACAAAATCGTGTGTCGTGGGCTCCACAGGCTCCACCTGACGGGCGATTTTGAGAATGGCTCATCGGAATCCAATTCTGGAAGTTCCGTTGGGTTCGTATCAACGTTCCTGACTTGTTGACACTAAGTTGGACTAATTTTGAGACCTTTGACCCTGACGCGTTTTTCGGTGCAAAGCGGCCCACAATTGGACCCCGCCTTGACCCGAAAATGACGTTTTTGCCCTTGTCTCCAAATTGGACTCAAGGACAGGCGTTCCTAGCTGATTGATGTATTCTGGACCTGATGGTGATGTCTATTTCAGCAATCGGAGTACTGCCTGGAAATTCAGCTGAAACTCGAGCTACAACTGAAACAGGAAATCCAGGCAAGTGTACATTGCCATAAAATGCAGTTTATTGATTCACTTTGATTCTCTTGCTTTAAATTTCTGTGACTGTTGTACTTGCCTATCCAGTACTTTATACCCAGGACACTTGACACAAAGCATGTTATAGAATCTTTCTGATTATTCAAGGAGGTTTTGTATAGATTTTATGATTTAAGTTTATTTTCTTAGAAATTAATAAATGACTGACTGCATTAGTTCTAATCTTGCGTAACATGAACATTAAGAACTGTGACGTGAGATTTCATTGGGTGGGGAGAGTATTACCATATCAAGGCTGATTATATTATATATATATGGTTATCTGGAAGTGTCCTAGTCTCTGACACAGAGCTTTGGCACCTGTACTGGCCCTTCGAGAAAACACTGCTATGGTTTCTTGTCACTGATCCTGTAGTAGTCTCAGCCTGAGTATGAATAATAACTCTCACTTGCATGATCACTTAGCTAGTTTAATTATGTAACCAGAATTGTTTGATAGCAACATCGGCATGCCACTGTCTTAGACTTATTAATTTCTGATGTTACTCTTGAGTTTAACATCTTGGTTGACTTGCATGTTCATTCACTGTATTATGACTCGTATTCTTCTGTACCTTGTTACGTCCCTCTGAGGACCTGATTTTGTTCTCCAGTTATAGCAGACGAGATCTACCCTGAGGTATACGGAACAGGGGCACTACTCGGAGCAGTACCTGAACCTGACGACGAGGTGATCGCTGAGGACTTCTCCTGAACAATTGCTGCGCCATGCTCAGTCTTATGGCAATTAGACTTTATTCCTGTTTAATTGAACTCTTTAATTCCTGTTTAAATGAACTCTTGTAAACAGACTTAATATCGGATTGTTCTCCGATTTTATTTACTTTATCTGGTTGTAGTTAATATTTCTTCTGTTGATGTACTACCTTTTATCTGTGGATGAGAATAGTAAAACCCTGACTGATGTAATACAGCTTAAGTATGCCCGATGGATCCATTAAATTGGGTTTGTCCATCGGTGTATGCTGCTGGCCATTGCCACGTGTCCAGTCCCTCGGTATTTTGGGACTGGGGCGTGACAGAAACAAATCCACTACCAACTAGAATATAAAAGTAAATACAATATAAGTACAACACCACAAACACAATATAAGAATATCAATTAACGACCACGGGGCTCGAAGAGAAGACATCCTCGAAACATATGTAACCATCCGAATCTGCGCTCCTGCGAATACTCAAGAACATCGACACCTGGAAGGGCCAGGTCCTCAGAGGGACATAACAAGATACATAAAAGTATGCCAATAAAGTACTGAAATAAATATCCAATGGGTCGCCTAACCGTCTAAGTGAATACAGTTTGAGAACAACTTTCCCCACAAGTGGGCTATCTAGCTGAAAACTGGGATTGGCATGGTTCTCTTGGTGATCCAGGGGCCTACAAAGCATGTCGTCTTTTGAACGCCAGAGGCCGCCTGATAATATATAATATATAGTGGTCATCACACCCGTATCTCCGGCGGAGAATCCGGGCGCACAATAGAAAAAGTGCAAAGGAGCCCAAATGCGGTACTTGTTGTTCTCCCCACCCCATGCTTTAAGCATGTCACATCCATGACACAATTTGGTCCATAGCCTATCTTTAGTACCCTAGCCCAATCCTGCAACCAAACAAGGACAAGGATTGGACCACCGTACTACAATAGGCTACGTCCATGGACCTCTAATAACCGCTAAGTCTTCTAGCATACAAAGTTTCTATCAGCAATCATCCCTAACGCACGGCTCATACGTACAGGAGGCCAGACCTGTCACGCAGTCCGTGATCTATATGAGACTCACACTCGTGTAACAACTGTGTCACGGCCAATGAACCTAATGATGCTACATGATAATGGAGTAGTCTCATAAACAAGGTCAATGTAAATACATAAATAAAAATATATCGCGACGACACCGTCGTGCACATTTTATATAACAGTTAAAATATATGAACTAAAGACGAAAAATAAAAATGCATGCAACATATGGAATATGAATAACAGTACAATGGAAATGTATACTTGTCTGGCAAGAAGCTGCAAAATGTAACGTCCAGATGTCAAGGACACGGGATCAGGAGCTATGGCCTCAGAACAAACGTCTCCAGATGCTGAAATAGATATCATCAACGTTCCCAAAATAAGTAAAATAGCTAGAAATCACTTTCCTTTCGTCCAATTTGGACACAGGGGCAAAACGGTAATTTTTGGGTCAAAGCGGGCTCCATATGTGGGTCCCTTTGCACCGAAAAGCGTGCCAGGGATAACGGTCTCTAAATGGGACAAATTATAGGTCAAACGAACTCTAAATATCATTATGAACCCAACGGTATGTCCGAATGTGGATTCCGGTGAGCCGAACATAATTTTGCCCAAAAAGTCAACCTGGGGCCCGCCAATTGGCGATTTGGTCAACTGTCTCAGAATTGCGTAAAAATTGGGTCACAGGACCAGTGCGTTACCACGAGTCCAGTTGCGCATGTTTCGTCGCATTCTGACTAGCGTGCACAAAATGCGCAGGGCTTTTGCAAAAGTTGTGACATAGAGATTTATCCGCAGATACGGGATGATTCCGACGCGCACACGCATCAAAATCAGTTTTTGCGAAATCTCACATGTCCGGGTACACTGCACGCACCTTTTGGTACACTTGGTACACAACGGGGCGGTCCCATTTGGCGGGGCACGCTCCGTATCGCAAATTTTGGAATTTGCCAAAACAGGTTATTCGGGTTTTTCTATCTGATTTAATTCTACAAACAACAACTAATAAATTATTGTAAATTATAAAAATTAAACTAGGTTAGGTGGTCTTCGCATACCAACAAGAAAAATTAAATTTGGATATCTGTGGTGGGAGATACGAGTTCGTGAACATAGGTCATCGCAACAGAAATTTCTGGAATTAAAAACTCGTAGTTTTTCATCGACTTGGCGTCAATTTTTACCTAGGTTTACGCGCTGTTCGAGATAAACTAATGTACTTTGGTTCACCCTTTTGTACGGCTTCTTGATGATCTTCGTTTACGCATAGAATTCATATTTTCCACCTCTTTACCCCCATATTTGGAAATAAGGCCTAGACTAGATATCGTGTTAATACGTTACAGTGCATATGTCCTAGTCTATTATGCCATAACTCAAGAGAATAATCAGAAGTAGAGACTACATTTATACAAATAAAAGAAGTTACAAGTTGTAGTTTAAACATCCCTTCGGTACAGAAATTTTTTTTGAAGTATGTTCCCTTGTAGGACATCACTACCTGACTGACATTGATATCCATCCTTAGGCCCGATTTGCACAACAAACTCCCAGAGACCAGATTCTTGGCAATCATTGGTACGTACTTCACGTTCTCCAATATAAGTAACTTTTTTGAAGTCAGCTTCAGCACTACCGTGCTAGTCCCCTGAACATCAGCTTGTGACTTGTCCGCCATCGAGACCTTCTCATAGGTTGGCTCACACTTGGTGTACAACTCTTTCTTAGATCATATGTGACAAGATGCATCGGTGTATACCCAACAGTCATTGTCCATGCCATATGACTTAACATGCGCATTCATAACAACATGGTTAAGCTCACCTTGCTCTTTCGGTTTAGGCTTTGACCTGCAATCGCTCTTGCAGTGACCTTTCTTGCAACAGTTGTAGCATGTCAAATCAGTCTTCGGTTTTAGCTTGAATTGAACCGGATTCACCTTCAGCTGGTTGAAGTCCTTCTTCTTCTTCTTCTTCTTGTAGGATAATTTTTGTTTTTCTTTAGAATTCGCTAGCATGTACCATGTTGGCCTTAGCCAACTGCTTAGAAAAAGAGTCCAACTTCAGTTGCCCTCTGGCTTCATCTTCAATGTGAATCCAGTGAAGAATATCTTCGAGCTGGATCTTCATTTTCTTGCGGTACATTTCAGTCTTGAACTTGATCCATCCTGGAGGAAGATTGGTAACGATAGCCCCTACCATAAACTTGTTTTCCTGTTTCATGTCCACTTTCTCCAATTTTTGCTGCATCTTCATAAGTTTTTTGACTTGTGGCATCATCACCTTCTCGTCTTTGAATTGCGGAGTGAAGAATTTCTCGACGAGATAGATTTTAGATATTTTCTTATCAGTTATGTAGTGCTTCTCAAAAGATTTTCAGGCATCTCTTTCCTTCTCCTTCTTGTTGTAGGACTCTGCCATCGAGTCGTCCAAAATATTTAGAATTAATAATCTGCAGAGGTCGTTGTCTTTCTTCCACTTGGAGTGCGCATCATGCGCCATGCCAACTGCAAGCTCTTCTCCATCTTCGGGAATGGTAGATTCAGGATCAACCAACATATAAGCAACATTGACAAGTTGAAGATTCAAAGAGATCTTCCTCTTCCAATTGTTGTAGTATTCGTCATCAAACTTTTCTAGCTTGTGAAAGCTAGTATCAAGAAGGTTTGAGCGGTTCTCCATTCTAACTCGGATCTTGCCTTGAGATTATTAGTCCCGAAGTCAGATCAAAGAAGAAGAGGTAGCCACAAAGTAGAGAATCACACAAGAGTTCGTCTCTACTAACTCCAGAAGAGAAGTTGGTGCACTGAGATTCACACAAGAGTTCCTTTATAGTGACACGCAACCCCCAAGAAGCACCAAAATAACGAACATATTACAAACTAACTAAACAATGAAAATAAAAATACAACAATAAGCAGAAAAGCGTTCTTCTCTTTACGTTCGCAAATGCTACAATGAGAAATAACGGGAACAAGAAGAGAAATACAAAGAAAGAAACTCCTTGCTGGGGTGATCAAAACCAGCATGGCTCAAGGCAAGATTCGTCCTACACGACGATCTGCCTCCAGGATCCAGCAAGTTCACTTAAGAACTTCTGGAAAGCTCTAAGTCACCTTCAGAATCACTCAAAAAAATACTATGTGGAAGGGGTGCTCGGGTGGCCGCGTACGCTCTGGTGCTCTCGATTTTTTCAACTGAAGTAAATGAAAGAGAAGCTCCTCTAAATATAGAGAAAAACAAAACCTATGCAGCCTGAGAAAGCTCAGGCTGCATATACGCCAACCGACCAGACATCAAGCCGCATGCGTAGCTGGAGCCGCCGGTCATGCTGCACAGGACAGCGCCGCCAAATGCCCCCAAACTTTGCCAAGCGTCGAAAGCAGCAGCTACTGTGCACAGACACCCCCGTGCCGCATACGCCGCATAATCCAGATGGCACTGATAACCATGCGCCGCCAACAGCAGACCACATCCCCTCCACATGCGACTCGCTTATACAAACTCGTTGGCCGCATAGCTCCTGGGCGCATAGCCTCTGGCCACGTAGCGCCTGGACGTATAGCTCCTGGCCGCATACCGTCTTGGCCGCATAGCGCCACGAAGCATGTGCCCAAGCTAGCAACCGTGCATGCAACTCGCGCATAAAATGAGCGCATGAGCGCCATGTGATGCATAGCACCTTGGCCGCATAGCGCCATGAAGCATGCGCCAGAGCTAGCAACCGTGCATGCAACTCACGCATAAAATGAGCGACATGCGACGATGTTGACGTACAAAGTGCAAAGTGCAAAGTGTGCCAATAAAGCTCCCGAGTCGCTAAGCCCCAAAAAATTTTCCAAAGGTGGTGACAAAATTAGGATTGTCATAATGGGGTTCACACTTAATCCCTCTAGGAAAGTCAACCCACGTGGACTACCATCCCATGTGCATATACCAATAGTAAGCATAGCTATATATTAAGATATACACATTAGTGATTTTTCAATGTGAGACTAAAACTTCCAAAACTAAGTAAAAAATATCAATAAATACGTACAACATACGTGCATATATATATATATATATATATATATATATATATATATATATATATATATTCGAATACTGGATCTTACTCTCAAAAAATTAAATCGCGAACACTTGAATTAAGAAGATAGCTTTTTAATTTCTTATTCTGACTCGTCACTTCCAATACCATGCATGATCCGATAAAGTTATTATCAAGGAGGCAAATAAAAAATATCAAAAACTGAAAAACGAAAGAAAAGGGGGAGGGAGGATGTACAATTTGGATAGTGAAAGAATACTTGTACAATTAAGATACGAATATGAAATTTATAGAACTTTCACCACAATTCAGGAGAAAACTTGGTTGAAAATGATTACAATTAAGACCATGATCTTTCTTTAACTTCACAATCAAATTGATATTTACTGGACATTTTCTAAAATAACCCTTGAACTCATGTTCAAGGACCAACATGTACATTTTGATTGTGTATTTTTCTTTGCAATCATCCAATAACATGTGCCAAGATTGACAAGAAAGAAAGACATGTTGTAACCTACAAATTTAACCATTTCTTGAAATATTCATAAGAAATAAAGACATGTTAACCTACATACATATCCCTTGATTAATTTGAACTCCTTGTCTTGCCTTTAGTTTGATCAGGGTCCCGCCAACTATCAATTATTATATCTTGTCCAACTTTAATCATGTTTTTCTCTATAAAAAAGAATCCAATCATGCAAACAATAATATCAGGGGCTTGCTCAATACTGTTTAAGAGTCAAGATACTACTAATTGTATATAATAATACACACAAAATGTCATATCTGCACATTATGTTAGTTAATTATGCCACATTAGTGTATGATTATATGAAAAATAAAAAAATTATGAATTATGTGTACTTAACAACTACATCACGTCACCAAGTAGAGCCTTCCCCAAAATGGGAATGTGCAACTTGTCGATCTGGAGTGAGCAGTGGCGTAGCTAGCAGGGATTCCAGAGTCCAGAGTACTTTATTTGTATTTTGGAAATTATTTAGTTACTAATTTTTTGGATTAGAATTGAATTAAGAAAATAAATATATTTCTTGTAGGATTGGATTGGCATCTTAATTTATTTGGTGTTGTTAAATGCATTCTTTATTTTATTTTTATTTTTATTTTTTACTTTACTCTCTCTTGTTGACTTTGCTAAGTTTGTCTTATAAAAAAATTCAGTTTACCTTCCTTATTATCCCATATATTCATTAATTCCTTATATCAATTAGATAATTTTATTATCATATTAACTTAAAATTAAAAAAAAGGATAAAATAGATGAGAACCAAAGAAAAACTTTCCAAGATGGTTAGGGTTTACAGTAAACCTCACAACAAACTCAGGTCTCGTTTGGTTCGCGAAAAGTAAATTAATTCTTTGTTCTTTTATTTCCTTTGAAAAATTGTAATTCCAATCGATTTTTTTTTTTCGGTGTTTGGAAAAGCCAAAAATTTTGGAAGAAAAACTGAATCCTTAAATGTTGGAAAATAAATCCTCAGGAAAACAATGACTTTACTTTCCTAAGGCCAAAGGTCATGATTTTACGAACCAAACATGACGTCAAAGATTAGATTGAATGAAGATGGAATAAAATATCTGCAAACGTGCAAGCATACTCTCTTCGTTTTCAAATCCACTCACAAAGTCTTTTTTTTATTGTCCGACGTAACGTTCGAAATTTTATGCACACTACGTTGCATGTCTTTTGGACCCACTATCCCCAACACCCATCATTTATAAATGGATGGAATAATACGTCAACGTGGCTTAATCCACTGATCTTCTGTCATCCAGTCAGGATCTTATGTCTCTCCTTGGTAACCACAAGAGTCACTCGAGTTCGACGAATCCACTACAAAGTCGTCTCTCAATTAATTTTGATATGAAAAATCATAACCCTAACTAAGGACAATGAATTCCCAAGTTCATATAAGGTTCGATTTCTAGTTTTTTCGCTCTCACAATATAAAATTTGACTTTTTTTTTAATATAGGTTTTTTTTTTCTAACAAAAAAAAAAAATCTAATTGTGAGGATAAACTGATAATTTTTTTAAAAAATATAATAATGGTTAAATGCTCCTAAAAAATAAGTAAGGAAGTAAAGTTAATGAAACCAGAGATGAGTTTAATAAAACTCTTTAATATTAATAACCCTTATAAAGAAAGAGTCATGTACTTAACCAGTTTTCAATAAGAGAACAAATACGAGAGTTTTATTTATTAATTTTGATGCGTCATCCTTTTTTTTTATAAATCGAAGCCTCACATTCCACTTTCTCTTGTGTCCCCGTTCGCAACCATTGCTGGGGAACTATTGTAAGTTTTTGTGAATAACTATATTTATTTGTGCTAAATAGGTCATTTCAATTTTTCAAAAAAAAAAAAAAAATCAAAAAATTAGTCTAAATGCTTTACTTTGGATCTCGCCCAACATCAAACTGCATACACCAGCATCTCATAGTAGTCCCCATAATTATGATATCTATGATTTGGCATATTTGTAACTAAATATCAGATATTATCGCTCTTTTTCAACTGAATGTTTAAAAAGATTAAAATATTAGCAACTAGTTTGAAGTTTGTTTCGCTACAATTCTCTCGACCAAAAATGCCAAAAATAAGACGATTGTATGTTGCTACCATTGCAGGAGGCTGCAAGGAATACAGAGGGAGAAATTATTCAGTGGCCTGGACTCACTAGGTTGTAATGATGCAAGTCTTGACTTTCTTTCGATAATATATTGTCGTACCACTAAGACTAAATTAGAGGAAAGAAAAACATAAAATTGTGTAACAATGCATGATTGGAGGAGAGTCTAGGACTCTATGTGGTGAGTCTAGACGACTGAATAACTTTTTGAATATAGAAAGGGATGAGAGTAGGGGGTTTTGAGGGATATAATTAAGAAGAAAATTAAGGTTCACTGCACTAATTAAGCGCAACAGATTTAAAGTATCAGGAGTTCCATAGTTCATAGTATTTAGTTATAAGTTAAGTCTTATAGTTAATTTGTTTAAAAAAAATTAAAAAGTCTTATAATTGGTTAGTCCAATACCGAGTATATTTATTGCAATAATAGAGTTTGATGTTGACAATACTGTTTTTTCTTTTGTTGCATTATTGATGTCTATAATGTAATATTTTATCATTCAATGCAACTTTCGACTATTTGAATCCTACAATTATTAGAATGAAATTTGGAATTTATTTTATTTATACTACTATATAATAGAAAAAGTTAAACTTCACCATAAAAAAATTTATTCCAAAAATATTATGTTTACTAATTAAAATAATTCATCTATACTACTAAATAATAGAAAAAGTTAGAATTAACCGTGAAAGTTTTTATTCCAAAAAATTCTTACATATATTTACTAATTAAAATAATTCATTAAAGTTACGGAGCTGCTAGGTTGCCCATATTTCTTTGGCCTGTCACTGGCTCGCAGTCCACGTGGTGGTTGTCCATTGGCGGTGGCAGGTCCAACGCTAAAGGGGAGGGAAGCCCCAAGCCAATTGGGGGGGGGGGGGAGGAGGGAGTGCATTTCTTTTGACTTTCCGGCATAACGCATGGAGTCCGACGTAACGTTCGGAACTTTTGTGCACACTGCATTGCATGTCTTTAGGCCCACTGTCCTCCAACTCCCACCATTTATAAAATGGAAGAAATAATACGCCCCCGTAGCTCGATCCATTGACCTTCTGCCACCTAGCAGGGGTCTTATATCTATTTTCGGTAACCACAAGAGTCACTCGATTTCAATTTTTGCAGTCAATTAATGCGGTTCAATAAGTATTTTTCTTAAAGTTAATAGGGACATATAGGTAATTAAGAGAACTGTCTGTTGATCTTCCTAAATAGTCTTTTTCTTGCATGCATGTATAAAATAATATATAATAATATTAATATAATAATAAATTTAAACTAATTAAAGTAGATATATTTTAGTCTTTCTAAGTAGTCTTAATTAAAACTAGAATAAATGCATTAGTTATCTTTTAGTTTTCATAATAATAATCTATAAAATATATCCAACGCACGTGCATATGTACTAGTAAAAATATAATGGTATAAATATCAATTATTTACAAATATCTTATTTTCTTACCAAAAAAAAAAAAATTCACAAGAACATATTTTATTACTAATATTTCACTTTTGAAAAAAATAGCATATAGTTTATAAATTTTCTTTAAATAATTATAAATTACTTAGTGTATGCTACATTTCCTTTTAAAATAAATTATCCAACAAATTAGCATAAAATTTTCGTACAAAATATGTGCACAAGGGCTTTTTATATTTAAAAAGGTTTTTATTTGCTTCATAGAAAACTATTGTTCATTGATACCAAATTATTGTTTATACGAAAGGAAGAAAAAAAATTTACAAAATCACTTGTTGATTATAAAAAATATATATACAAAATCATTATTTGTTTCTTTTATTTGGTGGTGGGTACAAAAATATTGTGACAGGACTAAAAACTATAGTTGTTAGTGTCTCATCTTCAACTTAAATTAGTGAAATGATTAGAAATTAAGGACAGGCAAAGAAATGTGAAACAAATTGTATTGCGACAGTTTTTCTTATTTGTCACATGTTTTATGGTTCCCACAATATTCTTTCTGAATGCAGTGTTGCATTATTTTAATTCACCAACTCGAAAAGAGGTTTGATTGCAATTTAGTTTAGGCATGTTTTTTTGCTCAAATGTCCAGTTTTTTTTTTAATAATTAGGTGCAATGTGACGGTTTTCAACATGTTATCAGATTAATTCAGTTTCATTTTCTTCGGCAGACATTCCTTCCCTCACCCATATTTTATGGTTTATTTACGTTAACTATTTTATATTTTATATTTATTATACAAAATATTTCTACTTTAAAACTAATTATACAGGGTACTCCTATATTTTATATTTTCTATAGAAAGAAATAACACTAACTACTCCTATGTTGTACCGAACTTGAGTGACTCTTGTGGTTACAGATAAGAGGTATAAAATTCCAGCTGGATGACAGAAGGTTAGAAAATCGAACCACGAGAGCATATTATTCCTTCTATTTATAAAGATTATTAGATACTTATATAATCTTGTGTGTCCCACTTGTCAGTCCTTTGTTTGTCGGGACGGCATCGGATGTCACTAGCCTCTTATTTGTTTTTACTCTGTCAAACTCGCTATAAATTGAGATTGAGAGTTGGGGATAATACCATTCCGAAAACAACATTTGGAATAAAAAATAGTATTTATGGTTGTAATAAAATCGAATAAAAAAAAAAAAAATTTTATTCAATTTTATTATGATTACAGTGCAAACCAAACGGACACTTAATCATTCTTGTTAAATTTTAGATATAAGCTCTCCCAAATCATAACTACTTCCACATAAGCCTTCCAAATCATGTTATTCAAAAGAAGACCATTCAAATCATGTCAATTGTCAAGAATTACACTTGAGCACCATGCGTTGATATAGAGAGTTAAACTTAACGTCCTTGACGTATATAATACCCCCTCCTTCTAGTAGACCCAATGAACTTGTTATCTTTTTCCTCTCTGTTGTTATTGGAACCTGACAAACCCTTTTTTTTTTATCTCATCCAAACCCAACAACTGTTGTCATATATATATATATATATATATATATATATATATATGGATTATCATTTGGTCCGAAGTCCATGGATATCCGAAAAGTCCGTCCAGTCCGATGGGCCAAAGTCCGATAGAGCCCGGGGTCATTAGGTAGCCCGGTCCGATCCATATTAGTATAGGACCGGACTTGGGCTATGCATCCGTCCGTCCGAGTCCGATCCGAGACCCGTCCAATACAATCTTTTAGTTAGAAGGACAATACAGTCGGTTTAGGATTCTTGATATATGTCATCAGTCAGAACGTACAAGTAATAGTAATATTCTCTAGGGATGTTTGGGAACCCAGTATTTATTGTTTAAATGGTTCTCTAGGGGTGTATGATACTATTCACTTTCTTGTATTGTAAACGTTATCATTTGGAAAATTTCTCCAACATTTGCAATAAATTTATGGGTTTGTTGCACATATACCCCCTTCAAATCATTTTCACTTCCTCATTGTCCTATAGATTTTAAGTTATGTGAACCATCTCCAATTTCCTATTAGATACATGAATTCCAAATTACAATGAATAACTTGATGGAGTTTGCTTTATGCTTCTTTTATCCTTATTATTCGCCAGTTAAAATAATTTTCATCTTTGAGCACTGTGGCGCTAACTTACATATAGGTTTGTAGATGCTAAGTTGTATTATGGCTAATGCTGCTTTAAGAGCATATTTTTGCTGACGAATGTTTGGCATTGAACATTTTTGGAAGTATTTGTTTTATTTACTTGGCATTTGAATCTCTAATATCTTAAAGGAACTTAGACCGACCCGACTTGGCCCGAAAAGTCCGACTCTTTTGGGCGGACTTGGGCTTCATAAATAATAATTAAGCCCGTCCCGGCCCAAAATTTCTCGATACAGGGTGCGTCCCGCCAAACGAGACGACTTTGTCGTATGAGAATTTTACCGAAATGTGCGTATCGTCAATGCAGATGTGTGAGATTTCGTGGATCTTGATTTGGATTTGTGTGCACATCGAAATCAACGCGTATCCGTCGAAAAATACCGTATCGACCTATTTCGACACTTGTTATAACTTCGTGTGTGCTTGTCGTTTCACAACGAAACTTATGCCATCGGATTCGCAGCGTTACGTTGGTCTTGTGACCCAAGTTTGGTTCGATTCTGAGAACGTTGACGAAATACCGTTTCGTGGGCCCCACGGTTCCACTTGGCGGGAGATTTTGTGACCGGCTCACTGGAATACAATTTCGGACACACCGTTGAGTTTATGCCATCGTTCTGGACTTATAAACAGTAAGTTTGTTAAATTTAGAGAACTTTATCTCTAACACATTTTTCGGTGCGAAGTGAAACACATGTGGACCCCGCTTTGACCAAAAAACTGTCAATTCTGTCCCTGTGTCCAAATTGGACTTATAAGTAGTCAATCATAGCTATTTCAAGTATTCTGAGAGTATTGGTGATATTTGTTTTAGCATCCGAGGGCGTACTTGGAGATTCCACTTTTACATGAGCCGTTGACGGAGTTCAGAACCCAGGCAAGTGTACATTGCCAAGTCCGCAGCGATCTTGTTATATTATTTGATTGTGTTCTTTCTATATATATACTTCTATGATGTACCTGTTCAACCTAGGACCGTGAGATATTGCTTAGTATCCGAACAAGATTCGGGTATCGACGCCGTACGCGGAGTCGTGTAATGTCATTTAGAGAGTTGATTCCACGATCCTATTTTTGCTTTCTTACTTTACTAAGTACGTCATACCGTAGGACACTTGACACTATTTCATGTGACAGAATCTTTCTTGGGTTATTTATGGTGATTCTGTATAGGCTTACATGATTCGTGATATGAGACTTGGATATATAGAGATATCATTATGACTCGTTGTACTAGTTAGAGGTCATGATCTTGCGTGTTATGGACATGAGACGTTGTGGACATGAGACGTTGTGGACATGATACATGAGGTTACATTGGGTGAAAAAAGACACGCATGCTACAGGTTGATTATTTATATATATACTATACTACTGGAGGTGCTTTAGTCTCTGTATCAGAGCTTGGCACATTTACTGGCCCTACGTGATACTACTTGCTGCTATGGGCTCCCCGACACAGAGCCTGTAATGGTCTCAGCCTGAGTACTAGTGATGCTCTCATTTGTATTTCACTTAGTTGGTTACATAGCTTTCCCTGAGGATCTGTTTTTATATATTATATTTTATTTGGCTTGAGTGTTTCTTGTACCTTGCTATGTACCCTTTGGACCTGGATCCGGATTATGTACACAGGTACAGTAGAGGAGGATTACCCCGAGGTATACGGGACAGGAGCTGACGTTGGAGCAGTATTGGCACTAGAGGACGAGCTTGTGCCATAGGATTTCTCCTGAGTACTCAGTTACATACTTATTTTTTATGCTTATTGTTATTTCATATTTGGACTTGGACTTATGGACATATGTATTTGTGTTAATCTCTTTTCTTATTTTGACGGGTTGTTCCCCGAGACACTACTTATGTGGACTTGATGATGGACTATTTTTTTATCTATTATCTTGACCGGTCTATCATATTGAATTATGTTTACTTTCTGTGGATGAGACTAGAATTATACTGTGATAGATGGTATAGACTTATATTTATATTTGTTACAGCTTAAGTGCTTTCTAACGGGTCCATTAAATTGGGTTTGCCCATTGGAGTTGTGCTGCTAGCCAATGCCACGTGGCTAGTCCCTCGATATTTTGGGACTGGAGCGTGACACCTTAAAAGGCTACGGTATTGTACTACGTCCATATTACATCTAGTACAAATCCCAAGAAATCCACTCAAGGATCGAGCCGAATCCTGCATTAAATTGAGATTTGACAGCATGGAGGCACTCAGTCATGCGGCCCACAACCAAGCGGTCCCAATGTCCATGCGACACAATATCCATGCGACCAAAAGTGTTTTTTCCTCCATGCTTCTTATTCAAAGTATTTCAAACTTATCAGTTTAAAAACTTTGAAGGGGGCCTGTAGAAGCATGGAAAATATGCATCCATGCGTCCAACATTCATGCGCTCCATAGTAAAAACCAGGCCGCAGAGTCACCCTGCGACCCAGAAAGGCAACATCCATGCGTCCCAATCAGCCGAAGCAGCTTTGGCCGCAGATGGACCTGACATGTCATCCTAGCAACAGGAACATCTCTGACACAGAATCCGGACAAAAATAATTTTTTGAATGCCTCAAAAGACGTGAACACACTAAACGACAAAAGTCTCACATCAGCACAAAACCTCACTCTCGACGGATGTACAGCGTCACATGTACAGCACAACTGGCCCCATGCGTCACAGACTTCATGCGGTCCCATGCGTCTCTGGTCTCATGCGTCCCAGCCTTCATGCTGTCCCATACGTCTCTGGCCACATGCGTCCCAGACTCTATGTGGTCCCATGCGTCTCTGGTCCCGTACGTCCCAGACTCCATGTGTTATATGTTCCCCTGGCCCCATGCGTCCTAGGCTCAATGTGTTCCATGCGTCTCTGTGTCATGCCCCAATTCTGTAGAATCGATAGTCGTCCCCCGGGCGTGACCGCCGTGCGGGCCTAGGTTGCGTACCGCATAAAGCTAAGTTATTTGATTTCGCATAGCGAGCACATATTCAGAGTACGCAGATAAATTGAAACACAAGTTGAAGATGGAATAATTTTCTTTATTGATAATATGAACATCTATTACAAACTCTTGAACGAGTCAGCTAATTACCGCACGGGCTTACAAAAGTGTTGACACAAAATGAGATAGCAGTCCTGTACATTACATCCCTTTACTAAACTTCAAAATGTAAAGACCTCCTGGAGGGATGAAGGCTTTCCCCCTGAGCTGCATTATGTTTGGGTTTCAAGCTCCTTGCTTCAAAATGTGGCACGATCAGGGCGCGCCTACAGCTGGACTGGATTAGGAAAATGACTTCAGCTCCTCGCTCGGATCTCCTTAGTACGGGAACCTGTTTCAACGAGGGTCAGTACATCGAAATATACTGGTGAAGGTGAGCTAACCCAACTATACCAATCAACACGTTATTTTAATGAAGCATGCATATTATTTGTGGTCTTTTTATCTTGCCTTAGTTCATTTTTACAAGCAGCAGTATATATATAAAATACTGAAATAAACTTGCCACCGTTCGGTAACTTTTACCTGCCCGTCTGAACCACCTACACAATACTTACCATGCCTTCTCTGCCACGAAGACACAAGTTAGCTTGTAACAGGTTTAAATATACGTGGGGATCACTGGCGTGATGCCATAATGGACATAGTCAAGGACAAGGATAGCATGCAACGAGAGTACACGATGCGCTGTAAGCCATCCCTTCCCGTACACGATGACTAGACACTAAGTTCCGTCCGGACCGGATCGGTGCCAGTGCCCCAGCGACCGTCCGCAGAACTTATACCCTTGTGCACAAGTTGTCCGTGATTAAATGACGTTCATTATTAAGTTAACAGTTCATGCAGTTAAGGCAACACGAGTACAAGACAAGTAGCATTGCATGATTCATTTTGCATAGCCTCCCTGAACAATTATTCACATACAAGATATGATCCATATTTAGCACAATTTATAGAAGAAGATGCATTCTAACTAAAATTGAAGCATGTATAGAACATTTGAAATGAACTAGCATACAATAAGATAACCGTTCACAAGTTTAGTTGACAAGCATAATAATCCAAGTCTATTCCCATTTTATCTTGATATCTTTTAGTTATTACTTGGTATCGTTTGATCGGGACGAATAAGAATGCAAGATTTTTAGGTGTGAAGACTTGAAAAAAGGGCTAGCTAATCGGGATGGTAGCCACTCACTTAGTTGGTTAGAAGGGAGAAGGAAATAGGCGCTTCAAGACTCCGCTTGTGAGCCGCCTACTGCTCGTTCACCTACATTGCCACGAACAGCCGATTAATACCTCTTCCTCTCTTTCCAAACTCGGAATTGAAATGCAGTTCACGAACGAAAACAATAAAATCCATTGAAACCGTTCAAGAAAACACAAGCAAATTCAAAAACCAACTCAAAGCACGAAAGCAACAAGCGACATCGAAATCTGAGACAACAAAAGATGCAGCGGAGAGGTCCCTCCTGACTCTGCCGCTAAGTCGATCCCGGGGGCACGGTCCACTGAATATGAGAATCGATTCCGAAAAAGCAAATCCATAAAGAGGATGGGTTCTTGTTTTAATTTATCCCGATCGAACGATACCATCTTGTATTTCTTAGTCGCGCTCCCCGAATTGGGGGAACGGGGCACCACACTCTGACCCCAGGCGTCCCAGACTCCATGCGTCCCATGCGTCTCTGGCCAGATGTGTTTCAAACTCTATGAAGACCAAATCTTGCTGTTACGACAAGAGTGATTCTCTCCAACCAAGTGCGGACTATGTGTCAAGATGACCAAGTCACGCCCACAAAGGACGAGAACCGCCCAGATCTTCAGCAACGAAAAATCTCAACAAGCTCCCACGAGCTTGGCCTGCTCACGGTTACAGCTGCACCCTTTAAGGAGATACACATAGCACCCTCTAGCATTTATGCGGCCCAACATATGCGCGCCCAATAATGACTATATATACTCGGGTGGCATGCCCAAAAAGAGGACAGACAGAGAGGGGTCGTCTAACATAGAGAGAGAGAGAGCATACCGAGACGAGCAAAGAGAACATAAGCTTCCTTACCCTACGTCGAATCGTCAACGGAGTAAAGGAGCCTCCATAGCGCTCCTTGTCCATCGTCACAGCCCAGAATAAAAATGTGTACTTTGATAGTCTGTCTAGGACATCTTTGTACTTTCTTCAGTTTATTATTGAAACAATCAATTTTACTGGCAAACGATATGTTCAATTATATTTCTTTCATTATAATTTATAACCAAATAGTAAGTAAACTATGTTAATAAACTCAATCAAATCATAGCAAACTTTGATATTATAGCAACCTATAACCGGATCCAAATTACAAATCCTACTAAATTTTGGGAGAGATGAGCACAACATTATCTTAATATCACAACAATAAAAAAATCATAAATAACAAGAATTTGATATTAAACAACACCAAAAGCATAAAAATATCATATATGACAAAAATTTTGTCATTAAATACATTCTCACTAGGAGCAGATGAGGTTAGGGTTTAGTGGATAAGATAGTATTTTGAGAGTTTTGGTATAGTCATCTTGGGTAAAACAAATATTTGATGTCTCTTGTTAAGACTAACCTTGACTTTGGATTATTTATGTTGGGGTTTATTAAAATTATTCTACAGAGAATCGCCTTACATCATCTATGTGTCAAATTTTAAGTATGTATTTTAATATAAGATACTTCTTTTATTGTCGTGTACAAATCGGAAGTTATAACCCATATGGTTGGTTGTTTGTTGACTTTCATTGATGACTATTCAAGGAAGTGTCCATCCGATGCATCCACTATGGTTATTTCATACCCCCCTTTTTCTTTACGTCCTATTCTGCTATGCATAAATGGCTATCCAAACCTATCTCCAGTTGCTGTTGTTGGGCCTGAACTGGGCTTCCAGAATTAGCTATAATATTTGGAGAATTATTTCCAGCTGAGATATCCAAAAATGCCTCTTCTGGGTCTAGTTAGAGCTAGAAGCACGGTCTGGCTCGAGAGCGGCCCCTTTCCATTTATGTTCTCCAAAATGGGATATGATGTGTTTACTAGAGGATAAGATTCAAATCCTCCGAGAAATATTAGTTTTTATCATCCATTTTTTTTAAAATTCCTTGGAGTTAGGTCTCGACTCAGACTCGGACACAGACACGGACTCGGACGTGGACGAATGCTGTAAGGTAGCGGTTTGATGGGGCACTTTGTACTTGGCCTGCGTTCTAGTATGGCCAATGCTCCTACAGCGTTTTAGCTTCGTAATTGTCTACTTAGTGGGAGTTACTGCTGTAACTACCCACTTAATGGAGAATTATTCTCTTGATTAACTATCCATCATGGGTGTCATGGATGCTAGAGGGCTTAACTTCCTTATAATTTTTCTCGATTTTTGTACTTGGTAGAACACTATAGAATATATGCAACGAGAGGAGAATTTGCAGCAAAAGTAAAGCCACAAAGTTCTGTTCGAGTGTTATCCAGTTTTCGAAGGTAAAAGAAGGGAGCATTCCAAAATTTTAAATTTTTGAACTTGTTGGTTCCTGAAAAAGATCGAAAAAAATGGTCAAATCTTGCCTTAAGCAACGGTGATCGTCATCATCTCATCATGAGTTTCTTTGTTCTCTCCCATCTTTTGATTCTTCTTGTATCAACTTTGTTGCAATCTTTCAAAATGGTCGGTTTGTAATCTTTTAATTTCAAAATATTGTATTGTTCAAGTTGTATTACAATATTTGTACGATTTTCGATTTTCGGTAATCATCAATAACAATTTAGATACTGAAGGAAGTAAACAGAAGCTTTTATGTACAAATATCATCAAACTTGAGTGACCATTGTGATTACCGGAAAGGGACATAAGACCCTAGCTGGATGGTGGAAGATCAATAAATTGAACCACGAAAACGTATTATTTCTTCTATTTTGAACATGAGTGTAACAGGAACCACAAGAAACCAACGCCAATGATTCCCTTGGAATGGACTCATGGACCACACAGTAGCCTCAAAAGTTGTCTCACTATAACGTTCAACCCAAGCCAATGAGGCTGGCTAGCTGGCTGATGACAGTCCAAGCCACATGGGTTGTTCATTTTGACAAGATATGACAACTATTGTGCACCTATGATTTCTTTTTCTTTTTCTTTTTTTTTGGTGCTGGCAAGTAAACACCTATGACTCTATTGAGTTGTTGGGATTTTTCATTCTTGGAACTACGAGTCATGAAATGAATTAATTGAACAAATGAAGTATGTATAATGGCATGTTTGGTAACATAAAAGTAAAAACATTTCTTTTTTACCAATATTTTCTATTTCCATAATTACTATCAATTATATTTAACATTTATAAATAACTAAAATTGCTATATTCATAACTTAATAACTAAAATATTTAATTAGTAATACTTATTTGTTACTAGATAATTAAGATGATTAATCAATATTAAGTAAGAATATAATCTTTTTTTTATAATATTAATCCTTATAGTTTTCTAATAAAGATGTTCGGTAAAGATTAATTAATACTAATATTGACTATAGCATATGATAATTGACTAGTAAAATGATTACTTATCATTAAGTAATAAAATATTGACTAGATATCAATTACTTTTATGTAACAAATGGGTATATTGAACTCATAGGTTCAATTCAGCCTGGTAATAAAGATCAGTATATTGAGGTTAAATTTTGTTAGGAAAATTTAGGAGATCAGAGAAAGAAATTTGATTTTCTTTTTTAAACAATAGAAATTGACATTAATTGATTTGCAAAACAAACATGGGCGGATCAACATATTTCAATTGGAGCACCTCACCTATATAAATAGTCCCTTTTAGCTTTTTTTATTTTTATTTTATATAAATAGTCTTTTATTGTGGGACAAAGACAAAATAAATTTTAGATTTTATTTTATCATGGATGGCATATATAAATATCAATTGCACAATAGACCCAACTATACATCCTTCCTATAATAGATTAATTTAAAAAAAAAAAAAATAGCGACCTGCTCCCAGACCATTTGAATACAAAAATTCTAGAGAAACTCGTGAATTCTTAATTTTTAGAACTCAGTCATAGAAATTCGTTGAATTACATACATATGACTTCTTGACTTTTTTTAAAAGACTAAAAAGTAAAATAAATATATTTTCAATATTAGTAAAATACATATGTCATATTCATATTATAAGTTAGTATTTTGAGTTCTTATTTGAGTTTTTTTTAGTCGAATTGAATTGAATACATCGGTTCCTGAAAACAAGTTTGTTTGTTTTCCTCTATCTACTCTCTTTACGAAGACATGTTCTATGGATGAAGAACTAACTCACATATGTATACAATTGTTTAATTAAAATACACGTTGCCACAGTCTATCTAATCTCATGTTAAAGTTCATTATATCATTGTAATTTTCTAATAAAACTCGAGAGAGAGATTTGGTGAGGAATTTGTTCTGTTTTTAAAATCTATTAAGGCTAAATAACAACTTTATACCTCCAACTATCCAAAATATTCAACTTATATTTTCAACTTTAATAGGTGCTAACTTAATATTCTGGAAAAAAAAGTCCAAATTGTCCCTCTCCACTCCCCCCCCTCCCCTCCCCTCTCTCCGGCAACCCTCCCTCCTCCCTCTCCGACACCGACGACCGGAGGGAAGAGAAAATAGCAGTAGGCGACAACAAGCAGCAGTGACATCAGTAGCAGCCGGAGGCCCCGCACGGGGCTGCGGGGCGCGAAGCCAAGGTGGACGCGGGAGCAAGGATGCGACGTGAGCCGGTTCGGAGCCATGCGGGACGACGGGGGCAGCAGCCGACGGAGGCCGCACGGGACGGCGGGGCGCGTAGCCGGAGGTGGACTCGGGAGCCGGGGCGCTGTGTGGGTCGGCCCAGAGCTGCACGGGGCGGCGGAGTTGCGGGCGGGGGGCGCGGGGTTCGCCGGGGTCGCAGGGGCAGGTGTGGGTTGAGTGTCGTGGGGGGCGGGTGTGGGAGGGCTGCCGCGGAGGGAAGGGGAGTGCTGCCGGAGAAGGCGGAATGTTTGGAAAGGAAGAGATATTTTTGTCTTTTTGAAATTTTTGGTATCAGCATAAAAATTATTATATATTTGAGAATATTAAGTTAGAATATATTAAAATTGAGGGTACCATGTTGAATATTTTAAATAGTTGAGGGTACGAAGTTATAATTTAGCCATATATTAATGAATAATCATGCCCTATGGGAAGCAATGAAAGCACATGACTGCAGCTAAAGCAGTAGACAAATGGAAGTACATGGCAGCTTCATCATCTATGTATAATAATAAACGAATCTAAAAGGTGAATGTTCATCCTCTAAACAAACATTTGCTTATTTAAATAGGAGACAGAAAGCCAACATATGTATATATATTGTCTAACTAAATATCTTTAATTAATAGATATGGTTCCATCTCAAAAAAAAAAAATTTAATAGATATGGTTCATTGAATCTTCTTATATATGTATATAAATATCTTGAAAGTCTTTATAAAGTCTGGAAATAACAATAGTCCGTTGTAAAGTTTTGGAATATCTATTTTAGAAATTGGAATATAGTCCATTGAAGATGAGAAGGAAATTTAGGTCAATTGGAGAAACGTGTGTGGCTCTTTGAAAGTATGTTAGAATTTTATAGGATAAGTTCTAATGCCAGATTTTGGTCTCATTTATGTCTCTTGTTGTCACTATGTATCACACATGCACCTACCTATCCAACTCGACTGACTCTTGTGATTACCGAAAAGAGATATAAGATATTGACTGTGTGGCAGAAGATCAATGGATCGAACAACGAAGAAATATTATTTCTTTTATTTATAAATGATGGGAGTTAAAAAATAGTGGATCCAAAGATATACAATATAATGTACACAAAATTTTAAACATTATGTCAGACTCCTCCGAACATTATGTCGAAAAAAATAAAAAAAATAAAATGCACCTACTGCCTATTTGTGGCTGGCTAACACTAGAGGCCATATGTTGGAGATTTGCAGTATCACCGATACCGTTACAAATGGTCTGCCATAATTTGATACCAACCCCAATCTATATCATATGATGCTGGCTAATACTGATATTTCATGCCATTTTTTCTTGTCAATTCATCAAAGAAAAACTTATGGGTTTGCTTGGTAATGATATTTTTATCGGTTTAGGCATATTTTTGAATTGATTATTTATGAAGTGTTTTAAAAAAATTTGTTTGTTAAACTTTTTGAGCCACCGGTTTTGGTGGACTCAAAAATTCTCCAAAATCGATATAATATAATTTTAGAGATATTTATAAACACCCAAAATCGACGAATTTTGAGCGATTTTATTATTTCGTTCGATTTATATCCTCACCAAAATTATATAATTATAACTACTAATATCCTACCTTTTCTTTTTTCTCATTTTCTCTTTTACTTCTTCCAAACTACGGCTATTTTTCTGGTAAGTTCTTAAAATCTTTCTCTCCAACTTTCATCTGGACATTTCTATTATTTCATGTGTTTCTACTATTTTGATCAAATATGGTACTTCTTTCAAACTATGACTATTTTTCAGGTAAGTTCTTAAAATCTCTCTCCTACTATCAACCAGACATTTTTATTATTTCGTATACTTCTATTATTTTATTTATATATGGACATATAGGTAATTTTATTCGTGTAAAAAAAATTTAAAATCGCTCATTAATGAATTACCAAGCATGAATTTGACTAGCTTAAAAGTCGCTATTAAAATCATCCAAAATCGGACCTCTCATAACTGCTACCCCTATAGTTGCCTAGCAGACCCTAAAAGAAAAAAGAGAGAGAAGTAAGAAAAAGAAATCTCTAGTATTCATAACGGAGATAATATAATTATAGAAAATTTGCTGTACAGAAAATATTTGTAAACAAATTAACTAAAACGAAACAATTTGTCAAAAATTTGAAATCACGAAAGCTTTCGCCATCTCTGATGGCGAAAATATAAAATAATAATAAAAAATTATATTTGTCAAATTTTTGCTAACTGGGTTGGCGACAATTTGGATTTGCCAAATTTTCGCCAACCGAGTTGGCCAAAATTTAACAATGGTTTTTTTTTTTTTGGTTTTTTTTTTTTGTTTGCTTTGTTTTTTTTAAGGTTTTTTTGTTTTAGTTTTTTTAAAACAAATTAACGGGGGATCCAACTCGATTTTTTTATCTGGTTTGTTAGTTTTTTTTTTTTAATATTTTCTTTTGTTTAGTTTTATTTAGGTTTAGTTCTATTTTAAAAAAGTTGTTGTAGCAATAATTTTTTTTAATAAATTAGAAAAAAAATAAAATTTAACATCCAAAATAAAATATGTTATCATTGAACAACAAAAAATAAAATAAAAAATCTGTCGTAAAATTATTACGTCTGCCGTCAAGCAGACTTCGAGCGGCCATAACTATTTGTTTTGAAATTGTTTTTCGTCAAACAATAGGTCGATTTGTATGTTTTCGACTAGAGTAACACAATTCGTGTAGAAAAAAATTTCATCCGAAGCAAGACGCACATGTTACAGACAAAAGTTTAAAATTTAAAACTTTAAAGTATCATAACTTTTGACTGAGAGATCGAAACAAGGTCCAGTTTGTTCCAAAATGACCGTATCGAAAAGTACTACGGGATAAATCATTTCATTGTTTGACAGACTTCAAAAAAATTTAGAGCGCAAACAAATGATGTTTCGACCTCCAAATTTTAATTTCGGTAATTTTATTTTCGTATTTTTTTATTATTTATACTAATTTGTTATTATCTATACTAATATGAATGATATGAATAATAATTAGTGTGTTATTTGTTTTAGTTATCTATACTAATTTTTGGAGGTCGAAAATTTAAAAAAAAATTACTATTGTGATTTCAAATTTTTGACAAATTGTTTCGTTTTAGTTAATTTGTTTAAAAATATTTTTTGTACAACAAAATATTTTCTGTACAAAAAAATTAGAAAAACCAAATTAGTATTGTCAAAAATTTTAAAAAAAACAACACAAAAAATCCTAAAAATTAACCAAAACAAACCAAAAAAAAAAATATTGTCTGATTTTCGCCAACTCGGTTGGCGAAAATTTGGCAAACCCAATTTTTACCAACCCAGTTGGCAAAAAAATTGACCAATATAAAAAAATTTATTATTTCATATTTTCGCCATCAGAGATGGCGAAAGCTTTCGTGATTTTAAATTTTTGACAAATTATTTCGTTTTAGTTAATTTGTTTGAAAATATTTTTTGTACAACAAATTTTCTGATATAATTATTATCATTTGTTGACATTACATATTTATAAATTTACAATATGTCCATATTAAAATTATTTTATTCAAAATTATTTATTATGTGTGTATTTATAAGTTGACAAAGTTATGTAAATTTTTATCCAACTGGAAGTCTCAATATATAGGAATTACAGAAAATATAAAAGTAAACAAAGATTATACAAGGATTCCTAAAATAATTTCTAACAAATCTAATTAAATCAAATCAAGTCAAATATTTACTTATTTTGCACAACTATATGTAACAGAGAATAATTATTGACCTATTTTGCACAACTATATATAATAGGGAATACTCATAGATGATGTGAGAATCACCGTCAAGGCTAACTTTTGGGACTATGGAGAGATCTTTTATAAGGCTACCTTCAAGTTAAATAAAGTTAAAAAAAAATTACTTCAAAAATATATATATATATATATATATATATATATATATATATATATATATATATATATATATATATGATAAACGAAATATGAGTTATAGTGGTTATATTCTATATTTTATGTGCACCCATGTGCACTAGTACATTATATTTCTATTGTTTCATATATATATATATATATATATATATATATATATATATATATATATATATAATTTGTTAAAAATATCAGAAATAGTCGCATTACTGTTTGTATGTATATTTGATAAGAAGTCGATAAAATATTCTCCTATTATTTCGTGGAGTTGGTTGAACTTGATCGAACCATGTTCACCATTGTATGTTTATCTACTAGTTCTTATTGCTATTATTGGAATATTTAAATATAGTTATTTTCGTTAGTATAAAATTATTGTTTGTTTGTCTTCACCATTCCAAAACCATTACATTCTATGTCAAACAAAACCAAAATCACTCACTCACACTCTCTTTATATATAATATATGTGGTAAACGAGATATGAGTCATAGTTCTCATATTTCTACAAAAGATATACACATGTGGATCAATAGAAATAGATTCCTACATTTCATGTACATCCATGTGCACTAATACACTCTATTACTATTGGTCCACATGTGCATGGCTCATGTATGAATATGAACACTATAACTCATATCTCGTTTATCTATATATATATATATATATATATATATATATATATGAATCAGCTCTCCCCCACCAGCCGCAGTGGCCTCCCCAGTCGGTCGCTTGCCGGCGGCTAACGACACTGCTGCAGTTGTCCCATCCCCGAGCCTCCTTTCCCCTTCCTCTTACCCGCTGTTACTCTGTCCCACCACCGCATCCATACCTAACCCACCGCGCTCAGCTGATTCATTCGCCTCCATTCGACCGCCTTCCCCTGTGTCCTCATTTTCCCCTCCACTTCCACTGCCCTCAGTTGCCTCTTCCGCCTCCAAACTTTTGCCCTCACCCTCTTTCTCTGTACCTTTACCCTCCTTTCCACCACTTCTTCCCATCCCCTCTTGTACCAGACTTCGTACCCCCGGCATTTTGGGCCGCCGTCACACCCAACACCCCCGCCCCCGGTCTTCGCCCCCAAGACTCCCTCATTCCACTGTCGCCATACATCCGCACTCCTCCGTCGCCAATGAACCTTTGCCACCACCCATTCCCTATCATTCTCCTTCAGCCTGCGTTCCCCCAACTACCGCTCCAGCCCAACGCACTTTCGCGGCGGCCACCTCCGCCCTCGTTCCCAGCATCCGCTACGCTGCCTTGCCATGCACCACCTCGTTGGACGAGGCATCCCAACGGTCAAATTATCATGCCCCGATCTTTCGCGAAATCGGTTGTCCCCGCTAGGTGCGAATCATCGCGCCAGCGCTCCCGCAGGACGATCGCTTCTATCTGGACATGATGCCACACGAGCATAAGCTGCGCCCGTGCAAAGCCATGAATTCGAACATGCGAAGAAATATCTAAGCCACAGAGTCGCACAGATTGTCCGAATACAGCGGAATAAGAAAAGAACAGGCGATTGGTAACAAGTTCACAGAGTCGTCATAGCAGAAGTATTGAATAACAAAAGTATGGAAGTAAAACAAGCACTTTATTGATATTGAATCAGTGTTACAAGCGACGCTAGGCCGAGATTACAAATCGAACAAGTCCTCTCTCTCAAAATAATAAAAATGCACCAAATGGCTACAATTGTGGAATGATACAAAGACGATGTTCCAACATTATGACTTGTATATGCGCTTCAGCTCCGGACGTAACGCTCCAAGGCTCCAGAGCGAACTCCATGCCTTAGCTCGCACGAAGGGGGTTTCCGCACCGAACGAGGTTCTTCCGCACCCTGCAAGCAATCTGGTGGGTTATCAGTACATGAATGCACTGGTGGGTAGGCTTCTTGCCCACTCGACAAATTCAAACACGTTATATAAGTTTCGTGCATCATCTATTAAGTTGTCTTTCTAGTCTTGCCTTAGGATCAGTTTCATGGTATAATGTAAAGCCTAACTCGTATGGCAGTGCGCTATACGATATAAATGGAACACGGCGATACTTACCAACTTATCATTCGTCCTTCCATGTCCAAGGATAAAACCATGTTAAACCAAGCTCGAATATATAAAATAAAATCCATGGAAAATTGCATAAGCAAACACGAGTGTCACGTGCAGGTTCTGATTTAGGTGCACGAGTTACACGGATTATCCAGAAGTGTTGCAGAAGATTGTTCAAGTGTTCAAATATGTATAAGTATCTAATACCCATCTCCGTTCAAGTATTCCATGTTATTAGGTGTGATGCAATAACTCGCACGTGGATTGCCGCTAAGTGAGGATGATTTATCTATATGAACATGAGTCGCTGGCATAGCCATAAATGACGAGTTATAGTCTTGAACGAGGATGGTATACAACGAAAGCACATGAGGCGCTACAAGCCATCACATCTAGCACATGAGACTATCAACCTTAGAGCGAGAATGGCACGGCGTGAGCGAATACGTTATCCTGCTCGCACATGAAAAGGCTGCTACGTGAGTTCCATCTGGATCGGATCGGCCCCGGTGCCCCGGAGATCGTCCGTGGAGCGAGATTCGAAAATCTCCCTTGTTCAATAAGTTGTCCGCGACATGTAAGTCTTGGGTCTTTCATATTCACAATATGACATGATAATTCTTGATTCTTGTTCTGAATGAGTATTTCTCCAGGAGCTGTGATTCTTGTTTTACTTGACATGATACTCATTCAGAGTTCAACTTGACTTGATGCATTATCCTAGTTCGGGAACTGCCTTGACGACCTAACAGTCCTGAATACTTGCAGGTTCATATTGTACAAAAATACTATTTGATAGTCTTCTGGCTAAATAGATGCATGCACGATATGGATAGTGTTACAGGATCGCGACATAAGATTATGTGACAAACATTGAAATGAGACAAACAAGTACAAGTTAGAATGTAAGCAGGAAAATATTGCATTTGTTTGAAACATAAGCATAAGAAAAGATACTGTATAGTCTACTTTAGAACATAAGCCTTTATGTTAGCACGGGTCTAAGGGGTAGTGCGAGGAGTGAAACCGTACAGGTACATTATCGGGCGGCATGATCTATAAGGCGAGCAGTACAAACAAGTGAATCAATTTACTACGAAGAGTATATATGATCTACTCGAAGCATTAGCGGAGTCTACTAGTACGAAGCTAAGGTAGCATACGAGGGTCCAACTATTAGCCAAGTTTTATTTACATGTTCTAACACAAGCAATACAAGATGGGATTATTCTCTTAGCTATGTGCGTTGTATTCTTTTTAGCATGCAAGAGGTGATTCACCTAGTGACTAGCATGTATCTTCCATATTTTTAAGTGTGCAGGCTAAGTAAAGACAAGTTCATCGTAGCTACCCACCTTAGTGATGATTCGCCTCGGTCGAGGGATACTCCGAGCGCGCCTTATAAAGTCTAAGTCTGAACTCCTGAAGGACCAAGTCTAAAATCCTTTTCCTCAGGCAATCCTTTTCCTCAAGTAAGTCTTCTCGCTGAGCAAAGAGGGTCGGACCGTTGTACTAGCATCATTTGAATCGGCTCTCCGCTTGAGCGAAACGGGTTGTTACATTATACACCACTCAGAAAAAGTCTCGTCCTTGAGACTTCCTAAGCGTAAACTGTTCTATCGTGAACTATCGAATCTATCTCAAGCATAACAATCGGTATCTCTAGATCCGTTCGAACATAACTTCCTACTCGTTCCTCATCTATGTCGCATATATGCTGGGTCTATCTCATTGAATGACTCTATCATTCAATACAAGCTCTGATTCGGTCTCTATTGTGCCTTAGCGGGGAACATAGATCGCTTAACATGGGGTACGATATAATCCATCGTGAATGACGATCTAAGGCTGAGGCAAACTTATCCAAATCATTATACTCGTCCATGCGAATCTAACATATCTACTTACACTAGCATTCGAGATCAGCATATCACGAGTCTGGATCGTGCACATATTCAAAACGTCCCTAAAATATATACATGTCAACAAACTTAGCAATAGCGAAGTCTTTGTAATCGAGTTCAACATATCACTGAATCGTGGATCATGCACACATTCAAGGCGTCCCTCAAACATATGCATTCAACCAAACTTAGCGATAGTAAATTCGGACAAGCTACTCGCAAAATTTTTAATGGTTCTCGTTTATGGTACACCATGATTCCTCAAGCATGGTCAATCAAAAATCCAAGTTATTCCAATCCAACCCAAAAATCAAGCATTGCACTACCGTCAAGCACGATCTATCGACTAGCATCCATGTCCTATCGTCCATTACGTTCGTGTCAAACATAGCACACACTTACCGTTCCAAGTCTAACTCTAAGTCTTGATATCCCAGTTCTATGGTTTGCTTAAGCAATACTCTAAAGTCGGTCACACAAGCTCTTTCACTTAGTACAGGATTGTCTGCCTAATTACTAGGTCAGCTCACAAGGTCATAGATACAGTTCATGCTCATGACTCATCGTGCAAATTCGTCGCACGATGCTAGTTCCAATTCCTAAGGTCAAACCAATGTTCATTTATACAAGATATTCTACCAAATCTCGTTTCACTCATATTTCTAAATATTGAGCACAGATTATCCTACATATATTAACACGTTCATTGCACAGGGTTCGAGTTCGTTCAGTCAAATCCATGAAATATCCATATCGCATGTCAAGCCTAGCAATTCACATAGTCTATCTCCTCAAACATGTTTGATAGAACCAACATATCCAATCTAAGTCTAGACCACCAAGCCATCATTAAATTTCCAATCACCGATCTCAATCATAAACTCTAAGTCATCCAACAAGATTCATGTATCCGTTCATAAAACCATCGAGCGTGTCTTACTTCATGTTCTAGACTAACTCATCCTTGAAAAACTTTCAATTCACTTGTATTCTCAAACTCGTCTTATCGTGTTGAACCATAAGTCAAGAAGATCCTTCAATTGTCACGCTCCGATCATTCGCAAGTTTAATCATCCCCGCTGGACGTGAGATCACCACGCCAACGCTTCCGTTGGATAATCATCCAAATCCGGACGTGACGCATGTACGACCATGAAGTTACGCTCGTACAAGACACGAACATCGAACATTATGGTTATCATCGAAACGATCGAGATACCTTATCATTATACTTTGCTCCATCCAAGAGTTATATCCTTTAAGTCATGTCCATTCATGTCGTGATCATAATTCGTCTAGCAAAATCATCCAACTTCAATGTTACCATTTTATCATTCCGTAGTCTACTTTTAGCATTTCTCAAACAACTAACTTCAAATACTTAAGCCAAATTCTATCCACCTCCGTTACCTTCTATTTCATCGAGTTTGTTTGAATAATCATCGAACATGTTCCTGCGAGTTCGATCATCTCTGTCGGACGTGAAATCACCACTCCAGCGCTCCCGCAGGATAATCGTTCTCGACCGAGATTGATTATCGAAGGTTATCTTTCGAACTAGATTCAAGATCGTTCTTCCAAACTCCAGATCGAATCCGTTATCGCTTACCTCATTCATTGAACCATAATATTCTTTTACTTGTATCAATTCGTGCTATCTTCCAACTATCGATACAATATCAAGTCTATTAATTTGAAACCATAATATACATTCACAGGCTAACTTTTATCAAGCGATATCATACTCAAGCACAAGACTCTTCTTACCATTGCTCATGGAGGACGTACCAAGATCATCCGCAGGGATCTTTGGGATCATCTGCTCAACCTTAAGGCTAACTGCCCTGCTCATCATTGGGTTTGCGGTAGCAATTTTAATGCTATCAAACACGCAGAGGAGAGATCCGGCAGCCTCTCTTCGAGCACTGGTTCTATGTTTAAATTTTGCCAATTCATCATCGATGCCTAGTTGACTTCCTCTCCATTCCTTGGTAATGAATTCACCTTAACCAACTTCAGAAGTGGGCCAGATCGTCAACAATCGTGGCTCGACAGGATTCAGGTGAACCACAAGATATGATCCACGGCTCGTTAGTCTCTGTCACACCCATTCCTAGAATTGGTATTCTTGAATTTGTGATATTTAAAATTTTTCCTGTAGATGTATTCATGTTGTATTTATATGTTGATTCATGTTAATTATGATATATTTTATTTAATTATATTTATGCTTATTGTAGGAGACTATCCAAGACCAGTAGTGAACACCTTGACAATTGCTATGGACCCGTGCTAGGACATGTATATAGAATGGATACCAGATCCGATTCACTATTGGAACCACTAAGCCTATTTTGGGTGGTTGAGATTTGGTTGGATAGTGTCATGACTTAATCCTAGGGCTAACCTCATTTCTTCACTTGGCATATATATGTGGTTTTCTCTCCCCTCTCTCATTCTTCCTCATTTTTACTTTCATTCTTCTTTCTTCTTCCTCCTTCCCCCAAGAGCTCCCCCTTGGCTAAACCCTAGCCCTGGCCCTAGACTTGGTTCTAGGAAGATGTTTGTTAGTCCACCAAGGCAAGTACATCTTGCTCAAAGTGGTGAAACTATGGTTTTTCGGATTTTTCATACGTTTAGTAAATTAAAATATGTTTGATGGAAAATGTTCTTCTTGAGGTCCTCATTAGTTTTAGTTTTTGGAGTTTTTGGTTTTGATGAACGATTTTGAGTAGATCTGAGTTTTAAGATTTAGGATTTTTATGTGTTCTGTGAGTTTTTCTTGGTTTTGATCGACTAAAACTTAGTGTTTCTGAAAACTAGTTTTTTTTTATGTTAGAGTATTTTATTTCGAGCATTTTGGATTTTGTTTTGCTTGATTTGGACATAAAATGAAGCTTTTATGAAGAAAACATTTTTTTGGTTTTTGAAACTTTTCCGCCATGGCTGAACATGCTGTCTGGAGAAGACGAAGTTCGCATGCGGCCAGTGAGCTATGCGGCTGAGGGTGTTATGCGGCATAAAAATTCTATACGGCCAGAACTCCTTGTCGCATACCAGCATGCGTCCATCTCTTTTGGATGCATGACTGACTAATACACATGTGTTCTGAAAAGGACTCATTGTGTTCACTAGCTGAACAAATAAGAATTTTGATAAGTCCAAGAGACCTCCATGCTGCATTGACTCTATATGCGGCACCGAAACTTATGCGGCCTGGAGAATATGCAGCCACTATTTCCTTGGACTCATGATTTTGAACCGTTGGCACTTATTTATTTGGTTTTGTATTTTCTCTCTGACGCACTTTATTGCATCAGTCACTTTATATCACATCACTGACACTTCAATTATTGTCCGTCACTTCAAACACTTGTCCCAAGGATTAGACTTTGACACTAAGCATGCGGCCAAGTCACCCATGCGGCCAGCTCATCCATGCGGCCATCTCGCCCATACGGCCAGTTGCTCATTGCGCATGATCAGTGCATGCGGCCTGACCCATGCGGCAAATTCATTCTTACACTTATCATGCGCGCATATGATCCTATGTAATCTATGTACACGTTCTATGTACACGTTCCACGATTTGTTGGGTTTAACTATTTTATTTGGAATGTTTCTTTGTTCTATGTGGTTGGTCTTGACAATTGCTTGTGATGGATCCTAAGGAATAGTGGACTTAGTAAACCAGACTTATGCACTAGAATTGACTATGTGCATAACATAACATTATGTTGACCCCACAAAATGTGAGTGTCATACTGAATCAGTACCTGCTAAGTGGACTCAGATCTGTGGATTATATCTTACTTTTTTTGTTGGACAGGGTGAGGGGTGTAGTTCTACTCGGAAGACGGTTTGTGACCCCAGTCCTTGTTTGGTTTAAGGGTCATCGATCTTCTTCAGAATGGTTCGTATAATTTTCCTTTCTCTCGTCTGGCGGTATTGCATAATTATTAATTTGAGGATGATTAGTAGATTGGTTACCTTTGTCTTTGACCGTTGAATAGAGTGAGGGACGTAGTTCTGCTCGGGAGATGATCTGTAATCCATGTCCTTGTTTGGTTTAAGGATTGTGGATATGCTCCAGAGTAGTTTAAACTTTTCCCTTACTCACGTTCGACGGCATAATTATTAATTCGAGGATTTCACATAATTGAGGCTTCCATTTGACCGATAACTTATGAACATGATTCAATGTGATAAGAAGATTTAGGTGACTAATTAATAGACCTGACCAACTGTATCCTATTTAATACTTCTTTCGCACCAAGTGTGCCACATGATTTTACCTGTGCACCGAAGTGCGATACCCTTGCTAGATGTAACATATTATGTGACTCTTGACCTAGTTAATATAGTTATCTGACCGACTGATATGCCTGGTATCTTGACCTGATTTATTGTATCTGTGCTGATACATTTTAAACATGACTATCATCTCACTTGTAGCCTACATGTGCATTAAGATGCAACTTGATCATACTAAGTGTACATGCTACGCGCTCTTATTTTTCCTGGCACGGCATAGTGATTGATCAGTAATCATAGCGTGGTTAGGATGTTTGTCTGATTTATTTGTTGCATTACGCTTGGGGGAATCCAGATTTGGCTTCGAGCAATAATGTGAATTTGTACCTAGCGTACACGTACCACGGTGCATCATCTAAGGAGGATAATCGTGTAACCACGACACGATGTTCTAATAATTATAGGGCTAATTAAGCAACTGAACTTATAGAGCATTGGGAGGGAATGGAATGTCGAGATCATGAGTAGTAGCTACCGTTAGAACATATGTCCTAGGGCGTCATGTTGGTCCGCAACGGATAATGTATATCATCTACAGTAGTAGAGTGCAGTATCCGGCTATATTGTATAATATTATATGATTACTTGCGCGGTGGCCTTACGAGGGACATGTGCTTACACACTATGTGCTATGTGTTTATTGGCTCGACCAGCCCGCCTCACCATCAGTATGATCTGAGGATTTCAATATTGCATTATTCTGCTAAGATAACTCAGACTCCACATAACAAGTCGTAGGATTGATTGGCCGATTTAAAAGAGTACGTGTTGGTATTCTAGGGACATGAACTATTGTGGTACGACGGTTCAACCCTTTGTCCTTGTTTGGTTGTAGGGTTGCGCCAATGTGTCATAATACCAAACTTATAAAAATTAAGTTGGTATCCAAAACTAAGGTCATGGTCTTGCTAATAAGATTTCTGGAATGGCCTATTTTTTAAACAAGGTTACAAGAGTTCTAGGATTTACTGGCTGTAATCAAAGATTTTCTAAAGAAACCTAGAAACTATCAGGGTGCTATTGATCAACAACTTTATAAGAGAAATTACTACCCATCCATTACTCCTCTTGTATAGGTCAAGATTTTACAAGGCAGAAAAAATGACTGAGTCATATCTAACTAAGGCAAGGTGGTAGTGAGGCTTTGATCATTGATTGCCATTGATGACGAAGAGACCAAAATTCAGGCCACAACAAGAAGAATTTCTGATAAGTCTATATGGTTGAATAAGGCACGATTAGACAGGTATTTGGAGAATCGAGTCATGGCGACTAGATCAAGGGGATTAGAATAGAAAAGAACTGATACCTATGGTGATATGGATATTAACACAAGGAGTGGTACCAACTAAGGGATTAATTTTGTAATTAAGACACAACTAGGGAAAGAGGAAAGATCTACTCATTTTTATAATTAGAAAGATCGTTATTGCAAAAAGCACGAGGCCATATATGCAACACAAGATAAGAATTTGATAGGAAGGATAGGAATGCAGTCGAGGGGGTAATACAACTAATCCTTAAACTCAATACTATATTCAATTAAGTTATATTTTATATAATCTCCCTCATACTATTGGCAACCTACTTCTGGCTATAGGTAAACAATAAACGATCCTTACAACTTCGTCTTCCTCGCATATTAGTAGGTAAGGGTCTAAACTAAGCATGTACTTAGGTCTATCACTCATGGCATACTATTCGCTAAAGACACTCTTCAATACTCGTCTAATCTTTAATTGGAATGCCTATCCATTTTCGTACAACTTACTCCATTCTATTGTCTATCTTTCTGTACTGTTGTTCGTCTAATCTCTGTCATCTAAAAGCTATCTTCCTTACGAGAATCTTTCGGCTAGGCTACTACCCTATTACACAAGCATGATGTCATGGTTATCTTGAGTGAAAATCCTTCAAACTCAATGAGATGATAAGATTTCTAAAATTCCAAAATCCATCAGCTATAATAAATTGGAAATAGGTTCTCATCACCTAGTACTAAGGATAGATCCATCAAACTCATACCCTATTAGTCAAAAATCTAAATTCATGTCCCTAATCAGTTTACGTGTAAACCCACAATATTCAGCTATCATTCCTATAAGACTTATATCTTCCATTTACACTTCCCTGCCATGTGTAAATCTATAATCTAAGGGTCTTGTGATAATCCTCTACAGGATAACCATCAAGTTAGTATGTGATTCTGAACCAGTGTTTAATTTCTTGAAGTTCGTATTACTTCGAGACTGATCAACAATTTCTACTCGCACTAAATTTTTAAAATTCGAAAAGTATTACAATTCATAAATACTAAAATTATTATCCCTCAAGTCCATATCATAATCCCTTCTCCTTGGATTATGCGACCATAATATCTTTCCCTTATCATTTATTTCCTACTAACCTTCATATCCTTTTAGTATGTTAATATTGTTTTTAACTTTAAGCTTCACCAATCATGACCCAGTACTTTTTGCTTCATAGTATAGATCTTCTAGGCAACTGTCGAGTGATAAATCTTCAGTCCTTTTTTAGATCTTCTCTCAATTTAAAATGCTCAAGGTCATGTACTCCTCATGAATCTCTTCTTGTTATCATTCTACCTTCTTCACTTGAACTGAGATTTTTACTAGTTTATTCCATGTATACCCTTCATCCAAACTACATGGTTACCATCTTGTTATAGCTTGTCATCTATTATAGGCAATTCACTATATCTAACTCAAGACTATAACATCTATCAAAACTCTCAACCTATTTGCTCTTATCATAGATACTAGCTTATCCACCCAAGTAATCACGGGTGTAACTCACTTGTTCAATTAACACTGACAACCCAAACAATCAAGTATATCTAATTTGATTTCGTAAGCTATACTTTAGTACTCGAGTTATCTAATCACTTAAATATTAGGTCTAGTAATTTACCTGTCTATTTAGTCCAGACTTATAGTCATCAATAATTTAAGGGGGTCATAAGATCTAGTTTTGATACTAAAAGTCATAAGACAACTAGATATTTAACCACTATGGTCTGCTACGTAAGGTTCCAATTTCTTAAGGTCATAATATCATTTCTTGTATCACCATCATGGGCCACAACTAATTCCAGCATCTAGCTATGTATTCCATAAAGTATTCTAGTGCATTAGAACCAAACCATCTTTCTAAATTCTAATACTTCCAAATTACTGCTACCTTAAGCAAGGGCAAGGTTTTATTAGTTCCAGGCCTCTAATACTATATTCAATTCTCATGCTAACAATCTACACTGGCTCTGGCATATAGGAATAACCTATATATCTACCCTACTAAGGGTAACCATATTCTTAAAACTTTATATCCAGCATGTCTTCTTCAGCCTTGACAAGGATCTGCTTCTGGAGGAAACACCGTGCACTAACGTCCATCTCTCTTAAATAGGGAGAGATGATAAACAATAATAAGGATGTCGAGGGAATAAATGAGTACAATGATGAAGTTCAAGGGCGATAATCAAATGCTAAAGAATTTTCAAATTAGTTGTGGATTAAGGTACTAATACTGCTAATCCTGATTACAGGCTCTCCCGGTACCGGAAAGTAACTGAACGATTTAATCAGGAGCTGCATGGGCCACCACAAAAATATGTCATGCCCCAGTCCCAAAATACGTAGGACTAGGAATACGTAACATGCCAGCTACGCATTCGACCAGACTCTGGTCCTACTCGAATACGTATAAGCTATATTATAATGGTCACTATCTAAATAATCAAGTAACTATAAATATCTATGCCTCAATCCACAATGAACATAATACACAAGAATGAGCTACATGTGCTAAAGTCGGCCACCCAGTAACACACAAACTCGAATTGACTCGAGAAAGAAATATGAGTCTATAAAACTAGGCTACATCAGCGGATAAATAAATAATATGAATAAATAACCATAACTCCGGTAGATATTGTAACGCCCCGCAACTGCTCGGAGCGTTACGCTGAGTCGGAGTCGGATAAAATGAATCAAATGCTGGTTACATTTGAAATGTCGGATTTTGGGAAGAAGGATTAATCGAGAGTTGGTTTCAATGTGCAGATGGCTAGCGGGATCGATGGAAATCAGGTGTTTGTTCAGAACAGTACTGAATAGCTGGATGGAAACGATAATGCCGTCTTCCTTAGTCCGATCGGTCGGATGATTTGGAGAGCACGACCTGCTCGCACGGTCATACCAGTTGAGTAGATCGCGCTTGCATCGGACCACGGGTTCAAGGGATTGGCCGTATCGGCAGGACAGGATGCCTAACGGATTCAAACAATGTGAGTGGGCTCTTTCCCTTCTCCTCTACTCCTTCATGCCTAATAATATGGAAAACACGTAATGGCTTGTACACTTGGGCTGAAACATCGGGAAGCACTACACTGAGGCGTGCATAGAGTGTGCGTCGTTGGCTTGGTAGGATTGTGGCTTGAATGGTTTACGCGTTGGATAGTTGGATACGATAGCGGGATTATTCATTTGAGGCGATCGGTTGGATTACTTGGGATTATGCTTGGACGGTTGGAAATATACAAGTTGGAATGATACAATTGAGGCAATGGGAATATCGAGAATATCGGGAATTCGGGCGAGCGAGCGTGCATCCGTGCACGAGTATCACTGGGTCGCTTTGTCTTGCAAAGCGAGCAGTTGTGGTTCGAAACCGAACAACTGCATCGGCGAGGGTATTGTGCCACTGTTGGGGCATTGTGCCATGGGATTATTCGGAGTGTGGGGTGTTGCACCCAATGTGAAACACTGTGTTGGGAAGCGGCAATGTGAAACACTGTGGATTTTGGTGCCTTGGGATTAAATCCTGAGGCCGAGATTTGGACTCCTTTGGGAGGATATGTTGGAAGAATGGTTATGGATGCTTCGGTTGGGTTTATCGATGGAACGAGTTTAGGATCGCTTGGTGGGGCGAGAATGTTCGATCCTCTCGCCTCACCTACCTTTTTGCATGTCACGGACAACCTGGGTGCACAGGGTGTTGATTTCCTTGAAACGGTTTTTATCCGGGGCACTGGAGCCGTTTCAATCCGGAGGGAAATATTTGATTCGTGCTAGTCACGATGCTTAGCGGGACCTCCAGCAGGGCTTGCTACCCGGGCTGATAGGGCGCGCCGCTAAGGCGGAGAAATATGTCCTTTATGGCTTGGCCAGTGACTTCATATAGACTAAGAGTTGGCTTGCTTTTCTTTCGTTGGTTTGTGCATCGTGTAGGCGCGGCCACCTTGCCTCGGCAAGAGTGTGCATTCGAGATGGGAATATATAACTTCGGTTGAGGATGGATATTGAGGCGAGTCTGATGGTTCGATATGTTATCGTGCAAACGATGGCATTGAGTTAGACGGGTCGGCTATATATAAACTGCTTGTCGCTTGGTTTGAGATTGAATGCTTGCATGCTTAAACTGCTTTACTGCTTTCCTTAACATGTCATTCATATGCCATGAAACGAATCTAGGATTCAACTAGAAAGATCACCATATAACTGTGTGCATTCACTACTTTACTTAGTGTCGGCTTAGACGAGTGGGTTACCCCGCTCACCAGTACGGTTGTGTACTGACCCACGTTTGTGGGCAATATTTCAGGTACACAGGCGTAGTGGCGCTGCTTGGATATACGGGACAAGATGTATGAACTGTAAGTACCTTTGTGGGCTAGAGAAAGGGCAAGAGTTATTTCATCGTCTCTGTGACATCGCCTTTGTGGCATTGACTCGGGGCATCTCATTTGGACCCTATCGTGAGCTTCGCTGCGTATACTCTGATGTGTGCTTGGTACACAATTGGCTTCCGCTGTAACTTGGTTGTTTCGATGATAACTTTCGTGTTTAACAACATCGCCTTGTACGAGCGCAACTCCAGGCTCGTACGGCATCACGTCCCGAATAGAACGATTGTCCCGCGGGAGAGCTGCAACGTGGTGATTTCACGTTCAGCGGGGACTATTGGGCTTGCGGGAGTTTGGGACGTGACAGATTGGTATCAGAGCACCCGGTTCATTTCTTCGGACTTGGTCCTTCGTTTCATCACAAACTCTAAATAGCTTCCGCGTGTCGTTTAGCTCTTGACTCTGCTCAGTGCCGCATCGGATGTGTCATGCAATAAGTCTATTTATTGCTGGTTTTAGCTGCATGTTATTCTGTGTTGGGTTGCCTTGGTTGGTTTTCGTAGGATCGCTTAGCCTCGTTAGGCGTTGTTGCATTCGTGCAGCAAGTTGGTTGGCGTTGTTGCATTTGTGCAACAAGTGTGGGCTTCCGTTGGGTTGGTTGGCTTATCGTTCTGGGAGATTCTGATTGCCTCAATGGATCAGTTGGTTGGCTAACGAGATTTGGTTATGCGGCATGTTTTGGGTAGAAACTTTTGATGAGAATGGATCCTTGCACGAGTTGCTCGTCAAGTGATTGTGTTGGATAGAAGTTAGAATTTTGGCTGTGGCGCATCGGTTGGGCAGATTTGAGTTGGCTTGAGAAATATCAGATAAGATGGCATGAGTTGCTCGTACAATAAAGATGTGGAACCGTTGGGTATTGGGTTGGACTACTTGGAATACAATCGTTGCACGATTGCTCGTGCTGTGAAAGTATCAGGCGGTTTGGGAAATGTTGGAAACATCGAGAATGGAACATAGCACGAGTTGCCTAACGAGATTGATGGTTAAAGAATCGGCTAAGTTTTTGTGTCAGACTTAAGATGGGAATGGCATGATCACACCTAAGGGATGGTTCGAACGGATCTCGGATTCGTGAAAGGAAACGTAATGTGAGTAGCGAATTGATTCGAAGTGGTATATGGGATCAAATGTGTTAAGCAAGGCATTGGAAATATTTTGGTTGGACATCTATTGGAATTTGCCTGAACGGACTCGGATAACGAATACAAGTCGATTAGTGCAAATCGATTGAGTTAGAAAGAGTAAAAATGGAACAAGCGAATATTGAGTTATGATTTGGCAGAATCACCTCGGAATAGCCGGTTTGGGATAGACGCTGGTTGACGCAGATTTTGCACGAGGGCAACTATATTTCCAAGTGGTATATGGTGCAATAGAATTTGACTCGGGTATCCTTCGATACATTAGACTTGAGAACTCAAGGACGGAGTCGTGCAAATGGAAGTATCATTGGGCTTGAAAGATGGACAAAAAAAATCGGAACGAACATTTGGGTTATGCTTGAGCAAAGCGATGGGATTATCGGAAGGATAGCGAGCACGAATTACGATTTTGGGCAACGCATTTGAGCTGTTGGTTGAGCAATGAAACACGATCTTGGCTTGGAGGGACAATGTGATTGATTCACACAAACTTGAAGGATTTTGGATATTGTTGCTCGAGAAGTTGAATCAGGTTTAGCGGAGATGAAATTTTGGGCAAGATGGTGCAACGATGATAGACGGATTTTTCGGAAAGACGTAGACGGATTGTGGCAACAAGGGAAGGCAAAAAGATTTTGGCGGATTGATTTCTGAAGATAGCTAAATATGGGAGCAACGTCGGAACGAATCACTGTGCTGCTCGAGTAAGTTGGAAGTGCAAGGTGGGACGTGGCAAGCGGATGTGAATTTGAGCAAGTCTCGAGCTTTGAGAATCGTTGAAATCGATGGTGCGAGAATCGAATGTGCAATTCGAAAATTTGATGGATTCAGGACAGAACGGCGGATTGATGGTAGACGGTTTCAACGAGCGCGGTTCTCGAATTCGAAAACTTCGCTCGGATGGGATGGTTGGAATTTTGATTCGGATTTGCAGATGAGATATAGCATGGTTTATAGTAACTGTCCATCGTGATGATTACAATTATCGAGCGTAGCTTCGGGACAGCTGACCCTAAGCGACCTTGCCCGCAGAATCGGATATGAATATGGTAGACCCATAGAACGACCTTTGAGGCGGCGTATTTGGGAATGCGTCGAGGGCAGATGTGAGGCAATGAGATTTGGCTTATCGACTGAGTGTTGGATTTGAGAGATCCTTGGGATAGCCTTCAGCTGAAGATACAGCCGGAAGATCGAAGCGATGGTGGAAGTAGCCTTGTCAACTGATGAGATTCAGAGTCGCAGATTTTTATCGATGGCATCGCCTCTGACTCATCGTGCCCTGGAAGGGAATAGCATTCATATGAATTGACGACTGTGAAACTAGCTCGTGAAGTTAAAGCAGCGGCTCGTTCAGATCAAATCCTTGCGAATACTGGAAGGGACAGATTTGCCTCAGATTTACAAGATGTCTCGGAACTTAGTCTGGGGAGCGTGCTCATTCGGAAGGCGAATGTGATATTCTATGCTTCGAGGCAGTGGAAGCAGCACGAAGAACTATTTCATGCGCAACCTAAGAATTGTGGCGAGTGTGTCCACGTTGAAATCGTGGCGACACAAATCTCTTTGGCGTGGCGGCGAGATCTTCGTGGATCACACGAACCTCAATATAGATGTTCACCCTGTGAGATATTGAGATGGCAGGAAATGTGTTGGACTGAGATGATCTAAGCAAGTTGATATTTGGGTAAGTCGCATATCTGGGGTAGATCAGTTGTGAGAATTATTCGGTGCACGAGATGATATTTGGAGATATTGCTAGTACCGATTTCAGAAATAGTGGGATGGATTGAGCTGGAACACGAACTCATGGAGTCGGTGGAAAATCTGCATAATTGAGAATAGTTCTCGAGCGAATGTGTTGGAATGGAAATTGCGATTGGGAGCAAAGCAAATGGACGCCTCGAACATAAAGATACCCTTGTAACTTGTTCAAATTTGCTATCGCAAAGCTCGGCTGAAATGCATGTATTTTAGGGACGCCTTAAATATATGTACGATCCAAAACTAAGCGATACGAGAAATTCGGGTTGAGCTGCAAGGAGGATGTGGGAATTCGTGAAATTTATTCGAGCGTTCAGCAGAACGAGATGCGGAGTCAGAATCGTGAATATGTGAGTTGCTTAGAGCAGATCTATGGAATTGGATTATGGCATGCTAGTAAGGAATGAGTACCAGCACGGTTCGTGGACGAACCTGATTCTAAGTGGTATATTATGTAATGCCCCGCAACTGCTCGGAGCGTTACGCTGAGTCGGAGTCGGATAAAATGAATCAAATGCTGGTTACATTTGAAATGTCGGATTTTGGGAAGAAGGATTAATCGAGAGTTGGTTTCAATGTGCAGATGGCTAGCGGGATCGATGGAAATCAGGTGTTTGTTCAGAACAGTACTGAATAGCTGGATGGAAACGATAATACCGTCTTCCTTAGTCCGATCGGTCGGATGATTTGGAGAGCACGACCTGCTCGCACGGTCATACCAGTTGAGTAGATCGCGCTTGCATCGGACCACGGGTTCAAGGGATTGGCCGTATCGGCAGGACAGGATGCCTAACGGATTCAAACAATGTGAGTGGGCTCTTTCCCTTCTCCTCTACTCCTTCATGCCTAATAATATGGAAAACACGTAATGGCTTGTACACTTGGGCTGAAACATCGGGAAGCACTACACTGAGGCGTGCATAGAGTGTGCGTCGTTGGCTTGGTAGGATTGTGGCTTGAATGGTTTACGCGTTGGATAGTTGGATACGATAGCGGGATTATTCATTTGAGGCGATCGGTTGGATTACTTGGGATTATGCTTGGACGGTTGGAAATATACAAGTTGGAATGATACAATTGAGGCAATGGGAATATCGAGAATATCGGGAATTCGGGCGAGCGAGCGTGCATCCGTGCACGAGTATCACTGGGTCGCTTTGTCTTGCAAAGCGAGCAGTTGTGGTTCGAAACCGAACAACTGCATCGGCGAGGGTATTGTGCCACTGTTGGGGCATTGTGCCATGGGATTATTCGGAGTGTGGGGTGTTGCACCCAATGTGAAACACTGTGTTGGGAAGCGGCAATGTGAAACACTGTGGATTTTGGTGCCTTGGGATTAAATCCTGAGGCCGAGATTTGGACTCCTTTGGGAGGATATGTTGGAAGAATGGTTATGGATGCTTCGGTTGGGTTTATCGATGGAACGAGTTTAGGATCGCTTGGTGGGGCGAGAATGTTCGATCCTCTCGTCTCACCTACCTTTTTGCATGTCACGGACAACCTGGGTGCACAGGGTGTTGATTTCCTTGAAACGGTTTTTATCCGGGGCACTGGAGCCGTTTCAATCCGGAGGGAAATATTTGATTCGTGCTAGTCACGATGCTTAGCGGGACCTCCAGCAGGGCTTGCTACCCGGGCTGATAGGGCGCGCCGCTAAGGCGGAGAAATATGTCCTTTATGGCTTGGCCAGTGACTTCATATAGACTAAGAGTTGGCTTGCTTTTCTTTCGTTGGTTTGTGCATCGTGTAGGCGCGGCCACCTTGCCTCGGCAAGAGTGTGCATTCGAGATGGGAATATATAACTTCGGTTGAGGATGGATATTGAGGCGAGTCTGATGGTTCGATATGTTATCGTGCAAACGATGGCATTGAGTTAGACGGGTCGGCTATATATAAACTGCTTGTCGCTTGGTTTGAGATTGAATGCTTGCATGCTTAAACTGCTTTACTGCTTTCCTTAACATGTCATTCATATGCCATGAAACGAATCTAGGATTCAACTAGAAAGATCACCATATAACTGTGTGCATTCACTACTTTACTTAGTGTCGGCTTAGACGAGTGGGTTACCCCGCTCACCAGTACGGTTGTGTACTGACCCACGTTTGTGGGCAATATTTCAGGTACACAGGCGTAGTGGCGCTGCTTGGATATACGGGACAAGATGTATGAACTGTAAGTACCTTTGTGGGCTAGAGAAAGGGCAAGAGTTATTTCATCGTCTCTGTGACATCGCCTTTGTGGCATTGACTCGGGGCATCTCATTTGGACCCTATCGTGAGCTTCGCTGCGTATACTCTGATGTGTGCTTGGTACACAATTGGCTTCCGCTGTAACTTGGTTGTTTCGATGATAACTTTCGTGTTTAACAACATCGCCTTGTACGAGCGCAACTCCAGGCTCGTACGGCATCACGTCCCGAATAGAACGATTGTTCCGCGGGAGAGCTGCAACGTGGTGATTTCACGTTCAGCGGGGACTATTGGGCTTGCGGGAGTTTGGGGCGTGACAGATATGATATAAGTACGTGGTACTAATGCCTGCAAGACAAGCAAATCCATCAGCAACTCCAAGGCCCAGTAATCGTCTATGCTACAAAAACTGGCAGGGGACCAGGTCCTCAGAGGGACGTAACAAGGTACAAAAAATAGTATGCCAAAAGTAAAATAATATAATGCCACACACTCAAGAGTAAACTACTGTAACCAACTATGTGATATGCAAATGAGAGTATGGTGTCGTACTCCGGGCTGGGAACTCACGAAAGATCCCAATGGACACTTCCGTAATCTAACAGTACACTCAAGGTTCCGTGTGGGAGAACCGGGAGGAAGATGTATATATATAAATATAACACTTTAGATTACACATAGGGAACCTAAAGCCTAGTACACATAAATAGTAATAGTAAAATATGCCCAGAGCATGATGAAGACTCTTCCTACCCAATGTAACCTTACATCTCATGTCCACAACGTCTCATGTCCATAACACGCAAGATCATGACCTCTAGCTAGTGCAACGAGTCATAATAATATCCATATAATATGCAAGTCTCATGTCTCGAATCCTGTAAGCCTATACAGAATTCCCATGAATAACTCAAGAAAGATTATGTTACATGAGATAATGTCGAGTGTCCTAGGGTATGGCGTACTTGGTAAAGCAAGCACGTAAAAATAGGATCTTGGAATCAACTCTCTAAGTACTCGACATCCGAATCTTGTTCGGACGCTAAGCAATGTCTCACGGTCCTATGGTAAACACTCACATCACACATATCAAATAACTATAATAACTAAATAAGATAATAAATACAAGGAACTGTGATACATCATGGCAAAGTACACTTGCTTGGGTTCTGAACTCCGTCAACTTCTCCTGGAAAAGTAGAATCTGCACGTACACCTCCGGATGCTGAAACAAACATCACCAATATTATCATAATACTTGAAATAGCTAGGATTAACTATCCATAAGTCCAATTTGGACACAGGGGCAAAATTGACAGTTTTGGGTCAAAGTAGGGTCCATATGTAGCCTAATTCGCACCGTAAAATGTGTCGAAGATAAAGTTTTTCAAATTTGTCAAACTTAATGTCTACGAGTCCATAAAGATGATATGAACCCAATAGAACGTCCAAAAGTGGATTCCGATGAGCCGATCACGAAATCGTCCGTCATGTGGAACTGTGGGGCCCACGAAACGATATTTCGTCAACATTCTCAGAATTGAACCAAACTTGGGTCACAGGACCAGCATAACGATGTGAATCCAATGGCAAAAGTTTTGTTGCGAAACGATAAGCACACACGAAGTTAGAACGAGTGTCAGAACAGGCTGATACGGTACTTTTTGACGGATACGCGTTGATTCCGGTGTGCACGTACATCCAAATCAAGTTTTGCGAAAGCCCATACGTCCGCGTTGATGATACGTGCATTTTGGTGCCACTCGCACACGACGAAGTCACCTCGTTTGGCAGAACACACCCCGTATCATAAGATTTTTGGTGTTTTAAAAATAAGTTTTTGGTCGTTTTGGAACAAGAATAATTTAACCATTATAGCAAACTAATTAAAACTAAACGAACAGTAAAAATCTTGGTTATATTGTAAAAAAATTCCTTCAATTATATTTTAAAAATATTAAACGGGTTGGTGGCAAATTGGACATGAACATGGGTACTTGGACTGAAATTCTGAACTGTTTTCGAACAGTTTTTCGGCCAACTTTCGGTCAATTTTTCGATCAAATCGGGGTGCCTAAATTCGTTCAACTTGAAGGGAATACTAGAGGGTCAGGTTGTGAACATACTAGCGAATACGAGACATAAATTGGACGAGCGAGGAGGGCGGAGGCTGTGCGCGAAGGAGGGACCGTACTGATAGTGTTTGTGCTGGCGCAGGGGCGGACGGCGGCGCGACGGTCGACGGTCGACGGTCGTAGAGGCTGGGTGATAGGTTAGGGTTAGAGTTTAGGTTTTGTATATATATGCATGTATATATATATAGGGGGGTTTGCTATGCACGGGTGAGGGGAGAATTGGGTTTTAAAGTTTTGGGTGTAGCGCCCCGCTCCGCGTAGGCACTATGTACAAGTGATATCGTCTGCTTGCTCGAACGGAAGTCTTCTCGGAGATTTCTCGACCGATTAATCAATGTGAGTGGGCAGAACTGCATTCTCTGATTCTTGCACGACTTAATAATGAATCTGAGTTTTTGAATGCTTGTTTGCTTAAGAAGATTGTTTCATAAGAAGAATAATAGAACCGACTCAGCATGCTAATAAGAGAACTCACATAGCTTGTCATTGAAATGAATCTGCTGCCTAACTAGAGAATATGTATTGTTTGTTTGATATGAGATAGAACCATTCCTATGCAAATGAGATATGAGAATTATTGCATGCTTAGTCACACGGACACCGCCATGCTAATAACAAAGAGAAAGAGGATTGCTTGCACTTATTCTTGATATCGTATGCTAGACTGGAATACTTGAATGCTTGTCCACAAGAGATAGAATTTGCATGCTAGAGTTATAAGAACTGTTCTTGCTTGTTACTTGTTTAATGAGTTAGCTTTGCTTGAACATGCTTCATTGATTGCTTGTCATGAGATAGAACTTGGTGAATGGCGTGAACTTGTGCATCTAGACTAATAGTCCACCCTGAGGCTTAAAAACCTTACTTACGGGGAGGTATGGCTATTAGGCAAGTGTATTGAGAGAGCTTCGACTATATGGACTTGATAGATGTGTTTGCTTGCTTGTTCTGGATATGTGCATCATCTGGTATGGATATGAGCTTGCATTGCATTTGGTCAGGACAACTTGTGCACGAGGTCATCTCTCGAATGTTTCCTGGGGCACTTGGATTGTTCGGCCTAGGAGAGATCTAGATACCCCGAGGCTTAAAAACCTTACTTACAGGGGGGGTAGACCCGTCTATTAGTGAGATGGGCTTGTATGTCCCAACTGCTAATCCCGTTGAGGGGACCATCATATAGTTAAGGCGCATGCTAGGTAACCTTCTTGCATACCTAACTGTTTGATGCAGGAACGAACAGGAAACTAGAGAACTGTATTCATTATGTTATGCAAATTGTTGCTAACTTGTGTGTCTGCTGCAGGGATAGCCGCTCGGCCATGGGTAAGAAATAAAATGAGTTTATGTATAGCCTGCTTGTTCATTTAGTCTGTATCGTTAAGTTTCTGATAGTACTTCAAGCATTGCATCGGTCAGACAAAGACTATTAGTGCAGAGCTGAACCTCGGTCACAGCTGCTAATAGTATCAGAATGTGAGTCATTGGTTAGCTGGATTACCGCTACCGATCCTGAGTTTCTCGGGGACCAAAATCATATAGATGTTTCTGCTTGTGTGCTTGAAAGAAATGATAATCCACTTGATATGTTTGCCTTGATTTGAGGTGATCAGTCTGCTAGATAAGTTTTGCCCCAAAGAGTTAGATTGATTGCACAATACATGATGTGCACTGCACGATGAGAAAATTGTTCCTTATAGTTACTTGAATGCTTGAGTATCGAATATGCAAAACTGGTTTTCAATTTGTGTTTTCAAAAGATGTAATCTGACTAGTTCTGAGCTGCATGAAAAGAACTTAGGTAAAACTAGCAAGATCACTAGTAATGCAATGTTTTGTCACATGATTACTTAGTGTTGGTTCAGGGGGTGTAGCTTTTGTTCAGTTGTTTATACTCACCAGTACTTATAAAAGTGCTGACCCACCAACAGTTTGCTTGTTCTCAGGTGCTTGTTCGTCTGAGGAAGCGATAGTCGTGCCTCATCCCAAGGAACCGGAGATCTGGAGTCGATGCCTTGAGGCGCATCGAGTTTGTGCCTGATTTGAGTTGCTTTTATATAGAGGGACATAATGTATGGAACGGTGTCATTGTAATCGAGAGATAGAGTGCTTGAGCGAATTATAACCTCGGCCATGCGCCGCTTGTAACACTTGGGAATATCAATAAAAGAGCATATTTTCATATGCCATTGTGTTCTTTACTTTTCTGCAATATGTGTGTCGCTGCTTCAGTATTGAATAGCTTACTTGCCCTTGTATCAAAGCTTTGGCCTTGTGCAAGCGCACTTTAGGCTTGCACGGCATCACGCCCGTGCGAGGACGATCGGTTCCGTAGAGACCAAAGCGAGGACGAACGGCCCTGCGGGACCGGGGCGTGACATTGGGTTTGGGTTTAGTTAAAGTTAATGGGTTAATGGGTTTAGGGTTAGGTTTAATTCTTTTATTCTTTTATATATATATATATATATATATATATATATATATATATATATATATATATATATATATGTGTGTGTGTGTGTGTGTGTGTGTGTGTGTGTGTGTGTGGCCATTAAAAATAGTTTTAGACCTCAATAAATTCCAGAAAAATTATACAATACACTAAAAATAGTTGTACACCCAAAAATATATGTTTTATAAAATATTAATAATTAATTAAATATACATAATTATAAATTCATGAATACTATATATTATAATTAGCTAAAAATAAATAAAAAAATTCTTAATCACAAAATTTTCAAAATACAAAAAATATTAAATTCTAAAAATTATGGTGCTTACAGTGGTACTTGTTATCTGGACCTGACCCCGCTAATTTTGTTTGGCCAGATTTAGTATGAGAGTCCAAGGATTCTTTCATGTATATGACCGATGGCGCACACCAGGAGGATATTCATCGATAAACTTGAGTGGGTTTTTTCTTCCCCACTATGAGTATCAATTTGTATTACATTTTTAACGTTTAGCCGACGACACTTGTTTACCGATTTATCTAGATATTTGTTCCTCTACATGATTGTATATTATTCAGACCGCGGCTGACTTACAGTCATATACTCTTGACAATGTACTAGTGTACCATCATGTATAACTAGTTTCATGATTATTCTGATAGAGCATCAGGGACGCCTAATTGCTTTATCTTACATGTTCATTCTTATTATTCTTGGTTGATAATTGAGACATAGATGTTCTTGACCCTAGGTGACTTGATTGTAGTATGCAACCCCTTGTCTCTAGACAACCTTAGCACATTATGGCTTACTTCGGTATTTTGCAAGGTGTGGTTGGCTGAGTCACTCTTCCGCTCTTCAGTATTCTGGTTCTGGGGCGTGACAATCTCCCACCTCAACCACACGGAGTCGGATCACCCATTTCTTCTCTTCAACATCGTCGCCACAAATTCGTCCTCCACCAAGCACTTCAAGTACCTGGATTTCTGGAGCAAGCACCAGGATTTTAAAGGTATAGTGAGCCAATCTTGGGCATCGGTTTCTCACTTCAACCTGTTAGTCTGCATCTTCCTGTGACTAAAGGCTACCCGAGTCGCCCTTGCCATCTGACCGGCATTGATATCCATCATCAGGCCCGCCTTGCACAGCAGACTCCCAGAAACCAGATTCTTGGCGATCATAGGTAATTGCTTCACATTCTCAAGTGTAAGTGACTTTCCAGAGGTCAGCTTCAGCACTACCGTCCCGATCCCCAGTACGGCAACTTGAGACTTATCCGCCATCGAGACTTTCTCCGAGGTAGGTTCGTACTTGGCGAACAACTCCTTCTTAGAGCATATATGGCAAGATGCACCAGTGTCCATCCACCAGACAGTGTCCAGGCCTTGTGATTCAACTTGTGCAATCATAGCAACTAGGTTAAGCTCACCTTGCTATTTCAGTTTAGGTTTTGATCTGCAGTCACTCTTGTAGTGACCTTCTTACCACAGTTGTAGCATGTCACATCAGTCTTCAGTTTTGGCTTGAATTGAGCCGACTTCACCTTCAGCTGGTTGAAGTCCTTCTTCTTCTTCTTGTAGAAAAAATTTTGCTTCCCTTTAGAATCATTTGCATGAACCATGTTTTCCTTAGCCATCTGCTTGGACAAGGAGTCCAACTTTAGTTGCTCTCTGGCTTCAACTTTAATATGAATCCAGTGAAGAAGATCTTCGAGATGGATCTCTATTTTCCTGCGGTACATGTCAGTCATGAACTTGATCCAGCCTGAAAAAAGTTTGGTGACGATAGCCCCACCATAAATTTGTCTTCATGCTTCATGACATCTTCCTCCAGTTCCTGCTGCATCTTCAGAAGTTCCTTGACTTGAGGCAGCATCTGTAACACCCTGTTCCGCTCAAGCGGACTGCCGTCTCAAACGGCAATCGTGCAGCTGTCCCGACCTGCTTTGCCTCGATCAAGAAGCAAAGGATATCCAGACTTGCCCCTATAGGGATCCGGCTTGGACTTTCAGAGGCTCGCTCAGACGTATCGCTCTACCGAGGCGAATCATCGCTAAGGTGGGTGGCTACGATGAACTTGTCTTTGCTTAGCCAGCACACATAAAATCTGGAATATTCATGCTAGTCGCTAGGTGATTCACCCCCTGCATGCTAATAAATCCAACGCACCTAGCTAAGGGAATAATCCCAACCTGTATTGCTTGCTAGAACATAGAAAAAGGAAATACTGCTTATATTCAGACCCTCGCATGCTAAGTCCCTTAACGGTTTTATCTCTCGGACTACCTTCGGGCCCGAGCAACGTGCCTGCTTATGTTCCTAGAAACGCATGCTTGTCTGCTTAAAAGTTACCGTATTTTCATCCAAACCTCGGGAGACTACTACGTAGTCGTTCCGTGCCTGAATGAACCCGCAAGTATTCGGGACCGTAAGGTCACCAAGGCAGTTCTCGATCCAGGGGACTGTATCATGCCAAGTAAAAGAATCATACTCCAGTGGCAAGACTCATTCAGGTATTCGGATCTCCCTGCAAGTCTCCCTCCTGTGCGGGCTTACAGCAGCCCAGGAGACTGTGCATATCCAATAGCTAAATGAATCATACTCCAGTGGCAAGACTCATTCAGGTATTCGGATCTCCCTGCAAGTCTCCCTCCTGTACGGGCTTACAGCAGCCCAGGAGACTGTGCATATCCAATAGCTAAATGAATCTCGTGTGCTCGTGTGTAAATTAACAATTGTGTTCGATCATGGACAACTTGTGCACAAGGATATAAGTTCTGCGGACGGTGCTGGGGCACTGGCACCGATCCGATCCGGGCAGACTTCGTGTTTATAGTCAATCGTGTGCGGACTGGATAACTTGCAACGTATCGTGTTTTATGAGCTCCTCGTGTTTTCTCGTTGCATGTTATTCACGTCCTTGACTAGTCCAAAATGGCATCAGCCAGTGATCATCGTGTGTATATGCTTGCAATGCCTCGTGTGATTATCGTGTGAATATGGCTTGCAATGCATCGTGTGTTTATCGTGTGTATTTAACCTGTTGCGTGCTTGCCTATAAAACAAAAAATAACAAGTCATCCTCGCTTAGCGGCTATCCGCGTGCGAGTCATTGCATAGCATCAATGAATAACTTAACACCTGAACGATCATGTTAAAACGACCCTCCTGTTTGCATATGCTTGCCTCCTGAATGCTTATACTTGCCCGTGCTTGAATTAACATGTTTGCCTCAATGTTGCTTTGGACAGGGAAGGAGAAATGGTAAGTTGGTAAGTCTTGCCGTGTTTCCTCAAACATCGCATGGCGCACTGCCCGACACGTTAAGCTATTCAATGTTTGCATGAAACTGATCCTAAGGCAACTAGAAAGACAACTTAATAGTTGTGCACGGAACCTGTATTACGTGTTGGATTTGTCGAGCGGGCGAGTAGCTTCCCCACCAGTGCATTCAATGTACTGATAATCCACCAGTTTGATATGCAGGGTGCGGGAGAACCTCGTGCGGTGCGGACGCCTCCTTCGTGCGTGCTAAGGCCAGGAGTTCCCTCTGAAGCCTTGCAACGGTGCGTCCGGGACTGAAGCACATATACAAGACATAAGTTGTGAACATCGCCTGACCATCGCCTGTACAATCATTCCACAGTTGTAGCCACTTGGCACGCTTTTACTGTTTAAGAGAGAGAGAGGCTTGAGCGACTTGTAATCTCGGCTATACGTCGCCTGTAATACATGTTTCATATCAATAAAGAGATTACTTTACTTGTTTCAATGCTTCCGCTATATTGTCGACTCAGTGAACCTGTTACCGATCGCCTATGCGTTCATGACTCCGCTGCACTCGGACAATCTGTGCGACTCTGTGGCTTAGAACTCTAACCGCCAGCCAATGAACCATGGCCTTACACGGCGTGGCTCACGCTCGTGCGGTATCACGCCCGGATGGGTTAAGCAATCGTTCCGCGGGAGCGCTGGCGAGGGTGATTCCCGCCTAGCGGGAACGGCCGATTGCCTGCGGGAGATCGGGGCGTGACAGCATCACCTTCTCATCTTCGAATTGCAGAGTGAAGAATTTCTCGACGAGATAGATTTTAGACATCTTTAGGTCAGTTTTGTAGTGCTTCTCAAGAGATTCCCGAACATCTCTTGCCTTCTCCTTTTTGCTGTAGGACTCTGTCATCGAGTCGTCCATAGCATTTAGGATCTACAACCTGTAGAGGTCGTTATCATTCTTCCACTTGGAGTGCGCGTTCTGCGCCACGTCAACTTCAAGCTATCCTCCATCTTCGGGAATGGTAGGTTCAGGATCAACCAACACATAAGTAACTTTGACAAGACGAAGATTCAAGGAGATCTTTCTCTTCCAAGTGTTGTAGTATTCGTCATTAAACTTCTCAAGCTTGTGAAAGCTAGTATCGAGAAGGTTTGAGCGGTTGTCCATTCTAACTCGGTTATTGCCTTGAGATTGTTAGTTCCGAAGCCAGATCAAAGTAGAGGAGGTCCATAAAGTAAAGACTCACACAAGAGTTCTACAAAATTTGGTACACTAAGATCTACACAAGAGTTTCTCTACAGTGACACATAACTCCACAGAAGCACTAAATCAGGAACATGTTACAAACTGACGACCCAAAGAAAATATAAATACAACAAGAATCAGAAAATCGTTCTTCTCTTTACGTTCGCAGACGCTACAACGAGAATGAACGGGAACAAGAAAAGAAATACAAAGAAGAAAACTCATTTCTGGGGTGATCAAAACCATCGGAGTTCAAGGCAAGATTCGCACTATACGACGAACTGCCCCCAGGATCCAGCAAGTTCACATAAGAACTTCTGGAATGCTCTTGGTCACCTTCGGATCACTCCAAAAACACATTTTGGAAGGGTGCTCACTGTGGCCGCATATTGTTCTGGTACTCTCGGTTTTTCTCTCTATCTCAAAGAAAGAGAAGCTCCTCTATATATAGAGAAAAATAGTACATATGCGACTTGAGAAAGCTCAAGGTCGCATATGCGCTATCCGACACTGGGCCGCATGCGTAGCGGTAGCAGTATGCGTCGCCAGAGCCTCATGCGGCACCGCCGCCGCCGGTCACGTTGCACATGACAGCGCCGTCAAAAGTTGCCAAGCGCGGAAAGCAACAGCTATTGTGCACATACACCCTCGTGCCGCATTCGCCTCATACACCGGAGCCTCTCTCCTCCACATGCGACTCGCTCATACAAGCTCGATGGTCGCATAGCGCCTGGCCGCATAGCCCCATGCCGCATAAGGCCTCGGACGCATAGCGCCATGAAGCATGCGTCCGAGCAAGCAACTCGCGCATAAAATGAGCGCACGAGCGTCATGCGACGATGCTAAGTGCGACAATAAAGCGTCACTTTGCACCCTTGAGCCCGAGTCCGAGTCTAGCTCCTAAGGAAAACTTCTCAAAGGTGGTGACAAAATAAAAATTGTCATAATGAGGTTCACACTTAATCCCTCTAGAAAAATTAATCCACATGGACCACCACCCCATGTGCATATACCAATACTTAGCAAAGCTATATATTGAGATATACACATTGGTGATTTTTCAATGTGGGACTAGTACTCCCATAGCAAAGTGAAAAATACCAACATTATCCTACGAAGGTAGATTGTCCAATTCCGAAGTCTTATCTAACTTACCCTTAGGCCGACCCTGAATACATCATATACTAGCAGGATATCCTCGGTCTGCTTAGTAAACAAGAAAAAAGTCTAACTTTGGCAATAAAAGAGCAAAATATATATATATATATATATATATATATATATATAGCCCCCTTCAAACGCAAGCTGTATGTGGCGAAGCGTTTAGCATTGTCAAGCGGTGAACCAAAATTGTATGATTCAACTGCATCATATGTTACATCAATTAGTAAAGAGATCAAAACTTACATCACATCTTAAAAAAAAAAAATTGATCAACTTCGTACCAAACGGTGGACGCCAGAGTTGAAATGCTCAACTGTCATCCAACTGGCACTGCTCCTCCTAAATTAATATCAGGAGTGCGATACGGGCTGGGCCAGACGGGCCGGGTGCGGGCTGACGGATCGTATGTTGGAGCGGATCCTCGAATTGGGTGCATTCCTTCAGGCCGAGATGATGCTTTTAGACCGTGAGGTAGCCTTGAGACTGGGATGTAGTAGTCAGATCGAACTTGTAAGTCTTCGAACTGAGTTTGTAGGCCTTTCAATTTATCTTAGATCGATGGAGTTATTTTCTTGAACTGCAGCTGATATAGATTGCTTTCCTGTTGAGAATTCTTAGTCATACTTTTTTTTTGTTTTTTTGTGATACGTGGACATTAAAATTGCAAATCATCTATGGATAATTTCGTTGACAGCTAGGAAAGAATAGCTTCAACGTATAGAATTCCTTCGACATAATCAACTTCCCTCTCCAAGCTAGCTCTCCGCTATATTGTTGGGTCCAATCTGAATTTGATGAATTTTGGAGCTCAAATATGATCAAAGATTTGATTTGATATAATTTAAAAATCTAGATTTAATTAAATTTCAAATTTGTATCAAATATTTAATTTGATCATATTTGGACATCCATAATTGATATTGGACTATTTTAGATAGAATATGATTCTTATTTTAAGGTTTTCTATTTAGGAAATCCTATTATGATCTAAAATAGGATTTATCATCCTATGAGTCTACAAAAAATCTAAGAAAAAGTATGTGCTTTACTCTTTTAGGACTTCGTTATCTAATACAGAAGGAAGAAAGAGATCGGATCGATGAGTAGTCGTCTTCGTTCATAAAGATTGCTACGGGTTGGTGAATGATTTCAATTGTAATATATTTCTTTTCTTCTTTAGTGTGGTGAGGGGGTTGAAGGCAAATGTTTCAACATTGATTTTGTCAATCTTGTAATTTTAACTGAGTTATAAAGGTTAAAATTTGTCCAGATGATGTAGTCACCGTCCTATATTTGTCTTTATCTATATTTGGTATTCGTTAGACAGGAATTGGTTATCTCAGTTGGATTGGCCTAAAATTTCTACTGCAGACATCATCAGACACGATATCAGAACGTTTGCACTACATATATAACAAGTGAGTCATCCCTCTCTTCGTAAAACGTGATATATATATATATATATATATATATATATATATATATATATATATATGAGGTGGAATTCATTTGTCATTAAGTGGCTGTATCAAAACTTTGTCATGGCTTATGAGATCTGTAAACCTTAACCTATAAAGTGAGCAATTTGTATCAAAGTTTTACTCTGCCATGACTTATGAGATCTGTGAACCTTAACCAAAAAGTGAAGTTTTTTTTTTTGTATCCTAGTAAAGTCCCTCTTTGTAGTTCTATGACTACGAACTTCATTTAAAACATAGTGTTCTGAGTTTGAAATACTTGTGATCCAAAAGCACATTTGAACTCGTTGGCATATGTCATGGAACTTTATCATATTATAAGTCTTGCTCAGAATAATCTTCAATCTTATAATGCGACTTAAAATCTGCTTAAAATTGAACCGTTCAAGTCGAAAGTAAATATTAAACTAATTTAATTTTAAAAAAAAAAATACGGGAGATAAATCTATACTCTTATAATGAGACTTCAAAACGGTTTAAAAGTGAACAGTCTAAGTCGTTTGTAAATACTTAACCATTTATTTCAAAAACTAATATTACTTAAAAAAAATTGTTGGAAAAAAATTTAATTTGTTATAAATAAGATCATGGAAAATCGAATTTGACAAACCAAGAAGAATTGAATGTCTCCAACATTAACCACATGAGCTAGAATAAATGATTGATTATAGTTGTATAATATTATACAGATAAAAAATTAGTTAAATTAAATTAATTTTTTATTTTTAATTACGTGAGGATATACGTACAGCTTAGACGGCTAATTTTTTGAAGCCTTTTTATAAATAGTAAAAATATATACATAATGAATTATAAATAAAATATATTTAAAGTATTTTATAATAATATAAAAAAAATATTTTACGTGCAACGCACGTACATTTACTAGCGAATATTATAATGCCTTTATTAATAAATAATTGTTCGTTCGTAACATTTTTGTAACATACGGTGATACATAATGTAACAATCTTAAACGCCTTTCAGATTGGGTCTTCTCTCTGTAATAATAAGTAAATATGTAATTGTGCTTCCATCTCAGGTTTTCTTAGAAAAATAATGTCTTAGAAAAAAAAAGATAAAATAGAAGTAAGATTTTATTCATATTTTTCATTTTTCATGATGAAAAATATTGTTCCAAAATTATCCTTATCTATGTTTACTAATTAAAAATGTTCACTAAATTTAACATGGACAGTTAAGTAATTACGTTTAGAAAAAAAAAACTAGAGGCAGTTATTTGTTCTTCCGAAGAAAATAAAATAAAATTAAGGGCCTTTCCAAGTAAGTATTGTTTGCTCTTCCAAAGTAAAATTGTTTGCTTTTTCAAATACGTGTTGCAACTCACGTGCAAATATCTTAGATATAATAGCAAAAGTTGGACTTTACCGTAAATTTTTTTTTATTTCAAATATATTCTTTTTTATGTTTATCAATTAATATTGTTCATTAAATTAATAAAAATAATTAGTTAATTACTTATAGACAAATAAATATTGTTGTTCTTTGCTCTTCCTAAATTGTATAAAATACGTAGAAGGCATGTGCATCTATACTTGTACTAGTAATGGAAAAGCAGAAAATTTACTGTAGCGAAATAAATTTATATTTAATTTTTCTAACCGAAATAAGTTTGAAATAATTGGGAAAAAAGTCAGGTTCCGCCAACAGTGTTGGCGGAAAACAGCAAAAAAATTAAAAAAAAAAAAAACGCGGGCCCCACGGCCAATTTCCGCCAACAGAGTTGGCTGAAATTGGGGGGGGCCAATTTCAGCCAACTCAGTTGGCGGAAATTGGCCCATGGGGCCCACTTTGGTTTTGTTTGGTTTGGTTTTTTTTTTTTTCTTTGGTTTGGTTTTTTTGTTGGTTTATTGTAATTAGTTATATTTCTGTTTTATTTATTTAGTTTAGTTTAATTTTGTAATTAGAGTTAAGTAAATTTATTTTAACGAAATAAAATTAAAATAAATTAATTGGAAAGAAATATTATTTTCGGAAATTTGTTTCCAAAGCATCAAAATTTGTATAAATTACATCTAAAACATAAAAGTTTAAAAAATTACGAAAAAAATATCAATATGAATTGGACGTTTATATTTAAAAATATTATATTTATATCGTAAATTTTTTCGTCGTTAACAGACGCTAAAAAATAATAATATTAAAAATTTGCCGTAAGACTATTACGTCTGCCGTCGAGCAGACTTCGAACGGCCATAACTACTTGTTTATAAATCATTTTTTGTTAAATAATAAGTCGATTTGTATGTTTTCGACGAGTGTAACACAAATCATGTAGAAAAAAAATTTATCCGAAACAAGACGCATATGTTACAGGCAAAAATATAAATTTTAAAACTTTAAAGTATCATAACTTTTGACTGGGAGATCGAAACAAGCTCCAGTTTGAGCCAAAATGATCGTATGGAAAAGTACTTCGGGATAAACGGTTTCACCGTTTTACGGACTTCGAAAAATTTTAGAATCGTCAAAAAACGATGTTTCGACCTCCAAATTTGACTTTCGGTAATATTATTTTTGAATATTTAAAATTTACTGTAGTGAAATAAATTTATATTGGATGTGGGGGGCCCACAGACTTAAAATGATGTTTCGATCTCCAAAAAAAATTTAGAAACATTTAAATTAATTATGTTATGTCTATTATGAAAAATAAAGTAATAAAACAAAATAAATAATCAAACCAAATCCTAAACCAACCAAAACAAACCAACCCAAACCATCCAAAAAATCCGTGGGCCCCACACCAAAATTCAGCCAACATAGTTGGCGGATTTTGGGGTGCGGGGCCCACGGTTTTTTGGAGTGGTTTGGGTTGGTTTGTTTTGGATTGTTTTGGTTGGTTTTTTGTAGTTGGTTTTTTTGAGTTGGATTTGTTTTATTATTTGGTTTAGTTTTTTTATTTTGTTTTTTTATTTTGTTTTTTTTAGCCAACAGCCAACATTTTTTTATTTAGTTTTTTTATTTACTTTTGTTTTGGATTTTAATTTATTTAGTTTTGTTTTGAATTATGTTTTGCTTTGGTTTTTTTATTTATGGATTGATGTTGGTTCAGGAATTGGTTCACGTGGAAGGGGATCTCGGTTTGGTTTAACAATGAGACAATACTGAGAGACATGAGTTAACAGGAAAAAAAGAAGAAAAGACTTGAGTGGGAAAAAAGAAGAAGGGACGTGAGGAAAAAAGAAGAAGGGACGTGAGTGGGAAAAAAGAAGAAGGGACGTGAGTGGGGAAAAAGAAGAAGAGACGTGAAGAAAAAAAGAAAGAAAGAAGGGACATGTCTCGTGGGGGAGGAGAGAAAGGAGTACAACAGAGAAGAAGTTGGTGCGAGGTGGGAGCTATAAGAAGAGAAGGAGGAAGCAGAACAGAATGCAAGGAGGAAGAAGAAGAGAGTGCACTACGATCATTTACAGCATTCCTTGTGAGCACGTAGCAGCAATTTGAGTAGCCTTAATTTTCTCTCATTTGTAAGTGGACACAGCAGTCTTTGTGAGCACAACAATCCTTATTGTTGAAGGTCTTTATTCTATTATTCTTCATTTATACTTTTATTTGTATATGCAATATTTGATGTTAGTTTTTATTTTTTAAATATAAGTTATGTAATGTGCAAAATTTCGGGCAGCCAAAATTTATTTTTTGACAACGATAATTGTACAGATGGACAGCCAAAACGACGGACGTATTCCTGGAGGCCCTACTACGGATTTAATAATCCAGCAACGTGCGAAACATATATCTACTTTGGTATTTTATGGGAAGGTACAATAAAATATAATTGTGTAAACAAATATGAATGATATTTTGTACATGTCTACTAATAACATCGTCTATGTTTTTCATATATAGCAATACGATTATACTAATAATGAACGGTGCCGGGAGCATGCCTCGTGGCGTCACGATAACAGACTTGGGTATTGGAGGTTGATCGACCACCAGGTGGCACTGTTAAAAATATTTGGCTTTTATTATGTTGACAAGATACATTTTTTGCAACACGATAGAGACCTAATATTCAGTTTAGTTGAGCGTTGGTGGCCCGAACGAAATACCTTTCAGCTACCATTCGGAGAGATGACCATTATTCTAGCTGATGTGGCCAATATTTTAGGTTTACCTATTACGGGTGAACCTATAATATTTGATAAATCAATTTCCGCCGACATTATGATTACAAAGTACCTAGGTGTGGAGGTGCCGCGTAATAAACGTGGTAAAAATCTTGTGACGTTTACGTGGCTCCGTCATAACTTTTTGCACCTAGATCGTATTGGTGATCAAGTTATCTCAGTGGATGAGGATCGGGTAAGTATAGTTTTTTTTGCAACTTATGTTATTATTTACGTAGTATATTTTTAATTGAATTTAACGCATATAATGTTTTTATCATTTGTTCAGGTCACTGCTTGCACCAGAGCCTACTTGCTAGGTTTATTAAGCGGAATGTTATTTCCAGACTCATCCAATTTAGTTGATTTACGTTTTTTACCTTTTTTGGTAGACCTGACCGCACCTACGCGCCACGCTTGGGGAGCGTCAGTGTTGGCATATTTATATAGTTCCATGACAGATTTTGTACAGTTTGAAGACATGAATGCAACGAAGGTAAATCTAAGTGGTTGTGCGACATTAATACAGGTATGAAAATATGTGCACTTATATCATCAGAAAAGTTTTACTTAATTCCATTTACATTGAAAATAGATGCACTTATATCATATGGTCATATTTTCTAGGTTTGGTCCTACGAGCACTTTCATATTGGTAGGCCAGTCCCCCGCATTAATACCGACGTTGGTGTCTTTCCGTCAGCTTTACGGTGGACTACGGATGCAGCAGATCCAGTACACTGTGAACATGCGGCTATCTCTTTATACCGGGTCGAATTTGACACACTGAAGTATAACGAGGTAAAATATCTGTATTATTATTTTATAAAGTCATTATAACCATTATCTTATAATTTGTCATAAAATAGGTGACATACTGTCCGTACCGGCTTGAGCAAAATCCTACTGAAATCCAAACAACAGCCTATGACCTTAGTGTCTATAGTTGTTTCCTGATATTCGACGGTGAAATCATGTATCATCCAGCTGATCGCGTTATGCGACAATTCTGGGTGAAACAAAAGATTCCCGATGAGCCACCATGTTTAAATCGTAGTAAAGGGAGTGCAACTAAAAGGGCAAGCAAAATGATTCCACAGTGGAATTCTAGGATGGAGACACAGCCCGTGGTACAGATTTCTCAACTAATGGACTCTATAGATGAGGGTAAGTTATTTAAAAAGTTGAACAAAATTATTTTTTTAAAATTATATGAAATTAAACGCTCATATTTGTTTAAATGGTGTAGCATTAGGTGATATAGCCTATAGATCTTGGTGGGGAGCTCCTCTTATCAGTAACCGATCCTACCAATATGAGGAGTTGCGATTCCAACATCGGGCCGTTGATGATGCTAGTTATCGTGAATGGTATCAAAATGTAATGGAGAAGGTACGTATTTTATTGATAAAAAATTTTGTTTCCATAGTTTTTTATTATGAATTAATTGGATTCTACTTAATATTTCAGCTTCCAAATTTGATTGTAGCATGTGAAAATCATCCAGTGAGAGACTCGTTAAGCACAGCAGTAAGATCATTTTTGGATGATGTGCAAGCATTTCCGACTCCACCCAACCCTCCATTAAATATTCCACCATATTATCCTCAAGGCTTAGTTAGCCGACGGCAACCACGTCCGCGTAGAAACTATCCCCATGTTTGGCATATGGATAGCCCGCCTCAACAAGATGACGAGGTCCCTGAGCAGGACATTTTCCAACAGGCTGACCAGGGCACTTCCCACCAGGCTGACCAGGGCACTTCCCACCAGGCTGACCAGGGCACTTCCCAGTGGTCTGGCCATGGCAATTCTCAGTGGGCGGGCCAAGGCACTTATCAGTGGGTGGGCGAGGGAACGTCACAAGCACGTACCCCACAGATGGACCGAGAGGCGGACGAGGGGACTTCACAGCCTGGTGTTGACTATTGGGATTATTACATGCAGATGTCCAATTCTATATTTGATGCACCCCGGTTTGATACAGCTACTCAGTTATCTGTGACTCCAACAGCGCCGGTGCAGACACAAGAGGCTGATGAATTTGACCCATGGGCACCATTGCCAGGGGAGAGACTTGAGGATACAGTAGCAAGAAGAAATAGACTCGGTCTTAGGCCAAGGCCTCGTAGGAATTATGACAGGATGGCAAGAGGCAGAGAATGAAATTCTTGTACTGCTAGGTTATATGAGAAATTTATGTATTAGAAATTAAATTACATCAATGAACATAACTTTTCTAAGAAAATCTATGCCAATGCATTTATTCTCTTGGTTGGTTAGTACATCTTCTTCGATTGTGTCCTAAACCATTACAGTTGCTACATCGGAGATCTCTTGATGGTTGATCCTTCGCCATGATGCGGTTCTTCTTTGGTCTTCCCGCTTTCCGTCGTACATCTGGTACTCCAATGTCACCTATAACTAATGTACTTTGAATGTTGTAAGGGACTGGAATTGGCTCCAGGTGCGGCTCATATACGCTTCTTAATGCTTCTTTGGAAAAAATACCTGGATAAAAACTCTCGATGCTAATATTTTTAGAATTACAAGCATAACATACATGTACACATGGCAGACAAGTATGATACCATTTAAAACATGTACAATATTTTTCATCTAAGTTCACAACATATGTTCTGTTTGTTTCACGATCTAGTATTTCAAACAAATAACCAACTATACTCAATATTTGCAGCTGGTGTCTTTTTCTTGTGATACTGGCCATAGTATTTAACATCTTCGGACAATAATCAGTTGCAAGATTATCAGCTTTTTGTCGATTTTTGTCCTGAAGTGTTATGATTTTGGCTCGAATACCATCAAGTAGTGTTGTTATTGGTTTATCGCGTAAGTTTTTAACCCAGTTATTGAAGCATTCAGCAAGGTTCGACGTGTTAATATCTAATCTAGGACAAGGAGAATAAGCTGTTATCCAGTGTGATAAAACACGAGTTTCATCATTTACTCCAACAAGCCATTTGTAAACATCGATATTTTCAGCCTTAATTGTTTCAAAGCAAATATTCGCATCTGTCTCATTATAACATCTTGCAAGGTAGTCTAATTTACGTTGAAAATAAGGCAGTCTACATACTAGTTTTAAATTTTGTTTAAAATGTTGAATACAATAAAAATGAGGTGATTCCGGAAAAGTAGCACGCATGGCATTTATTAATCCTTTCTGTTTATCTGATATAAAAGAAATTGTATCCCACGTATTAAAACTACCTTCAAAAGATGTTTTCAAACCGTTTAAAAACCAAGTCCAAGAATCCGTGTTTTCGCTCTCAGCAACAGCATAAGCAATTGGATATAATTGATAGTTAGGATCATGAGCACACGCAATAAATAAAATACCTTGAAATTTAGAGGAAAGAAATGTAGCATCAGTACTAATCACAGGTAAACATCCCCTTAAAAAACCATCAATGCATGCCTTGAAACAAATAAAAATTCTTTGAAACTTATTATTTTCTGTAGTCTTTATATAACATCTGCTACCTGGATTTGTCTCAATGATTGTAAAAGCATACTCTTCAAGACTACTATATGCATCAATATAACTACCATTTATTTCTGATAGAGCAATTTCTCTAGCTTTCCAAGCTTTACAATATTTAATATGTATTCGGTGTTCCCTATAGATATCATTTATAACATGCGATGGACTATACGACTGATTATCACGAATTTTATCAATAATCTTATTCTTAACCCATATAGTTGTCGCTAATGGATGATTTTCCGTTATAAGTCCACCTAAACAAGAATGTACATTTTCAAGCGTACTAATGACGAATGTTTCGCCGTTGCCAATGGCTTTAGCGTACACTCTCCAATTACAACTAGAAACGTTACATTTATATACAATTCCACTGGCATTGTTTCTAGTAGCCCTGCAACAAAAATTTTTTGTAATTGCTATATCACTAATAAAACTTCTAAATGCATGACGATTTATAAATTCTCTTCCAATGAATAAATTATTTAAACTATCAACATTATCATCAAGTACATCATCTATATTTTCGATTAAATCATCACTATTTTCATCGTCGGTATTACCATCATCTACTCTATGTTCTTCTTCAGTAAATGAAATAACTTGGTGAGAAGAACTTGGACCACTACTAATTCTTTGTGGTGGTGGTGGAGGAGTCACAAAAATATTAATATATGTTGAATGTATATTAACTTCAAGAATAAATTTCCATGCCTCCTCACTAACTAAATTTATGCAATTAGATAGATAAATATGTACCAATAAAAATTCACAGTCAATAGCAAATTTTTCAAATATTAGATTACGTAAATTATCAAACGAAATATTTCGATCAATTAAAAGAACTTCAACTAAACCTCCTTCATAAGCTAACCCATTTAGTACACCACCAAGTGAGCATAGTATTGTTATACTTCGATCCATGGCAACAAGAAAATGGGCTTCAAAGATTGTATATTGAACTGAGCTTCTCCTGTGTCGAAAGAAAGAAATTTCGTATGAAAAGAAATAAAATTTTTGATTGCAATGTTTGATATGCTGATATCAAATAAATACTACGTTTATATAGGTAACTTCGAACCGATCGTTAGACGAACGTTGGATATGTATGAACGTTAAAAAAATAAGAGCCGTTGAAAGAGCCGTTGAAAGAGCCGTTGTAAAATAGCCGTTGTACATAAACCAACTACTAAACCAACCCATAGACCCAACCCAATTTCAAACCAAAATCAAAACCAAATCATTCTTCGATATTTGTCTTTCTTCTTTACTTTGTCTTTTTTTTCTCATATAAAAAAAAACTAAACCATTAAAATAAACAAAAAAATTAGAGGACACAAATAAATACTAGTTAAAATAATTTATTTTCTTCTTTAGAGGACACAAAAATTAGAGGACACAAATAAATTAGAGGACACAAATAAAAAATTAGAGGACACAAATAAATTAGAGGACACAAAATTTTTTCTTCTTCTTTATTTACTTTTTTTTTTATTTTCCGAAAATAATATTTCTAAATATTTCTTTCCAATTAATTTATTTTAATTTTATTTCGTTAAAATAAATTTACTTAAATCTAATTACAAAACAAAACTAAACTAAACTAAATAAATAAAACAAAAAATATAACTAATTACAATAAACCAAACCAAAGAAACTAAAAAAACCAAACCAAACCAAACCAAACCAAACCAAACCAAATAAAATAAAAATTAAGTGGGCCCAGGGCCAATTCCGCCAACAGAGTTGGCTGAAATTGGCCCCCCCCAATTTCAGCCAACTCTGTTGGCGGAAATTGGCCGTGGGGCCCACTTTTTTTAAAAAAACATTTTTTTTACTGCTTACGTGTACAGCGGTGGTGTTTTCCGCCAACACTGTTGGCGGAGCCTGATTTTTTTCTAAATTTTTCAAACTTATTTCGTTTAGATTAATTTAATATAAATTTATTTCGCTACAGTAAATTTTCTGATGGAAAAAATTCAACTTTAGCATGAAACTTTTTTTTTAAATATACTCTTGCATATGTTTACTAATTAAATTATTTATTAAAATTAATATGAACATCTAGATAATTACGAGAGCTGTAATTTGGTCTTCCTAAATAGTCTTGCATGTATGTATAAAATAATAATATAATAATAAACATACAATAATTAATACGATTATTTTTAGCCTTCTTAAGCACTCTTAATAAATATTAGAATAATGACAACCACATTTTAGTTTTTCTAATAATAATCTATGAAATACGTACTTTAATAATAATCTATAAAATACGTGCAAAAGTACGTACATATATAATTGTATTATATATAATAAGAAAAGCTGGAGTTCACAAAGATTTTTTCTTCTTCCAAATATGTCATTCCTTATGTTTATCAATTATTATTGTTCATTAAATTAATAGAAACAATTATGTAATTATGTATAGACAAAAATTAAAATTAATAAAATAGTTATGTAATTACTTATAGACAAAAATGAATGAATTTGTTCTTTGCGGCTCCCTAAATCATATGAAATACATGTAACATTGCCTCTGTCTGCTTTGAGTTGTGGAGGACAAAATATAGTAGGATGGAATGCCTGATCCGCCTCACTTCTTTGGACTTCCATTGATATTGAATCGAAAAATAGGTTTGCATGTATATATACTACTTCTAAAAAAACACATTTTAAGTTAAAAGTAATTAATATATAAAAGAAAAGAAAGAAAAAAGCCAAAAAAAGGGCCCATACGGAAAATACAATTTTTACATGAAAAATACATAACTCCCCCCCCCCCCTAATTAAACTTGACTTGTCATTAGTCCATGACCTTGCCTTGACCGATTTGACTTAATTCCTTAGTTTCCTAGGCGAGTATACTGTTATTAGGTGTTGGCTATTGTGATCAAATTTTGACTCGTTAGCGCCTCACCGGGATGCGTTAGAGATTAGTTCACTTGACCCCTCGGTCGTTAGTGCATCATCGGGTTGCGATAGAGACAGTAATATGATTGTTAGTGCCTCACCGGACTGCAGTTACAATTACCCGATTTACCTATAGACACGATTGATACCATTGTTCTCATGGCATGCCACCCTCTTAGACGTCATATTGTCATAGTTTTACTGTTTTTGGTAGTTATTTTTTTGTCTCTCTTGCATGTTTATTTACTGTACTTTTGGCATGCGTTTATGTATCTTGTTACGTCCCTCTGAGGATCTGGTCCCTTTTCAGGTATAGACAATCATGACTATTTTCAGGAGCACGGATCAAAACTTGCTATTCCATTCTCTTTCGAGGAGGTCTTCCCTTCGAGCCTCTCTGATCATTAGATGATGTACTTATTATATTTTCTTTCATATTCTAGTTTGGTAGTGAATTTTTCCCCACCCAACCATTGGTTTTCTCGACTATTTCATACTTGGTTCATTGCCATATTTGATTATTTATTTGTATTGGGTTTGTGGATGAGATTAGTATTGCATGTGACTTGTGACATTATATACCACTTGTGAATTATTATTCATAATACAGCATACGTATGTGTTATGGTTTTCATATATTGAGTTTGTCATATACATACGGCTGGCATGCTCACGTATTCCTAGTCCTACGTATTTTAGGATTGGGGTGTGACATCGTCCTTCGTCGCTGCCCCTCTTCCCGCCACGCCGTGCAGACCCCTTGTCATGTCCCGATCTCCCACAGGTAATCGGTCGTTCCCGCTAGGCGTGAATCACCGCGCCAGCGCTCCCGCGGGACGATATTTTCCATCTGGACGTAATGTCGCACGAGCACAAGTTGCGTCTGTGCAAGGCCATGATCCGAACATGCGGTAAGATGTCTAAGCCACAGAGTCGCACAGATAGTCCGAGTGCAGCGGAATAAGAAACGAACAGGCGATTGGTAACAAGTTCACAGAGTCGCCAATAGCGAAAGCATTAAATAACACAAGTATAGAAGTAAAATAAGCACTTTATCGATATTAAACAAGTATTACAAGTGCCGCTAGGCCGAGATTATATGTCGCTCAAGCCCTCTCTCTCTCTAAACAATAAAAGCGTGCCAAGTAGCTACATTTGTGGAATAATACATAGGCGATGTTCCAACATTATGTCTTGTATATGTGCTTCAGCTCCGGACGCAACGCTCCAAGGGTCCAGAGCGAACTCCATGTCTTACCTCGCACGAAGGGGGATTTTCGCATCGAACGAGGTTCTCCCGCACCCTGCAAGCAATCTGGTGGGTTATCAGTACATGAATGCACTGGTGGGAAGGCTTCTCGCCCGCTCGACAAATCCAAACACGTTATATAGGTTCTGTGCACCATAGATTAAGTTATCTTTATAGTCTTGCCTTATGATCAGTTTTATGGCATAATGAAAAGCCTAACTCGTGTGGCAGTGCACCGTGTGATATATGAGTAACACGGCATGACTTACCAACTTACCATTCTTCCTTCCCTGTCCAAGGTAAACCAAGTTAAACCAAGCACGAGTGTATATATATGAAATCCAAGTAAAATTGCATAGGCAAACACGAGTGTCATGAGCGAGATTCTGTTTCAGCTGCACGAGTTACACGAATTATCCAGAAGTGTTGTAGAAGATGTTCAAGTGTTCAATTATGTACAAATGTGTCTTATACTCATCGTTCCGGTGTTTCAGATTACTGGAGGTGATGCAATGACTCGCACGCGGATTGTCGCTAAGCGAGAATGACTTATCTATATGAACATGAGTCGCTGGCATAGCTATAAATGACGAGTTATAGTCTTGAACGAGGATGATATGCAACAAAAAGCACGTGAGGCACTATAAGTCATCCCGTCCAGCACGTGAGACTATCAGCCTTTGAGCAAGAATGGTACGACGTGAGCGGAGAAGCCATCCCGCTCGCACATGAAAGGCTGCTGCGTGAGTTCAACAAGTTGCATACCATCCGATGCCCTAGAGACCGTCCGTGGAACGAGATCTGAAAATATTCCTTGTTCAACAAGTTGTCCGCGACATGGAAGTCTTGGGTCTTCCAGATTCACAATATGACATGATAATCCTTAATTTTTGTTCTGAACGAGTATTGCTCCACGAGTTATGATTCTTGCTTTACTTAACATGATTATCATTTACAGTTAAACTTGACTTGATGTATTTTCCTGGTTCGGGAACTGCCTTGGCAACCTAACGGTCCTGTATACTTGCAGGTTCATATTGCACTGAAGGACTATTTGATAGTCTTTTGACTAACTAGATGTATTCACGATATAGATAGTGTTACTTGATTTGTGGCATAAATTCATGTAGCAAGCATTGAAATGAGACAACGAGTACAAACTATAATGTAAGTAGGAAAGCATGCATTTATATGAAACATAAGCATTTACGTTGGCATGATCTAAGGGGTAGTGCGAGGAGTGCAATCGTACATGGACATATCGAGCGACATAAAATATAAGACGTGCAGTGTAAACAAGTAAAACAATGCATTACGAAGGGTCCATAATGATCTACTCGAGGCATAGCGGGGTCTACTTGCACGAAGCGTGACGGGGAGAGAGGCAGTGACGGGGGAGGGGTGCAGCCATTAGGTAGGGGTCTGCATGGCGCGACGGGGAGAGGGGCAGCGACGGGGGAGGGGGGAGAAGACAATACACAACAGAGGAGAGGTATTTTCGTCCAAAAATTTGGGTCAAATAGGTTGAGCGTCAGTCATGGACAAATTTCGTCAAAAGTTGAAAGACTTATACATTATGGAAAAACAATGGAATACACCGTTAAATATGGTAAATAAAGTGGAGGATAACTCAAAAAATTTATATATTTTTAAAAAAAAGTGCTTTTGTTTAGTTTTATTTAGGTTTAGTTCTTTTTTAGAAAAGTTGTTATAGCAATAATTTTTTAAAATAAATTAGAAAAAAATAAAATTTAACATCAAAATTAAAATATGCTATCATTGAACAACCAAATTTTTTAAAAAAAAATCTGCCATAAGATTATTACGTCTGTCGTCGTGCAGACTTTGAGCGGTCATAACTATTTGTTTGGAAATCGTTTTTCGTAAAGCAATAAGTCGATTTGTATGTTTTCGACGAGAGTAACACAATTCGTGTAGAAAGAATTTTCATCCGAAACAAGACCTACATGTTACAGGCAAAAATATAAAATTTAAAACTTTAAAGTATCATAAATTTTGACTGAGAGATCGAAACAATTTTCAGTTTGTGCCAAAATGACCGTATCGTAAAGTACTACGGGATAAACCTTTCACCGTTAGACGGACTTCGAAAATTTTTAGAATCGCAAAAAGAAAATAATGTTTCGAACTACAAATTTTACTTTCGATAATTTTATTTTTGATTTTTTTATTATCTATATTAATTTTTTATTATCTATACTAATATGAATGATAACAAAATCTATTGATTAATATTATTATCAATATTATATTTTTCTTTCATATCACTAAAAAAATAATTTATTATTATTTGTACACAAAATTTATTTAAAATAATTAATTATATAGATAATAAATAATTAGTTTGTTATTTGTTAAATTGTGATATCTATTTTAACTATGACTTCTCATAAATATATGTTTTAAAATTTATATATGTGTTTAGTTAGATAATAACAAATTACTATATATAATAATTATATTTTCAAAATTATATTAGTATACATAATAACAAATTAGTATAGTTAATAATGAAACAATTGCTATTTCTAAAATTATATTTTGAAAGATAATAGATGTGGTATCTAATATTTTAAAAAATATTTTAGTTAATTTTAAATTATTTTTATAAAATCTATTGGTTATTTTTTTTACAAAATCAACACACAAAAACTAAAAAAAAAAAAAAAAAAATCCATTGTCAGATTTTTGCCAACTTGGTTGGCAAAAATTGGCAAACTCAAATTTTTGTCAACCCTGTTGACAAAAATTTGATAAATATAACAAAATTTATTATTATATTTTAGTTGATTTGTTTAAAATTATTTGCTGTACAATTTTTTTTTTTGTTTTGAAAATTTCATGAAACTTAACGCCGTTTTGTAGAACCTATGGAAGAGGAGGGAGACTGGCAGCTTTTAACCGTCCCCTCACTAAAGACAAAAAGCTGTTGGGTCCCACTCATTTGCTGCTTCCTCGCTGTAGTCCCAAGCGGTGGACCCGATAATCAGAGCCGTTGGATCCGTTTAGGTCGGACTGAAAATATTTATATTTGTTGGACGGGTTTGCCCTTGGGTCGGCAAGACAACAGAGGCGGCCATTTGTTTTACTGAGTAATTACAAAGAACACCTTGTGCTTTCTAAAATTATGATCACTGGTTCAAGCCCCCCTACGTTTTGCATTGATTGTTTTTGACATGATGTCCTACCTAATTTGGTGCCCACTCATATTTGCAAAGAATAGAAAGAAAACAAGATAGCATAAAGTAATATTGCAACTCATATTGTAAAGAATAGATTGACAGAAGGAAGAACACGAGAATTTTCATACAAGGATTCATGGTACATGCCTTGGTGATAGTCCAAAATATTTGTCAAATTTCTTTATTTTTTAGGTTATTTACAATGACACCCTCTATATTTTGTACTTATTATCTGGACCTCTCTTATTTTAAAAATAAATACATCTCCTATGTTTTGTGTTAAATAAACAGACTACTCCTAAGTTTTATAATTTATGTAAAAGATTTTACACTGGCCATTCCTACTTTAATTTTTTTTATAAAAGACACGTGGTGTCGGTGTATTTATTTTTAAACTAGGAAATGTGCGTGTAATAAACACAAAATATAGGGGATGTCAGTGTAAATAATTTTTATTTTTTTTACATCAAAATCTATTTCGAAAAATGATATATATATATAATAATGAAACAGTTGCTATATATATATATATATATATATATATATATATATATATATATATATATATAAAACAAATCTTAATTTAAATATATTTAAATTATTTTTCAACAATATAAAAAATTGAAAACTATAATTTAATAAGAGTTATTTGTATCGGGATTTCGGAACAAGGAAACACAATTTTCATTACCCCATTACTAATATCTAATTTTGTTTCTCGTATTATTAATTTTATTACTATTACCCTCAATTTGATCCATTTCTTAAGTGTTATTTGTATTTATCCCACTAACAACATAACTATTGAGAAATGTGGGTAGTAATAGTAATAAAATTAATATTGGAAGAAAATAGAGTTAGATATTAGTAATGGTGTAAGGAAATGCTTGTAGTTTATTGAAAGTGTGAAATTGTCATTTTTAACATGTTGTAATACAATACACTTCTAATAAAAATGTGAATGCATAACTTTACAAAAAAAATTTGGATACATAGTTTTTTGTCCCCTGTAAGTAAGGAGTTTAAACTATTTTATTTGGATGACAACATCAATGTGTATGTGAGAATTAAAAAATAGAGAGAAAAGTACACTTGCAATGGAGTTGCAATCCATTTTTTCTGCAACTTAAAAATAAAGAAACTCCACTTTTAGTTACAAAAGTGGAGTTACAAGAGATATCCAAATACTGAAACTATTTAGACCAGCGGTTACTTGCAACGAGAGTAACAGTTTCAAGTCACTTTTAATGCACTCTCACATATCCAAACAACAACTAAATACAAACAATTCATTTAATAAACATGCTCAAGTAGAAAGAAGAAACAAATACATTACCTCCTATGTTTCATGGGTATTATTGAAACTAATTACACGAAGTACCTTTCTACTTTATAAAAAAAATAACATAGGAATGATTCTTGTAATTAGTTTTAAAATAAGAGTAGTTAGTGTAAGAAGTAAAGTTATTTGTATTTATTTTTTTCAAAATTGCTAATCATCATATCTTCACTACCTCCTATTTTTATTTGAATTAGTACTAGTCCAAAATTCTATTTTTTTTTTTTTTTTGATAACAACAATTATAATTAACATATTATAAAGTACTGAGACGTAACACTAATTAAATAAAAATAATAGTAAAAATATAATTAATAATTGGAAAGATAAATAAAAATAACTCTGATAAGTATGAAACACGGGGGCAGTAACTTTACACCCAGAGGAAACATCCAGGAGAAAGTTCACAACCCTATAATGGGCAAACTCGTAATTGCAAGCATTCAAGAGCTGAGGGGCAATTTCGTAATCATCCATCCATTCCCCGTCCATATATGATTACTGACCACCTAGCAAAGTAACAATTGCTCACTTAAACTCCTCCTCCCTCGTTCCTCTCTCTCTCTCTCTCTCTCTCTCTCTCTCTCAAGCTTTCTTTTCTCTCTCTCTCTAAAAATTCTCCTCTCTCCGAGTCGTCCGCCAGGGAATGCCGAGAGATGAGGAGATCAGATCCTGATCTCGGCGGAAAGCGGCGCAAGAAGCCCGCCTGCCGCACCTGCCACCGCAAGCACGTCGAGGACGGGTAGCCCTACCGCCCCTAAATAACGTCTACTACTACTACTACTACTACTACTACTACTCCATAGATCCCCTTTTTTCTTTTCTTTTTTTGGAAGAGAGATGGAAGAGATCAGCTCCCCCTCGTCGGAGGCGAAGAGCCTCCTCCACGGCCGCTACGAGCTGGGCCGGCTCCTGGGCCACGGCACCTTCGCGAAGGTCTACCTGGCCCGCAACCTCCGCACGGGCCACAACGTCGCCATGAAGGTCGTCGCCAAGGACAAGGTCATCCGGGTCGGCATGACGGAGCAGGTGAAGCGGGAGATCTCCGTGATGAAGATGGTGACCCACCCGAACATCGTGGAGCTGCACGAGGTCATGGCCACCCGGTCCAAGATCTACTTCGCCATGGAGCTCGTCCGCGGCGGCGAGCTCTTCTCCCGCATCGCCAAGTACGGGAGGCTCAAGGAGGACTCCGCTAGGCACTACTTCGCCCAGCTCCTCTCCGCCGTTGACTTCTGCCACAGCCGCGGCGTCTACCACCGCGACCTCAAGCCCGAAAATCTCCTCCTCGACGAACAAGGTAATGTTTGTAAGGGCTAATTAGGGTTCAGACCCTATACCAGAGCTTAAAAGTTTAAGTTCTCACATGTCTAGTTAGAAAAGTTTACGTTCTAAATTTTTATTTATTTTTCATATTACACCATCCACAATCTATGTATGTAATTTGTCCAAGCAATAATCTAGAATATTCCACGAGTGCAGGGAATCTGAAGGTGGCCGATTTCGGACTCAGCGCGTTCGCCGGCCCCGACGGTCTGTTGCACACCACGTGCGGGACGCCGGCGTACGTCGCGCCGGAGGTGATCGCCAACAAAGGCTACGACGGCGCCAAGGCGGACCTCTGGTCCTGTGGTGTCATCTTGTATGTGCTGCTGGCCGGATTCCTTCCATTCCAGGTATATTATACTTATTTTTTAGATTATTTGATGAAAATTCCTATACAATGAAACTTTTTTTAATTTTTATTATACTCTTGTACTTGATTGTGGAGCATGACAATACCAGTGATGTTAACTGCTTGATTTATTGTGTGTATAATATGCGAATTTAGAGAAATTATTCAGTGAGTCGGATTCACCGTGACTCTTGATTATGAGTTTTACTTGATGGTCTCGGAATTTGAGAATGGGACGTGGAATCTTTCATCAAACGTATGAAAATCAAAGTTTATGGCGTGAGTAATTTCTCGTGAATTGGAACAACTGCTTTGTCTACATCATTAACAGTGTTTAATAGAATGTCCTAATTTTCATGTAACATCTCAAAAGAATATTTGAACATAGCTGAAGAGCGCGACTTGGGTGGGGCTTAACAGTTTCTGTGACACTCTTATGGTTTCAGGACGACAACATTTTGGCCATGTACAAGAAGATCCACAGGGGGGACTTCAAGTGCCCCCCTTGGTTCTCCTCGGACGCCCGCCGCCTCGTCACTAAGCTCCTCGATCCGAACCCGAGCACCCGAATTACCGTCTCGATGATCATCGAGACCCCCTGGTTCAAGAAAACCTCCACCAGTACTAACCCGCCCCTCCCCGTGGCCCTGCCGCCACTGATCCCGAAAAAGGACAGCGAGGAGGAGGAGCCCGAGAGCCTGAACGCGTTCCACCTCATATCGCTCTCCCGGGGCTTCGACCTCTCCCCGCTCTTCGAGCAGGACTGCTCGAAGCGCGGGGGAGGGATGCGGTTCGCGACGAAAGAGCCCGCAAGCGGAGTGATATCTAGGCTGGAAGGGCTGGCTGCGAGGGCCGAGGGCAGGCTGAAGGTGACCAAGAGCTCCGCAGCAGGGGTCAGGCTCGAAGGCGGGGAGAGCAGGGGCAGGAAAGGGAGGCTGGCGGTGTCCGCGGAGATATTCGCGGTGGCGCCTTCGGTCCTCGTGGTGGAGGTTAGGAAGGACGGCGGGGACTCGCTCGAGTATCGGTCGTTCTGCAGCAACGAGCTCCGGCCGGCGCTCAAGGACATCGTATGGGCCGCGTCAGATGCTCCAGCGACGACCGCCGCGGCGTGACTGATCGATCATTGATGGGTTGTGCCTGCATATGTGGTCTGCTCACCCCCTGCCTGGCTGTTGTGGTGATGCATATTTTGTTGGCAATAATTGAGTAAGGGGGGGCTTCTTGTATGTATTTATGTGTTGTTCAATTATTGTGTCAAGTGTTTTTTGTCCAGGCGCCACTGCTATCCTATCCATCGTTTGGTAGGAGTGGTGTGTATTGTGATCGAAGGGATTGTGTTTGGTACCGTAGGGGTAGTGTGGATGTTTTCTTGTTCGTCTTATTCTGTGGCCTCTTTCTCTCTCTATTTAAACAACATTTGGAGAAGGGATTTGGTTTAGTACAACATGCTTCATTGAGTGGTTTGCTGAATATCCACATTTGTTTTGACCACACTTGACAACTCTATTACAATTTTTTAGTGTAAAGATCAACATCTTCACTAGTTTAGTGGGTGAACAAAAATTCATCCTTTTATTGTTATCATCGTCATCTAGCTCTTAAGCCATATTTTAGAATTTATTCATTTTCTTGTCACAGCAGCAAATGTTGGGGCAAAAATTTTGATTTATGGTTAGAATAAGAAACTGAGGAAGTTAAAAAAAAAGTATATAACAATAATAATAATAATAATAATAAAATACAGTCAGGATTTTAAAGTTTGAAGATGTTATAAAAAGTGTACCAACTTTAAAAAAAATTAAGAATATATACATAACGCAAAAGATAATGACATAATACAGTATCAATGCTATTATCATACCATCAATATGTTTGGTGTTTTGGAGACGACGATGAATTTGACGCTTTAGAGATGGGACCGCCAGTAACTTCGACGATATAGAGACGAGACAATATAGTATATATTGGAATTTAATGAGAAAAATAAAATAAAAAAATAAAAATTTATGATCTAAATTTTTAAATTGGACATGTCAGGACTTAAACTCTAAACTGATATAAAATTTAGGATCTAAACTCTAATTAGCACATAAAATATAGACTCATATCATATGTGGTTTTTCACTTGCTTACAAAAAAAAAATATAAAAACACTCAAACTGACTTGCTTACAAAAAAAATATAAAAACACCCAAACTGCCATTACTAATTATGGTATAGTGATTATCACGCCATTACTTTCGATGTTATGATGGCAATCTTGTCATTAGCAATGACAATCTAGATGTCATCTCGCCATTAGGTATGGCAATCCTTGTACATACATTGGCATTAGGTTTGACGATTTGTGTCTCTTATTTCACAAAATTTATTATCCCAAATTATCCCTCCTCTTGTCAATCTATATTATCGTGACTGTATTTTCTATATTTGATTTATGTATACCAATGCGTATCGTATCAACAAATTGGGGAGGGAGTGGGGGTGGGACTGTGGTTTGATTTATTGTTAGGATAAAAAATCAAAAAGTAAAAAAAAATGAAAGTATATTATAATAATATTATTATGATAATTAGTTTGACAAATCAAAATAAATAGTAGTTATAATTAATTAGTATTAATAAAAACTTTTAGCGACGTAAATAATAATATAATAAAATAAATAAATTATATCAAATAGTAATTAATTATCTTGTTTACTAATTAATTACTAATAATTAGTGTAAAATAAAATTCATAAAAAATTAGTCCAAACTTTAGGAAGTACGGACATTAAAAAAGTAGAATTTTTATCAAGGAACTACAAAACTTATTTGGGACTAGTCAGGATTGAGACTAGCTCGGTTCAGAAGAACTTTTTCTCGGGACAACCATTTCCTTACTAGGGGTTGTCTATCCAACCCAACTACACACCCCCACCCACCAAAAATAAAAATAAAAAAATTCTATCATTCTTACTTTCACTCTCTCTATTCAAAATCCTAAACTTCTTCCTCCATCACCTACTCCAAAATCCTAATCTTCTTCCCAATCCCCGACAAATCATCTTCCCAGTCGTCACGCCCCAGTCCCAAAATACGTAGGATTAGGAATACGTAAGCATGTCAGTCGTATGTATATGACAACTCCAATATATGGAAATAATAACACGTACGTACGCTGTAAAATGAATATTAATTCACAAGTGGTATATAATGTCACAAGTCACAGGTAAATACTAATATCATCCACAAAATCAATAGAAACAGATAACCAAATATGACAATGAACCAAGTATAAAATAGTCAAGAAAAACTAATAGTTGGATGGAGACAAATTCACTATCAAAATAGAATATGAAAGAAAACATAATAAGTATATCATCTAATGATCGGAGGGGCTCGAAGGGAAGACCTCCTCGAAGAGAACGAGGTAACAAGTTATGGTTCGTGCTCCTGCAAATAGTCGTGATCGTCTACACCTGAAAAGGATTAGGTCCTCAGAGGGACGTAACAAGATACATAGAAGCATGCCAATCATAAACTGAATATAAACATATGTACTGGGTAAACTAACTAAATTACGTGAACACAATTGATGATAACCTTTGCACGAATGAGCTGTTTGGCTAAAAATGGGATTGGCGTGATTCTTTCGGAGAATTTGTGGCCTACAAAGCATGACGCCTTTCGATCTTTAGAGGCCGCCTACAAATAATATAAGGGTCATCTGACCACGCATCTCCGACGGAGCGTGCGGGTTACAAAGGGAATGTGTAAAGTAGCCCAAACGACTCGTATATATCCTCCCCACCCAACGACTGTCTGGATCGTATCCATGACACAACACGTCCAGTTCCTCGCCACTAAGTCCAATGAATGCATCCTAAAACAATAAATATGACTAAGCCGACACAGGTCTCTCACGTATCGAGAGCGATCCGAATACGAGGATCCGTGCCCGCTCATGCATATCACACATCTTTGTATGTACAAGGTACGTGTCAAGGTCAAGGAGATATGAGGATACCTCACAATTATGGTGTGGTCGCATAACTCTAGGTCAATATGCATAATAAAGAAAATAAAGACGACGAAATCTGCCGTTGCACCCAAGTCTATCTTGGACGCGTAGTTTTTATAGAAAATAACTAAATAATAAGTAACATAAATGAAACATGTTGTACAAAATATAAATAAACAGTCATCATGGCAAGGTATACTTGTCTGGCAAGCAATCTGTGGAGTATGGACGTCAAGATGACAAGCACAAGGAACCAGAAGGTAGGGACTATGAATGAACGTCTCCGGATGCTGAAATAAACATCACCAATGTCTCCAAAAATAAGAAATAGCTAGGATTGACTACTCATAAATCCAATTTAAGCACAGGGGCTAAAACGGTAGTTTCGGGACAAAGCGGGGCCCACATGTGGCCCACTTCGTACCAAAAAATGTACCGGAGACAAGTTATCCAAATTCGGCAAACTTAGTATGTACGAGTCCAAAACGATGACACCACCTTAACGGAATGTCCGAAATTGGATTCTGATTAGCCAGTCACAAAAACGCCCATCAAGTGGGACCAAGGGGCCAGCGAAACACCGTTTCCTCAACGATCTCAGAATCGAACCAAACTTGGGTCATTGGACCAGCGTAATGCTGTGAGTATGATGGCACAAGTTTCGTTGCGAGACGACAAGTACACACGAAGTTATTCCACAAATTCAGAAAAGGCTGATACAAGATTTTTTGGCGGATACGAGTTGATTTCGGCGTGCACACACGTCTAAATCAAGTTCTGTCACGCCCCAGTCCTAAAATACCGAGGGACTAGCCACGTGGCAATGGCCAGCAACACAACTCCAATGGACAAACCCAATTTAATGGACCCGTTAGAGTGTACTTAAGCTGTAAAACAAATACAATGGTCTAAGATACATGTCACAATCTAATTCTAATCTCATCCACATAAAGTAAACACAATTCAATATGATAGACTAATCAATATAAAGAAATATAGTCCATCAACAAATCCAAATAAAAAGTGTCTCGGGGAACAACCCGATAATAAGTTAATACAATAATCCATGAGTCAAGATATAGAATAACTGAAAGCAGAAATAACTAAGTATATAACAAAATACTCAGGAAAAATCCTCTTGCACAACCTCGTCCTCTGGTGTCAGTACTACTCCAACGTCAACTCATTTCCCGTATATCTTGGGGTATTCCTCTTCTGTTGTACCTCGGGACATAATTCGGATCCAGATCCTCATGGGACATAGCAAGGTAAAATAATAACTCAAGCCAAATGAAATGCAATATATAAAAATAGATCCTCAGGGCAAGCTATGTAACCAGTTATATGAAATACAAGTGAGAGCATCACTAGTACTCGGGCTGAGACCACTACAAGCTTTGTGTCGTGGAGCCGGTAGCAGTAATATCACGTAATGGGCCAAGCATTAGAATATAGACTAAAGCACCGCAATAATAAATATATATGTATGTAATCAGCCTATAGCATGTGTGTCTCTTCCCATCCAATATAATCACACGTCTCATGTCCACGACGTTGCATGTCCATAACACGCAAGATCATGACCTCTAGCTAGTACAGCGAGTCATAATAATATCTATGTATATGCAAGACTTATATCACGAATCCTGTAAGCTTATACAGAATCACCATGAATAACTCAGGAAAGATTTTGTCTCATGAATAGTTTCAAGTATCCTATGGTATGATGTACTTGGTAAAGCAAACACGAAAAAAAAATATAGGATCGTGTTAACAACTCTCTAAGTGACGTTACACGACTCCGCGTGCGGCGTCGACACCCGAATCTTGTTCGGACGCTAAGTAATATCTCACAGTCCTAGGTTGAGCAGGTACATCACAGAAATAACTCAAGCAAATAATATTAAAGTAATTACTATAATTTTGGCAAGGTACACTTGCCTGGGTTCTAAACTCCTTCAGTTGCTCCGATAATAGTAGAATCTCTAGGTACACTTCCGGATGCTGAAACAAATATTATTATTGCTCTCAAAATATTTGAAATAGCTAGGATTGACTACCCATAAGACCAATTTGGACACAGGAGCAGAATTGACAGTTTTTGGTCAAAGCGGGATCCACATGTGGCCTACTTCGCACCGAAAAATATGCCAGAGATAAAGTTCTTCAAATTCGTCAAACTTAGTGTCTACGAGTCCAGAACGATGATACGAAACCAACGGAACATCCAGAACTGGATTCCGATGAGCCGGTCACGAAATTGCCCGTCAAGTAGAGCCGTAGAACCCACGAAACGGGGTTTCCTCAACGTTCTCAAAATTGAACCAAACTTGGGTCACAGGATCAGCGTAACGCTACGAATCTGATGGCGCAAGTTTCGTTGCGAAACGACAAGCACACACAAAATTATGACGAGTGCCAGAACGGGTCAATACGGGAGTTTTCGACGGATACGCGTTGATTCCGGTGTGCACGCACATCCAAATCAACTTTCGTAAAATTCCACATGTCCATGTTGACGATATGCGCCTTTCGATGCAATTTGCACATGCCGAAGTTGTCTCATTTAGTGGGACGCACCCCATTTCAAAAAAAATCGAATTTAGAAAACTAAGTTTTTGGTCAACTTCAACCACGAATAAAATAAAGCATACAACAAATTAAAATAAACTAATTTAAGAGATTAAATCTCGGTTATGTTGTTTAATTTACTGTTCAAGTAGAATTTAAAAATATTAAATAGGTTGGAAGAAAAACAGCCATGAACATGGGAGTTTGGGACAGTTTTCTGAACTATAAATTGAGTCTTTTTTCCTGTTTTGCGTCGCGAAATACGATCGACACATGACACGATACTCTGAACTAATTATACATGGTTCGAGAGGGTCATGTGGTCTTCGTATAGGATTCAACGGGTCAACATTTGGATAACTGTGCAAAGAGATACTAAGGTGGGAAGAAGGGTACCTCACTGCTACTGTTAGCTCAGAAATATGGCGACTGTGCGGCGGCTACTTCGCGGTGGTGGTGCGCTGCGGTCTGGTGTCGTCGTCGGTGGTGGCTCATTGAAAATGAGAGAGGGTGTGATGGTAAACGAGGAGGTGGGTCTAGGGGTTTTATAGGAGGTCGGAGGTGGCTGTTACAAGGAGGTGAAAGGGGGGTCGGCCGGTCGGTTTTGGAGGAAGGGGAAGAGAGAGAGAGTCGATTTCAGTTACCGAATATTAAGGGTTTGTGGGTCGGGTCGGATTGCGGGTTAGCGGGTCGGGTAGGATACGGTTCATTTGGTCTGGGTTGGTTTGGTCTAGTTCGGTTTGGTTCAGTTTGGTTTGGGTTGGTTTAAGTTTGTTTATTTAAAAATAATGTATTTTAGCTATTTAAAAATAGTTTTTGAACCCAATAAATTTCAGAAAAATTACAAAATATCCTATTATTAATTATGCACTCAAAAATATATATTTTGTAATATTTTAATAATTAATTTAATACACAAAAAATATAAATCCCTGAAGAATATTTATTATAATTAATTAAAAATTATAGGAAAATCTTCAAAAATTCATAATTAAAATTTTAAAATTAAATTCTAAAAATTTGGGTGTTTACAATCTACCCACCTTAAAAGAATTACGTCCTCGCAATTAAGAAAATAAAACATAACCGGTTAGAAGAGATGACGCGGTTGTATGACATGTTTGTTGAAGCACGACCCAAGGGATAAGGAACCATGAACAAGGAGAAATCGAGAGGAAGGGTGAGGGTTTTGTTCAAGCAGAAAACGTAGGAAAGGAATGAAAACTTTTTTCTAGGCAATGAGATATAAGTAACTCAAGAGTAAAGGAGTCTGATTAGAGCAAGGATCAACTACAGCTTATGAAAACTTGGGTACCACTGACATCTTACTAATCTAGATTAATAAGTTCATACTAATCATAATACTAGGTATAGACTAGGGAATGGAACTAACATGCACATGCTAAAGTATTACTAGGAATATTCGCTATTATAGCTATGATAAGACTAAATCTTACTCATATTCGCTACTCCTCGAGTCTGTGCCTCCTCCACTGTCATCGCAAAAGTCTGTCAACGTCCTTATGGTGGTGTCCTCTTTTGTTGCTGGGCTTGCTGGAAGGGTGTTGCCTGTGGTGTCAAGGGTAGCCTCAGCTGATATTCTTTCGGTGCTGGTAAAGCTTGTCGGTTAACCATCGGTGCTCGTCGGTGAACCATCAGTGTTTTTCCTCGATGCTCCGTGCAATTTCTGGCTGAATGTTGGCTGGATCCGCAAACCAAGAATAATCCCAATTTGCGTCGGCATTCCTTGGCGAGATGGCCTACCTTGCCACAATAATGACAAGTAGGGAGTCCTGGTGCTGGTGTTGGTAGGGCTGGTCGATGAATCATCAGTGCTCTCTCTCGACGCTCAAGGCAATCCCTTACTGAATGCTGACTGGATCCGCAAGCTAAACATAATCTCCATTTGCGTCTACATTCCTTCTTAATATGGCCTACCTTGCCATAGTAGTGACAAGTAAGAATGACTAGTACTAGTGGTGTAAATGCTCTATGTGTTGGATTCATCTGTGGTCGCTTTACAGCTCCTTCCTGCTGTGCTCGGTCTGGTGCTAGTGCATGCGGCCGCTTATGACTGGACTCTCTCCTGGTGACGCGCTCCATGGGTCGGGCTGCAGCAAGGACGTCAGTGTAAGAAGTAGTTACAACGGAGCTGATTAATTTCTGTAGCTCAGAGCTAAGTCTGTCAAAGAACTTCTCTGCCCGGCTTTGCTGGACCTCTTGATGAACCTCATATTGGGCTTGCATCATTGCGTAGAATATTTGGAACATCTGCTGTCCATCCATACGCTGTCCTGGTGGAAAAACGGGCATTGGTGGAGTAAACTGCGACGATGGTGGAATATTGTCTTGCTGGAACCTCGAGGCGAGCTGATCTGCTTGATTGCTTTGTTGAGTGGAGGGATCTCCACTTAGTGGCATCACCCCATCATCGTAAGTGACAACAACAACTTATGGGGTTCCCGCGGGAGTCTCGTCGCTGGCTCGTGGATCCATTACTTTACATCCAAAGTAAACTATGAGAGGCGCACGGAGGAGTCAAGGCAGGATGCAAGTCAAAAAATTATTTTGAAGTCGATATAGAGGTCAAGAATAGATTAACAAGTGGATGAGATCCTATAACTTATCATATCCTAATCGCAGGCTTGCTCGGTTCCTTAATTAAAATCGAAGCAACATAGTCGTTGACCTGCATGGGCCACCACAAAAATCATGTCACGTCCCAGTCCCAAAATACCGAGGGACTAGCCACGTGGCAATGGCCAGCAGCACAACTCCAATGGGCAAACCCAATTTAATGGACCCATTAGAGTGTACTTAAGCTGTAAAACAAATACAATGGTCTAAGATACATGTCACAATCTAATTCTAATCTCATCCACATAAAGTAAACACAATTCAATATAATAGACTAATCATTATAAAGAAATATAGTCCATCAACAAATCCAAATAAAAAGTGTCTCGGGGAACAACCCGATAATAAGTTAATACAATAACCCAAGAGTCAAGATATAGAATAACTAGAAGCAGAAATAACTGAGTATATAATAAAATACTCAGGAGAAATCCTCTGGCACAACCTCGTCATCTGGTGCCAGTACTGTTCCAGCATCAGCTCATGTCCCGTATATCTCGGGGTATTCCTCTTTTGCTATACCTGGGGACATAATTCGGATCCAAGTCCTCAGGGGACATAGCAAGGTACACTAATAACTCAAGCCAAATAAAAGGTAGTATATAAAAATAGATCCTTAGGGCAAGCTATGTAAACAGCTATATGAAATGCAAGTGAGAGCTTCACTAGTACTCAGGCTAAGACCATTACAAGCTCTGTATCGTGGAGCCGGTAGCAGTAATATCACGTAATGGGCCAAGCTTTGGGAGAGAGACTAAATCACCGCAATAATAAATAAATATGTATGTAATCAGCCTGTAGCATGTGTGTCTCTCCCCACCCAATGTAATCACACGTCTCATGTCCACGATGTCTCATGTCCATAACACGCAAGATCATGACCTCTAGCTAGTACAACTAGTCATAATAATATCTATGTATATGCAAGACTTATGTCACGAATCCTATAAGCCTATACAGAATCAACATGAATAACTCAGGAAAGATTATGTCTCATGAATAGTGCCAAGTATCCTATGGTATGACGTAATTGGTAAAGCAAGCACAAAAAAAAAATATAGGATCGTGTTAGCAACTCTCTAAGTGACGTTACACGACTCCACGTACGGCGTCGACACCCGAATCTTGTTCGGATGTTAAGCAACGTTTCACGGTCCTAGGTTGAGCAGGTACATCACAAAAATAACTCAAGCAAATAATAGTAAAGTAATTACTGCAAGTTTGGCGAGGTACACTTGCTTGGGTTCTGAACTCCTTCAGTTGCTCCGATAATAGTAGAATCTCCAGGTACGTCTCTGGATGCTGAAAGAAATATTATTATTGCTATCATAATACTTAAAATAGCTAGTATTGACTACCCATAAGACTAATTTGGACACAGGAACATAATTGACAGTTTCTGGTCAAAGCGGGGTTCATATGTGGCCCACTTTGTACCAAAATATGTGCCAGAAACAAAATTCCCCAAATTCATCAAATTTAGTATCTACGAGTCCAGAACGATGATATAAATCCAACGGAACATTCAGAACTGAATTCTGATGAGTCGATCACAAAATCACCAGTCAAGTGGAGCCGTGGGGCCCACGAAATAGAATTTCGTCAAATTTCTCAGAATCGAATCAAACTTGGATCACAGGACCAGCGTAATGCTACGAATACTATGGCCTAAGTTTTGTTGCGAAACGACAAGCACACACAAAATTATGACGAGTGTCAGAACGGGTCGATACAGGATTTTTCGACGGATACACGTTAATTCCGGTATGCACGCACATCCATAGCATTGATTCCGGTGTGCACGCACATCCAGATCAACTTTTACAAAATCTCACATGTCCGTGTTGACTATACGCGTCTTTCGATGCAATTTGCACACGCCGAAGTCTCCTCGTTTAGTAGGACGCACCACGTTTCAAAAAAAATTGGGTTTAAAAAACCAAGTTTTTGGTCAACTTCAACCACGAATAAAATACAGCATACAACAAATTAAAATAAACTAATTTAAGAAATTAAATCTCGGTTATGTTGTCTAATTTACTGTTTAAGTAAAATTTAAAAATATTAACTAGGTTGGAAAAAAATGGCCATGAACATGGGGGTTTGGGACAGTTTTCTAAACTATAAATTGGGTATTTTTTTCTATTTTGCGTCACGAATTGCGACCGACACAGGACGCGATATCCCGAACTAATTATACATGGTTCGAGAGGGTCATGTGATCTTCGCATAGGATTTAACGGGTCAATATTTGGATAACTGTACAAAGAGATACGAATGTGGGAAGAAGGATACCTCACTGCTATTGTTAGCTCAGAAATATGGCGACTGTGCGGCGGCTACTTCGCGGTGTGGTGCGCGGTGGTCCAGCGTCGTCGGCGGCGGTGGCTCATCAAAAATGAGAGAGGGTGTGATGGTGAACGAGGGGGTGGGTTTAGGGTTTTTATAGGGGGTCGGAGGTGGCTGTTACAAGGAGGTGAAAGGGGGGTCGGCCGGTCGGTTTTGGAGGAAGGGGAAGAGAGAGAGAGAGTCGGGATCAGTTACTGAATATTAAGGGTTTGTAGGTCGGGTTGGGTCATGGGTTAGCGGGTCGGGTAGGATCCGATTCGTTTGGTCTAGGTTAGTTTGGTCTAGTTCGGTTTGGTTCAGTTTGGTTTGGTTTGGTTTGGTTTGGGTTGGTTTAAGTTAGTTTATTTAAAAATAATAAATTTTAGCTATTTAAAAATAGTTTTTGAGTCCAATAAATTCCAAAAAATTACATAATATCCTATTATTAATTTTATACTCAAAAATATAAATTTTTTAATATTTTAATAATTAATTTAATATACAAAAATATAAATCCCTGAAGAATATTTATTATAATTAATTAAAAATTACAGAAAAATCTCCAAAAATTAAAAAAATTATAATTAAAATTCTAAATTTAAATTCTAAAAATCTGGGTGTTTACAAGTTCCGCAAAAACTAACACGTTCACGTTGACGATACGCACCTTTCGGTACAATCCGCACACGACGAAGTCGTCTCGTTTGGCGGGACGGACTCCGTATCGCAAGATTTTATATAATTAAAATTGTTTCGGGGACCCTATTTGAACCAGAATTTTAATCCATTTATAGTTCGAATTAAATTATGAAACTTCACAGATCTAAACTAGGGTTGAAGGGGTTCATACTTGGGAAATAATTTAGAATTTGATCGAACTATGGCCGAGCTATACGCCTTCGAAAATAGGGTTACAGGTTCGGGTTCAGCCTATGCACTATTCTGTTTCGTGCATATGGGATCCGGTTGTTGGCAGGGTCCTTCGACGTCGAGGCGGCGCTGTGATCATCGGCTGCTGCACCGAAGACAGTCGTGGGTCGATCCTGGTGGCTGCAGGGGTGCGGGGCGATACTGGGATGACCACGAGCGTTGTACTGGTGGCGCATGACGGTGCGCTGCTATGCGGGAGGTGCGTGCGACCGGTTGGGGTGGTCGTTGGCGAAGCTGCTACGGTTGGAGGCGGCGAGGGTAGGCCATAGGCCGTCGGGGTCGCCGCTGGGGGGGTCGCTGGTGATGCAGCGGCACAATAGTGTAGAAGCATGATTTTTTTTTATGCGCTCCAGTTTACAGTCAACAAATAAGCAAGAGACGTATAACAGTGGTTGACGCATAACACCCTCAGATATATGACGTCCCAAGAAGCATGCCTCCCTTTAACGCATCATCCCTGTCACGCCCCGATCTCTCGCAGGAATCGACCGTCCCCGCTAGGCGCGAATTACCTCGCCAGCACTCCCGCGGGACAATCTTCTCATCTGGACGTGATGCTGCACGAGCACAAGATGCATTCGTGCAAGGCTATGATCTGAACATGCGATAAAATAATTAAGCCGCAGAGTCGCACAGATAGTCCGAATGCAGCAAAATAAGAAACGAACAGGCGATTGGTAACAAGTTTACATAGTCGTCAATAATGGAAGCATTGAATAACACAAGTATGGAAGTAAAACAAGCACTTTATTGATATTGAACAAGTATTAAAAGCGACGCTAGGCCGAGATTACAAGTCGCTCAAACCCTCTCTCTCGAAACAATAAAAGCGTGCTAAATGACTATATTTGTGGAATGATAGACGATGTTCCAATATTATGTCATGTATATGTGCTTCAATTTCGGACGCAATACTCCAAGGCTCCAGTGCGAACTCCATGCCTTAGCTCGGGCGAAGGGAGTTTTCGCACTAAACGAGGTTCTCCCACAAGCAATCTGTTAGCTAAATCGGATAAGCTACTTGCGAAAATCTCAAAGGTTCTCGTCTTATGAATCACATTGATACTTCCAATATGGTCAATAAAATCCAAGTCATTCCAATCTGACTCAAAAATTAAGTATTGCACTACCGTCAATCACGATCCATCCGATCAACCGACTAACGTCCATGTCCTATTTGTGTCAAACATAGCACACACTTACCGTTCCAAGTCTTACACTAAGTCTTGCTGGCCCAGTTTTATGGCTTGCTTAGGCAATATTCTAAAGTCGGTTACACAAGTTATTTTCCTTGGCACAGGGTCGTCTGCCTAATTACTAGGTCAGCTCACAAGGTCATAGGTACAAGTTCAAGCACACGATTTATCGTACAAATTTATCGCACGATGCTCGCCCTAATTCCAAAGGTCAAACCATTATTCATTTTGCACAAAATATTCTACCCTAGCTCAATTGTAAACCCCCAGATTTTTCAGAAATTTAAAAACAAATTTTTGGAATTTTTTTGGAATTTTTAACTAATTAAAATCAAGGTATTCTGGTTTTAACTAATTTTAAACATTTTTATTAAATATTAAAATATTATAAAAATAATATTTTTGGGTGTAAAATAAAAAATTAGACATAGAAAAATATTTAAAAATAATATTTGCGTCTACATTCCCTCTCGATACCCGTGCAACCCGTTCGGTGTGTCACGTCCTATGGCGATCGCAAACTGCGATCCAAAAAACAGGAAAATTAGCACCCTATTTTTTCCCGGAACTGAGTGCGCCCCGCTAAATGGGACGACTTGGTCATGTGCGGACTTCACCGAAAGGTGCGCGCCGTTAATACAGATGTATGAGATTTCGCAGAAGTTGATTTGGATGTACGTGCACACCGAAATCAACGCGTATCCGTCGACAACGTCCCGTATCGGCCCTGTTCTGGAACTCATTGTAATTTTGTGTACACACGTCGGATCGTAACGAAATTTGCGCCATTGGACTCGTAGAAATACGCTGGTCTTGTGACCCAAGTTTGGTTCGATTCTGAGAACGTTGGCAAATAGCGTATCGTGGGCCATACGACTCCACTTGATAGGCAATTTTGTGATCGGCTCATCGAAATCTAGTTCTGGATATTCCGTTGGGTTCGTATCATCATTCTGAACTTGTAGACACTAAGTTTGATGAATTTGGAGAACATTATCTTTGACATATTTTTTGGTGCGAAGTGGGCCACATGTGGACCCCGCTTTGACCAGAAACTGTCACTTTTGCCCCTGTGTTCAAATTGGACTTATGGACAGGCAATTCTAGCTATTTGATATCTTTTGAACCTGATGGTAACGTTTATTTCAGCATTCGAAGGAGTACCTTCAGAGCACGCTGATACCAGAGCAACAGTTGGAGTCAGAACCCCAGGCAAGTGTACCTTGCCATACTTGCAACATTTGTTTATACTATTCTCTTAATTTATTACTGTAATATTTCTGTTCAACCTAGGACTGTGTGACATTACTTAGCGTCCGAATAAGATTCGGGTGTCAACGCCGTACGCGGAGTTGTGTAACGTCACCTAGAGATGGATATCGAGATCCTATACATTTTTCGTGCTTGCATCATCAAGTACGTCATACCATAGGATACCTGACACTGTTCATGAGACAGAATCTTCCTGAGATATTTATGGTGATTCTGTATAGGCTGCATGATTCATGACATAGATATTATATATGTTTAGATATCATTATGACTTGCTGCATTAGATATGATCTTACATGACATGGACATGAGACACCGTGGACATGAGACGTATGATTACATTGGGTGGGGAGAGACACACAGGCTACAGGCTGATTTTATATATAATACATAGTAAATTACATAGTATAATTATATAGTATATCTGCTACAGGATCCCTGACACAGAGCTTGTAGTATTCTCAGCATAAGTCTAGTGATGCTCTCACTTGCATTTCACATAGCTGGTTACCTAGTTTACCCTATTGATTCATTTATTATTGCACTGCATTTATTTTTGGCATGAGTTATTCTTGTACCTTGCTATGTCCCCTGAGGACCTGGATCCGGATTATGTCCCCAGGTTTAGCAGAAGAGATCTACCCAGAGGTGTACGGAACATGAGCAGGCACTGGAGTAGTACCAGAACCAGAAGACGAGTGATCACCGAGGATTTCTTCTGAGTATATGCTTTATCCATACTCAGTATTTGTTGTTGTTATACTCTTCTATTTCTTGTCTCTTGACTATTGTACCAGACTCATTATCGGGTTGTTCCCCAAGTTATGTTTTATTGAGACTTGATATTGCTTTATATTTCATATTGCTGTATTTATTTTCTGTGGATGAGATTAGTATATTAGACCCTTATTGTTGTTTTACAGCTTAAGTACATCCTGATGGGTCCATTAAATTGGGCTTGTCCATCGGTGTGTGCTGCTGGCCATTGCCACGTATCTAGTCCCTCGATATTTTGGGACTGGGGCGTGACATCATTTCACTCAGATTTCTAAACATAGAGCATAGATCATCCTACTCACATTAACATGTTCGTTTGTACAGCTCGAGTCCGATCAGTCAAATCCATGATATATCCAAATCGTATGACAAGCCTAGCAATTTGCATAATCTATCTCCTCAAAATATGTTTTGATAGAATCCATATATCCATTCTAAGTCTAGACCACCAAGCCATGATTCAATTATAAATCTTTGATCATAACTCTAAGTCGTCCAATAAGATTCATGTGTCCGTTCATAAAACCATCAATCGTGTCTTACTCCAGGTTCTAGACTAACTCATCCATGAATACTTCCGATTCACTTGTATTCTTAAACTCGTCTTATCGTGTCAAATCATAAGTCAAGACGATCCATCATTTGTCATACTCCGATCTCCTGCAAGTTCGATCATCCTCGTTGGACGTGAGATCACCATGCCAACGCTCCAGTTGGATAATTGTCCTAATCCGAGCGTGACGCATGTACGAGCATGGAGTTACGCTCGCACAAGATAAGAACGTTGAACGTTATGGTTATTATCTAAATGATTGAGATACCTTATCATTATACTTTGCTCCATCCAAGATATATATAAAATCTATCAAGTCATGTACGTTCATGCTGTGATCATAATTGGTCTAGCAAAATGATCCAACTTCAATGTTACCGTTTTGATAAATCCATAGTCTACTTCTGGCATTCCTCAATCAACTAAGTTTAAATGTTCAAGTCAAATTCTATCCACTTTTGATACATTTCATTCATCGAGTTCGTTTGGAATAATCACCGAACATGTTCCCGTGAGTTTGATTATCCCCGTCGGACGTAAAATTACCATGCCAGCACTCCCTCGGGATAATCGTTCTCGGCTGGGACTGATTTTGAAGGTTATCTTTCGAACTAGATTCAAGATCGTTCTTCCAAACTCCAGATCAAATTCGTTATCGCTTACCTCTTTTATCGAACCATAATATTCATTCTCGGGCTAACTTCTATTCGAGCGATATTCTATTCAAGTTTAATCCGTTTGATTTAATTTGAAATCGCTTACACGATCCATAAAGTTTCTACCAAGTTTTCTTTGACCAAGATATTGATTCAGTTATCTTGAATCCCTATTCGATATAAGCATTATCACTTGTTCAATACATTCTCAATCGTTCAAACCAACTATCGCATGAGACCTATGAATTTGTTTGAATATTTCTAAAATGATCCATACACCACTCAGGAATCGAGTCACCCAATTAAATCCTCAATCGTGTTCGCATCACTCGCTAGTATATTCACCAAGTCGTTCCTTAGAATTGCTGCACGATACCTAAGCATCGCCTGATAAATCTTAGCCTCTTATATATCCTTATTGATAGTCATCCAAGTAAACCATATTTGATTTGTATCTTCCGACACAAAATACCGTTTGAGCTATTTCTCAAAATTCAAGCATGTATCTCTATATTCGCCTTAGCGATAATCTGACAATATTTCTAGCAGGTGCTATTCTAAGTCTGACTTGTCCTTATCTGAACGGTATCCCAATCTTGCTTACAAACTTGCTCGTACCAAAGGGTCTTGGCATGCGATACTCAACACAACTTAGCTGAAAGGCTGTGTGCATAGCTAACCGTCCGAACGATATTCTATCTCGTACACTAACCATCTTGGTAATCATGTATAGGTATTCAGGTTCGCACATAACTTGTAATTTCTAGCACGAGTCTATTCCCACAAAGTCTAACACAGGTCGGCACAAAGGCCTTCGCATCACAGCTTTGTACAAGCAATTATATCATTCACATGCACTTTTGAAAGTATTTAGACTCATTGTATGGAATATTCTGTTGGGACATTGAGAAAGAGTGTATGCACATAACCCATGAACGAGCTTTCGAAACTGAGAAGATCAATAAGAATTTTCAAAGACATAAAGCTAATGCTCTGATACCAATATGTCATGCCCCGATCTTCCATAGGAATCGATCGTCCCAGCTAGACGCGAATCACCACGCCAGCGCTCCCGCGAGATGATCTTTCCTATCTGGTTGTGATACCGCATGAGCACAAGCTGTACCCGTGCAAGACCATGATCCGAACAAACAGAAAAATAACTAAGCTACAGAGTCGCACAGATAGTCCAAATGCATCAGAATAAGAAACGAACAGGTGATTGGTAATAAGTTCACAGAGTCGTTAATACCGAAAGTATTGAACAACACAAGTATGAAAGTAAAATAAGCACTTTATTGATATTAAACAAGTATTATAAGCGGCGCTAGGCCGAGATTACAAGTCACTCAAACCCTCTCTCTCGAAACAATAAAAGAGTGTCAAGTGGCTACATTCGTGAAATGATACATAGGCGATGTTCCAATATTATGTCTTGTATATGTGCTTCAGTTTTAGATGCAACGCTCCAAGGCTACAGAGCGAACTCCACGTCTTAGCTCATGCGAATGGGGTTTACGTACCGAACGAGGTTCTTCCGCACCATGCAATCAATCTGGTGGGTTATCAGTACATGAATGCACTGGTGGAGAGGCTTCTCGCCCGCTCGACAAATCCAAACACGTTATATATGTTTCGTGCACCATCTATTAAGTTATCTTTCTAGTCTTACCTTAGGATCAGTTTTATGACATAATAAAAAGCCTAAATCGTGTGGCAGTACACCATGCGATATATCAGTAACACGGCGAGACTTACCAACTTACCATTCGTCCTTCCCTGTCCAATAAAAACCAAGTTAAACTAAGCACGGGTATATATAATAAAATTTAGGGGCAATTGCATAAGCAGACACAAGTATCATGAGCGAGGTTCTGTTTCAGGTGCACGAGTTACACAGATTACTCAGGTGTGTTGTATTGGATTCTCAAGTGTTCAGATACAGTTATAGGTATAAGTGTGTTACTCAGAGCAGTCGCCTACAATGCAATAACTCGCACGCGGGTTACCGCAATCGAGTCAACTTAATCTATATGACAGAAGGTCACTGCCATGACTTCCATAGTGGACGGTGTAGTCTTGAGACGAAGATGGTGTGCAAGCAAAATATAATATGAGCGACATTGCACCTATCCCACCGATATTAGATGACTACCAGTTGGTTTCGTCCAGATCGGATCGGCCCCAGTGCCCCGACGACTGTCTGCGAAACTGGATTCGAAAAACCACCTTGTGCACAAGTTTACCGTGACCATGCGTATCCTCAAGTTTTTCAGATTCTCGCAGGTATATATACAGTTACATATTCATTTTCAGTCAAGATATATCAGGTAAAGTATCGAGTCCCCGAGCCGTCAGATTCAGTACAAGACGAGTCTTGATTTTTCAGAGATATTGTGATGTTATCTTGCTTAACTTTCCATTGATGTAGTTCCATAGTTCAGGAAATACTTTAGCGAGCTAACGGTCCCGAATACTTTCAATGTTCTATACTTGGCTCGGAACAACTATCTTGATAGCCTTCCTGCCTCAACTGAACGAATCATAAATAGTGAAGTACGATAATTTGTGGCATGCATATAAGTGACAAGCATTAAAATGAGGCAAATGAATACAAGTTACAATGTAAGCAGGAAAGTATGTATTTGTTGGAAATATAAGCGTAAGAAAACATATTATATAGTCTACCTTATAACATAAGCCGTTATGTTAGCACAGGTCTAAAGGGGTAACGCGAGGAGTGAAGTCGTACGGGGATATATCGAGCGACATAATTCATAAGGCGTGCAGTATAAACAAGTGAAGCAGTGCACTACGAAAAGTATATAATAATCTACTCGAGGCATAGCGGGGTCTACTTGCATGAAGCAAAGGTAGCATGCGAGGATCCAATTATAAGCCAACTTTTATTTTCATGTTCTAACACAAGCAATTCAAGATAAAAAATTTCCCTTAGCTATGTGCTTTGTATTCTTTATTAGCATGCAAGGGGTGATTCACCTAGCGACTAGCATGTATCGTCCATATTTTAAGTGTGATGGCTAAGCAAAGACAAGGTCATCGTAGCCACCCACCTTAGCGATGATTCGCCTCGGTCGAGCGATACTCCGAGTGAGCCTTTGAAAGTCTAAGTCTGAACTCCTGAAGGGCCAAATCTGGAAATCCTTTGCCTCAAACGAGTCTTCTCGCTGAGCAAAGTGGGTCGGGTTGTAAACACCCAGATTTTTTTCAAAAATTAAAAATAAATTTTTGAGAATTTTCTGTAATTTTTAACTAATTAAAATCAATGTTTTCTGGAATTAAATAAATGTTGTGCTTTTATTGAATAGTAAAATATTATAAAAATAATATTTTTGATTGTAAAATAAATAATTAGACGTAGTGTAATTTTTCTAGAATTTATTGGACCAAAAAACTATTTTTAAAGACCTAAAAATATAAGTTTTAATTAAACCAAAATGAACCGGGTTAAACCCATCATGAACCAACCCAAACCAAATCCTGAACCGAACTAACAGAGCCTAATATAAACCAACCCTAACGGGTAGGATCCGGACCCACCTACCCAAACCTGACCCACTACCCCTTTGCTACAGTAAACCCAAATCCCCGAACTTTTTCCCGCCGCTTCGCCTCCCCCGGCAGTTTCCTCCGCCGCCGCTCTGACTTTCCTGCTCGCTCGTCTTCACCTGCCCCGACTGTACATTAAACATCGACCCATTGCCCTTCGCCCCCCGCCGGTCGTAACCGTCGCCGCCGGCTGCTCGCCTTCCCCAGCGACCGTTCACCTCCCCTCTCCACTATATAAACCACCGCCAACCACCACGACAGCCCCGGCCACCCTCAACACCACGACTCCCCAGCACCACCTTCCTCCGGCGACGCCGCCTCCTCCGCTAGCCCAACCCCGGCGACCCCGAGCCGCCAGCACCAACCATCACCACGATCCTCACCGCAACCGACTGCCACTGCCACCATCCTCCGTCGAACCCCGAGCTCCCCCAATGCCCACCTCCGCCCCGACCTACTGCGAAGAACCCCGCCGCCGCCGACAAGCAGCTGAGCAGCCACCGTCGACCGAGGAGCACCGCCACCACAGCGCCACCTTACGTATGCGAAGCATAGTCGTTCTGGCTCCTCGTTCCAGTGAGTTGTTCTCTCTCCTCATCGCGCCAATTTTCGAACCGTCTGCTGTGACAGGTTTCCTACATGATCCTCTCGAACCCCGTACAATCTGTTCGGGGTATCGCGTCCTGTGTCGGTCATAAATCGCAACGCAAACAGGAAAATTTACCCCTATTTCTGAAATTTAGAAATTGTCCAGAACTCACAAGTTCACGACCGTTTTGCGTGCAACCTGTTCATTATTTCTAAAATTCACTTAAATAGTAATTTATACCATATAACCAAGTTTTAAACCCTATATTTAGTTTAATTTAATGTGCTGTAGATTGTATTTTATTCGCGGGTGAAATTGACTAAAAGCTTGGTTATTAAAAACCTAAATTTTCCAGAACTGGATGTGTCCCGCTAAACGAGGCAACTTGGTCGTGTACGAATTTCACCTAAAGGTGCACACCGTCAATACAGATATGTAGGATTTTACGGAAGTTGATTTGGATGTGCGTGCACACCGGAATCAACGCGTATCCGTCAAAATCGTCCCGTATCGGCCATGTTCTGAAATTTGTTGTAACTTCGTGTGTGCTCATCATTTCGAAACGAAACTTACACCATCAGACTCATAGTGATACACTGGTGCTGTGACCCAAGTTTGGTTCGATTCTGAGAACGTTGACAAAATCCCGTATCGCGGGCTCTACGGCTCCACTTGACGGGCAATTTTGTGATCGGCTCATCGGAATCCAGTTCTGGATATTCCGTTGGGTTCGTATCGTCATTCTGGACTTGTAGACACTAAGTGTGATAAATTTGGAGAACTTTGTCTTTGGCACATTTTTCGGTACGAAGTGGGCCACATGTGGACCACGCTTTCACCAGAAACTGTCAATTTTGCCCCTGTGTCCAAATTGGACTTATGGATAGGCAATCCTAGCTATTTTATATCTTTTGAGGATGATCGTAGTATTTATTTCAGCATCTGGAGGAGTACCTGAAGATCTTGTTGTGACCGAAGCAACTATTGGAAATCAAACCCCAGGGAAGTGTACCTTGCCAATCTTGCAGTACTTGCTTTATATTATTCCCTTGATTTATTTATGTGATGTATCTGTTCAACCTAGGACCGTGTGACATTGCTTAGTGTCCGAATAATATTCGGGTGTCAACGCCATACGCGGAGTTGTGTAACGTCACCTAGAGAATTGATATTGCGATCCTATACATTTTTGTGCTTTCTTTATCAAGTACGCCATACCATAGGACACTTGACACTGTTCATGAGACAGAATCTTTCCTGAGTATTCATGGTGATTCTGTATAGGCTTACAAGATTCGTGTCATAGACTTTATATATATGTATATCTATCATTATGACTCGTTGCATTAGTTAGAGGTCATGATCTTGCGTGTCATGGACATAAGACGTGTGACTACATTGGGTGGGGAGAGTATTACCATATTAAAGGCTGATTATATTATATATATGTAGTTTTCTGGAGGTGCCTTAGACTCTGAACAGAGCTTTGGCACAAGTTCTGGCCCTTCGAGATAAATGCTGCTATGGGTTCCCCCGACATCGAGCCTATAGTAGTTTCAGCCTGAGTATGATTAATGCTCTCATTTACATATCACTTAGCTGGTTACATAGTTTACCCTATTGATACATTTTATATACTGCACTTATTTGGCTTGAGTTATTCTTGTACCTTGCTATGTCCCCTGAGGACCTGGAATCCAGATTATGTCCCCAGGTTTAGCAGAGGAGATCTACCCCGAGGTATACGGGACATGAGCAGACATTGGAGCAGTACCAGCACTAGAGGACGAGGTGATGCTAAATGATTTCTTATGAGTATCCGTTTTATATATACTCAGTCATTTCTGTTCTTGATACTCTCTTTCATGTCTCGTGGATTTCTGTATTAAACTCATTATCGGGTTGTTCCCCAAGATATTTTATTGAGACTTGTTGATTTATATTTTATCTGGATTATTCTGATATTTGAACTGTGATTATCTTCTGTGGGTGAGATTAGATTTAGACTATGACATGTATAGTAGACCTAAATATTGTTGTTTACAGCTTGAGTACACCCTAATGGGTCCATTAAATTGGGTTTGTCCATTGGAGTGTGTTGCTGGCCATTGCCACGTGTCTAGTCCCTCGGTGTTTTGGGACTGGGGCGTGACATAGTTTTTTTTTTGGTGGCCCATACAGGTCAACGACTAAATTGTTTTGGTTTCAACTAAGAAACTGAGCAAGTCTGCGACAAGGATATGATAAGTTATAGGATCTCATCCACTTGATTGAATCTTTCTTGATCTCTATATCAGATTCGAATTAATTTCTTGACATGCATCCTGCCTTGATTCCTCTGTGGGCCTCTTATAGTTTATTTTGGATGTAGAGTAATGGATCCACCAGCAAGCGATGAGACTCCCGCAGGAACACCACAAGTGACAGTTGTCACCTACGATGATGGAGTGACACCGGTGGGTAGAGGTATATCAGCACTACAAAGCAGTCAAGCAAATCAACATGCTTCTAGATTTCGGCAAGATAATATTCCTCCTTTGTTGCAGTTTACTCTCCCAATGCCCGTATTTCCACATGGGTAGGCTATGGACAGGCAGTAGATGTTTTAAATGTTCTATGCAATAATGCAAGCCCAATAGCAGGTTCAACAAGAGGCTCTGTGTCACGAGGTGGAGAACTTGAGGAACAGCCTAGTAACCGCACTGGAGCAGACGAACCTACCAGCACGACGACCATCGACGGGATCTATAATTTTTGCCAGCTGAAGCCCCGTACCTTTTCAGGAAAGGAGGAGCCCACTGAAGTTCATGAGTGGCTCACAAACACTCAACACCAATTGGAAGCAGCTGAGCTTCCAAGGGAGCGTTGGATGACTGTTGTCCGGATGCAGTTGACGGGCAATGCACATCACTGGTGGCTATCTGAGGAGAGACGGCTCAGACCAGACCGAGTCACTTGGAAAGAGTTCTCTAGACTCTTTCAGGAGATGTATATTCCATCTATTGCTCGATCTGAACTTAGGGACAAGTTCAATCGCCTCACTCAAGAAAATATGACAGTGGAAGAGTACAATGCACAGTTCATCCGTCTGAGTCACTTCGCCCCTATCCTGATCCCGACAAAAGAGGAGAAGGCTGAGAAGTTCTTCGACGGATTAAACTTTGAGCTACAGAGATTGATCGGATCCGTTGCACATACTTTATACTCGGACGTTCTTGCTGTAGCCCGACGCATGGAGCACGTCACCAGGAGGGAATCCAGCCTAAAATGGACGTTCATATCAGCACCAACCAGAGTATCACAAGAGGAGTCTGCAAAGCGATAACAGATGAATCCACCACAGAGAGCATCTACACCACTAGTAATAGTCCTTCCTATTTGTCACTACTGTGGCAAAGCAGGCCATCTCGCCAAGGAATGCAAACGCAGATTGGGATTATGTTTAGCATATGGATCCCGTCAACATTCGGTAAGGGATTGCCCTGAGCGTCGAGAAGGAGCATCAATGGTAAACCGACAAGCTTTACCAGCACCAGGAGGATATCAACCAAGGCCACCTTTGGCACCCCAGGCAGCACTCTTTCAGCAGGCCCAGCAACAGTAGAGGATGCCACCACAAGGACGCGGATAAGATTTTGCGATGACAATAGAGGAAGCACAGACTCGAGGATTAGCTAATGCGCGTAGGATTTAAGTTTTATCGTAGCTATATATTCCTATTATTGCCTTAGCGCGTGCTTGTTAATTCCATTCCCTAGTCTAAAGCCTAGTATTATGAACTTTTTAGTAATTGATACCCAAGCTGTAGATTTTCTTGCTCTATCCAGATTTCTTTACTCTTGAATTATTTATCTAGGAAAATATTTTTTCTATGTGTTCTGCTTGACCCTCACACTTTCTCTCAATTTCTTCTTATTCATAATTCTTTATCCTTTATTCTTTGTGTCTTTGTAAACCCCCAGAAATTTTTAGATTTTAAAAATGAATTTTCTAGAATTTTCGGTAATTTTTAACTGAGTAAATTAATTATTTTCTGGTATTAATGATTTTTAAATGTGTTTATTAAATATTATGAAAATAATATTTTTTGGTGTAAAATAAAAAATTAGACATAGGATAATTTTTCGGGAATTTATTGGACCCCGAAAGCATTTTTAAAGCCCTAAAAACCAAGTTTTAAATAAACCAATTAAACCTTAAAAATAAACTCGGTTTATTTCAGAATAAACCAAGCTAAATCGAACCGGACCGGACCGGTTTAAACCAACCCAACCCAAATTCCTTATTGGGTCGGATCCGAGCCCAAAATCCAAACCCGACCCGTTTTCTCATTACTGCTACAGTACTGAAACTCCCCCGACCCCTCGTCGGCCGTTACAGCTCCGGCCGCCTTCTCCGGCCGTTAGGCGCTGCCCCCGCTTCCTCTGCCGTAACCGCCCCGCCTCCTCCGCTGTAACCGCCTGGCTCGTGCCCTATAAAAACCCCTCTCTCCGCCGTCTCCACCACCATAGCCACCCACCTCTGCCACCTCACCTGAACCCTAATCCGCTGCCACCCTCAACCACCGTCGTCCCCGACCGTGACCCTCCTAGAGCCGCCTCCACCTTCTCCGCTTTCTCCCCGCCTCCCTCCTCCGCCTTCTCCCCGCAGCCGCCACCCGAGAGCCGACGATCCCCCACCCGCTCGAGAACGACGCCCTGAGCTCGACCCCGGCCGCCTGAGACCTAGCCATCCCGAGCCCCATCTCCCCTCTTCCTCCGTCCCCGACCTCGACCGGACCCCGCCGACGAACTCCCCCGCTCCGACACCTTCCCTCCTCCTTCCTCCGCCCTAAGCCCCTGTCTCTCTCTCCCCGTCGAGCCCCTCGCCTCGACGCCAACCCATAGCCTCGACGACAACCCCCTCATCAGCAGCAGTCGAGGCCTCCCCCGCCTCTGCCCGGCCGCCTGAGCACCAGCCCCCTCCGCCTCGAGCAGACGAGCCTACGCCCCGAGCCGCCGAACTCCGGCGAATCCCCCAACCCCAGCCGATGTGATCGAAACCCTAGCCAGGACACAGAACCCGAACACGGCACAGCCCCGTGTCGGTGTGTCAAGTCAACTCGCGGACACGAGAACCCTATTCCAAGGAGCCATATTCAGGTAACCCGTTCTCTCTCCTCGTTGCTCCATTTTTCGTTCCGTCAGTTGTGACACGAAGACTGCGTGACCCTCTCGATGTCTGTGTAACCCGCTCGATGTGTCGCGTCATGTGGCAATCGCGAACCTCGATCCGAAAACAGGAAAAACAATACCCTATTTTTCCTCGGAACTGAGTGTGCCCCGCCAAACGGGATGACTTGGTCACGTGCGGTCTTCATCGAAACATGCGCGCTGTCGATACGGACGTGCAGGATTTCGTATCCGCCGGCAACGTCCCGTGTCCGCCTGTTCTGAATCTTGCTGTAACTTGGTGTACATACGTCGGATCGAAACAAAATTTATGCCATCGGACTCGTAGCAATACGCTGGTCCTGTGACCCAAGTTTGGTTCGATTATGAGAACGTTGACAAAATTGCGTAACGTGGGCCCCGCGGCTCCACTTGGCGGGCGATTTTGTGATCGGCTCATCGGAATCCAATTCTGGAAGTTCCGTTGGATTCATATCATCGTTCTGGACTTGTTGACACTAAGTTTGACAGATTTGGAGACCTTTGTTCCTGACACATTTTTCGGTGCGAAGTGGGCCACATGTGGATCCCGCTTTGACCAGAAACTGTTATTTTTGCCCATGTGTCCAATTTGGGCTCAAGGACAGGCGTTTCTAGCTATTTGATGTCTTCTGAACCTGATGGTGATGTCTATTTTAGCAACCAGAGAAGTACCTGCAGAATCCGCTGAAACCAGAGCCGCAGTTGGTAACCAAAATCCAGGCAAGTGTACCTTGCCAAACATTGTAGTTCTTGTTACATATTTCTTTGACTTATTTATCTGTTGTACATGCTTAAATCTAAGACCGTGTGACTTACTTAGCGTCCGATTAATAGTCGGGTGCCAACACCGTACGCGGAGTTGTGTAACGTCAACTAGAGATGGCTATCGTGACCCTTTACATTCTCGTACTTGCATTATCAAGTACGTTATACCCAGGACACCTGACACTATTTATGAGACATAATCTTCCTGAGATATTCATGGTGATTCTGTATAGGATACATGATTTGGACATAAACATTGTACATGCTTAGATTTTATTATGACTTGCTGCATTAGATATGATCTTGCGTGACATGGATATGAGACTTCGTGAACCTGTGACGTGTGATTACATTGGATGGGGAGAGTTTTACCATAGAAAAGGCTGATTATGTATATATATATATATATATATATATATATATATATATTACTTTACTGGAAGTGCCTTAGACTCTGACACAGAGCTTTGGTACCGTACTGGCCCTTCGAGAAAATACTGCTATGGGTTTCTCCGACACCGATCCTGTAGTAGTCTCAGCCCGAGTATGACTAAAACTCTCATATGCATATCACTTAGCTGGTTATTTATTTACCCTATTGTTTCATTTATGTTGCACTGCATTTATTTTGGCATGAGTTATTTTGTACCTTGCTATGTCCCCTGAGGACCTGGATCTGGATTATGTCCCCAGGGTTAGCAGAAGATATCTATCCTGAGGTGTACGGTACATGAGCACTTCTTGGAGCAGTACCAGGAACCGAGGACGAGGCGATAGCTGAGGATTTCTTCTAAGTATATGCACATTCTATACTCAGTTATTTCTATTTTTAGACTCTTTATTTCCAGTTTATTGAGTTGATGTATCAAACTCATTATCGGGTTGTTCCCCGACTTATGTTTTAATCAAGATTTGTTATTGCTTTATAATTATGATATTGTTGTATTCATTTCTGTGGATGAGATTAGCAGACCCTGATTGTTGTTTTACAGCTTAAGTACACATTGATGGGTCCATTAAATTGGGTTTGTCCATCGGTGTGTGCTGCTGGCCATTGCCACGTGGCTAGTCCCTCGGTATTTTGGGACTGGGGCGTGACATGGTTTTTGTGGTGGCTCATGCAGGTCTACGACTAAATTGTTCGGTTTCAACTTAGGGACCGAGCAAGCCTGCAGTAAGAATAGGATAAGTTTTTAGGATCTCATCCACTTGCTTGAATCGTTCTTGATATCTATATCGGATTCAATTTAAATTTTTGACTTGCATCCTGCCTTGATTCCTGTACGCCTCTTATAGTTTATTTTTGATACAGATTAATGGATTCACGAGCAAACGATGAAACTCCAACAAGAACACTAATAGGTGCTGTAGCCACCTACGGAGAAGATGAAGTGACACCATTGAGTGGAGATCCCTCTACTCACTGAAGCAGCCCAGCAGATCAGCATGCTTCTAGATTTCGACGTGATGACATCCTACCTCCGCCGCAGTCCACACCACCAATGCTCGTATTCCCACAAGGGCAGACAATGGACGGGCAACAGATATTCTAAATGATTTATGCAATGATGCAATCTCAACAGCAAATTCATTAAGAGGCTCAACGTCACGAGGCGGAGTACTTAAGGAACAGCCTAGTAACTGCACTAGAGCAGGCCAACCTACCAGATCGACGGCCATCGACGGGCTCTATCACTGATTTCCGTCAGCTGAAGCCCCATACCTTTTCTGGCAAGAAGGATCCCACTGAAGTTCATGAGTGGCTTACCAATACTCAACATCAATTAGAAGCAGCTGAGCTTCCACGGGAACGTTGGATGACTGCCGTCAGAATGCAATTGACTGGCAACGCACATCACTGGTGGCTATCTGAAGAGAGACGGCTCGAACCAGACCGAGTCACTTGGGAAGAGTTCTCCAGACTCTTTCAGGAGATGTACATTCCAGCTATCGCTCGATCAGAACTGCGGGACAAGTTCAATCGTCTCACTCAGGATACTATGACGGTGGAAGAGTACAACGCAGAATTCATTCGACTGAGTCGCTTCGCTCCATCCCTGATCCCGACAGAAGAAGAGAAGGCTGAGAAGTTCTTCGATGGATTAAACTTTGAGCTACAGAGAATGATTGGATCCGTTGCACCTACTTCGTACACGGACGTCCTTGCTGCAGCCCGACGTATGGAGCGCGTCACCAGGAGAGAGTCCAACCTGAAGCGACCTTCCACATCAGCACCAGCCCGAGCACCGCATGGAGAAGCTGCAAAGAAACCTCATCTGCATCAAGCACCACCGGGAGCTGTATCCAAATCCCTAACTCTTCCTACTTGTCACTATTGCGGCAAGATAGGCCATGTTGAGAAGGAGTGTAGACGTAAACTCGGGTTATGCTTAGCTTGCGGATCCAGACAGCATGCAGTGAGGGAATGCCCTGAGCGTAGAGAAGGAGCACCAATAGTCAACCAACAAGGATATCAACCAAGGCCACCCTTGGCGCCTCGAGCAGCACCCTTCCAGCAAGCCTAGCAACAGCAGAGGGCACCACCTCAAGGAAGCGGACATGCTTTTGCAATGACTTTGGAGGACGCACAGACTCTTGGAATAGCTAATGCGCGTAAGTTTTCGTAGTTATCTCATTTAGTATTGCTTTAGTTCGTGCCTGCTGGTTCGTGACCTTAGCCTTGACCTAGTGGTTTTTCAACTTGATAACCTAGTGATAACCTAATATGTTTTATAAATAATAACCTAGTTTTTCTAAACTGTAGTTTTCTTACTAGATTTCTTTCTTCTGGAAATTCATAACTTCTATTGCTTAGGGAAATAAATTTTCCTATGTGTTATTCTTACACCTTCAACCTTGATTCTCCTTGATCGTGATGTGCTTCGAATAATGTTTGCAATCGTGTCATCTCTGTTGACCGGTTATTCTTTGATTGCGAGGACGCAATCCTCTTAAGGGGGGTAGATTGTAAATCCCCAGAAATTTTCAGATTTTAAAAATAAATTTTCTAGAAATTTTGGTGATTTTTAACTAAGTAAATCAATTATTTTCTGGTATTAATGATTTTTAAATGTGTTTATTAAATATTAAAATATTATGAAAATAATATTTTCTGGTGTAAAATAGAAAATTAGACATAGGATAATTTTTTGGGAATTTATTGGACCCCGGAAGCATTTTTATAGCCCTAAAAACTAAGTTTTAAATAAACCAATTAAACCCTAGAAATAAACTTGGTTTATTTCAGAATAAACCAAGCTAAACCGAACCGGACCGGACCGGTTTAAACCAACCCAACCCAAATTCCTTATTGGGTCGGATCCGGGCCCAAAACCCAAACCCGACCCGAACCCGACCCGTTTTCTCATTACTGCTACAGTACTGAAACTCCCCCGACCCCTCGCCGGCCGTTACGGCTCCGGCCGCCTTCTCCGGCCGTTAGGCGCTGCCCCCGCTTCCTCTGCCGTAACCGCCCCGCCTCCTCCGCCGTAACCGCCTGGCCCGCGCCCTATAAAAACCCCTCTCTCCGCCGTCTCCACCACCATAGCCACCCACCTCTGCCACCTCACCTGAACCCTAATCCGCTGCCACCCTCAACCACCGTCGTCCCCGATCGTGACCCTCCCAGAGCCGCCTCCACCTTCTTTCCTTTCCTCCGCCTCCCTCCTCCGCCTTCTTCCTGCAGCCGCCACCCGAGAGCCGACGATTCCCCACCCGCTCGAGAACGACGCCCTGAGCTTGACCCCGGCCGCCTGAGACCTAGCCACCCCGAGCCCCATCTCCCCTCTTCCTCCGTCCTCGACCTCGACCGGACCCCGCCGACGAACTCCCCCGCTCCGACCGCCTTCCCTCCTCCTTCCTCCGCCCTAAGCCCCTGTCTCTCTCTCCCCGTCGAGCCCCTCGCCTCGACGCCAACCCGCAGTCTCAACGACAACCCCCTCAACAGCAGCAGCCGAGGCCTCCCCCGTATCTGCCCGGCCGCCTGAGCACCAGCCCCCTCCGCCTCGAGCAGAGGAGCCTCCGCCCTGAGCCGCCGTCCTCCGGCGAATCCCCTAACCCCAGCCGCTGTGATCGGAACCCTAGCCAGGACACAGAACCCGAACACGGCACAGCCCCGTGTCGGTGTGTCAAGTTAACTCGCGGACACGAGAACCCTGTTCCACGGAGCCCTGTTCAGGTAACCCGTTCTCTCTCCTCGTTGCTCTGTTTTTCGTTCTGTCAGTTGTGACGCGAAGACTGCGTGACCCTCTCGATGCCTGTGCAACCCGCTCGGTGTGTCGCGTCCTGTGGCGATCGCGAACCGCGATCCGAAAATAGGAAAAATAATACCCTGTTTTCCCCCGGAACTGAGTGCGCCCCGCCAAATGGGACGACTTGATCACGTGCGGTCTTCACCGAAACGTGCGCGCTATAGATACAGACGTGCGGGATTTCGTAGAAGTTGATTTGGATGTCCGTGCACACCGGAATCAACGCGTATCCGCCGGCACCGCCCCGTATCCGCATGTTCTGAATCTCGTTGTAACTTGGTGTACACACGTCGGATCGAAACAAAACTTATGCCATCGGACTCATAGCAATACGCTGGTCATGTGACCCAAGTTTGGTTCGATTATGAGAACATTGACAAAATTGCGTATTGTGGGCCCCGCGGCTCCACTTGACGGGCGATTTTGTGATCGGCTCATCGGAATCCAATTCTGAAAGTTCCGTTGGGTTTGTATCATCGTTCTGGACTTGTTCACACTAAGTTTGACAGATTTGGAGACCTTTGTTCCTGACATATTTTTCGGTGCAAAGTGGGCCACATGTGGACCCCGCTTTGACCAGAAACTGTCATTTTTGCCCCTGTGTCCAATTTGGACTCAAGGACAGGCATTTTTATCTATTTGATGTCTTCTGAACCTGATGGTGATGTCTATTTCAGCAACCGGAGAAGTACCTGCAAAACTCGCTAAAACCAGAGCCGCAGTTGGTAACCAAAATCCAAGCAAGTGTACCTTGCCAAACATTGCAGTTCTTGTTACATATTTCTTTGACTTATTTATCTGTTGTACATGCTTAAACCTAGGACCGTGTGACTTACTTAGCATCCGATTAATAGTCGGGTGCCAACACCGTACGCGGAATTGTGTAACGTCAACTAGAGATGGCTATCGTGACTCTTTACATTCTCGTACTTGCATTATCAAGTACGTTATACCCAGGACACCTGACACTATTCATGAGACAGAATTTTCTTGAGATATTCATGGTGATTCTGTATAGGATACAGGATTTGGACATAAACATTGCACATGCTTAGATTTTATTATGACTTGCTGCATTAGATATGATCTTGCGTGACATGGACATGAGACTTCGTGAACCTGTGACGTGTGATTACATTGGGTGGGGAGAGTTTTACCATACAAAAGGTTGATTATATATATATATTACTTTACTGGAAGTGCCTTAGACTCTGACACAGAGCTTTGGTACCGTACTGGCCCTTCGAGAAAATACTGTTATGGGTTTCTCCGACACCGATCCTGTAGTAGTCTCAGCCCGAGTATGACTAAAACTCTCATATGCATATCATTTAGCTGGTTATTTATTTACCCTATTGTTTCATTTATTGCTGCAGTGCATTTATTTTGGCATGTATTACTTTGTACCTTGCTATGTCCCCTGAGGACCTGGATCTGGATTATGTCCCCAGGGTTAGCAGAAGATATCTATCCTGAGGTGTACGGTACATGAGCACTTCTCGGAGCAGTACCAGGAACCGAGGACGAGACGATAGCTGAGGATTTCTTCTGAGTATATGCACATTCTATACTCAGTTATTTCTATTGTTAGACTCTTTATTTCCAGTTTATTGAGTTGATGTATCAAACTCATTGTCGGGTTGTTCCCCGACTTATGTTTTAATCAAGACTTGTTATTGCTTTATAATTATGATATTGTTGTATTCATTTCTGTGGATGAGATCAGCAGACACTGATTGTTGTTTTACAGCTTAAGTACACATTGATGGGTCCATTAAATTAGGTTTGCCCATCGGTGTGTGCTGCTGGCCATTGCTACGTGGCTAGTCGCTCGGTATTTTGGGACTAGGGCGTGACAGTCTTGCTTCGAATATGTTTTGCAACAGTGTCATCTCCTCTGACCGGTTATGTTTTCTTTAATTGCGAGGATGCAATTCTTTTAAGGAGGGTAGATTGTAAACACCCAGATTTTTTCAAAAATTAAAAATAAATTTTCGGGAATTTTATGTGATTTTTAACTAATTAAAATCAATGTTCTCTGGAATTAAATAAATTTTGCAATTTTATTGAATATTAAAATATTATAAAAATAATATTTTTGAGTGTAAAATAAATAATTAGACGTAGTGTAATTTTTTTGGAATTTATTGGACCCAAAAATGATTTTTAAAGACCTAAAAACATAAGTTTTAATTAAACCAAAATGAACCGGGTTAAACCCATCCTGAACCAACCCAAACCAAATCCTGAACCGAACCAAACAGAGACTAATATAAACCAACCCTAACGGGTCGGATCCGGACCCCTCTACCCGAACCCGACCCACTACCCCTTTGCTACAGTGAACCCCAATCCCCGAATTTTTTCCCGTCGCTTCGCCTCCCCCGGCTTTTTCCTGCGTCGCTGCTTCGACTACCCTGCCTGCTCGTCTTCACCCGCCGCTGACTGTACAGTAAACGCCGACCCGTTGCCCTTCGCCTCCCCGCCGGTCGTAACCGTCGCCGGCGGCTGCTCGCCTCCCCAGCGACCGTTCACCTCCCCTCTCCACTATATAAACCACCGCCAACCACCACGACAGCCCCGACCACCCCCAACACCCCGACTCCTCAGCACCACCTTCCTCCGGCGACGCCGCCTCCTCCGCTAGCCCAACCCCGGCGACCCCGAGCCGCCAGCACCAACCATCACCACGATCCTCACCCCCACCGCAACCGACGGCCACTGCCACCATCCTCCGTAGAACCTCGAGCTCCCCCAGCGCCAACGACGCCTCCGCCCCGACCTCCTGCGAAGAACCCCGCCGCCGACAACCAGCAGCTGAGCAGCCACCGTCGACCGAGGAGCACCGCCACCACAGCGCCACCCCGCGTACGCGTAGCATAGTCGTTCTGACTCCTCATTCCAGTGAGTCGTTCTCGCTCCTTATCGCGTCGATTTTCGAACCGTATGCGGTGACACGTTCCCTACGTGACCCTCTCGAACCACGTACAATCAGTTCGGGGTATCGCGTCCTGTGTCGGTCGTAAATCGTGACACAAAAATAGGAAAATTTATCCCTATTTCTGAAATTCAGAAATTGTCCCGAACTCACGAGTTCACGACCGTTTTGCGTGCAACCTGTTAATTATTTCTAAAATTCACTTAAACAGTAATTTAGACCATATAACCAAGTTTTAAACCCTGTATTTAGTTTAATTTAATGTGCTGTAGATTATATTTTATTCGTGGGTGAAATTGACTAAAAGCTTAGTTATTAAAAACCCAAAATTTTCTGAACTGGGTGTGTCCCGCTAAACGAGGTGACTTGGTCATGTGCGAATTTCATCGAAAGGTGCACACCGTCAATACGGATATATAGGATTTTGTGAAAGTTGATTTGGATGTGCGTGCACACCGGAATCAACGCGTATCCGTCGAAATCACCATGTATCGGCCATGTTCTGAAATTTGTTGTAACTTCGTGTGTGCTCGTCATTTCAAAAAAAAACTTGCGCCATCGGACTCGTAGCGATACGCTGGTCCTGTGACCCAAGTTTGGTTCGATTCTGAGAACGTTGACAAAATCCCGTATCACGGACCCTACGGCTCCACTTGACGGACGATTTTGTGATCGGCTCATCGGATTCCAGTTCTGGATATTCTGTTGGGTTCGTATTATTGTTCTGGACTTGTAGACACTAAGTTCGACGAATTTAGAGAACTTTATCTCTGGCACGTTTTTCGGTGCGAAGTGGGCCACATGTGGACTCCGCTTTGACCAGAAACTGTCAATTTTGCCCCTGTGTCCAAATTGGGCTTATGGATAGGCAATCCTAGCTATTTCTTATCTTATGAGGATGATGGTAGTGTTTATTTCAGCATTCGGAGGAGTACCTGAAGATCTTGCTGTGACCGAAGTAACTATTGGAAACCAAACCCCAGGCAAGTGTACCTTACAAATCTTGCCGTACTTGCTTTATATTATTTTCTTGATTTATTTATGTGATGTATCTGTTCAACCTAGGACCGTGTGACATTGCTTAGCGTCTGAATAATATTCAAGTGTCAACGCCGTACGCGAAGTTGTGTAACATTACCTTGAGAATTGATATTGCGATCCTATACATTTTCGTGCTTGCTTTATCAAGTACGTCATACCATAGGACACTTGACACTGTTCATAAGACAAAATCTTTCCTGAGTATTCATGGTGATTCTGTATAGGCTTACAGGATTCGTGTCATAGACTTTATATATATGCATATCTATCATTATGACTCGTTGCATTAGTTAGAGGTCATGATCTTGCGTGTCATGGACATGAGACGTGTGGTTACATTGGGTGGAGAGAGATTACCATAATAAAGGCTGATTATATTATATATATATGTAGTTTTCTGGAGGTGCCTTAGACTCTGAATAGAGCTTTGGCACAAGTTCTGGCCCTTCGAGATAAATGCTGCTATGGGTTCCCCCGACATCGAGCCTATAGTAATTTCAGCCTGAGTATGATTAATGCTCTCATTTGCATATCACTTAGCTGGTTACATAGTTTACCCTATTGATACATTTTATATACTGCACTTATTTGGCTTGAGTTATTCTTATACCTTGCTATGTCCCCTGAGGACCTGGAATCCGGATTATGTCCCAAGGTTTAGCAGAGGAGATCTACCCCGAGGTATACGGGAAATGAGCAGACATTGGAGCAGTACCAGCACTAGAGGACGAGGTGATGCCAGAGGATTTCTTCTGAGTATCTGTTTTATATATACTCAGTCATTTCTGTTCTTGATACTCTCTTTCATGTCTCGTGAATTTCTGTATTAAACTCATTATCGGGTTGTTCCCCGAGATATTTTATTGAGACTTGTTGATTTATATTTTATCTGAATTATTCTGATATTTGAACTGTGATTATCTTCTATTGATGAGATTAGATTTAGACTGTGACCTGTATCGTAGACCTATTTATTGTTGTTTACAGCTTAAGTACACCATAATTGGTCCATTAAATTGGGTTTGCCCATTAGAGTGTGCTGCTGGCCATTGCCACGTATTTAGTCCCTCGATATTTTAGGACTGGGGCATGACACAGGTCGTTGCACTTGTGCCATTTAAATCGGCTGTCCGCTTGAGCGGAATGGGACGTTACAGTCCCTACAGTCACATCAGAATATTTATGACTCCGACAAAACATACAGTCATCCTGACCGCCTCGAATCCTGCACTAATGATTGGAATCCGGGCTGACGGCTTCATCATAATTACTTTTGGCAGTAAACAGCTGTTCAAATGCCACGAATGCAGAAGACGACAAAAATCTACTTGTCTCTAGCCGAATGCATTCCAGACTCCATACGGTCCATGCGTCTTTGGTCCAATGCGTTCCAGACTCCATGCGTTCCATGCGTCTCTGGCCCAATGCATTTCAGACCCCATTTGTCCCATGCGTCTCTGGCCCAATGCGTTCCAACTAACAAGATCTTTTCGTTACAACTAAAGACATCTTCGTGCAGTTGATGCGGGCTACGTGTCCAAACGACCAAGTCACGCATATAACGGGCTAAAACGACCCCGAGATCTCATTAACAATAAATCCTAACCAAGCTCACATGGCAGCTTCACTGTGACATACGGCCACATTTGCAACCACATTCTGTTGAAAGAGCCCTATGCGGTCATCAAACAGGGGAGCATGCGGCATCCATAGCATGCTCCACAGAATAACTATAAATAACAGCGTACTACCACCATACAAAGGGCTGTCTGGCTATCTGCGGATTTATACTAGAGCAAGAAAGAAGAGCTTCTACATCGGATCATCCACGGATTAAAGAGAGTTGCTACACTCCTAACCCTCTATTGTCACCCCCTAGAAAATAAATTGGTACTTAGATTGTCTTCTAGGACTCTTCATTGTACTTTTTTAGTTTGTTAATCAAATCCATTTCTTTCAGTTCTCTTTTTGATTTAAATGGCAAACACGATGGCGACTCTGCTGGGGACGTCCTTCTCCACTGTTAAGAAGTCGGTGACACAATCCGATGCAGCCAACCTTGGCTCGACGCAAAAGATGCTGGTGATCCGCTTCGACTAGCAAGCGTTCGAGGACATGCAATATGAAGAAAGTGCTAATCCTTTGCCGAGGATAGCCAAGCCTAAGAAGACCCGCAGAATGTGGGTGGCCAAGGCTGCTGAGCCCCACCCAGCTGCGGAGCAAACACTTTCAGCCTCTCACTCTATTGCCAATGATGGTCGTCGAACTAACACCCAAAATGTCCATGTCTATGCGGCATCCAGGGCTGACGTAGAAACCATTCAGCACCCAGACTTTGGCAGAGGAAAATACTACGATGCCAGACGTTCTGGTGCTGAGGCAGCTTCTATGCGGTCAAGGAGAAGGCCGCATAAGACTGTCCATGTGGCATCAACTCACAACCGCAGATAGTAGGCCGCATGCGGCCCTGATAGTAATAGAACCTCTGTTTTTGACCATATCTCATTCGGCGTAAATCCTTTGTGACCCATGGAGAATGGTGAAAACCCAAATCTGGACTCTTCATACTGCGGGTCTACGATCGCTAAGCTGAAGAAGTCCAGGGCAGTACGAACCCGTCAAGCTTAAGCAACTGCTCATACGACCTACCGCCAACATGCATCGCTAACTATTACGCGAGCCTCTGACAGCAAGTTGTACATGAGTGACCCATGCGTCTAGCCCACAGGGACCAATGGACAGGGTCACTCTCAAAAGTCTTCCACCGGTACCTCGGGGCAAGTTCGTGTACGAACCCTAGGCCAGGGAGCAAATACATCACCTGCGTATCTGTGTGCCCGGGATACCCAGACTCACAAAGAGGTTGCAAAGGTAAAACATCCTTCGCATAATTTGCGTGACGTGATTACTCACAAGCGCAAAGCAAGGGAAACAACTACGGCGTGCGACGTGCCCCCTTCGAGGCACAGCTGCGCCAACATCATTATCAACTGCTACTGCAATAAAGCGGCAGTACTCACAGACAGGCAGTCGGCCTTCCAGCGACTGCACCAGAAACCACATATCCGGCAATAACCCGGAGATCAGGTGCAAGTATCAAAGTAGGAGGAGTTTTCCTTCACCTTATGCTACTCAACTGGAAAACTTTTTGCCACCAAGAAAAGAAAGAAGTTTAATACCTCCAATCCAGCGCTCTCTACTACTGCATCACAAAGGCAACTACCCGGAGGACTGACAACGATACCTACGGAAGTAGTCTTCCATGGCACCCACTCAAGGAAGAAGTCGTCAGCCCCTGGTGGTAGTTATTCCTCAAAACCCCTGGGGTGGCCAATAACCCAGGGTTCCGTAAAGATAGTGAATCTCAAGCGACATATGTCGAGTTCTCTGGGGGTAATCACCCTCATCAAGAAGACGCGCGTTCCAAATCTAGGGGTAACATTCCCTTAGAGTTTGAAGAAGATGTAGCAATTTCGGCTTTCCCTGAGGACAACGATTCCAAAGAAGTTGACAGCAACGTGCCTACGGTTAATGCAATATCTAGGGCTGGGGGTAAAAATCCTCCAGAATCAGAAGACGGTTGATGCCTAACTCCCCTGAAGAATGCAACTCCCAAGGAACAGACAATGACAGGCTGGGGGGGAGTCACCCTTGAATAGTCAGAGCATTATCTGAAGCTGGGAGTAGCATCTCCTTTGAGTCTGAAGATGATGCAATGATGACCGTCTTCCATGAGGACAATGTGACTCAGGAACCCAAGGCGGAAGGGCTCTACGATCGCCAACGACTCGATGCTCTTGAGGCAATGATGCACACCATAAGTGCCACAATGCAGACTATAGCCCAGGCAATACTGGAGATCAAGGCAAACATGGTCCTGCCACCCTCAGGGCCCGCAGTAACTCTACAAATCGGGGATAACAATCTTCTGGTGATCCATGCCAACCCATCATGCGGTAAGAACAGTGATTCCCAAGAACCAGACAATGACATATCTGGGGGTACTCCCTCGACAAGACAGAGCAGCGTCCAAAGCTGGGGATAGAATTTCCTCCGAGTCTGAAAATGATGCAAAATTATCGGTCTTCCCTGAGGACCATACGACTCAGGTATCGGAAGCCCGAAAGCCAAAAGTGACTTTCTTCTTCAATGACGACGACATCATTAAAATCTTCAATATACTGATGAAGGGAAACAAACTTCGGCTAACCAACATCAGATGCTCTAAAGAGGCTGACAAGGTCGATGACCTAAAATATTGCCTCTTTCATCGGTACATCCATCATCCAACCAGAGACTGCTCTGTGTTAAAGAGATGTATCCAGCAATTGATCGATGTCAATGAGATCACCCTTGAATTCGAAGATAAGACAGTCCTTCCGGACATAGTAGGTGACTTCCCAGTGACGGAAACCCAGGCAACCAGGGAGGTCGTCAACCTTCCACCGGCTCGCATATGAGTAGCAGCCTTGGTATCACTTACAACCCCAAGAGGTGAGGTCATTGCTCAAAAACTGGTACATCAAATAGCACCTTCAACGACCAGGTCAAAGGGAAAGTAATGCAGGCCAGGCCGCATGACCCTTTCCTCATAAAACATAAATTATAGACTTCAGGTGCTCAACGCAGCTTAACAAGTCTCCTTGGGCATAAAAGCTAATTCTCGCATGACCCATCAGCAATGGCACATGATAGGCAGCATTCTATTGTACGCATCCGAGAAAGTCTTCAGCGCAAGGATGTATCATACTTCATGTGCACACGATAGAACATCTCGTCGTAACGAATCCTTATGGGCAACATAAAGTGTTCCCCTGCGTAATATACGCATAACAAGTGGTGGTCCTCGACGTGGTAGACAATCGTACGCACGTGACAGTGATCCAACGCGCACAACTCAACCAACTCCCTCATGTATATATGGCAGTGTTCCTGTGCACAGAGCTCCTTATTCGGTGCATGCTAAGCCATCAACAGTATTCTACGCAATAAGTGATGAGCTGCCTCAGTTTTATCACTACAGCCAACAATCACTCTATCTCATGTCGAAGATGGGATACGACCTCCAAAAAGCTGAAGGTTTGAACTTTGGCAAAAGGATGGCGTACTCCTTTATAATCTGACAGTTATTATAACAGCACTAGCAGAGGACTAGGATATGGAGATACTAGTACGCCCCATGGATCTCAAGACGGTCGATAAACTCTAACCTAAATGAGAGGGCCCGTTCATTGTAGAAACTGTATTTTCCAACAGCGCATACCGGCTAGTGAAATCCAACAACGACTTGATCATGATGCCTATCAGCGACAAGTTCCTAAAAGAAAGTACTACGTCTAAACTAGACTTGTACTTCCCTCATCCCCCGCTGGATAATCAGATGTACAAATCAACTCTTGGTTTTGTATCCCCAACAAGTGCCCATGTGCAACATTCTCCCCTTCTTTACAAATTTTCGTAAAACCCATCATTTGTATCCTGGAACCCTGGATACGCAACGGATGATGTGTCCCCAAAGTCGCCCCAGCGGAGCAGTCCTCAGATCCACTCGCATACTCCCGTAGTGACCACTCAAAAACTAATCTCGTTAGATGCTAGCCATGTCCATATTACCTCTGAACAAACTTTTCAGCCTTGACCATCGATCATCACGTCCATATTATCTTTGATATCGATTGTCTTCCAACTTATCACCCGTACCCAATTCGGAGTATGCCCGCGGTGTTAAGTCCATAAAAACTGTCACATCCATATTACCTCTGGCAGGGCTTATCTTAAACCTATTACTTGCATTAACGTGCACAAAAAGTAGTATGTCCACAAAACCTATCACGTCCATATTACCTCTAATAGATTTTTTTTCCGAATCTATTACTCGTGCCCCAAGTGCGCAAAAGAGTAATAGGTCCACCAAAATCTCCCAGCGGGATATCCTTACTATCCACAAAACCTATCACGTCCATATTACCTCTGATAGGTTTATTTCGAATCTATTACTCGCACCCCAAGTGCGCAAAATGATAAGAGGTCGACAAAAATCTTCTAGTGGGATGTCCACACTTACTTTAAATGTTGTACTACCACCATCTTACCTCTAGTACTAGCACCACAAATGTCACAACAACGATGAAAGTAATTTCTTCTTTCATTAAAACAAAAAAGAAGGAAAGAATACAAACATCAAGCAGAAGAGAAGTCAGAGTCCTCCAAATTATTGATGTACATTGCCAGAAAATAAAAGAAACAAGCGTCTGATGACGCAAACAATTGATGAGAAGCGTCCACAAAAACTTGCTCCTCTGAATTATCAGGGGTTTCAAAGGATTCCTGGAAGATGTCAGTCTTCCTTACCCGGGCGACAGACGTTTCTCCAATTTTCTTAATGGGAGGCACCTCGGACTCGCCTGAGCGAAAATCAGAGGCAACTGGAGCCTGGGAAGGAGACATATTGGTTTCCTTCAGAGCGTTGCCAGAAGCCATCATGCCAAAAACACAAATGGATGTAAGGAGTCTCGTGATCATCCGCCATTTGTAAGCGAGGGATCGACGGTTCACTTCCTAAGTCGTAACTATCTACTCTGCAAGACGCGACGATTCACTCCTACACAACCCAAGATGTGATTGCCAGGATTTGGCTTAATCCTCTCAGAGACCCGGACTGACACATCGGTGTGAACATGTCAGGCACTCATCAACACATAAAGCGCAGGAAGTGGTCATTTCTCTCTTATGATACAAATCAAGTCAGCCAGACAATCACAATAAAAAGAAAAGCTTTTTTTATTTTACCAAGGTGAAAAGAGCAAACTACACTTAGGGGATCATCCATCTCCCATCCGTAGAATAAACTGCAAAACAAGAACAAAAGACCGTTTCAGTAAATGAAACACAAACTACTGTTGCTCCTCATTGGTGCAAAACTCCTATATACGCCACTGGAGCCGAGAAATGGAAGCGTCAATCTTTGTTCTGACTCTGCGCTCGGCTTCCTGAGCCAAAGCCGTAGGATCATCAAAGTGAGCGTACTCCTGATGCATATCCTCCAGTCTCTTCAATGTCTCCTCCAAGGCCGCGGAAGACTGGGCCACCATTCTAGTTTCCCGGCAGATGACCTCCCTCTCTCGACGAGCCTCCTGAAGATCGTTCTCCGCGATCGCCAGCTTGGCTTCAAGTTGCACAATCGGTTCGTTGATCTCAACCATGGCACAGGTTGTGGAGTCTTCCCGAGCAAGAAAGACCTCCCCCCGATCATTCAACTCGTCACGCTTAAGGGCCAGCTTCCTGAGATCTTGTTCCATGGCCTTCTTGTTTCGCGCATAAGCGATCTTCACCTGCTCCATGGACGTCAGAAGGAACTTACGCTCATCTTCCATTGCGATGACTAGATCAATCTGCCGCACCTTATGTAATTATTCAGGCGCTGCTCCACCTCCACCAGCTTTTGGCTCAAAAGTTCTGCCATCTGCTCATGACCAGGGAGGGTCCTCAAAAGCTCAACTTGGTTCTGGGCGCAGTGCTCGAACCAAGTAAAGGTCTTGCCTCGTCCCAGGATGTTTTGCACCCCCCGCTTCAGGTGCATGTAAAATCTCTAAATGGTATCCTTCGAGGCTTGTTCCACGTCAGCCAAAGTAGAAGGAGTCAAAAGAGTCATGACTGTAGGGACTACAGTTGGCCGTGGAGGAGGAATAACAACAACAGACAGCCCCGGTAACAGGATGGCAGCTACGGAACGTCGAGAGGCTTTAGCCTCTGCAAGTTGCCTCCCAGTTGAAAGAAGCATCTGGGCACTCGGCAGTCGAAAAATCTTGACCTCTGTAGGGTTGACATCCGAGGATGTGCCAGCATTAGCCGGTTCGACAACAACAAGGAGGGGAGCAACCACCGTACCAGAAGAACATGTAGTCCTAGGAACCTCAGCCGCCACGTCCCCTATAAAGGGTGTCGCCGGATATTCTTTGCCATCCCTAGAGCCAAGGGGAGGTTCAGGCCTCTTCCTCACGAGCTCACCGTCCCATCCTTCCTCTATACCTACCTTAGCAGCTACGTCCACGGTTCGAAAAGGAGAGACGCCGCCTGCAGGATCACAGTTACCCAGGGTCAGCGTTACCCGAAGAATTGAAAACTCAAGCCAGAAAATCTCATCTATGGTAAAACGGTGAAATAACGTACCCGGGGAAGATAACAGGATTGAAGGCCCACTCGTCATAGTTGGAGTCACCTCTAAAGTACTTAAGTTATCTTCCAAGACTCGGAGAGCAGCAGGTTTCGTTGACGGCCCTTCAGGGATATGATCACCCGGATCCTCAGGGGCGAGCTCTTCAATGGCAGCCTCGGACTCGTAAGAGGTCGTTCCCTCCTCCGATTTTGCGTAAAAAATCCTGGCGGTCATCGACCACCGAGGGTGGCCCCTCCTCTCTTGTGTCTATGAATCGTCAAAAATACCAAAACCAAGGTATTTGTACAAAGGACCAGGAGAAATTAAATTAAGAGGATTTACAGATACCGCCATAGCACCCAAAGTGGATTCTGGATCAAATGCCACCAATGCAAGGGGTCATACCTCCTCCCTCACAGAGCCCTCCCCGCCAGGGTCTAACTCTCCGACATGTCCCGCACTCTGGGCCACTTCGACTCGCACCTTCTTAGGATGACCTGGGTGGTGAGCCACCACGGCCTTACGCTTAGGAGCAGGAGGGTCGTTAGGAGAAGTCCCCTCTGCAGACGTCAGATCTGAGTGAACTAGCAAAGGTCGAGCTACACTTTTGCCCTTTTTAGGCGTTCGTCGACCTTTCGTCGACGGAGACGCAAAGATGGTATCGGCTAAGTAGCTCGTATCCGGGACATAGTTCGTTGGCGGAATATTGACTGTGCAATGAAAAAGTCCCGTCGCATATAGTATGTTCGGTGCCATATTAGCCGCAGGCAACCCGAACTCCACCTTTGTACCAACGGCAGTATAATAACGCCATGCTCGAGCACCATCGAGAAGACTACCACAAATTCCAAGCAAAGCGCTGGGAGTCTCCAGCAAGAGTTGGCTATACTTGAATTGACGGGCAAACCGAGTAGGAAGATAGGGCTCCAGGAAGACCTCAACCCGGTTTTGATATACCAAGTGAGAAGGACGAATGGCAAGAAGCCAGCGGTAGAGGGTCACTAACAATTGACGATCGACAACATCTCTATCCCGGTGGATGACATTCCTCTCCTCCTCAGTGAATTCTGGAATCGTCCTGAAAAACGTCCAGCCATTCATATGGGCAAGCTCCTTCCTATAGGAGGGTATGTCTTCATACTGCCACTTCATCCCTCGATAACAACGGATAATGGCGTCTCCCTCTAACATCTCTTGCTGGGTACCGGGACGCATCAAGGACCGATTGTGCAATATAAGCCAATCCATCAGGTAATGATCAAGTAACTCTACCCTGTTGAATTCTCTAACCCCCTTATGGCATTTGACCTTTTCGACAAATCGTCGGAGACCTCGATGGGTACAACTGTCATGCCCTGGCCCCGAGGGCCGTCCGACCATCGTTCCTCCGTCGGGACCGGACGCGAAATACCGCACCTTGACGCACTGGATGGGGGACGTATGACCGTTTGATACCGGGACATGATGCCGTGCGAGCCTGGGGTTGCGCCCGCACAAGACAACATCGTTAAAGTTTGTTTGGCTATCATCACATCAATCGAGTAAGCAGCGGAGGGACATTGTTGCAATGAAATGCATTTAGCCAACTGAGTATTCGGAGCAAATCGAGGGACTGGGTTCTCTGTTTACAAAGGCATCTTTCCAATTATTATGCCCCTTTATACGAAAGCATGCTCGAGGCAATCGAAACCAAAAATTTTGGGTCTTGGGGATGAGGCACGCATATCGCTCCCTCGGACGATCCAGTACCTGCAACCAAGTAAACTGTTGGTGGATCAACACTTTTATAAGTACTGGTGAGTATAAACCAACTGAACAGAAGCAAACATTCACTAAAACCAACACTAAGTAATCATGTTATAAAATATTATATTACTAGTGATCTTTCTAGTTTTACCTATGTTCGTTACATGCAACATAGAACAGAGTCATATTACTTTTTTTTTGGAAACATCTTTAAAAATAGAGTTTCATATACGATATAAGCAAGCAAGCAAGCAAGATAAACCGATTATTTTTATTCAGGGTGTGCGCAACGTGTCTCGTGAGCTATACTCAAAGACTCTAGGGAAAAATGCACATCTAGACACAAATTCATATCTAGGGGCAGTCCTCTATCCAATCCAATACAATGAACTATCTTATATGTAGTGCGGTCCCCGAGTAACTCAGGATCGGCAGCGGTTGATCCAGCTAACCAATGACTCATTTATTTGATGCTATTCGCAGCTGTGACACATGTTTGCTTTCCACTATCTCTGTAGTAGTCGTGACACATGGTTCAGCTCTCCACCAATAGCCATTGTCGGACCGATGCGAATGCATAAAACACTATCAAATAAACTCTTGAATGTAGACGAGACAAACCATCAGACCATATATCTTTGTTCCGGGGCAAGCCGCCTTATCTTTAAACACATTCAAGCACACAATATGGTTCTCTCGGAGTATAGGCAATAGTAAAACATGTTCATGCAAACTCTTAGTCTTAGACAAGCGTTTCAGGTTCTCTTAGTTAAGCAGACATGTTCGTTTCAAAGACAAGCTAGGTGAGTTCACTTATTAGCATGCAAGGCAGGTTCTATCATTCTCTTATGAAAACAAGCATTCAAAAACTCAGATTCATTATTAAGGCGTGCACTCACCATGATACATAATGCTGACGCAGAGCGGGGTATTACAACAACAAAACATTGCAGGCAGTAACGCAAGTGGGTGGCCAAAAGCTAGCAGCACAACCGAAAGGACGAGATTATGACTGATTCTTTCAATTGAGCCGGACCCTCCCGTAAACACGCAGTTGCACAACCAGATCATCAAGTACCCCGCCAGCAACGCTTTATCTGACAGCTCATGGGTGTCCATGAGGAAATAACTTAATTTCTTACCTTCAACCGACTTCTCGCGATACTGTTGGATCGAAACCGCGATATCCTTCTGGGACCACGGTGCCCATATATAAATCTCGTCCGATCCAGGCACCTCCAAAAAAAGATAATGCGTCAAGACATTGATGTGCGGGATAGGCCCCTCAGAAGCTTTATCTTTGTTACGACCCGCACCCGAAAAATCGGGCATGAGTCGTGCGTACGTCCAGCCTACGCCACAGCATCGACGGTAGAACGCTGTCTAGGTATACTATCTAGCTAATAATCTCCCACAATAATATAAGTACCTGCAAAGATCTCAACTCCAAACGGAGGAACAATATGATAAAGATAATACAAATACTCAATCACGATCTAAGCACGATAAGATAACAAGGAAGTCTAACGACTACAAAGTCTAAACAACAACTACTACTAAAGACAACAACAACAATAATAATAATAATAATAACAATATCCTGAATCAAATACAATACAAAGTCTCAAACCAAAAGCCGGGAAAAAATCCGGTACCAAAAGCTAATAAGAGGTCCTAGTGATCCTGGCTACCAACCCGGAAATCACTCCTGAACTAGGAGGTCCCTGTCTGCACCCTCGACAGGCTGAGGTCCATAAAATGTTGGACACCAATCTTTCGGATCCTCTGAAAAATATATCCAGTCAGGATTGGAGCAAGTACACCTCTAACAACAGTTCCAGTTAAATGATAAAAACCATAAAGCAGTTGTAGCAAGTAGCACAAGGTGAAGGAAATAAAGTATGGACAAGGAAATATATATATATGTCAACTGGTGCATAATGGTAAAGATGCATGAAAATCATAAGCAAGATAATAATGACTGCGGGATATAAGAAATCTAAACTAAGAGCAAGTGTGTGCACAATAACGTGAAGTGAGTCCAGCAAGAGTAAATATAATGAGTCCAGTCCATAAAGTACAAGTGAGACTAGTCAAGGAGTGTAAGTGAGTCCAGACTAGAAAGGATGAACTAGTGTCTCTGATATACCTGTTTTGACATGTAAACGGCTAGGGGTAAGTACGGCTCACCGCACACTGGGGGTGCGACTGCTATCATTCCAGATTAGACCAGAGGGAGTGATTCCAGATTTGGGAATATTTACATGTCTACTCGAGTATTTTCCTGCCCCGACTAGTACAAGTGAATCCAAGAACCGACACGTAAAATAAATATGAGTCCAGCCAGAAACATGAGTGATGCATGTAGTGAGTCCTGATGTGATGCCAGTAGATGATTCCAGAAAAGAGGCCAGACATGAAATATACGTGTCGCAAGTAAATGAATCCAAAAATACTAGTCAGTATCGTGCCGGAAAATCAAATAATACTATACTAGAAGCTGAATCATAATAATTATCAGATAATAAAAATTATCATAGAATGTACTCGCCTGACGTCCTGAGCAACTGGCGAGGATCGAGGTCCAAACTAACGTCGCGAAGACCTAATATGGAAATCCAAGGTTACTTGGTGCTCTAGAGAGATCAACACATTTAAATAAACTAAAAATATGCTTCTAGGCCTTTTCTAGGTCAAACGGGTCAAACCGGTCCATTCTAGGTCAAAAAGTCAACTCGGAGCCCAAAAAGTCAACTCTAGGTCAAAATAGGTCAAATGTTGACTTTGGCGGTCAACCGGGTCAACTACGGTCAACTCTAGGCCAAAATATGGTGCTCCTAAAATTCTAGGTCAAAACTAGCTCATTAAACTAGTAATCCACAAACTCGCCTCCTTGAGATATCGGGATACCCTCGGTATCCGATATCTCAACCTACGCTATATACCCCATCTAAACCCACTAATACATATCCTAACATGTATATATATATAGTGCGCAACTTTTGTGAGAGAGAGAATATTGTTTGTGCGCTAGCTTTCGTAACTCTAAGAAAGTGTGCAACTTTTTTGTTCTTTAAATAGTGCGCCATCCTCTGAAATAAATGAAAAGTGCGCCAAAGTGTTAAGTATTAAGAAAGTGCGCATCTTTCTTCTGAAAAAAAGTAGAAAGTGTGCCATTCTTCTACCGTTGGGTTTGTTTGTAGAAAACTGCGTCATCTATCCGAGGCACACTTTTTATGCTTCTACAGAGGCAACAACTGTTGTTATCATGGTTTCGTCACATGGACAGTCTGCAACAATGTGGCAGGAGTTGCTTAATTCTCGCATGAACATTACTTAAACTCCACGCTTATGTGGGACACGTGGCAGGATCTCCTTAAGCGTCGTATGGACGTAGGACCATGTAGCATCACTATCTTGAGTCCAGCGTGAACGTGGGCTAACATGGATTAGCACAAAACAACAACCTCGGGACAGTGCTTCCCGTACGACTTCATCTCCCGCGGGACAGTGCCTCCTGCAAAAACTTTCCAGTTGACCATTTTTTACTCTTTGCTATAAATAGTCTCAATTTTCACATAATACAGGGGAATGCATCGATCAAGAGGATAACCTATATGTCCACACTCTGCCCAACTCATTCCTCAACACTTGGTGCATTCTCCATGAAAATTCTAAGATGTTTTCCTTGGGTCTATTATGCCACGCCCCGATCTCCCGCAGGCAAAATCGACCGTTCCCACTAGGCGAGAATCACCGCACCAGCGCTCCCGCGGAACGATCGCTTTGACCCATCCGGGCGTGATGCCGCACGAACGTGAGCCGCGCCCGTGCAAGGCCGTGGTTCATTGGCTGACGGTAAGAGTTCTAAGCCACAGAGTCGCACAGATTGTCCGAGTGCAGTGGAGTCATGAACGCATAGGCGATCGGTAACAAGTTCACTGAGTTGACAATATAGCGGAAGCATTGAATAACACAAGTAGAAGTAAAGCAACTCTTTTATTGATATAACAAGTGTTACAGTCGGCGCATGGCCAAGATTACAAGTCGCTCAAGCCTCTCTTTTTGAAACAGTAAAAGCGTGCCAAGTGGCTACAATTGTGGAATAATTGTACAGGGGAATGTTCAGGCAAGTTACAACATTATGTCATGTATATGTGCTTCAGTTCCGGATGCACCGCTACTTCGGAGTGATCTCCACGCCTTAGCACGCACGAAAAAGGCATCCGCACCGAACGAGGTTCTCCCGCACCCTGCATACAACCTGGTCGATTATCAGTACGTTGAATGCACTGGTGGGAAGGCTACTCGCCCGCTCGACAAATCCAAACACGTAATACAGGTTCCGTGCACAACTATTAAATTATCTTTCTAGTTGCCTTAGAATCAGTTTCATGCAAAGATTGAGTAGCCTAACTCGTGTGGCAGTGCGCTGTGCGACATGAGAGGAAATACGGCGAGACTTACCAACTTACCATTTTACCTTCTCTGTCCAAGGCAAACATTGTTAATTCTTGCACGGGCAAGCATAAACATTCAGAGGCATTTATAATAGAAATCCAGGTAATAGCATATGCAACACGAGTATTTTTGTATTGTACAAGTTTAAATACACGAGGTGGATATAGTCAAGGATAAGGATAACATGCAACGAGAGCACACGATGAACACACGATAAACACATGATGCGTTGCAAGTTATCCCATCCGCACACGATGACTATGCCACAGGTGATCACTGGCTTGATTGCCATAATGGACTAGTCAAGGACAAGGATAGCATGCAACGAGAATACACAATGACCATACGATAAACACACGATGCATTGCAAGCTATCCAGTCAGCACCCGATTGACTACACACGAAGTTTTGCCCAGATCGGATCGGTGCCAGTGCCCCAGCGACCGTCCACAGAACTTATACCCTTGTGCACAAGTTGTCCATGATCGAACACGATTATTAAGTTAACAATTCATGCAGTTGAGGCAATACGAGTACAAGACAAGCAGTAATGCATGATTCATTTCATTCAGTGAATGACTTTACCTTGATGCATTTTCCCTGGGGCGGAGATTGCCTTGGGGACCTAACGGTCCCGGATACTTGCAGGTTCATTCAGGCACGGAACGACTACTTGGTAGTCTTTCGGGGTTTGGATGAAAATAAGGCAACATACAAGCAGACAAGCATGCATTTATATAAACACAACATTCACGTTAGCTCGGGCCCGAAGGTAAGCCGAGGCATGAGATCGTTAGAGGACTTTCCGAGCAACACGTTCTAGGGTAGAATGCGAGGGTCTGAACATATATATAAGCAGCGTTTCATTTCCATGTTCTAGCATAAGCAATACAAGTTGGGATTATTCCCTTAGCTAGGTGCGTTGGATTCTTATTAGCATGTAGGGGGTGATTCACCTAGAGACTAGCATGTATCATTCCAGATTTTATGTGTGCTGGCTAAGCAAAGACAAGTTCACCATAGCCACCTACCTTAGCGATGATTCACCTTGGTTGAGTGATACGTCAAGCGAGCCTCTAGAAGCCTAAGCTGAACTCCTATAGGGACAAGTCTGGATATCCTTTGACTCAAACGAGGGTTCTCGCCTGAGCAAAGTGGGTCGGGATATGCACTTTTGCCGTTTGAATCGGCAGTCCGCTTGAACGGAACGAGGTATTACATCTTATGTAATGCCCCACTCCGCGTCGGCATTATGTATCAGGTGAGTGGGCAGAACTTCGTTCTCTGATTCTTGCACGCCTTAATAATAACCTGAATTTTTGCTTGCAATATTTTTATAAGAGAATGATAGAACCTGCCTTGCATGTTAATGAACGAACTCACCTAGCTTGTCTTTGAAACGATAAGTCTGCTAAACGAGAATCCTAAAACGCTTGCCTAGAGTACATGAACATGTTCACTATCGTCTATGCTTCGAGAGAACCATATTGTGCCTGAATGTGTTCAAGTGATAAGTCGAATTATCCCGCAACAAAGATTGTATTTTGATGGTTCGTCTCGTCTGCATACTAGAGTTTATTTGATAGTGTTCCATGCATTCGCATACGGTCGGACAATGGCTATTGGTGGAGAGCTGAACTGCATGTTCACGGCTGCTACAGAGATAGTGGAAAGCAACCATGAGTCACAGCTGCCTCTAGCATCAGATGAATGAGTCATTGGTATGCTGTACAACCAGCTGCCGATCCTGAGATACTCGGGGACCGCCCTGTATATAGCTAAGTCATTGTGTTGGCTTGGATAGATGACTGCCCCTAAGATTGTGCATTGTGTGTCTAGCTTTGCATCTAACCCTGGAGTCTCACGAGACACGCTGCGCACACCCTGAAACATGAACGATGGCTTGCTTGCTTATATATTGCATATGAAACTTTGTTTCCAAACATGTTTCCAAACAATGTAATATGACTCTGCTAGCGAACTGCATGAAACGAACCTAGGTAAAACTAAAAAGATCACTAGTAATGTAATGTTTTATAACATGATTACTTAGTGCTTGGTTTTAGTGAATGCTTGCTTCTGTTCAGTTATTTTATCTCACCAGTACTTGTATAAAGTGCTGACCCACCAACAAAAATATTCTGTCACGCCCCAGACCCGCCCGCTCCGCCTTGCCCCGCCCCCGTGTAGCCAGAATTATCGAACCGGGCACGAATTACCGTGCCTCGACGCGCCGGACGCGAATCACCGCGCCCGTCCCATGGGTGCGAGGAAGGAATGGGATTTTGTGTGGCCCGCACGAGTGTATTGAGGACGTGATACCGTGCGAGCCTGGGGTTGTGCCCGTACAAGGCCAATCATTTAAGTTGATAGTTGCCTATCATCGCATCAATCGAGTAAGCAGCAGAAAGGGACTTATTGCAATGCAATATATTTAGCCAACTGAGTATTCAGGACAATCGAGGCAACTTGGGTTCCTTTATGCAAAGGCATTCGTTCGTTCCATACATTATGCCCCCTTATACGATAGCATCTCGGGGCAACAATCGAAACCAGGATTCCGGGTCTTAGGGACTGTGGCATGTCTATCGCTCCCTCGGACGATCCAGTACCTGCACGCAAGTAAACTGTTGGTGGGTCAGCACTTTATACAAGTACTGGTGAGATAAAACAACTGAACAGAAGCAATCATTCACTAAAACCAAGCACTAAGTAATCATGTTATAAAATATTACATTACTAGTGATCTTTCTAGTTTTACCTAGGTTCGTTTCATGCAGTTTGCTAGCAGAGTCATATTACATTGTTTGGAAACATGTTTGAAAACAGAGTTTCATATGCAACATATAAGCAAGCAAGCCATCGTTCATGTTTCAGGGTGTGCGCAGCGTGTCTCGTGAGACTCCAGGGTCAGATGCAAAGCTAGACACACAATGCACAATCTTAGGGGCAGTCATCTATCCAAGCCAACACAATGACTTAGCTATATGCAAGGCGGTCCCCGAGTATCTCAGGATTGACAGCTAGTTGTACAACATACCAATGACTCATTCATCTGATGCTAGAGGCAGCTGTGACTCATGGTTGCTTTCTACTATCTCTGTAGCAGCCGTGACACATGCAGTTCAGCTCTCCACCAATAGCCATTGTCCGACCGCATGCGAATGCATGGAACACTATCAAATAAACTCTAGTATGCAGACGAGACGAACCATCATAATATAATCTTTGTTGCGGGACAATCTGACTTATCACTTGAACACATTCAGGCACAATATGGTTCTCTCGAAGCATAGACGATAGTGAACATGTTCATGCACTCTAGGCAAGCATTTCAGGATTCTCGTTTAGCAGACTTATCATTTCAAAGGCAAGCTAGGTGAGTTCGTTCATTAACATGCAAGGCAGGTTCTATCATTCTCTTATGAAAACATTGCAAGCAAAAACTCAGGTTATTATTAAGGCGTGCAAGAATCAGAGAACGAAGTTCTGCCCACTCACCTGATACATAATGCCGACGCGGAGCGGGGCGTTACATATTACGTCCATATCGTCTATGTAGACGTGTCATCGAAGAACACCGAAGTTGCTCTCAAGTAGAATTCATAAAGTTCATATATGCGAGGGAGAAATCATTTCTCTATCCTTGCATTTGAAGTTGGATCGTTAATGGAGTAAATGAATCATACGTCGATTCGATCTCCATAGTTACACTCTCCATATTCTCAAAGCTTGTACTTGAAATTCTTGTGTAATTATATATATTCCTTGTAATAGAATTTTAAGTATTTTGTAAGCTTTATAAAAAAAGTTTTCGTAAATAATTATACTTTCTTTTTTGTACAAATCACACACACTAGTGGCAAAACTCATCATTATTACCGAAAGTGATAAATATGCCATATTCGAACTAAAAATAATTTATTGAAAACACTTTTTCCTTCAAAAAACTTGGTCTGTTAGAATATTTCCTTGGTCGGTTACAATATTCCCTTGGAATTGAGGTTTCTTGTTCGTCTTCGACCCACATATGATGATCCTCTTTCCAACATCCTATCATTGGTCGTCTGCTTTATCTCACGGTTATACAACCTAACATTTAATATGTCGTTAATACTCTAAGTCAATTTATGCACGATCCACACACCACTCACTTAGATGCTGCTACTCGCATCCTTCGTTACTTAAAATAATGGAGTAGTGAGGGACTCTTATTACCATCCTCAAGCTCAATTTATCTTAGTTGATTCTCTGACTCAGATTGGGCTGGATGTCCAATTATCTGTTATTCAATAACATAATATTCACAATGTTGGGTTCTAGCTCAATATCTTTGAAATCTAAGAAACAACCTACAACCGCTCATTCTTCTGCAGAACTCGAGTATCACGCTCTCGTTGTTCTTTCATGTGAATTACAATGGCTAAAATATATTCTCTCTGATCATGGTGTGTCTCATTCGCAACCAATGTTAGTTTTGCGATAATAAGGCTGTAATTTATATTGCAGGGAATCCAATTTTTTCATGAGTGGGCTAAATATATTGAGCTAGATTATCATTTTGTTCGTGAAAAAAATTCATTCCAAATTAATTTTTTCTTGCCATCTTCGATCCCATAATCAGCTTGCTGATCTCTTCACCAAACCTTTTGGAGCTGACATTTTTCACTAGCTTATGAACAAGTTGGATGTGGCCTATATCTCTACCGCATTACCTACTTGAGGGGAAGTATCAGAGATATGTTATACATCACTGACGGAGCCAGCCATAGACAAGTGGGGCCATATGACCTAACTCAAAATTTTTAATTATATATATATATATATATATATATATATATATATATATATATATATATTAGAAATATTAAAAAAATGACTCTTTTTGTGTGCTCTTCTCTCCGAGTCTCCTCGGTCGTGTGTCTATCTGAGTATCTCTCTGTCCCTCATTCATCAGGTAACACCTCTAAATATATTTGATCTATGTCCTAAATTTTTTTATATGATTAATCTCTTGATTGATTCATGTCCTAATTTATTAGGTACATAGAAATATGATTTTGTGACTATCATGACCCGTACCCAGATATTCAGGTACCGGTTCGCGAGTACGTCCAGCCTACGCCGCAGTGTCGGCGGTAGTACGCTGTCTAGATCATATTCACAGGTAATTTAAAATCTAGCTCATTCACAATATAAATAGGCAAGGATAATAACAGGAAATAGGAATGCTAAGATTTCATAAGCAAATTGTGACAAACAAATCCACAGTTTATTACAGAACCAGAAGATAAATCGGGGACAAACCCGATTACTATGCTGAAAGAAAATATTAGCTAACTGGCTAACTACTCCTCAAAAGTAGTCTCCTGAGTAGGAACCGGCTCCTCAAATGTATCATCCGCTACGTCATATGGGCCATAAAAGGTGGGGGCATAGTCCTCATCATCGTCTAATATCAACGGATCCAGTCAGGAAAGGAGCAAAGTACCAATACACAACAAAGCTTAAACTAAATAATTATGACAAGTAGTAAAAACTGGCTAAGTATCATGATAAGAATATGCATAATAAGTAGTAAAATTAACTAAGAGTTAAATGCTATAAGTCAGAGACATGAATAAAACAGGATTATAATGAGACAAGAAAATGGAACTGCAACAAGATAAAGAGACTATGTGTGTGTGATTGTGTATTTAGAATACATAGTTGGCATGTAGGGGGTAATAAGGCTAATCAGGCACGTCATAGACGGCTATCAGTCAGGAATAATCGAGTATCAGGCTGAAGGTACAGTCGCGTACTCAACAGCTAGCAGTCAGGACATGGGGAAAGGTAAACTACATGCCTCCTAGTATTCTCCCTCCCGACACGAAAAGCAAGACATGAACTCCAAATCCTAACACTAAGTGTAATCATCCAATGGTATTAGTAGAGCAAGGAACTAATTATCACAATATAAAGATTAAACTTGAAGTGCAAGTACTTGCCTGATGTTTGGATTACAACTACGGTTCTGTCCTCGGGAAAATTTCCAGAAATGTCTCCGGATGTTGAAATAAATATTACCATCATGCTCAGAAGATATCAAATAGCTAAAAATGCTCAGAAGATATCAAATATTACCATCATGCTCAGAAGATATCAAATAGCTAGAAATAAATATTACCATCATGTCTCCGGACAAAAACGACAATTTCGGATCAAAACGGGATCCACATGTGGGCCCGCTTTGCACCAAAAATGTGTCAGGGTCAAAGGTCTCCAAATTCACCAAACTTAGTGACAACAGGTCAGGAATGATGATACGAACCCAACAGAACTTCCAGAATTGGATTCCGATGTGCTGATCACAAAATCGTCCGTTGAGTGGGGCCTGTGGGGCCCACGACACGCGATTTTGTCAACGTTCTTAGAATCGAACCAAACTTGGGTCACAGGACCAGCGTATTGCTACGAGTCCGATGGCGTAAGTTTCGTTTTAATCCGATGAGTGTACACAAAGTTAGGGCACGATCCAGAAAAGTCGGATACGGGGCGTTGTCCGCGGATACGCGTTGATCCCGGTGTGCACGCACACCCGAATCGACTTCTGCAAAATTTTACACGTCCGTATCGACGACGCGCACGTATCTGTGAAGACCGCGCGCGACCAAGTCGTCCCGTTTGGTGGGGCGTACCCAGTTCCGGGGTGAATCGGGTCATTGTTTTTCCTGTTTTTGGATCGCGGTTCGCGATCGCCACAGGACGCGATGCCCCGAGCGGTTTGCCCGGGCACCGAGGGGGTCATGCAGGCTACGCGTTGCAAAAGACGGAATCAGAAACGGGTAAACGAGCAGAAAGATACGCATACCTGAACAGGGTCAGAAAACCCAAAGATTACCGTATCCGACACGTGTCCGACACGTATCCTGTACACGTGTCCTAGGGTTAGGGTTTGGGGCTGCCGGAGGCGGGCGGCACGGCGCCGGGGAGGCCGGAGGCGGTCGAGGGCAGCTGGGGGCGGCGCCGGCGAGGCTGGGCGGAGGCGGCGCTGCGGGCACGGCGGCCGGAGGCGGGCAGGGCGGCCGCTGCTGGGTGCTGGATCGGGGAAGAGGAGTCGGGCGGAGGAGGGAGCCGTCGGGGGCTGCAGCGGGCGGCACGCCGCAGCAAGGCGGCGCTGGGGGCGGCACGGCGGCGAGGTCTGGGGCGGCGGGGAGCTGAGGGAGGAGGTCACCGTAGCCGAGAGGGGGGGTCAGGGGGTTATATAGGGGTGGAGGAGGCTGGGACGGCCGGGCTAGGCGGCGGGTGAGGCGGAGGAGGGGAGGTCGTGGCGAGGGTCGTGGGGCGTGGGCCGGGCGGAGGCCGGAGGCGGCTGGAACGGGAGAGGGAGCCGGAGGAGGAGGAGAATGAGAAGAGGAAGGGGGAGAGGGAGAGAGCGGCCTGAGCGGGGGGGGGGGGGTCGGCTCCGCCGCGGGCGGGGGCTCCGGTGAGGCTCTGGCGGCGGGGTCGGCTGCCGCTCCGGCGAGGGGGGGGGGGGTCGGTCGACTGCGGGCAGGGGATTTAGGATTTTTTTTCTTTTTTTTTTCTTTTCTTTTTCTTTTATTTTATAGAAAACTTTATTAATTTAATAAGAAAAATATCTATGGATATTTTTGGGATATTTTGGGATATTTTGGGATATTTTCGGGATCTTTTCGGGTGGGTCCCGTCTCCAAATGGACGGTGCAGGTTCACCGGTCAATGAGGGGGTGACACTTCGTACTAAAATTTGCAGGAAAGTCCCTGTAGTTTCATAAGTTGCAGAATTGTCCTATTTTGGGAAATTGCGCAATTACGAAATTGTCTGGGAAAACACCCGATTCTGAAAAATACTAAAATTCACAGAATTGAGGGAAATTGCTATGTGAGGGTCCCGGAGGAATGGGGGTGAGTCTGGGCAGGGACTGGGCCTGATTTCTGGGTGATACGGGCCATCGTATTTAATTAATTAATAAATACTGCGCACGGTGTTCTCTAATTATTTAGAGGCAGGTAGGGCCATAATTTTTCTACGGTGTCAATATACTAAATGTAGAATAATTAGTATAGAAAATTAACATATTTTTGTTTGGACAAAACGGTGCATGTTGGGCCTCAAATCTCTATTGGTACAGAGGTGGGTAAAGAGCAGGAAATAAAATAGGAAATAATTACGGTCTTTTGTAATGATATTTGTGCGTCTCAAACGAGGCTTAAAATAAAGCATCTGGGAGTTGCACAAAGTTCAGGAAAATAGTCTGACATGTCTAGGACAGGTATGTGAACTTTATTTGGGAATAACAGTCAGGGTACAGCTCCAAATAATTCGGAGATGGACAGGTGCACAAGTCAACAGGATAATAAATTAAAATATTGCCATAAATCCTAAATTGTTAAAAATAATCCTAAAATACTGGAATCTGGTCGAGGGGATTTACAATCTACCCAACTTATAAAAATTTTGTCCTCGAAATTAAAACTAAGCCACGGTAGAAGGGAAAGACGACATAAGATATAATTTTAACAAAGTAATTTATATCTTGGGTTAAGAATAGGTTCGAAAACATCTACGCATGTCGTATTCGCACTTCCAAGTTGATTCTCCTGGCGCGTCATGCTTCCATGCCACGCGAACCAAGGGAATAGACTAGTTTCTCAATACCTGTTTTTCCGATGATCGAGGATTCCCACGGGTTGCTCTTGATACGACATGTCTCGTCCTAATGATGATCTCCGGATGGTTGAAAACATGACTGCTGTCTGTCGCATATCGCCTGAGTTGCGACACTTGGAATACTTCAAGTACTCCCTCAAGTGACGTTGGTAGCGCAAGTTGATATGCCACTACTCCCACTCTTTCTAGCACGTCAATGGTCCAATATACCTTGGACTCAACTTGCTGCGTCCTCCGAATCGAATGGTGTCTCTAGTAGGTGATATCCTCAAAAAGACATTATCGTCCTCTTTGAATTCCAAGGGATGATGACTGTAAACCCCCTCGATTTATTTTGTAGATAGTTAGAGTGGTCTTGGAAAATTTTGATGGAAGATATTGAGGTTTAGAGTAAAGGAGATTTATCTGGAATTTTAATCCAATTAATTTAAACCATTGGCACACCCTATCTTTGTCTAATTATTCAGAGCCCATTATCAGCCCATAAATTCCGTACAAATATTGTACATTCGACTCAACTCGTCAATTTAGGCACTGGACTTTTCTGACTGTTAAAATCAACTTTCGTGTGCTCTAAATTAATTGCACAACATTCCGAAAATCGTAACCCGTATTTTATTCCGTGTCGGACACCTGTGTCGTTACCCTCGATTTAGGGATACCAACTTAACCCGTTGAGCCGGACCAACTAAAGGGTCCAAGACCGACTCTAAGCCCCCACCATTTTTGGCCTTTGCGCCGTTTCCAGATTTTGACCCCGCGGGCCCCAATTAAATTAAATTCGCGGGACGCGTTATCGTTACTTAAATCGGGATTTACCAACTTTGTAAATTCTATTTTAATATTAGTTTAATCCCAATGCCCTTCAAATTAGACCCGCGCATAACGCGCAACACCCCCTCACCATTACAATTTTTAAATATATTTTTTTCCGCAATTTTTGCGTCATTTCATGTGTCCATGCAAATTCCCGAATTTACGGGGGCTTATTTGCAATTAATAAAATTGTTGGCAACATCCCATTGGTCATGATTATTTGAGAGGGTCCCAATATAGGGTCCCAATCTCACCCACCTATTCCTCACATGAAGAAACCCTCTCCTCTTCATGTTAAATCACAACCACCCATTTTTCATGGATTGATCCCAACCCTTCAATCCACCCACACCCTTCCCTATAAAGTAAACTTTCACCCTCACCCTCTCACTTCACAACCGGCCCTAATCCCAACATTTGGGAAACCACCTCACCCCTCTCTCTCTCCTTCCTCCTCCATTTTATTCTTCATGCACAATCCTCCTCCTCCATATATTTCATTCCTTCCTGGACATTCTTCTTCCTTCTTCATTTTTCTTCTTCTTCCTCCTTACTTCTAGAGGAGGAGACCCGACCGGCCGGCCGACTGACTCGGCTCCGGCCAGTCGAGCACCCACCCGCGCGGCTCCGGGCAGCAGTGCCCGCTCGGCTCCGGCACAGCAGCTTCCCACTCCGGCGTACAGTGCGTCCCGGCGGCTGCCCCGCTGTGCGTCCACCCCGGTCCCGGCAGTGCAGCCACCCCACCCCGGCTATGCACTGACGTCTCCGACTGAATGCTGCTCGACCCGGCGGTCCAGCCCACCTCCAGCGCCAATGTACAGTCCGACGGCCGACTGAAACCCGTCCGACTGTACACTTCAGTCCGGCGGCCGACTGAATCCCATCTGACTCCGGCGGTGCAACCACCCCCCTCGACTCTTCTTCTCCGGCGTTCCAACGGGCCGAGTTCCCTTCTCCGGCCATCACCATTATATCACCACCACCACCAGCTTCCATTTTTCCGGCCATCGCCATTATACCACCACTACCACAAGCTCCTTACATCGCCCACTCGACCACCCTAAACCCGTCCACCTCCAGCTTGTTCTCCGGCCATCACCCCTCCGGCCAACGAGCCTCGTCGAGGTATCGACTCTCCCTCTCATTCTTTTAATTCCAGATTTTTAATATGGTTTTAAATAGGGATTTATTTACATATATTCAGGTGTTAATACTAACTAGGGTTTAGGTTTCAATGTGGTATATGTTGTAGTGTTTTGAGCATATATGAAGATATGGTTGATAGGGTTTGATGTATATATTGTTGGCATATATATTTGGATGTAGAGATTTAGCTAGGGTTAGTATTTATTAATGTTGTGTAGTTATGGTGGAAGTATAAATAATCATGTGTGCCTAGTGTTGATTAATGATCATGTTGAATGAGGGGAATGTGTTTTAGATTATTGATGACTAAGGTCGATGATGGTTAAGGTGAAAATAGAATATAATGACTTGATTTTTAAGGATAAATGGTGACCTTGGAAGTTTCATTCGTCATCAATATATTAAATACATTTGAATGAGGGATATTGAGGTTTAGGGTTTAACATATTTAATTATGTGCATCGAAATCTGTGGGGATGAACAGTGATTATGGGTGAAGGGATACGGAGGATTGAGGAAGGCCTAATTATCTAATGAGTATATACAGTCAGGGAGTGAGCACACCTGATACTGGACCATGTGATGAATATAGTCGGAATGAGGATTTGTCGAGGAGAGTGTAAAGAGGACTAGTGATGGACTATCGTACCAACCGTCAACCGTAATCAACTCCCTAGTGACTTATCCCTGAGAGTCGTGTTTGAGACTGAGTCTAGATGTAGATGTGTGTAGCACACCTGTCTGCCTTAATTAGATTATTGATTCTGGTCTGTATTTCTTCTCTAGGTACTGCGAGACCTGAGGACTTGGACGTGGTACCAGATCCCCGTCTTCAGCAGCCGCACGCAGGCAAGTGTACCTTGCCACCCTGTATTTCAGTTTACAGATACTTGTTGTTCTTTATGTACATTGTGCACATAGTTATGTCGACGTTCGGTACTTCGCGTCCGGTTCACAACCGGGTGAAGACATACGTCGTAGCGTCCTAGGAAGATTGTTGGATGATTCGTAGTTTCTCGATATACGTACTTGAGTTTATCGATACCCCAGGACACACTCATACACTGTGATCGTGCCAGATTCCTGTATCCTGATACTGACATCATGACCAGAGACTGGGACGACCTTAGGGTCGCGTCCGTTGTGTTATCTTTCGTGTGCCGAGACTGTTAGAGGTTCAGGTTCAACGCACAATCGTTGACCGCTTGGGGAAGGGGAAGACAGTCACTAGACGTTTGGGCTACTCTGCACGCGCTTATAGATGTATATGTAGTGATCCTGTATTCCAGAGTAGTGTAACTGTTTCACCCGTGTGTCTCTGTGCTCGGAGCTACGGTACGACCCGTGTGTCTCTGTGTTCGGAGCTGCGGTTTTATTTTGGACAGCCCACGCGTCGAACGTTGTCTTTAAACTGTGTCACACTAGTTGGTTCTGATAGAGTACCCTGTCGTGCACTTGTACTTCCTGTTTACTTGGCTTGCTATATTTCTGTACCTTGTTACGTCCCTCTGAGGACCTGGTTCCCTGCCAGTTTTGCAGCATAGACGATTACGGAGCACTTGGAGATACCGATGGAGTGGCATATCTTGCGAGCATGGTACCAGGTACTCACATTATATCTACCGGCATAATGGTTATTTCATATTATTTATTCATTTGCTGTTGTAGCCTAGTTTTGTAGACTCATACTTCTTCTCGAGTCTATTCGAGTTAGTGTGTTATTGGGCGGCCGACCTTAGCACATTTAGCTCTTTCTTGTATACTGTTGTACATTGTGGATTGAGACATAGAGGTTTACATTTATGGAATATCTAGTTAGTGCCTTTATATTACAGCTTATACGTATTCGAGTCAGATCAGAGTCTGGTCGAATGCGTAGCTGGCGTGTCACGTATTCCTGGTCCTACGTATTTTGGGACTGGGGCATGACAATGACGACGGTCTGTCTACTGCTTCTGCCTATCTTGTACTGCTCGCCAGTATCCTTGTATTTACTTAACTGTCTCTTCGGTTGACCATCAACTCTGGTCACGCGAATCCTTGTCTGGTACAATGCTGATTGGTATACCGTGCAATCTTATGATGCCTCAAAATAAATAATGTCTTCATATCTTCAGAGTAATTACGACGGTTGCAAGTTTCAAATTCTTCTCATGTACTCATAATTGTCTAGATGCATATACCATTACCTTGCCATCCTGTATTAATACGCATCCCAAACTTTTTCCTGATGCGTCTGTAGATCACAACCGTCTGATACGGATGGAATAGTCAATACGGGTGCTGTGGTCAGTCGCTTCTTCAACTCCTCGAAAGCGGCTTGACACTCGTTGGTCCATAGGAATTCTTAATCCTTATAAGTCAACCTAGTTATAGGTGCTGCTATCAATTCAGGAGTTAATCAATTGTTCATCCAGGTAAAATCCATTTAGACTCCTGTCAACAAAATGATACATTCCTTCATTGTAACACTTTGAACAAAGTTACGAGGCAAAATTTTTATGCTGCCATAGTGATGCACGTACTGGGAAAGTAAGTAGGTAGCGAAGGTCATTCTTAAAGATAGCACCGTTTAAACTGCAATCTAATCTAATAATAGGGTTTGGTAAATACCCAAGAAACAAACGGAAATGGCTACAGAAACAATACACTCTCGTATTTATACTAAGCACGAGGTTTCGTCTTTCCGAAATAAGGGAAGACGATAAACAATAATCAAGAGTTCAGGAGGGAGGTAATAGATTAGAAGTGTGGGGATCAATGCGTTTAAAGAATTCAATGGGATTTGTCAAAGCAGTTGTGGATTGAAATATTATTTTTAGTAATTCCTATTCACATGCTCGTATCAGTACAGTTATGTAACTGATACGATATGCTTAGACATATCTAGAGGGCAAGTACATATGTCTACTAATCACTATATATCTCAATCCATGTAAAGTAGTTATGCGAAGGGCGAATCAAAATACACTAAGGTTGATCAGACCGTAATACACTGATTCTGAATAGACAATTGTATTAGTGGGGTGGATTAGGCCCCAATAACACATGTGTCATGAACAAGCTCGATAAAGAATAAGTTTGCAAAACTAGGCTATAATAGCAGTATAAGTCAAGGTAGTACAGTAAATATAAGTACGCTAGATTATGATATGAGAAATTACAAACAATTCCAATTCACAAAAAAAAAAACAAGACTCTACAATCTCTACAGTTATTATTCTAATCCTTGTCTAAGTTGCTAGTTGACCCAAAAGAGGTATGGCCTTCTAAGTTCTACAATCTTAATATACATAATAGGTTGTCTGTCTAAAACAGAGATTCCAGGAAGTCCGCGTAAAGTAGGGATTCGAAGTTGTCTGCGTAAAGCAGAGATAAAATAATCTGGCGTAACGCATGGCTTCAGAGCTATCCGCGTAAAACAGAGAAGCGTAAGGTAGAGCTTCAGAGCTGTCCGCGTAAAAGTTTGTGCATAGAAATCTGCGTGAAAGTCTGGCGTAAAAGTTTTGCGCTAAAATCTGCGCAAAACTATCTCCTGTGTAAAGTCTAGCATTCGTCGTAGCGTAAAGTTGTACGAGAAACTCATGAGTTTGTCAATCAAGTTAATGAATCCTGACATCTGACAAAAGTACTTGTACAACGATCGAGGGGATGGTTTGATGATAATGATTTTGCACGGGGGACCCAGGTTGTCGTCTAGTGACTGATTGGACACAAGTCATTTACGCTCGAGGTGAGACAAAATCAGATGTCCCGTCAAAAAGCTGTTTCTTTTTGCACAGGCTCGAGGCGTATCTCTGCATTTAATGCACAAGATTGGGTCATGGCTGGGGAAAGCTAAGGCTGTAACAATACACTCACATTCTATTCTTATATTCTATGCCTAATCAGGTAACTCTACGCTGGTTATCTATTAGTCAGGAATTATCAGGTTTAAGCAGGGCAGTTACCTACGTGGCTGGCATAATGCGTCATACGCAGGATAAGGAAGACTAAGGGCGGCGTAAAGGGGACAAGCTTCTACATGATTTAGCTTTTACGCCAACTAGGCAGGGGTTTGGCTCTTACGCTAACAACAGTCAAATGGGTTTTACGCCAACAAGGGTAAAGAGTCTCTGGCGTAAAACTCTGGTTTATCCAAACTTAGGATGGGGTTTCAGTCCTAGTATTCAATCTTGGATTTTCTATTGGTTCCTCTAGACTAGGGTCAATACTATAGTCAAATCTCTAATAATCCTATCTCTAACTAATCCTAGTAGTGTTCATACTATACTCAAGTCATACAGAAATACGTCAAGGGATAAGGATAAGTTAACTATAGGTAAGTGACGCTAGGGTTCATTAGGTAATACGGAAGACTATGGTTCATTTAGGTAATAAGGAAGACTAGGGTTCATTAAGTAGTCAGACTTAATGATGTGTCAATGCCCTAGTTGTGTTCTTAATAGGAATACTACCCTAAGTATCATCCTATCAACATGGATTTCTATATTCTAGCAGGGCTATACTCAAAGAATTATCAGGGAAGTACATGAATCAAGCAGGATGCAATTATGTAAGTAGGACAGACTGGAAAGAAGATTAAGTCATAGTCAATTTTGGATGAGATCCTATACTTTAATCTTAGGTGCAGGCTTGCTCGGTACAGTAACGTAACCGAGACAATATGCTCTGAGATGCAGGCTTGCTCGGTACAGTAACGTAACCGAGATAATATGCTCTCGACCTGCATGGGCCACCACTAAAAACATGTCACACCCCAGTCCCAAAATACGTAGGACTAGGTCATGTAACCATGCCAGCTGGCCCGTATATATGGCAACTCCAATATATAGAAACCATATATACGTGTGTACGTTGTATAATGAACAATAATTCATAAGTGGTAAAACTAACTCCAAGTCACAGGGTAATATCTAAATCTCATCCACAGAAATCACATAAACATGAATAACCAATAACCAGCTAACTAGATCTCAATAAATAAGTATCTAAAGAATGACAGTCGGATAGAATCAAATCTACTGCCGAAATAGAATATAAAAAGGAACCAGATACACACCATATAAGAACAACATCTGACAATCACGAGGCTCGAAGAGAAGATCTCCTCGAAATAAACGTAACATGTCCGGATCTGTGCTCCTGCGAATACTCAAGAAACATATACACCTGGCAGGGGACCAGGTCCTCAGAGGGACATAGCAAGATACAGAAAAATAACATGCCATAATGTAAATACTGAATAAATAAGGGGTGTGCTAACCATCTAAGTGAATACAATTTAAAGACCTGATAGTACGCATGGGAATGTGTAGGCTTGACATATGCTGACGTAATTCACCAATCGTCATGACCGGCTAGTATATGTGTCATATGCCTCCGGACACACGGGTAGCTCTGCAATCGACCATCTCCGAGGAGCATGGTACGAAGGATAAAACATCATGGAGGGGGTGTCCCATACGCCTACTAGTAATCTTTCCCGCCCAATGTAGATGTACAAATCGTGAAAACGACGTGGACATCTCATACTATGATGCAAGTCTCTATGAAATAAACAACTGAGCTAAATACCGCTATACGTGTTGCTCACACTGATGGCCAGTCGCGCATGAGGCACGCGTCCCTACATGTACTCACTCTGTGACGTGTAATGATACGTGTCAAGGCCTGGAAAGTTATATCAATAACTTCACAACTTTAGGTGGGTCTACTAGACACTAGGTCAGACACAAGTCCTAACGTCAACGCCATCGTTGACTGCACCCGAGTTTTCTCGGACGCGCACATTTATATAATTTTAAAATAAATAAACATGTAACTAACAATAACTGAATTTAAACAGTACAACAAGGCAAGGTATACTTGTCTGGCAAGAGAGCTGCAAAATATAACGTCCAGATGTCAAGTACCAAGTGTCAGAAACTATAACCTCAGAATGAATGTCTCCGGATACTGAAATAAACATCACTAACAGTCTCAGAAAATATCAAATAGCTAGAAACGCCTATCCTTAAGTCCAATTTGGACACAGGGACAAAAATGACAGTTTCTGGTCAAAGCGGGGTCCACATGTGGGCCGCTTTGCACCGAAAAGCGTGTCAGGATCAAAGGTCTCCAAATTCGCCAAACTTAGTGTCAACAAGTCAGGAACGATGATACGAACCCAACGGAACTTCCAGAATTGGATTCCGATGAGCCGGTCACAAAATCGCCCGTCAAGTGGAGCTGGTGGGGCCCACGATACGAGATTTTGTCAACGTTCTCAGAATCGAACCAAACTTGGCTCACAGGACCAGCGTATTGCTACAAGTCCGATGGCGCAAGTTTCGTTTCAATCCGACGTGTATACACAAAGTTGCAACGTATTCCAGAACTGACGGATACGGGGCGGTGTCGGCGGATACGCGTTGATTCCGGTGTGCACGCACATCCAAATCAACTTCTCTGAATTCCTACACGTCCGTATCAACGTCGCGCACGTTTCGGTAAAGATCGCGTGCGACCAAGTCGTCCCGTTTGGCGGGGCGTACTCAGTTCCGGGGTGAATCGGGTCGTTGTTTTTCCTGTTTTTGGATCGCGCTTTGCGATCGCCACAGGACGCGATGCTCCGAGCGGGTTACACGGGCACCGAGAGGGTTACACAGTCTACATGACGCAACTGACGGAATCGGAAACAGAGCTACGAGGTGAGAGAAAAATATACCTGAACAGGGCTCCGGGAAATCAAATCCCACGTGTCCGAGGGTCTCCTTCGTGTCCTGGACTGCTGCTGTGTCCGTGTCCACCGTTGCTCGCCCTAGGGTTTCAGCTGTGGCGGACACGGCGGGGGGCGGTCAGGGACCGTGGAGGTCAGGGGAAGTCGCGGCGGTTCTCCGGCGAGGTCGGCGGAGCTGTGGCGAGAAGATGGCGTCGATGGTGGTGATGATGATGGTGGTGGTGGTGACAGAGGATGGTGGTGGCGGTGGAGGGAAGAGGCTGGGAGGGGGAGAGGGTGGCGGAGGTCAGGTGGCCGGCGAGGGCGGCTCGCCGCGGTGGCGCGGGCGGAGGCCGGAGGCGGCTGGAACGGGGATAGGGAGCCGGAGGAGGAGGAGAAGGAGAAGAGGAAGGGGGAGAGGGAGAGAGCGGCCTGAGCGGGGGGGGGGGGGGGGGGGATCGGCTCCGCCGCGGGCGGGGGCTCCGGCGAGGCTCCGGCGGCGGGGTCGGCTGCAGCTCCGGCGAGGGGGGGGGGGGGGTCGGTCGACTGAGGGCAGGGGATTTAGGATTTTTCTTTTCTTTTCTTTTCTTTTTTCTTTTCTTTTTCTTTTATTTTATAGAAAACTTTATTAATTTAATAAGAAAAATATCTATGGATATTTTTGGGATATTTTGGGATATTTTCGGGATCTTTTCGGGTGGGTCCCGTCTCCAAATGGACGGTGCAGGTTCACCTGCCAATGAGGGGGTGACACTTCGTACTGAAATTTGCAGGAAAGTCCCTGTAGTTTCATAAGTTGCAAAATTGTCCTATTTTGGGAAATTGCGCAATTACGAAATTGTCTGAGAAAACACCCGATTTCGAAAAATACTAAAATTCACAGAATTGAGGGAAATTGCTATGTGAGGGTCCCGGGGGAATGGGGGTGAGTCTGGGCAGGGACTGGGCCTGATTTCTGGGTGATACGGGCCATCGTATTTAATTAATTAATAAATACTGCGCACGGTGTTCTCTAATTATTTAGAGGCAGGTAGGGCCATAATTTTTCTACGGTGTCAATATACTAAATGTAGAATAATTAGTGTAGAAAATTAACGTATTTTTGTTTGGGCAAAACGGTGCATGTTGGGCCTCAAATCTCTATTGGTACATAGGTGGGTAAAGAGCAAAAAATAAAATAGGAAATAATTACGGTCTTTTGTAATGATATTTGTGCGTCTCAAACGAGGCTCAAAATAAAGCATCTGGGAGTTGCACAAAGTTCAGGAAAATAGTCTGACATGTCTAGGACAGGTATGTGAACTTTATTTGGGAATAACAGTCAGGGTACAGCTCCAAATAATTCGGAGATGGACAGGTGTACAAGTCAACAGGATAATAAATTAAAATATTGTCATAAATCCTAAATTGTTAAAAATAATCCTAAAATACTGGAATCTGGTCGAGGGGGTTTACAGATATTAAGTTAATATCTATCAAAGTTGATGGTATAAAGTTGAAAAACTCGAATAATTGAGGGTATCAAGTTGTAATTTAGCCAATTTTTTTTATTCCCCCTTCCTCTTCTCCGTCTTACTCGAAGAAGCCACTGCTCGCCAGAACCTCTACCATTGGATTTTAGGGTCAGGGTTAGGGGTTAGGGTTTGGTGGAGAGAGAGAGAGAGAGAGAGAGAGAGAGAGAGAGGGTTGGGGGTGGGGGTGGGGGTGGGGGTGGGGGGAATGGAGGACGAGGAGATCGAGAAGACGGTGGTCGCGTACCTGAGGAAGAAGGGTTTCAGGCACGCCGAGCTCGCACTCCAGGAGGACCGCAGCCGTCTCTCTTCCTCCTCCCACCTCGACCCCAGGTACCTCACTCCTTCTCTCTATGACACGAAATCTAGTATAATAAGCTCATGATTGGGTTTTCCCCTTACGAACCCCTAGAAAGAGGATCTCTTTTAAACTTCAATGATGATTAATGTTGGTCAAATTGAAAGTCGGGGTGATTCTAAAACTAGGAAAATTTACTAAACTAAAGCTTTTATCGGAACCTTAGGATGGGTCCTTTCTTTATGGATCTTGATAGTAAATTAGTAATGACAGTAAGAAGGACAAGTTTTTTGTGACTAAGTTACCACTTTGTCAAAATAATCGACATTGGTCAATTGATTCGTACGAGGATTGCGATGTTGCTATGTATACTAAGATCAAGGTGGGTTTTCTCCCTTCTTACGGAACTCTAGGAAGTGGGTTATTTTAAACTAATTTATGTTGTGGAAATTCGAAAAATTTCGTACAAGTGTGTGAAGACTAAACTCCTTAATGTAGTCAAGCTTGCTAGGAAAAATAGAAAGCAATTAAATTGCAGATAAAGAGCCGTAAGGCTGCAAATGGAATGACCACTAATATGTTAGCACTAAAAACTGCTGGAAGCAAGCAACAAAGTTGCTAAGAAAGGGGCAGAGCTCTAAATGCACGCAAGTTGTTGAAATTTGCTAGCGGAATAGCACCATCTCCTGCAGGGATGATGAAGATCACCGTTGTTCGAAGCGAAATTCGACCGTCTACTTCGATACGTTCTCAGAAACAACAAGTTCGAAAGAACTTCTGGAACACTTGTTGTCATCTCCCTTTGCGGAGAAGCACATACGTGCTACTGGACTCTCGGAGTAATATGTGCTACTGGACTCTCGGACTAGTGCTAGCGTCGCTACAAAAACTTCAGCTTCAATGGAAGAGTTAAATTTCTCTCCTTTTATCTTGGATTTCTGTTATGCTCTTTAGCTCTAACAGAGTGTTGCAACAACTACTTAAATAGGGGAATAATTCCCTGAAAATGGTAACTGTCCGCTAAAGACATGGGCAGAAGATCAGGAAGTAACTCCCTATTAAGTGGGACAGTTATAGAGTAACTCCCTACAAATAGGGAAATTACTGAATTGAACTGCCCCTTGCCGCAGCAAAATAAGGAAACTGAGACAAAGCATCATTTCTGCGGCGCTGCCTCCTAGCTCCGCGGAACCACAATACCGAAGGCTTGCGGTACCGCTGCCACATAACCAGCGAAGCTCGTGAATCGTGCCACTGCATCCTACGAAATTGCTGTCACAGATCAGCAAAACCGCAGAGCCGCGAAATCGTGCCACATCGTTTCGCGTAATCGCAGTGCCATGGAACCAACGGAGCTCGCTGAAATGCGCTACTTCATCAAGCAGCTCCGTGCAGCTCCATGCTCGACGCGCATGTTTTCGAGCAAAGTGCACCATATCTGCGCTTGATGCGTATGTGTGAAGTGAAAAGTGCAACATCAAAGCGTCACTTTGCGCCCTTATGACGCCCTTCGCCTATACCCGAGTCCAAGAGGCCTAGCTCCAGAGGAATTTTTTTATAAAATGACAAAATAAATGCTTTTTGTGGAATTTGAGCCTTGTCCACTAGAAAAGTCCACCATACTAACCACTTGTGCTAACATACCTTGTGTACAAGACAACAATGATAGCTCAAATATTGAAATACACACTTCTGGTATACCTCAATATGGAATGTTGGGCCGAGTTACTAATGACCAATTTCAAATAAACTCCAACAATTCTCCGCATATTTTAATATGTGAATGAGCGTACCCACATTGACTGTACATCGTGTATTATGATAGATGTCGATTACGATTTGAGTATTTTCGCATGGGTCAAACTATAGTACGATTCAAAATGTACTAAGCCTTAAATTCAGTACCATAGCTAGAATGTACTAAGTCTTGAATTCAGTACCATATAGCTAGAATTCTTTGTATGTATCTTGGATGTTGACAAATTTATCCTCGAAAGACTGCCTACATCTATGTTCATACATATATGCGAGTTTTTTTCCAAGAGTTTTAACTTTCCTAGCCAAGAGGCTACCGGGCTACCTGTCTCTTTCCGGTGCTATGTCGTTATGACATGGCCCAAAGCCGAGGTCTTACTATTTCATGTGGTGTCACGCTATTGTAGCATGAGGTCTGGTTTCTTGTAGTGCTGTACTACTACTCTCTTAATCTCAGTATGAGGCAACTTGCCTCTTTGTGGTACTACGCTGCCATGACATGGTCCTAAGCCGAGGTCTCACCTCTTGTGGTGTCACGCCATTGTAGCATGGGGTTCTAGTCCCTTTGTAGTGCTGAACTATCTGTGCTTCCGGTAAAGCACACTGATGATTCCAAATGTTCAAGAACTTATTAAGGCTAAAAGCCAACCTCTACAAAGGACTTGCACTTTACTTAGCAAAAAGTAGACCACAGAAGTTCTGGGAGCCAATTCCACAAATGTCCACATGGATAACTCTTTGTAACTAATGTATATCCCAGTATATTATCATTTTTTTGAACAAAAAATGAGATATATAGTAGATTTTTCTTTGAACTAATAGCAAAATATTTTATGGTAGAATTATAAAGACATTATATCAAAAAAATTTACATCCATTTTTTGTGCTGTGTACTCGACAAACTGGAGCTTGAGGACCTTGGTGAATGGATCCGCCAGATTCTCCTGGCTCCGAACATTAAATACTGTAATGATGCCAACTGAGATGCGCTCATTCGGTACCGTGTGACGAAATCTCACAATCCTCTTCTTTCTATTGAAGATAGTTTTGGATGCCGCTGCTGCAGTTGCATGTTTTTGCAGTATATTGGTATAACTGGAATTTGTTCATCAACTGGAGGAAGCTCATATATGAGCTCCCGAAGCTATTCTGTTTCATCTGCTGCAGCTAGTACATACAACCCAAACTCCATTGATGAGTGTGGTATAAAAGTTTGTTTCTTTGACTTTCACGATATAGCAGCTCAATCCATGGATAAGACAAATCTTCATGTGGACATTTCAGTCTCCTTTTCTGAGTACCAACTAGCATCACTAAAGTCTTCTACCACAGTTGGATTACCACTGTAGTACAATGCAAACTTTCAAGTCTTTTTTGAGATATCTTATAACTCTCTTCACAGTTTTTCAGTATTCCACAACCAGATTACTTGTGAACCGACTCAACATTCCCACAACGAAAGCAATGTCAGGTCCAGTGCAACTCATTGTGTACATCGAATTTTCAATATGCTTGAATTATCTATCTGGTCGAGAGTCTTCCCTGAGTTTGGCTTTAGTTTTTGGATTACCTATATAGAAAGATGCTGATATCCATATCGTGTGAGCATCTTCTCGACGTAGTGAGCTTGTGACAGAGCAAGTTCAGATTCCGTCCGGATGATCTTTATCCCAAGGATAACACCAACATCTTTCAAATTCTTCATACTGAATTTTGAAGAGAGGATTTTATTAGTTTCTGTGACTCTATCTACATCCGTACTAAGGATTAACATATCGTCCATATAGAAACACAATCACACCCATATCCTAAGGGCACTTAGTATAGACACACTTATTGGTCTCGCTGACCTGTATCCTTTTGTTTTAATGACTTTATCAAACTTCATGCTACATATTGAGAGACTGTTTTTGACCATAAAGAGATTTTACCCGGTTTGCACACCTTATCTTCAAGTCTCTTGACGATAAAACCTTTTGGGTGTTTCTGCTTCATATAAATTTGTTCGGTCGTATCTTCATTCAGAAATTCTATTTTTATGTCTATTTTGTGAATCATCTTATGAATTACAGCCAATGCGATCAGCATCCAGATAGTTGTTATCTGCGCAACTAGAACATATGTATTGAAATAGTCGATTCCATGTTTCTGAGAAAATCTTTTAGCCACCAATGTGACCTTGAACTTATGGCTCTAATTTCTTCTTGAAAATCTATTTGTATCCAATGAATTTTACTTCTTAAGGTACATTGACCAACACCAATTGTTATTGGCTATTATAGAGTAAATCTCATTATTGCCTACTTTCTAAAAAACGTTTATGGTCTTCAACATCTCATCATAGGTAAGCGTGCCAACTTCTATATAACAGGTGACAAAGTCTTTAGGATTTCTTACTCGCTTTGAAGGTGGCTCAGTAAGTTCTGGTTTTGTACTTGCCTCTTCAGGTGCAATTACAACCTCCGAGATTACTTCTTTAGGAGCACTACCTTCCTCTGTGCTGGCTATATTCTTCGGTAAATTCGTAAGATTTATGTTATTGTCTCTGGCAAACTTGTCCTCGAAATTCAATGATCTGATTGGATTCAAGATTAAGGAATCTTCGGACATCACTCTTATTGGCAAGACACTCATAAGTGATTGCCGTCCGTCGTTCAATTTCCGTCTCCTTGAACTTCTCGAACGCTTCATCTTTCGGCTTTAGAAAGTAAATGAAAGCGTCATTCGAGTAATTATCGATAGTGTTATAGATTTCGCTAAGCGGAATCGGTGCGGTGGAGGGCCGCCTAGCGCCTATGTGGCCGTACATGATTTTTTTTGAAATTTGAAATTTGAAGTTTGAAGTTTGAATTTTTTTGAAATTTAATTTTTTTTATTTTTTTGAAACTTTTTTGAAATGTGAATATTTTTATTGATTTTTTGAATTTTATGATTTTTTTGATTTTCAAATTTGATTTTTTTTTTGATTTCCTGCCCAGCTGAACAGGCCGCCTAGGGCCAAACAGGGCCGCCTAGGCCCCGAACATGTCCGAACAGACGCAGGAGCGCCGACTAGAGGGTTTCCGGTGCGGTGGCATGTCGAACAGTGCCTAGGCAGAGGCAGGGGTTGCCTAGGCCGAAAGTTAGAACACTGATCATCGATGAAGATAAGAAACTACTTCATCCCAACCTTCATGGAGAAGTGCTTGAAGTCACAAATATCTAAGTACGCCAACTCCAAGTGATCTGTACTTCGATTTATCCGCTTGAACAACCTTTTTACAATCTTAGTGTGAGTACATCATATTTCTCTATTTCTTTACCCTCACATTTGGAGATAAGGTCTAACTAGGCATTGTGTTTGTTCTTTTACAATGAACATGTCCTAATCTGTTATGCCACAACTTAAGAGGATAACCATAAAATGGAACCTCATTAATATAGTCATTTGTAGCTGAAGCTTAACGTCCCTTCGATACAAAAGGCTTTGTCGAAGTAAACTCCCTTATAGTACATCACCATCTGACCAACATTCGTGTCCATCCTCATGCCTCCGTTGCATAATAGGCATACAATGATCATGTTCTTTGCGACATCAAGAACATGCTTCACATTCTGTAGTGACTTTTCCGAAGTCGGCTTTAGCACCACTGGTCCGATTCTCTTCTCATCAGCTTGCATTTTGTTCTACATGGTTACCTTCTCATAAGAAGGTTCATAAGTGGTAAGCAACTCCTTCACGGAATACACATGGCAGGAGGCACCAATGTCTACCTACCACTTGGTGTCAACAACAGACGAGTCGACCTGTGCAATCATAGCAATAATGTTAAGGTCATCTTTCTTGTGTTCCTTCTGCTTTGGCTTTGGTTTGGACCTATAGTCCTTCTTGAAGTGGTCTTTCTTTCCGCAATTGAAGCATGTCCTATCTTTCACGGACTTAGTCTTGAGGGAATTAGTAGATTTCACTTTCAGATTATTGAAGTCCTTCTTGTTGTTGTTGAATGTTGTTTTCTGCTTACTATTCTTATCTCCTGACTGGATCATGTTTACTTTGACAAACTACTTGGACAAAGACTCCACCTTGATCTTGTTTCTGGCCTCGTTCTTAATACGGATGAAGCACATAAGATTTTCTAGCTTTATTTTCGTCTTCTTGTGATACATACCGGTAGAAAAACTATCCCAACTGGTAGGGAGTTTAGAAAGAATAATTTTCACCACAAATTGGTCAACTGGAGGCGTAACATATTCCTATAGCTTCTGTTGAAGCTTCATGAGTTTCTTCACTTGGGACATCGTTTTTTGTCTTCAAATTCCATAGGCATGAATTTGTTGACTAGATACACTTTGGACATGTATTCATCGTCTTTGTACTGCTTTTATAGAGACTTCAAAATGTCGCTAGCCATCTCCTTCTTGCTCTAGAATTCAACTAAGCAATCTTCCAAAGAATTGAGGATCAACGATTTGCAGAGATTGTTGTCTTACATTGCTGCAGAGCTCACATTGGCGATAGTTTGCACGTTATCCGTCTTTGGAATCATGGGTTCTGGTTCAGACATAACGTATTCCACTTTAACGAGTTGAAGATTCATGCCAATCTTCCTTCTTCCTTCTTCCAATGGTTGTAGTGCTCTCCATCATACTTTTCAAGCTTCGGAAAGATAGTATCCAGAAGACTTGTAAGATTGTCTATCTTGGATCTTGAAGAAATTCTTGCAATCTTCTATAGTCACACGAGTCTCGTTTTGAGATTGTTGTAGAAACTAGAAAATTTTCGTAGAAGTGTGAAGACAAACTCCTTAATGCAAGTCAAACTTGCTAGGAGAATTATAGAAAGCGATTAAATCACAAATAAAGAGCCGCAAGACTGCAAACGTAATGACCCGCTTATTTGCTAGCAGTAAAAACTGTTGTAAGCAAGCAACAAAGTTGCTAAGAAAAGAGTAGAGCTCTAAATGCAACAAAGTTGCTAACATGTGCTATTGGAATAACACAACCTCCTGCTGGAGTGATGAAGATCACCGTTGCTTAAAGCGAGATTTGGCCGTCTACTTCGATCCGCTCCCATGAACGAGTAAGTTGAGGAGAACTTCTTAAATGCTCTTTGTCACTCCATTCGCGGACAAACACATACGTGCTACTGGATTCTCAAACTAGTGCTAATGCGCTGATGCAAAAGCTTCAACTTCAATAAAGGTAAAAACTCTCTTCTTTTCTCTTGGAATTCTGTTATGCTCTCTAGCTCTAATAAAGTTTTGCAACAACTACTTAATAGGGGAGTTATTCCCTTAAAGTGGTAATCGTCCACTAAAGGCGTGGACGGAAGGCCAAGAAGTAACTCCCTATTATGTGGGACGATTACGAACAATAACTCCCAATAAATAGGGGTGTAATTGAATTGAAAGGCCCTTACTGTAGCTAAACCACGATGCTGAGACATAGCATCACTTTCGTAATGCTACCTAAGTAGCTCCACGGAACATCATCATCGAAGCCCCACGGAAGCTACTGAACCGAACAGCCCCTGCTGTAGCTAAACCATGACGCTGAGACATAGCGTCATTTTTGCGACGCTACCTAAATAGCCTTGCAGAACCGCTGAGCCGTAGTATCACGGAACCAACGAAGCCCGTCGAACCGCAATATTGCATAACCAACGAACGAAACCCGTGGAACCAACAAAACTGCGACATTGCGTCCCTAGGAACTGACGGAGCCCGCGAAACCGCGCTACTGTGGGACGTGACTCCCCGCGGCAAAGAGTGCGTCGTTTGCGCCCCCGATGCATATGTGCGAAGTGCAAAATTCGTCACTTTGCGCTCTTCGTCCACGTTCGAGTCTGAGTTTGAGTTAGGTGCCTTTGGGGCTTAACTCCAAAACGATTTCTTCATTGAATAAGTGACAAAACAAATACTTATTGTGGAATTTGAACCTTGTCCACTAGAAATTCACTACCATGCTCATCACTTGAGCTAACACATATTATGTGTACAAGACAATAAATGATAGCTGAAATATTGAAATATGCACACTTGAGCTTTGCCTTAACGTGGATGGAATGGTGGTACCGGGTCACTAATAACCGAATTCAAATAACCCCTACCAATTTAGCATTCTTCACCGGTTCCGATAATGAATAAGCCAATTAGACAGGAGGGATGATTGGAAACTACGAAAATTTGAAAATTTTACTAAATTAAGATTTCTATTGGGTTTTGCTACCTTCATGAAACCCTATAATGGCTTCTTATTTCTTTATGGACCTCGCTAGTCAATTAGTAATGGCAGTCCATTGAAGAAAGGAGAAAGTTGAGTTTTATTTATTTATTTATTTTTATACTAAACTGCCCCTATACTTTATAAAAATAGTCCGATATTGGCCAATTAAACGCTAAGGTTGCGTCTGGTATGCGGATTGCAATATTGCTATGAATTCTTTATTCTTGGGAATATAATTTAATGGCATCAAAGTTATTGAAAATTTAGCTTACCATATTTATATAATATCCTTGGAAGTATATCATGTGCAACAATGTAATATGACATTTCTGATTTATAATAAGTTATTTTTTATTGACGTGTCTTCACAACGAAAGCTTGTTGTAGTCTAGGTTAAGATAAGAATCCATTAACTTGGAAAATTATGTTTACATTTATTATTACTAGTTAGTTAATTAATGTGATCCAAAATCGAATATGAACCGGACTCAACTGGGACCTGACTTGAACTAGATTGACTTGGACTTGAATCCGACCCTGGCTGACTAGCCAAAGCTAACCTGGACACAAACCCGCCCAAAAAATAAGTCCATCCCCGTGGAAATGAAAATACCCACCTGTTTTGGATGCAATATGTTCCTAACATTTGTGGGAAAATTGTACTCCTTGCAGTATTTTGGTCAGGCAATGATGACTGATGTGGTTAAACAAGAAATTTGGGATGATTTGAAGATCTGCAAGATTGATTGTTTCATTATATATATATATATATATATATATATATATATATATATATATATGAAGAAAATAAAAAATATATTCCCCTAACATTCTTTTTCATTGACAACTTTCACTTCCAATTAGTGCTACCAATATGTTGGTGGGTTCTTTTTTGGTAAAGTTGCTAATAGTTTGATATATCATTATAAATTGACAAAGATGTCAACAAATTTAGTTAATGAAGAGAGATATCTTCACTTATAATTGGATGTATTGACACCACTCACATTATTAAATGCATATTTAGATATTTAATTTCTCTTAGAAGTCTGTCAGTTTGTGATGATAAGTGATAAATAGTGTAAGCTAGTGCTTTCTCTCGATCTCAAAATTGTCTTTTTTTTGTATTAACAGGTTAAAGAGTGGTGCGGCACGATATCACGATGGCTATAGCAAACTAAGGTCATGGGCGTATAGTTCGTTGGATTTGTACAGGGTAATCACTTACTGAATTTACATGCTATGTGATATCTTTTTGTAGTGGAGTAATTCATAGTGCATGGCAATCTATAATTCTGATGAAAATAAACTTATTAATTTACTAGAAAATGTTCCTTCTCCAAACTCCTTCAGCATAGCCTGTTGTATTAACTATTAACATTGCCCAAAAGGATTGATGTTTTAATTTTAATTTTTCGATATTTGGATAGCAAGCAGATCGACTGTTTAATGTCCTAGTTACTACCTTTTTGCACTAGTGATTGATGAACTTACAGGCACATTCAATACTAGGTTCATGGGTGTACCGTGTGCTTGTTTGCCGATGAACCTAGTCAAGAGGATTAGCTTCTAAAGTAGAAACATGGAGAGAATCTTCTGATCTAAATTATTTAAAAATTAGCATGACGATAAACATAATGCATGAGATGTAACTTTATCAATACTTCACAAGGAGAGGAGAGAGTTTGTCCATATTAAGGGCAAAAATATATCTAAGAGAGTTTTTGTTGTTCAGGATTAGTCATTCATTATTCTGGAGATTATGTAGGATGCTCATAGAGATTGTCCTTGTGTGATTGTTTTTGAACTGCTTTGTGTGAAGGGGTTGTTTCTGGAGATTGTGAAGGATGTTCATAGGATTCTTAAGAAACTATAAGACAGCATTCTTATGTGCCAGGAAATTGGGAAATCAGGAAACAACATGACCAATAATGTAATTGAATTCAGGATGCTGAGATGAGTGGATACTTTAAAAGACACTAAGAAATGAGTGAAACATTGCCGGAAGCTGCACTTGTTAATTGTGGACAAGATGAAAAGAAAATATGGTTTGAACATATCCAACAAAGATCAATAGATGCACCATATTGAGGAACAACAAGATCTTAGTTATTGGAGCTGCAATAAGGAGTATACCTAAAGAAACATGGATTGAGGTTGTAAAGGGGATATTCATTTTCTCATGTTAGAGATGGCCACGTAAAGAGCAGAATGGAGGAAAGAAATAATTCATGCACTCGGACTTGATAAATATTTTTGGACGGAGACTCTCTCTTGTCGTTTTCACATGTTTATCATGCCATTTAATGATTTTAATGTGCTTAAATAGTCCAGCACTATCTTAATATAAGTTTGAAATGCATAGTCTAATTGCTTCTTCAACTGATTAAAAGTAAATTTCAAATTTAGAGAACTTCTGGGTTACCAAAATTCTCGTAGCATTTCTATAATTTAGCTTGTTAATAAAAATTTGATTGCCTTTTGTTTGGACGGACTGTTATTTGCATCAGGCATTATACTTTATTATACTTGAGGTAGTTGTAGCTCAAATTTTAAGTTAGGAGACCTGGAAGGAGTAAATAAGCTTAGCCAATTCTAGATCCACGACTGTATCTTCTGGAACTTTCAGAGAGAGCTTAAATTTACAACTTTAGACTATTTCATGGCTGTGTAATGATGGAATTTTGCAGGGTTAATTTTTTATAACTGTAATAATGGCAATTAAGGACTACTTTAGCATTGCGTAATTGCCATATTGTAGAGTTCATCCAATAGAGATTGATAACTTGATATATTATGAAATCTGTGGACAAGATACATATTTAAGGAATAAAAAACTGCATCACACTAGATAATCCAAGAAGAGTTTGCTTAATAGTTAGTACACAGAAGCATAGCATAGAGTGCATACTGCAGTCAACTAGATACAAGAGCTGGATGTCGAGCTTTTCTGCAGTATAGCTTAATTTTCCATTAGTTACCGCAAAGCTTAGTCATAGCATCACCCATATAAATTTCCATCAGCATTGAGACTTCTGATTCTTATTTTCAATTTTGGACAGCATGAGCTGCTCCGAGTGCTCTATCCTGTTTTTATACATTGCTTCATGGACCTTGTGGCTGAAGGGCATATGCAAGAAGGTACACTTCTAAGTTTGATTTTTTCATAATTTCCTCTTAATTATAGAAATGTTAAGTGGCTGTGTTATATTGTTTCCTTGCTGTATGTTCTACTACACAGCTCGTACATTTTTCCATGCTTTTCGCCAAGATCACGAGCTGATGCATTTGAGAGATCTTCAAAAGTTGGAAGGCATTCTTTCTCCCTCGCACTTGGAGGTATACTGTCATCAAGCTGCTTCCTCTTACCATGTTATGCAGTAGTTTTCTATGTTATTATGCAGTAGTTTTCTGGAGCAGTGAAATCAAAATAATGATATATTTAACTTTTGCTATTGATACACAGGAGATGGAATTGGCTTGTACTCTTAGGAAGAGCAAAGTTAACATTAAATTTTGTGAGGTACAATTGCTATTTTCAGTTTTGTGCACAAATGCAGTCATTTTATCCTATTTTTTGTTATATTATATTCAGTTGTATGGCTAGCTATGCATAAACATGTAACTAAGAGCCGGCATCTAGTTCATTCATCTGTGCAGATGATATTGAAGATTCCTGAACTCGATATGATAAGATGGTCATCTTTGTTTGGTTTTCTTCTTACTTATCATCTTTGTTTGGTTTTCTTCTTACTTATATTGTCTGGTGATGTTAAATCCCGCAAATAGCTGGCTGTTTAGCAGTTCAGTAGAGTTAAATGCAGCAATCATGAGAGTTAATTAGAACCCCCATTGAGCAACTCAAATATCAAAATTTATTCATCAATCTTGTTTCCTGTCTTCTACAAACTCCTATTCATAAAAGAACCCAACTTAAACACTAAGAAACAAATCTAAACTATCTGGATGATCATAAAATCCATCCAATTCAGAAGTCTAATCAAATTAGGATAGTATCTAAAAGATAATTATGAAATTGAATATAAAAGATTTGGTCAAATCTTCAAAATCCGCCAAAATAGTCCTCGACTGGTTTGCACCCAAAAGGTTCGTATCAAAAAGAGATTTTTTGGGAGAAGATAAAGGACTTGATGAAGAAGAACTCGCGGTCAAGTTATCTACAAGAGGAGGGATCCGACCCGGGTATATACATGGACGTTTCTGGGTGCAAACCTGTTGAGGACTACTTTTGGCAGGTTTTGAGGATTTGACCATTTTTTTATATTTAAGTTCATAATTATCTTTTTGATACTTCCTATTTTGATTAAGCTTCTGATTTGGATGAACTTTTACGATTATCTTTAGATACTTTCATAGTTATTTTATATTTGTTTCTTAGGGTTTAAGTTAGGTTTCTTTTATAAATAGGTCTTTGTAGAAGAGTGGAAACAAGTTTGATGAATAAAATTTGATATTTTAGTTGCTCAATGGGAGGTTTATCTAATTAATTATCGTGTTTGAGAATGGAGGTGCAGGTCCTCGTTATCTTGGGTCATTGGCTCTAGTGATTGGCATTTCTGTGAATAGGTATCATACCCACAAATTTAATGAAGCTCAACTTATCTTCGTTAACCAAGTATTCAGATTACAATTTTTTATAGGCAAAAACATCCTAAAAATACCAAATAAAAACAAATCCTAATGCACATTAATAAATAATGTTGATGTGCCGAAACAAGTGCACCCAAGTAAATACCCAATAGTCTTAAAGTCTCAAAATCAGACCAATGTGTTGATTTGCTCCTTCATCAATCTCCCTTACTCTGAAAGTTCATCACTTGGTGAACATGGAGATGCTTAATGTCAGAATGTGGAAGCCTTGGACAATTCCCTCTGTTACTCAGTTTCATATATCGTCAATCTGTCTTGTGTCGGACTGCCTACAAGGTGGCTCAGTAAATGAAGCAACACTAAATGTTCGAGCACGATATTGGATTGTCCGTCTGCGACTATGGGCATGACAGTAGAGGTAGACGAACCTGATGAAATATTGGCGGGCTGTTGCAGGCTCTGGATGTAGATTTGTTGGCATAAAGTGATCTGCATAAAATACTTGGCTAATCCCAGAGCCCCTGGAATTTCCCACTCATACTATTGGAATCCATCATCCAGAGAAATTGATACAGACCCATCCCTAATGTGTAGAACTTCTTCACAGTTTCTCAAAGGAACCTCTCTAAAGTATGATATCCCCCTCACCAGTATGATAGTATCATGTCTCTAACGAGCAAGTCCTGCATCCTACCTAGGTTATCTGCGGAAGATATGAATTGATCATCGTTCGTATACTCCTACAAATCTTAGACTATTAATCATAAGTAGACTATTCATAGGGATCATAAGTGTCTTATGTAGTCAAAGGCTTGCCAAAGGCGCACGAGTTGCGCCTCGCATCTCACTAGGCGAGGCTTCTTTGTCCAGGCACGTCTCGCAACAAGGCTCCAACAAGTAAATGTGCGCCTAGGTGCCTTTTGTTTTTGCTCTTTACTTTGGCTCTACGGGCTCACCTGACAGGAAATGGTAGTGATGGGAGCATTGGGGGTGATGATGATTTGATTGAGTTTGATGAAAATGAATGATTGTTCAGTTGCTTCTGCTTTTTATTTTACAATTAGCGTTCCTTCCATTTTGTTACTTTTTGTTAAATTCTTGTTAGTTCGGTTGACTACTACTCTACGAGTTTACTTGGTTATGTTTAACATGTTATTGTTGGTTTTAATTCTTACGTGACTAGTTTATTTATTTATTTATTTATGTATATATTTTTTATTTTGTGCGTCTCGCTTTGCTCGGATGTGCGCCTTGCGCCTCGGTGATATAGACCCTTTGCGCTTTGGGTGCACCTTGTGCCTTTTACTACTTTGATAGTCTCACTAGTCTCTATTGGTGCAAATAAGGTAAGCAAGCATCTCATTATATGCACTGATGTGTCGATCACCGACCTCACAATCATTCGCATCATACTTAGGTATATGATGGACCTCGTGAATTTCTGGCCATCACCATCATGCACAACCATCATGTGTTCAATCTGATCCCGTCCCAAGTGCAAACTCCTAGAGGAACAATGATGTACAAAGTGACCCTGCCATGACAATTATAGCTCTTCGCACTCTTGCCAGTGTTATAGATGCTGACATATCATTTTCACAAGAAAAACGACGTACTATCATTTTCCCAAGAAAAATGACACATCGACACGATATGTTGATTATTTGAGAGAATATCGGTCCATATCCTGGGTTAAAGACCGATATATTAACCGACACGAAATAATCCTATATTGACTGATATATTTTAAAATTGGTTTTTTAAACTTTAAACGGTTAATGAGTCCCAACCCGGTAATCCCAATGTAGAGTTGTTTTAGAGTGACATGACAAGAAATCTCGAATTTATCTTCGAATTAGTAACAAGAGTAAGAGAGTAAAGGAATACATATGTTAGTAGTTTTTAAGTGTGTACTTATCTTAATTAGATTCTTCAATTATTTGGTACAAAATTTTAATGTTAGTAGTTTTTTTGGACTTAAATTGTTATTGTGTTATGTTTGTTGTTAGTTAGTTTTGAGACATTTTGAACATCGAGTATATTTAAAAATTAGAATTAAATATGTACTATATGTTTATTAATATCCTATTTTTTAAAATGTATCTGACTTTTGACACTAGACATTTTAAAACCAACATGAGTCCAACATCCAACATCTACAACTCTGATCCTTATCATTGGGCTTACTTGACTTATAATATTTTCATGCTTTTCCTTTTCGACAGGGTCATAAGATTTGGAATTAGTAGTTTATTACTGTTCATGGTGCTCCCTTCCTTGGTAAGGCTTCTTGTAGCTGGAGTCCTAATTGACACGACTCCTCTAAAGAAGTCAGCCGTTGGGGAACCATCTCATTCATAATCTTAGCTCTTAATCATAATTGTAAGTAAAATAATATGATACGAGGATCCTCAAATCTCCTCATAACGGGTCAACAAGTCGTCAAATTTTGTCATGTACTCATGATCATTCAATTTTCCACGTTCCATGTTTAAGCATAGACAATTGGTCAACGAGTTGGTCTTTCTGGTATCTTTGGAGGTATTCTATAAAATCTCCTTCATCTTGTCAGGCTTACTTGACATCTTGTCATTGAGTATTCTACAAAATATATACTATATGTTTATTAATATCCTATTTTTTAAATGTATCTGACATTTGACACTAGACATTTCAAAACCAACATGAGTCAAACATCCGACATCTACAGTCCTGATCCTTACCATTGGGCCTACTTACTCATAGTAGTTTCCTGGTTTTCCTTTTTGACATTGTCATAAGATTTGGAATTAGTAGTTTATTACTGTTCATGGTGCTCCCTTGCTTGGTAAGGCTTCTTGTAGCTGGAGTCCTAATTGACAAGGATCCTCTAAAGAAGTCAGCTGTTGGGGAACCATCTCATTCCTAATCTTAGCTCTCAATCATAATTGAAAGTAAAATAATATGATACGAGGATCCTCAAATCTCCTCATAACGGGTCAACAAGGCATCAAATTTTGTCATGTACTCTTGATCATTCAATCTTCCAAGTTCCATGTTTAAGCATAGACAATTGGTCTATGAACTGGTCTTTCTGGGATCTTTTGAGGTATTCTACAAAATCTTCATCTGTCCTATATGGATACTCTCCTTATGCGGTCTCTTACTACTGACATCCCACTATTCTATCTAACCCCGTTCACTTCATTATGGCGAATCTACTCATCACTCATCGTATACCAGTTGTCAAGGTTGGACAACCAGAAAGCCTTTAGATCATGTCTACCATGAAATTTGCTGTCTCAATCTTAGTCTTCCTAGTGATGTCATCCTCGTTAGACTGATCATCTCTTGTGGTAGTCATCGTAGTCGGAGTCATACCTATCATCATGTGTCACTCGTGCCACCCGTACCCTAAATCATCTCTAACAGGTGAAACACGGATCATGGTGTCATGCCTATTAACATGATGAGCAACTCTCCTATGTTCAACATGATGGGCAACTCTATCTACCATATGATCTTACCACTGTGTAATAACTTGCAAAAGTCTAATCTAGGCACCAATGCCATATTGATACAAACAAGACCTAATGAGTCAATTCGCGAATAAATTAGTATGTTAGTTGCTCAAGCTAATCAACAAAAATCACCAAACTGACTATGGAAATTGTAGAAGATATTCGGATTTATTCAATTGAATTGAAAATATTGGTTTGACTTAACCGAAGGACAGTTGATCCACACAATTCACACGTATCGAATTTTGCTCTGAAGATAAAGATCCTTCACGATGATTCTTTGGTTTCGGGGTCCGAAGATCTACGTGCTGCTTTGAGATTTGATTGCAGCTGAGACGAAAATGATGGGAAGGCGATGGAGGTACTGTATTAGCGGGTTGTCGGTTACCTTGGTCTTGGGACCTAAGAATCAAAATTCTCAAAAGAGGGAAAGTGGAAAGGGGTTTTAGGGTTTTGTAGAGATACTACGAAGAAAAATATCTTATTTAAGAATAGGTACGCACCACAAACAACTTTTCATCTCTTCATTACCTAAAAAATTTCAGAGTACAACTCTTTCTACAGGCCACATAAACTTGGCCTCCAAGAAAATCAATCCTAATGCTCAATAGCAAGTAAAAACCAAAATATAGTGTCAATAAATAAATAATAAATATAGCTGATGCACCCAAATAAACACCCATAAGTCTCAAAGTCCCAAAATTGGACTGATGTGGTGATGTGGCCCTCCATCAAAGTTCACTCTTCTTTGCATGTTTGAAGATTTAAGTTTCATTGCTTGCATTATCATGTTGGTAAGTTGGTAACTTTACTCATGCTTCACATTTAGTAAATTACTGTAAAAATGGAGTTCTGGATAAACCATAAATCCTACCCTTTAGGATAAAGTGTCGGTATATGTCATAATTAGTAAATCACATATCTGGTCCAGGAGATGTCTGGTTGTCTCTCTCTTATAGGTCCAAGTACCCTTAAGTGATATAATAGTTCACTGAATCAGGGTTCTAGATATCGGATATTTTGGTTCATATTGGTTTGGGTTTGAGATATCAGATATCAGAGATATATCGGGCGATTTATTGAAATACCAGATACCAATAAATATATAGTATGTTATATATTATATATACTAAACTTACAGTGCAGAACTCTTATTGTCTATAGGGGACCTCAACCAAACTGTTTTCAACTATGGCTTTTCCATCTGGATCTTCAGATAATGAACAAAATGGATACTACTAGGTGTGAGTGACGATCAACTTCTGGTGGAAGAATTTCAAAACAAAATCAGAAGAAACTCATTTTCTAACACCGAAAAGTTCTGTTACATGCAAAAACTCTGTTTGATGAGTGTTGATCAAGTTCTGGTGGCAACAAATTCAAAAAAAAGAGAGAAGGAAATCAGTAGAAGAAAAAAAAGCTGCATCCAAACAAAAAATACCAGCAAATGAAAAAAAAAGCTCTAGAGAGAGGGAGAGGTTACCTGGTGAGTGGTGATCTCAGCTCTCTTCTCCTTCTCCCTCTGATTTTCTGCAAAATCAAAATAGAAAAAAACGAAATCAAATAGAGAGAGAGAGAGAGAGAGAGAGAGAGAGAGAGAGAGAGAGAGAGAGAGAGAGACGGTTTTAACTTCTAAGTCGGGTATTGCGTTTTACTAAAATTGATATCCAATCCAACCGACCCGAAAATTCATCCAAAACAGCTATATACAAATGTGTTTAAATTGGCCAATATCGTATCAAGCCAATATATTAGTCTTCGACCGAATCGGTCAGTAGTTGCCAAAACGGGATGTGACCATTATATGTCGTTTTGGCTTCAAAACGATATATTGGCCAATATCTTGAAGAGAACATTGAATTCAGAATTAAAATCATCAGTCTGCAGGAATCATCATGAATTTAGTTTTTATCTGATGTCTGAATCTATTTCAAACTCCAAAATGTTTTCCTGGTAATAGGAAACTCTTTTTTTCTGGATGTCGCTCAACATATTAGCCACATATTGTGAATGAAACACAAACTTTAAAAATGAGATTTTTTACATATTTTATAAGATACAGTGTAGTCAATGGAACTTAAAGAAACAAATATTGGAAATAAATACCTTGGCCCATTTTGATGTTGAGTTCACAAAATAATATCTGAACAATGAAAACATTAAAATTCCCGACATCTGTTGATTATCATACATAACAGCAAGGTTATGCATATTTCTATATCTAGATAGCAGCATACATACATGCTGCTAAGTAACTGTTCTATGTAATGCTAAATTACAGTTTCGTACATTGGTTATACCTAAAGAACAATTTAGAGTGCATCTGGGTGTTTCCACAACAGTATATCTTTGGATGATGTAAAAACATATGGAAGAACAATAATATGAATATTTTAGACTGTTTTGGTTGTAGATTTTGAATTAAAAGTGGAATTATAATTATAAATAAGAGAGAGAATGTAGAAGTACTAAATCTCTATATTACTGTGTGTATTTCTGTAATTGCCTTATGATGAATGCTAAATTAAGTGGAAAGAGTGCCGATTGTATAGCTTAATGGAAAAAATGGATTCATGTAACTTCTGTAGAAGTCACTGGATTAAAGTTTTGGTGCTCATTGCTGCTGTATTTTTGTTTTACGTATTCCAGTTCTGTATATTTGCTCATTGTGCTGACTACTCACCCGTTAAAGACCATCAGATGATATCTTTAACATGAAAGTAAATGTTTTGGGGTTGACGGTGCATGCTTTTCTTCACCACCTCAGTAATCGAGAATGGAGCATAAACCTGTTTGTGTTGTATTATGGCTAATGCAAACTCCTAATTCTTGTTTTGAACTCAGTATTCGTACAATCTTCTTCTGCAATATATTCAAAAGACACAGGCTCTCACGATGCTTGGAATACTCAATGAGCATATCAATTTTCAAGGTACAATACTATTAGACATGTCATTGTTCACCTCTGTCGATGTCCATATAAGTTTTATTTGACATGATTTCTGAATTTCATTAGTTTTTTATTGGCAGTTACCTCTGGTCAGCCAATCTCAATAACTGACGACGAGGATGTTGTAGCTCTAGTTGGAAGTAGCCAGGAAATAGCTAAGCAGATAAATCAGAAAGAAGTACGATGGGGGGTAAGTATAAGACACAATCAAACCTTGGTACCCTGCCATTTTGTTATCAAAACTTGAAGCATTGTCTATGTATCATGTGCCTTTTAAACTTGAACAGATCAGTCACCTTTAGTTTGCGCAATAAGCATTCAAGACTAGTTGAAGTAATGTAATTCAGTCAGTCTTTGAGCTTCCTCCTTTTGGCAGTTTTGTGTTTGAGTTGTCAGATATGTATGATGGGATATTTAATGTAACCCTTATAAGCTAACTAGAGGAATGCATAATTATAGTTTTTTAAGTCCATGTCCTGTAAGTTAGCTCTGCGCATGTACTAGTTGAGCTTCCTCCTTTTGGCAGTTTTGTGTTTGAGTTGTCAGATATGTAAGATTGAATATTTAATGTAACCCTCATATAACGAGAGGAATGCGTAATTATAGTTTTTTAAAGTCCATGTCCTGTAAGTTGGCTCTGCGCATGTACTAGTACGGTTAGACGAATGCAAAAAAGAGGATTAATGTAGCTATCCTCAAAGACTTAGGATGTAAGTAGGAAATGAGTAGTACCTATTTAAGAACAAGCATCATTGCTTGTATTTTTCAGTTGTATCAGGAATAGTACGTCAATTTGCAAGAAGGGGTTAAGGGTCTTGCAAATTGTTCTCTCTTTTTTACTCTCTCCCAAGAGCTTGATTTGTGTCTACCAATGTTATCAGGCAACTGATGGTTATGCTGCATGTTTCCACTTTCATCAATTCAATCCTTTCTCTGAATTTGAGTCAATCTATCTGATTGTGTTGGATGGTTTATATTTACCTTCTCTCTACGAGGTGTGTTCTCGTGCTCGGTGTAGTTAAATGTGCCGCCAGGCATGCCTAGGCGCCCAAAAGGTGAGAGGCGATGTTTCACCGTCTAATCCAAAGGCAGACGAGGAATCTTCTCTAGGTGACGCTTAGGCGAGAAAGGCGGCAAAGGCGAGATTAGGCGAATGAGTAATTAGGGAGAGCCTAGACACATGCCTAGATGTGTTGGTTATGCAGTTTTTTGCGCTTGCTTTGGTTTTTTTATAAGTTTTATGTGTTTGTTTGGTTTTATTAATTTATAAAGTTGCAAGTTTAAGTTTTAAAGGTCCAAATAGTCTTTTTAAAGTTTTAACACTAAAGTTACTAACTAATAGACATAAATTGAAAAGAGAGAGAATTTGGAATGTAGAACATTGACTCGTTGATTATCTTATATTTTTTATTTCTATTTGAACAATCTTCTATCTTAATGACTTATGTGTGATGTTATTGTTTTTAAGCTTAACGTTGTGTTTCATACACTATTTTGTGATATTTTAAAGTTAGTTTGTTGTTTTTTTATTCGTAATTTGATATTGTTTTGACTCTTTTCTTTACTTTATTGTCTAAAAACTCAAGTTTGCTGAGTTTTAGGGATATATAGCATATTTAGAATCTTGGATAATCTAACAAAAGCTACAAAAGTGACAAAAGATGTCATGAGAAGGGAATTTGAGAAGCTGCCAATGTGGCTTTTTTCTCCCCCCGGCGTGCCTAGACGCTCTCAGGCGACGAGGCAAGGCAGCTCGCCTAGGAGCAACCTAGGGCTTTTTTAAAAACTGCTCATGCTCATCATTTCTTTTCTTCGGATTTGTCCTCTTGGTCATAGTCAACTTGTGAGAATATGCATTTGTGATTTATCAAGTGGAGGTCATGAAATTGACCGTGGTGGTATTTTGGAGTGGGTAACTATGGGGAGGTAGTAAAGGTAGAGCTATTTCTATATACATTCCAACAAAACTAGCCACATTTGATTTTGTCAGGAATTATATAGGAAACAAACCACCTATCATGCAACTCACTTGTTGATGGTTAAGTGTTTCCAAATTGTTACCACCTTAACTACTGCATCAGTAGCATAAAACATGATGATATTTACATCTCCGGATAAGTAACAAAAGTTTACTGGATATCAAAATTCTTCGTTCGTTGCCACTTGCAACATTACCTAAACCACATCTTTCCCTATAACTTATTTACCTATAGGCGAGCCTTGGGTCAGTAATTTAGAAGGTTTTGATCACATGCCAGGTTATGGTCCTCTTGTGTTCTTCTCATATTAGCAGTTAACTCAAGAGTTCCGTCGGCTGATAAATTCTTCCTTACCCTTAACCAATAGTCAAAATCTCTAGAATTAACCTTGTTGATATGTCTAAAGATCGGTCATTATTTCTACATTACTTATTCTGAAATATCCCATCATTCCATTCTTTGCAAGTTCACAACATGTTACAGATTGTTCTTTTATCTTTTGTCGTACACATTCTATTTTTTAAGTTTCTAGAGTAGGAAGTTGATGGGTATTTGGGAAGAGTCGGGGGGATTGCATTTTTTGTTAGTGGTGTTGCTGATTTCTCTACAACCTTGGCTTCAATCATCTCTTGTCAATTTGCTTGTCCAGTTTTGAGTTTTAAAAGTTTTAGTTTCTCATCTTAGATCGAGTCTTTAATTTATGAGTCATATCAGTTGGAAAAACACCATGTTATGCGATATCTCGTACAGAACATGTGTTGAGTCCTTTTAGTTAGTCTTTTCAGATGTTTGGAGATTCTTTCATGGACCATCTTATTTGAGATTTGGATATTTTGTATTTTTTTGTGGGTGATTTTTCTCGAATCCACATACCTACATTAAATAAAATCTTTTTCCATCAAGATGGTATTACAGAGCAAAACTATTACCAGAGTGATGATATCCTTACACTATGTATTAATCAATTGCCTACTCCAGTACTTGAAGGGAAATCTCTACAAGAAGTCCTTTCCTTTGAGTCCTTAATTTCTTTTAGTATCCAAACTTTTTGGAAGTATTTGCTTTTGTCATGCAGTAGAGGAGATGATAAACTTGAGCCTAATCCACTTAAGTGTTTTCCTTGGGATTCTAACGTGTAGATTTTCATTGCTATTGTCTCTTCTTAATTAAACATTTTGTGTCTGATGATCCCACCTTGTTTAATTTATTCTCCAGATCCATTTTCTCTCATACATGTTAATCTATAGTAAACATTGAACCCAGAGATGAGTGTACTTTAGTTATTCCAATTATCACTATTGAAGGTGCATATGTGAAGAATGAAGATGACACCCATTACTAAATGTATTCTTCATACTTCTTCATGTCCCAATTGACAATGCTTCAGTTTCGGAATGAAGATTTATGCTTTATTTTCTAGTCTATTGTTAGTATATTTGATGGCTTGGAAAGCCCTTGTTAATAGAGATTTCCTTAACTGTAGTTGCTCGAAGATTCTGTTGAAGAACGTTTGGAAAGAGCACTTTCAGATTCTGAGAAGGTTGATGGTGAAAATAAGGATGTCGATGCAGAAGAAAATAAGGCAAGTACCTGTTACTAAAGACATACCCTTGAAAACAGAAAAGTTGTTATCAAATTACTATTTAATTATTTTTGGAAACACGCATAAATTCATCGTTACCTGTATTAGATGCATAGTTGACACAGTACACATGAAAGATATATTCTTCATTAGGAATTTATTGTACCTGTAGAAAAGACAACCTGGATATGTTGCACGGACTCCCCCATAGGAGGGTTGTTTCATGTCCCTTACAAATTCGAATCTGGTATGGAAACGACCTGATTCGGATTGTGAACAGCCGGATTCGGCTCCAAAAACAAAATAAAGGTGAAATCAGACCTGATTCGGGTCTTAAATGGCCGGATACCGCACCCTGACCAAATGGAAGATGGACTAATAGCAGAGCGAGAGGAAAATCCGATAAGTGGAACTTAACTCTCCCGATGCAGCACGCGAATTCAATGCCAATCTCTCTCAATAATCACAGAAAAGAAATTAAGAGAGAGAGAGATAGGACTTGCCTAGATTCCTTCATGTTTGTTACCAGCTGGCCAGGTACGAGTCAACATACCAGTAAAGACAAACTTGTGTAGTTAAAGGCACACCTCGCAGTAAGACGCACTAGCTGTGCCTTGCACCTCATTAGGCGAGGCGTCCAAGGCACGTCTCGCAACAAGGCGCCAACAAGTAAATGCGTATCTTCTATATTTGCTCTTTATTTTGGCTCAATGGGCTTACATGACAGAAAATGATAGTGATGGGAGTATTGGTGTTGATGATGATTTGATGGAGTTTAATGAAGATGAATGATTGTTATTTTGATTTTGCTTTTATTTTACAATTTTGTTCCTTTAATTTTGTTACTTCTTGTTAGAGAACACAATTTTTTGATAGTTCTATTGTCTGCACTTGGTTATGTTTGACATGTTTTTGTTGGTTTTAATATGTTATTTGATTTTATTTCTTACATTTCTAATTTTATTTATTTATGTATATATTATTTATTATTTATTTATTTATTTATTTTTGTGCCTTTCTTTGATCTGACGCACGCCTTAAGTGCCCCTTGTGCCTCGGGCAATATGGACCCTTTGTGCCTTGAGTTGCCTTGCGCCTTTGACTACCTTGAGCTAAACATGAGGCCATCTGGTTACCACTGTCTATCGACTCTATTGACCAGCTGGTGTGAACTGCCTTCAACAAATAGAGCACACATGTGAACCAGTTCCCCTTCTATTGACAAGGTCCCACTTAATCAAGCTGGCAATCAGGGGCAAACCAACCTAGGTCGAGACCCTCTGAGTTTTTAGTTTCCTTCTATTTAGTTATGTGTCCTATTCTTTACTTAATTTTCTTTAAAGAAGAACAACAACTAAATGGCTGTCCAGTTGCTAATGGATGGAATTATAACTTGGTCTTGATTTCAGTTCTCCCTAGCTCCATTATGTTAATTTTTGCACACACACCCCTCCCCCCTAAAAACTTTTTCAGCGTCCGTCACTGTTGGCACTAATATATATATATATATATATATATATATATATATGGGTCCGGATCAAGATACCCGCCCGCCGAACCCATCTACCCCCCCCCCCCCCCCCCCCCCCCCCCCGCACCATCAGATGGGGGGGGGGGGGGGGGCTTCGACGGGGCTCCGGAAACGGGGCTCCCGATCCGGACCCTATATATATATGTTATTTTTTTTTTTTGGTGTGAAGGCCCCAGCCCCCACACCCCCGGGTTTGATCTCCCAACCTCCCCCATATGTACCCTTGGCATTATCACTATGCCAACCACCGGGTACCTATATATATATAACATGCTGAGTTCTACCCCATTAAACTCTTTCAGATGTTTCTAGATAGGACCATCCAAGGCCTGGCTTTCTTCTCGATTTATTTAATTCATGTATAAATGTCGCTATAATTTTGTGATAACTTGATTTTAGGGCGCATTACAACTACTAAATCTGTTGCAGGTTCATGTTTTACATGCATGCTATCTTACTAACAGAGTTGTGTCAGTTCACAGAATTAATAGTTAATCCAATCTACCAATTAGGTCTTGATTTCAGGACCTAACATCTTTCGCTCACCAATGTCGTCCCAAGCCAACAGTGATCTACACTTTCTGCCGTATAGTGCTTCGAAAGGTGCCATTTGAATACTGGCCTGATAACTATTGTTATACGAGAATAACACCAAGTGAATGTGATTCTCCCAAGATCCACCAAGATCCAAGGTACAGGCTCGAAGCATATCTTCCAAGGTCTGGATGGTTCTCTTTGATTGTCCGTCTGTCTTGGGGTGGTAAGCTGTGCTAAATCTTAACTTGGTGCCCAAACTCTGATGCAAAATTTTTCCAAAAATGTGAAGTGAATCGAGTGTCTCAATCTGACACGATACTTACTGGGACACCGTATTCTCAGCCGCATATATATTTCAGCCAATTGTTCTGTAGACTGTCCTACTCGAAAAGGAAGAAAGTGGACTACTTTTGTGAGACGATCTACTATCACCCAATCAGCATCTCGACCAGTCGGTGATCTAGGTAAACCAGTCACAAAGTCCATCGTGATGTGTTTTCACTTCCACTCTGGAATAGGAAGTGGCTGCAATAATCCTGCCGGTTACTGTTGTTCTGCCTTCACTTGCTGACATATCAAATATCGCGATACGAAGCGTGCTATTTTTCTCTTCATTCCGTTCCACCAAAATTGTTGCTTGATATCTTGGTACATCTTCGTGCCTCCCGGATGAATGAAATACTGGAAAATGTGTGCTTCAGTCATAACTTCTTGCCGAATATCTCCGTTTGGTACACATAGACGATTTTCAAACCTTAGCATTCCATTCGCATGTATTGTCAACTCCTTTCGAAGACCTGACTCACAGTCTTCTCGTAGCTTTTGAATCTTCGGATTCTTTTGTCTGAGCTACTTTGATTTTATTTACCAAAGTTGACTGAATCTGTAGGCTAGCATGAACTCTTGTACTCTGTGGAAGTACTATCTCGATACCCATCTCTCGTAAGTCTTCTAGAATGTGCTTCTGAGTAGTCAACATAAATTATCCACCTCTTCTGCTAAGTGCATCAGCTACTACATTAGCCTTGTCTGGATGGTACTGAAGTTCCACGTCATAATCTTTCAACAACTCCTCATGTTCAGGTCCTTCTGCGTGAACATATACTTCAAACTCTTATGATCCGTGAATATTTTTACTCGATCGCCATATAAGTAGTGCCTCCATAGCTTAAGTGCAAACACTACTTCTGCTAGCTCCAAATCGTGAGTTGGATAGTTCTTCTCGTGATCTCTGAGCTGCCGAGAAGCATACGCTATCACTCTCCCTTGCTGCATCAAAACACATCCAAGCCCTTTTCCAGATGCATCACAATACACTATGAATCCTCCGGAGCCTGCTGGAAGAGTTAATGATTGGTGCAGAGATTAACTTCTTCTTCAACTCTTCAAAGGCTATCTGACATTCCGCTGACCACACAAATTTAACTTCTTTGCGCGTCAACCGAGTCAATGGTGCCGAGATCTTAGCAAAATTTGACACAAATCTTCTGTAGTATCCTGTCAAGCCCAGGAAACTACACACTTCTGCTACTGTCTTTGGAATTGGCCAGTTCTCTACTGTCTCTACCTTCTTGGGATCAACTGATACTCCTGCTCCAGAAATAATGTGTCCAAGAAAGGATATGCGATCCAGCCAAAACTCACACTTACTAAGCTTTCCATATAACTGGTGCTCCCTCAAAGTTTGCAGTACTATCCTGAGATGTTCTTCATGCTCCTCCTTATTACGAGAATATACCAGGATGTTATCGATGAATACTACCACAAATTGGTCTAAGTAAGACATGAAAATACGGTTCATCAAGTCCATGAATACTGCTGGAACATTAGTCAGTCCGAATGGCATAACTAAAAATTCATAATGTCTATATCGTGACCTAAATGCTGTCTTTGGTATATCCTGCTACCAGACTCGCACCTGATGATATCCTGATCGTAAATCTATCTTGGAGAAGACTCTTGCTCCACTTAACTGGTCAAACAAATCTGGTCAAACAAATCATCAATCCTTGGCAATGGATAATTGTTCTTTACGGTTACTGCATTAAGCCGCCTGTAATCCATACACAATCGCGTCGATCCATCATTCTTCACCAATACCGCTGGTGCTCCTCACGGTGATGCACTGGTCCGAATAAACTTCTTCTCCTTCAGTTCTTCCACGTGTCGATATAACTGATCAAGTTCTGATGGTGACATTGGGTACACCTTCTAGGATATTGGTTTTGCTCCTGGCATCAACTCTATACAGAATTCTACTGCTCTAACTGGGGATAATCCGGAAAGATCGTTAAGAAAGACATTCATGAACTCTTCAACTATCTTGGGCAGCGGGTTTGCTTTCTTTGCTACTGTTGCGACTCCTCCCTTGTGCTGGTCTCTTGCTATTCTGCTAAGGACAAATTCTTCTAGACCGGGAATTCTAAACAATACTCTACCCTCGCGACAGTCTATCGTTGCATGACTGTCTCTCAACCAGTCCATGCCTAAGATAAGGTCAAAGTTACCCATAGGAAACTCGATCAACTTTGCAGGTAATAAATGCCCACATACTATGACTGTACATGCTAGGCACACCCGACTAACTTCTACGATTCCATTGCCAGTGAGTATATTCAGCCTCGCTGGCAATGCCTCAAATTTCAATCCAATACGTGTTGCATATTGTGCAGATATAAATGAATGCGAAGCTCCAGAATCAAATAAAGCTATGGCAGGAAAGGTTATAATAGAAATGTTACCTGCCACTACGTCGCCTGACGCCATTGCTTCCTCCAAAGACAAGGTGAGTGCCTGCCCTTGGCCTTGTTGAGCTCCCTGCTGCTGTCTTCCTTGCTGCCGTGGTTGCGGCACCTGCTGATTCTGCTATTGCTGCCTATAAAGCTGGGCCTGCGTCGGCAACAGACGTTGAACTAAATGCCGTGCTGCTACTGCTACTGCTGGTCCTTCTTGCTGCACTGCCCTTAGAGCTGGCAATGCAAGAATCTGTTGTACTGGCCCTCTTGGCCTCTGCATCAATGGGCACGTGGCAATCTTGTGATCAGGGCTCCCACATCCCAAACATAGTCTGTTAGCTGCCCGGCAAACATCCCGAGTATAACCTCTCTTGCCATAGTAGGTATAACCTGTCGGCGCTCCCCGTCGTCGTTGCTGCTGCTGCTGCCTCACCTGCTGTTGCCGAGTTGATACTGTCACCGTTGAAACTGCCGCCCTCCGCGGCGCTGGATCATGTATACGAACGCCAGGTGAAGGTGCTGACGTTCGGGGTACTGGTCCTCCCTCATTGTTCTGTCCATGAGGCCTCTTCCGATCCACTCTTCTGAATGCCATCCTTTGGGAAGTAAGCTCAACCCTCTTGGCTGTTTTTAACACCTCCTCGAAGGTCTGGTAATCGTGCACCTCTACCATATGCAAGATCTTCAAGTGAAGTCCCTGCTGGAACCTCATTGCTCTCTCCAACTTTGTTGCCACTATGGTTGGAGCAAATCTGCTAAGTCGACAGAATTCCGCTGCATAGTCGTCTACTGCCATTCCAGCTTGCTTGAGGTTAATGAACCTTTGCTGCAACTCATACTTAGCCACAATCCCAAAGTACTTCGCCCTGAATCGGGTCCTGAAATCCTCCCATGAAATATGACGCCTCAGTCCTACCTCCATCGTAGTCCACCAATCTCTTGCCAGATCTTGGAGTTGTAGGCGAACCAAGTCAACTTGTTCCTCGGCCGAAACTTTAGCCGCTGTCAAAATGGTCTCAATATCCTGGAGCCAATCGTCTGCCGTGATTGCGTCCTCCGTGCCATCGAAATATCTTGGGTTCAGTCTGCAAAATATAACAGATGCCCCAGAGTCTGTTCTCCCGCCTCGTTCCAGGGCCGTCTGCAACCCTTGGTTCAACATGACATTTTGTTCTTGCTGCTGGAGCTGTTGTTGCTGATGTTGTTGTTGTTGTTGTTGTTGTTGGGCAGCCAACAATCCACGGATAATCTCTAGCAAGGCCGGGGTATCTAGTACTGCCGGCACTGCGGGAGGTATGGGAACACCTGGAGCCTGCTGCTCGGTCCTATTCGTCGTGGGTTCAACTCGGATCCTTGGTTGGGGTTCCACAGGATTTCGTTCCACTGACAACTCTGCCTCTCTTGTTGCTGCAACATCGGGGGAAGGAGAAGCCCTAAAGAAGAGCACAAGAAACAATAAGCACAGGACGGGAAGGAACAAGGAAGCAACCAATCTGGGAGAGTTCAAGCCGAGTATTGAAGAGTACGAATTCAGAGTTTCAAGAAGGATCATGTTTGATTGAGACTCATATGACCATGACACCCCACAAGTCTGAAGAATAGACCTGCATGGGCCACCACTAAAACCATGTCACGTCCCAGTACCGAAATACGGAGACGGACATGGCTAGCTACCCCGTACAAGGTACTATACGTCGTACGACGATCACAGCTGTATAAGACAAGGGGGTGCATACTACAATCAAGTCTCCTACGGTCAAAAACTTCTCTGTCTCAATCATTCAAACAAGAAATAGTAAGCATAGAACATATATGATAAGCAATAAGGCGTTTCAAACGCTTTCTCAAAATGTTCTGGAGTCCAACTGTGCAAAAATAAGAAGCTGGAAGAGTAACATAAGTACATGACGGTGATCAGCTGCAGTCTGATTTAATACAATCATGTAAGAAAAACTAATGTCCAGACGAGCCGGCTAACAGGTGCCGGTGGCTAAACACCCAAAAGAAGTAAATGTGCAAGACGAGCAGTGAAGAAGAAAACCTACTCGCTATCCCTTGCGACCATATTCCTGGTGCGCGCCATGAGTTGGGGGAAAGTACGCTGGATCCTCAGGTGCTGGCTCGAAACCTGGCCATGTAAAACCAGTGAGGTTAGACCCCAAATAGCAAGTACCACAAATGAATCACGAAAATGAGAAACAAAAATCCAAGGAAAACAATATAATATTACATAGGTTCAGTGTTGTTACTTAGGTCCATGGCATATCCTAGCGCGAAGGCCTAACCCTACAACCAAATAAGGACAATGGTTGAACCATCACACTATGATAGTCCACTTCCCTAGGCTACTAGCTGAATAAATACAATCACAACCAATTCCATTTCTCCCTAAATCGGCCAATCATTGTACGACTTGCTATTTTGTGGAGTCTGAGGTTATTTCAGAATAACGCATAAGTATCCTCAGATCACGTCAATGCCGAACATGAGCTAACCGAACCAATATAATAAAACAAGCACTTACAGGATGCACCAGTCCCCCGTAGGGCCACTGTGCTAAAAACACGGTATTAGCGGTTCCAGTGTTGCTATATTGAAACAGTGGCTCGACATAATAATAAGTCAGATACTGCATTCCACTAAGGCAGATGATATACAGTATCAGGGGTGGCCAGCCCACAACGCACTTAGAATAAATCTCTGTGGGAAGGTTTGTTGGCATGATCTCGGGATACCGTTTCCTCCAAATGTTACTACCACTTTTAGTTACTTAATTAGCCCTATGTTGTGTTTGAAATCTCAATGCGTGGTCATATGAGAATTTTTCTTAAGATGTCGTACTAAGTACGGGCACGCTAGATACAAATCCATGGAAGTCAAATCTGGATTCACCCGAGCGTGTATGCAACATTCATACAATCAATATCCTAGTCACGCTTGGGTAGTTGACTCGCTTATTATGTCCGTGCTGAAAAAATGATGTATATATTTATAATATCACACGTTCAGAAATTTGGAGGCATTCTCGATGCACAACCCAAATATAATCACTTAACACGTGACTGGTTGTGTCGCTCCTCAGCGCACATTAAATAATGAATAATAATCAGGCAATAGTGGTATCAGCACAGATACAATATTCGAGTCTAATTACCAATTATATATTGGGTCACATGAATCAAGAAGACATTCAATCAAAACAAGCAAGGCTGCATGGAAAATCAGGCCGCATGGACCACTTGGCCTCATGCCAAGGGTTAAGTCTACTCCTTGGGGCAAGTGTTGAAGTGACAATCAAATAAATAAAGTGTCAATGATGTGACATAAAGTGACTGATGTGACAAGCCATAAAGTGTGTCAGGAAGAAAAGACAAAACTATAGAAATAAGTGCCAAGGGTTCAGAGCCATGCGTCCAAGAATTTAGTGGCTGCGTGCTCTCCAGGCCGCATGGGTGTCGGTGCCGCATGGAGTCAATGCCGCATGGAGTTCTTTAGGACTTAGCGAAAATTTTATTCGTTCAGTGAGTGAAAGCACAAGGTGTTCAAGGATACTGTGCAAATCATCAGTCATGTGTCCAACAAGATGGACTCATGCTGTCAGTATGCGGCAAGAGTTTAGGCCGTATAACCCTCTCGGGCGGCATGGCACTCTCAGCCGCATATGCTCACTGGTTGCATGGGAACTTCGTCTTCTCTAACAGCAGGTTCGGCCATGGCGAAAAATCTCTAAAAACTAAAATTTTGTTTTGTCCATAAAAATCTCATTTTAAGTCCAAATTGGGTGAACCAAAAGCCAAAATGCTCTAAATTGAAAGCTCTATCATGTAGCAAAAACTGGTTTGAAAAGACACGTTTGATAAATCAAAACCAAGAAAAACTCATGAAACCCATAAAACCCTAAGTTTAGAAATATAGATCTACACTAATCCATCCATCAAGACAGAAAACTCCAAGAACTAAAAGTGCTTAGAAACACATAATAAACATAATGGAACAATAATATGGAGGGTTTCTCCATTTCTCATGCAAGGTGTACTTGCCTATGAAATGAGGAGAAAGCTAAAGAAGGAGGAAGTAATGAAGAAGTGAGGAGAGAGAGAAAATGTTGGGTTATATATGGTAGGGTTTGAGGGTTGAACCAAAGGCTCTCATGAGTTGAACTAACCCACAAAATAAACCATGAACCAGGTAAAACCAAAGAATTGATCTAGTCTCCATGCACATGCAACCATTCTAAAATAAAAAAAATACGTTCTAAATACGTATATCGGAAACGGGGAGTGACATAATAATTTCTCAATTTTTTATGTAGCTTTCTTCTGCTCCATTTCCTGACTCATTATGATGGGAGAAGGTAAGGATCACGATGATGATTGGAAACAAAGAATCATCCACTATGTTGCACGAACACGACAAAATGGGGTTTGTATCCGTATTGTGTCCGTACCCATGTATTCGTGCAACAAATGTAACTATATTGTACCCATATGAAAATGTTTGTATCCAGTATCCGTACTGTGTCCATACTCGTGCAACATAGATCATCCATAATAAGATGGCTTATCTTCTTTACATGATATGTCTAGCATTCGTTTTGTAGAGCATAATCCTTGAAGTGTTTCAGACGCCATATTATTGTATGCCTCATTCTGGTTCTTCATGAATATAATTATTTTCTTGTACAGAAATATTTGTTGGTAGGTATTAATGGTACAATGGTCACGACCCTTAGCAAGCTGAATGGAAGAAAATGATTAAAATAGACGACCCAAAAATCTATTTGTTGGTAGATCGTACATTGTAAACCATTTGCATTTTCAATTTTATTACTTTGACATCTGTTTTACTTGCACTGTGAATTTTCGTTGATCACCCATATCTCTTATTATCGTATGCCTCATTCTGGTTCTTCATGACTATAATTATTTTCTTGTACATAAATATTTGTTGGTAGGTATTAATGGTACAATGGTCATGACCCTTAGCAAGCTGAATGGAAGAAAAGGATTAAAATAGCCGACCCAACAATCTATTTGTTGGTAGATCATACATTGTAAACCATTTGCATTTTCAATTTTATTACATTGACATCTGTTTTACTTGCACTGTGAATTTTCGTTGATCACCCATAACTCATTTGCACTTTGCTTTCTCAGAAGAGGCCTGCGGATGGAGGAAAACAAGCTGTTCCTCCCAAAAAGTCGAAAAAGGACAAACTTGTTGGTGCTATGGGAAAATGCATTCGCTCTGAAACAAGTACTGTTTCTACGACACCTCGAGTGAAACCAGTGCTCACTTTGCCCGTGATGTATTAATCATATTTATCTTATCCTTATGCTTTTATTTCCTTTTTTTACTTTTTTTTGGTACATATGTAAATGCACTATCATCCACAAGTATTTTAATTCATGAATATCTCAAACTCTATCCAAGATCCTGTAAGGATGAAAACGAGAAACATTAATGTAACTTCTGGACGATGTTTAGCTCTTTTATATAGTATTGACCAGTGACCACCTTTTTCTTTGTTGATGAAAGGAGACAACTGAATATTGAGCCTAAACATGCAACATTGAAATTTCATATATTAATGTGGACAGAAAGCCTCAGCTCATTCTTTTTTTTTTTTTTAAAGTTCACCAGCTGCGGGAGGAAATTGTTTACCGTGCTCTATTGCTTGGTTAACTTGTTATCAGATACTTAAAATACCTTACAAATTAGATACAATGGTCAAGCTTTGTCCCAATTAATTGGACTAGCTTCCAATAATTTGGTCGGCAAACTTTTTGGACCTCAAGTTCTGTCCAGCATATATCCATAGACTGTTGACGTAAAGCTTCCAACTAATTTGGTTGTCAAACTATTTAGTCCACTTAATTTTACCATATTAATAATAAACATCTGTAATAGGAAAATAATTGCATTCTGAAGATTTTTTTATTTAGTCTGGCCAAGATGCAATCAACAGATTTATAAATATGGTTAACTGAGAATATTGTTTCTGATGTCAAGGGTAGGGTCAACTTATGTAACATGCATGACCTGAACACGGTACCTACCAAATGCACTGATTATCGGAATATTTCTTATGGATGTTTCATCATGAGTTTAATTATTTCAGAAGTTCTGCACTTCTACCAATGTTCTATTCCAGATAAGGTTGCCTAATGTGTTTTTTGATTGAGATATAGCCATGGATGAAATGAACATAAATTATTTGAGGTGCTCTTTTTCCTAAAGCAATTCTATGAACACATTTATATAATCTACAACCCCTCTTAGTGTATGTAATACATAGCTTAATGCTTTTTCAGTCGCACCTCTGAACCGAAGTCACTATATCTGTGGCTTGAAACCATTTATCTGCTCCATAATTTTTGTTATTAAAATTGTACAATGTGGTCAAAATTCAAATCAATCATTAAAGTTTCATGGATGCATCAAACTCTATGACCCACTTTTGATACATTGGTTATCCATTGTGAAATATCTTTTTGTTCAAACTTCAAATTTTCTTGAATTCGCTTTGCAGTTTATAATTAATTGTATATTATTTAATAGTTAGATATAAACTAGAGTCCCTACCTGTTGAATGATGCTCTACGGTAATGTAAGTTTTATATTTATTTTACAGGCCCATCGAAGTAGAGCAATCTATTCTTGAGGACATAAGGAACCGTGTGCAGTTGAGTAGCTTAGCATTGCCATCTATCAGCTTCTACACCTTCATCAACACACAAAATGGGTAAGGTCACCAAATTTAGATGTAATGTTGATTTGTATGTATGTGTCATACACATCTTGTTCTCTAGCTTAATTATTTGGTCAGCTGTCCTAATTTTTGTTGTGACTATGTTCTAGATTAAATTGCTCATCCATATCACAAGATGGGTCACTGGTTGCTGGTGGATTTTCCGACTCATCTCTGAAGGTTAGTTTTTGTCGTTTAGGATTAACGATATCTTGTTAGAACTTTGCTCTTCTATTGATGGTCAAGGTGGATTGTTCGATAACCACATTGTTTCTCTCTGCAGGTCTGGGACATGTCTAGGATTGGTCAACTGACCAACACCTGTAAGTACTAATTTCAATCCCCTGCATTTAGTGTTGATAAATTTTCTATATTGTATTAATAAGTTTATTTTGAGGGTAATTTGGTGGCAACAATCGGAGTTCAGTAAACTTGGAAATTTTGGATGGTAGGAATTACAATTATATTCTTTTCTATTGTTTGTGGACATGCTAATATTCATGGATTTTCAGTTTTAGTGTTTTGATGGTGAGAAATGGAATTCCAGGAATGTTTCGGTTAGATAGAAGTTTTGATCATCTTATTTTAGTAAATGTTGTAGCGTTTGTCCCACAAAGCTTTCTTTACGCTGGCAAAAGATTATAAGAAATTGTTTTCCCACGATCTGTGAGAGAACTCCAACACCTAGTTTTTGTATGAAAAGTGTGATCTCAGTGGAAACTGCAATTCTCACTTTCCTGTCAACCAAATTACAGAATTTGGATCAATTCCTGGAACCAGAAATTACTTCTTCTTGCAATCAAGCAGTTCCTAAGCAAGATGATTTTTTTTGAACAAATCTTACTCTATTACTGAGTACCTCTATGCTTGCCTTTAATTATCAATGCTTTGGCCAGTGGCCACATTTCAGAAATTGCTAGTAATTTGTCTATGAGCAACTTTCAAACTTTAGAAAAAGATTGAAAAATGAGCAATAATTGCAATTAAGAAAATAAATCAAAACTTAAAAAGATTTATAACAAATCAAATTGTTGTTAGTAGTGGTCATATATGAGAAAGACTAGTGAGGAACCATCTATGGAATCATATATGAAATAGATTGATGGCAAACATAAATAATCCAGCTGGAGTAACATCATATATATGTATCCTCCAACATTACATGGAAACACTTCTGCCTCTGCTTGCATCTCTTTTGGTGTTTATATTTTTATTTTGTAAACTCTTGCATGTTACTTAATGTTGCTATCCTTGGGTACTGAAGAACTATTTAGTCTATTTTACACTTCTAAATTCTATACTGGAGTTGTATGTAGAACATATGTTGTTTATTCTGTTTAGCTATCTTACCTGAAGGGTCCCATATGTTAAAACATTCTTCTTCAGCCAGTTTGGAGGGAGAAAATGGATCTGCTCAGAATGAGCATTTAGTGGGACCAGATGAAGGGAGAAAGTCGTACTCATTGTTCCAAGGTCATGCTGGACCTGTTTATTCAGCTACATTTAGTCCTCTTGGAGATTTTCTTCTATCATCATCGTCAGATTCAACAAGTAAAGCTTCTTTTAGTTTTTATTATGCAGTTAGTTCGTTTCGATGGTCTGAAAGTTATGCAGTAAATAAATGCTTGTGCATTTTATTTGCTACAGTTCGATTGTGGAGCACCAAGCTGAATGCTAACCTAGTTTGCTACAAAGGTCACAACTACCCAGTTTGGGATGTTCAGGTAACAAACCACTCAGGAGATTCTTAATTTTTTTGATATTAGTGCTTAAACCTTGTTGTAACTGAAATATTTTTCATAAACTCGTTTTGTCAGATGCATGCTTGTTTCTCTATCTGGTTTGCCTATAGGTACAAATACTTACATGAGAATCCACAATTTTAAAATGACTCGCCACCATTTGGATGGTCCTGAGAAGTTAATGTAATTTATGGATAGCTTGAAACATATTAAAATTTTCTGCTACAGAATATTACTTATGTTTATACTTTCTACTTTCTACTGTTCTACATCTCTTTTATTTTTGCCTAATTCGAAAATCTTGAATGCTTCATCTTCCTGGAGCATATATGTCGAGCATTTTCCAGAATGCTATTTTTAGCATTTCTATTGATAACAAATTTAAATCAGGACTGCACCCCGATTCTGTAATATAGACCATCAGTATTACTATAAACACCATGACTTAACAACATATATGTTATGCCATTGTCATCTCTATGAAAATGTTATTATATAAGTTCAATCTGTAATCATGTATAACTTGCTCTATAGTTTGGATAGAGAAGTTTTGACACAAAGGCAGAGAAGTAAGTGCTGCTGAAAAGTTTATAAACCTGCAAATACTGGTACTGAATTTGTGAAACATTATCTGGATAACTGGTTAGGATTAGGCCTGTCACGGCTATCCGATAGCCTTATAACCCGACCCAATTTGTAACTAAGAATTCTGGTTTTGTTGTAAAAGGTAAAACCCAAAATGAGTTTCACATCGTGTTTGGGTACACCCCGAGAATTCGGGTTTGGTTCAGGTTTCAAGTTCGAAAATCCTTCTTTATATATGTATAAGAACTGATGTATGGGTAGTTGGTAGAGGGTTGATTGTGTATCGTGGGAGGTACTTGGTTCGATTCACGCCAGTGGGAGGTACTTGGTTCAATTCACGTCTGTTGGAGGTACTTGGTTCGATTCACGCCAGCTACGCTATGGATGATCCTTTTTTCTTATATATATAACATGTCAGCCTGACCCGATTTTTAAATTGTGTACGGATACTAAAACTAGAACCCAAATTAAAATCGGGTCGGGCTCGGGTACAGATTTTAAAACGACTTTTTATTTTGGGTTCAGGTTCAGGATTTGCATATATCGGACCTGAACCCGACCCTTTAACAGCCCTAGTTAGGGTATCCCTGAAACTCTAGCAATTCATAACCATAGACAGTAATTTATTTCAAAATTATTTTTTTGAAATTCCTGGACAGTATTGATGTTAATTTGTTTGTTCTTGATCTTTCTTATTAAAACAAGTAGTTATTGATTTATGCAATTATGGGAGTCCTTTCCATTTCACTCATCCTCATAATGTGTCATATAAGTGAATCCAATTATCTATAGAAAGTCGTATGGTCTTAGTCTTACCCTTTCATCTGGACTTTTTATAGTGTAAGGAAACTATGAGGTTTCTCCTTGGTTGCATGCATTTAAATTGCAAAGCGTAAAGGTTGGTATATGGAATAACACAGTAGCACTCTAGGTTTATGGATGGACCTCATGTAGTAGCTGAAATTGTAGAGGTCCCATGTTGGGTTCATGTCGGATTGGGTTTGACTTTTCCAGTGTTGGATGTCAGATATTAGGGACATTAAATTATTGAGGATCCATTTTAGGGGGTATATATACAAGCACACTAAACGTTCAAGCTAAGTGTAGTAAATGCAAGATTAGCAGTATCGGAATCGGATTCTTCCTATGAGTATCGTGATGTGCGGTATTGACAATATTGTCAGATTGGAGGATTATATAGTTTGGTATCGAAAAATAAATAATTATTAAATACCAGAAAAAAAATATTTTATATATTTAGACATAATTTTAAATATTTTCTATGTTGTTTCTTAGTAGTTTTGAAATTGAATGATATAATAGTCACCCTTGCGAATTGGTTTACCTGCGATAAATAAGTTTTATTCATTTACATATTTTTACGACCTTACTATGCTTTTACACCTTTGCTAATTGGTCTTTTTCGTTCATTTTTCTTTGCCGGATTCACTGAGAGTCTCCCCAACGTCGATATCGGTCCGTACCGGTAGCGATAGATATCTGATCTGGATATGCCAAACTATATCATTATCGGACGTATCATATCGGTATCAGCCAGTACTGCAAACTATTGAGTAAATGTACTAAAACTAACAACTATAAGTACATATATTAGAAACTACTAACATCAAAATGTGTCATATCAAGTAATTTAATAGTCTAAGTAAAGCAATAAGAACAAATATATAAAAAAAAGATTATTTAGGAGTCTTAAGTAATTTAACATTTTAAATATACAAGTAATTTCAGAGTCTACTTTAAGAGGTCTAAATAATTTAACACTTGAAATTCTCTATGTTAAAAATGAAACCTCAACAAAAATCCAATTAACTAAAATGTTGGCCTTGAATAGTTGTGTCGGCTGATATATTGTAAATCAATAAACAATATAGTTTGAAACATTGTCTTGTTCTACTTACAAAACTGACATGTTGGCCTCGTTCTACAACATGCTCGGCACTACCTTTGTATATAAATTTGACACCAACATAGAATTTGACACCAACACTTGAAATTTGGTGTAATGCGACAGCCAGCTATAGATTTTTTCTCAATTATTTTATGGAGCATACTTATGCTTCATTGTGGATCTCATATTTCTGATGTGAGAGGACTCACATGATGATGATTTCATTATACAATTCATCGAGACCTTAAACTTTTGTATGTTTGTGATCTTCTGATTAGTTATCATTGCAGTGATGTTTGACCTTGTATCTTTTTTTGTTTTATGTGCTGGCAGTTTAGTCCTGTGGGCCACTATTTTGCTAGTGCTTCACATGATCGAACTGCTAGGGTATGGTCAATGGAAAGAATGCAGCCTCTACGAATAATGGCTGGGCATTTATCTGATGTTGATGTAAGTTTCTTTCTACCTATGATGTTCTTATCATTTTTATGGAAGTTACTGTTTCATTCATTGTAATCTACTCTGACACATCCTTGAAGATCATCTGAATACATGATTACCTTTTGCCAATCACAATCATTTTGTCGTTTTGTTTCTTTTGTTTGGAACATATACCTTTACACTTTTATCATTCAAGGATTGACAACCCCAAATAATTGAGATAAATGCGGTTGTTCATACTGTTTAAGGGTGATTAATGTTGGAGCTTCTTAAAATTTCCAAAAGATCTTATTCCTTATGGATTTAAGATGGATGAATTTCAAACATGTTTCATGGATTAGTTATCTAGTTTGCTGTCATCTTATTTGGCGATTCATAAACAATTAACAGTATTATCATCATATGCTTCTAATACACAATATATTTCAATATTTGCATTCATATAAATGAGTCTGGAAAACAATATCCTTTTTGTAAAAAAATCATATATAAAATTCCTCAACCTCGATAACGCCTCTCTCGGAAACGTTGCCTGCAAAATGAAAACGAAAAACATAACATAGTTGTCAGCATTGGGCTCTCTATTACCTCTTATTTCTGCCTTAGAACTTGTGTCCTGACATGCTGGCTGTTGATGTTGTGGAGATAGACCAAATGTAAATTGAAGTTTCATCCCCTTGTTGGCCCCAACTTCACTGCTCAACCTCTACCTGATAATTGGATTAATTGGCTGATAAATTTCTAGTTAAATCCAATTTCTGTGATAATGTTACATTTTCTTGGACGCAAGAACGTCACAAGCCTGTGCTTATTGTCTATAACTCTATATATGTCAGACACTGAGTAATGTCCGACAAGGCACTGCTATGTGTTCGAACGTGCAATCATTGTATCCTGTAAGGAACATAAATTTAAATTGAAGTCCTGACAAGGCGTAGGCACCTCTTAATGACATGGTTTACTCACAACTTTGGAGTTGGGAAAGAACATGGAAACTATATTCAAATAGATAATAAGATAAGGGAAAGCTTTGTTGGAGTGTGATATATTACTTACCTCCTTGCAGGACCTTATCTTATTAACCCCTCAACTTCTGATACTAAATTGTTACATCCCATCATATTAGGGGTTGAGCATGGAAGGGGATATTGAAGCAATTCCATTTTGGTAGGATGATATTTGATTATTTGGCCTTGGGTAGTAGGTATACACTCAGATTTGAAAATCTTTATGAATGTTGCAATCAACTTATAATTTAGGTCACTTCAGAATATTGAATACAACCCAATCAATTTTATTAAATTGAGTAGTAGTTGGCTTTCAAGAAACACCCTCCATATTCTGATGATGCACAACTACAATGTCTATCACCTTACACATTTCATATATATATATATATATATATATATATATATATATATATATATATATATATATATATATATTTGGAACAGGTAATTATCCATGATCGCTCCCACCTGGATTCGAACACCGCCTACTCGGGTCTTATGCCTCCACACTAGCCTCTTGATCTGGAGGTCATTGGCTATATATATATATATATATATATATATATATATATATATATATATATATATATGGCATTGCTTTTAAAACAAGTATGCTTGGCTGAGCATAGCATTTTTTTTATGATGAGCTTAATTCATTTGCCAGAGTTTCCTTTTCCTAAGTATAATTTATTCTCGATGCGTCAGTTTAATTTGAGAAAATCATGTCTTTGATTTTTGTAATTGAGTTCTTAGTATGTGAAGGGTCTCTTTCTTAGATTGTATAGTCAGCAGTATCAGTATACATAGATCTGTAGCTAAGAGTGTAAACATTGGTTGTAAGAGAGATTTGTTAATAAAGAGGCTATAGGTCTGGTTATGATTGTGAAAACTACCAATTTCTGTAGCTAAGAGTGTGCACTCTTGTAAAAGAGATTTGTTAAAAAGAAGCTACCGGTCTGGTCATAGTTGTTATGTTGTCACAGGATAAAGACGAAGTTTTGGCGCTTTAATGAAGTTAAGTGACACAGGACAAGACCTAAAGCGCTCCTAGATGGGTGAAGATCAATGCAATCCTAGTATGTATGGAGACGTAAGATATGCAACAGATATCCATGAGAGGTATGCAATAATCCAATGATAGTCGTAAACCTACAATAAATAGCTCTGGAAATCACAAGATTTTGTGACTAATGACCCGAGAGTATATATATATATATATAGGGTTTTTTTCCTCCTGTTGCAGGAGAAACACGCTCCTGTCGCATGGGAAACGAGCTTTCGTCGTCGGGAAAAAAAAAAATGAGATAGGTCTACAAAGCAGAACTTCCAAGTCTCGATCGACCTCAACTCAAGAAAGAATTCTTGATCTATTTGCACATATGATGATGGTTGAGTATTGGACGTAACAGTGTAGAGAATAAAGGTTTTGTTTGATATGGTTTGGATTTTAAGGATGTTTTTCTAATGATTTCAATACCGGACAACATATGGAGTGTTTAGAGTTGGAAAAGGAAGGGTATAGGGTGTAGTTGGTAGCTTAGAAGCCAGAAGCACGACTACTTAGAAGAGTCTAAAGTTGAGAGCGTGATGGAAGCGTGCGATAATAATTTTTTTTACGTTTATTAATTATTGTTATCAAAATTTATAGATATCTTAATATTTATTAGAATTTATAAAATTCAGTTCAAAGTTATAAAATTCAGTTCAAAGTTACAGAGACATCATTCGCATGTGATTTTTATGATGTCAAGGTAAGTAATCTTTAGTTTTGATGAATGTATATTAAAATTTCTCTTACTTTCTTTCCAAAATTTTCGTCACCTTTTAAAATTTTGGTCATGTTATGGGAAGTGCTCCCGTTGCAGGAGAAACACGCTCTTGTCGCATGGGAAACGAGCTCCCGTCGTCGGAAAAACGAGCTCTCAGTAAAAACCGCCGAATCAAGGTTCTTATTGAGATTCGTTGGCCTCCTAAGAGATTTTGGCTTCTTAGGTTGTAGGGTTTTGGGAAGGAAAAGACGGATTTTCAAAACTGTTTTTGAGGGCTGAATTGTGGAAGTTAAGGTTCACAGGATTGGGGTTTGTAGAAGATGGAGATTTTTCTAGGTTACACAATCACACATGAACATATAAAATAATTTTTTACTCTCTAATTGAAATTAATTAAAATAAGGGCTCAGATATGTTTTTATTATAGCCAACATACAAATCTTGGCCATCAGGAAACAGTCATAACCAGGATTACCAAATATAACTAATACTAAAGAACTCAAGTCCCAATAAACAAACCAAACTAAATTAAGCCATGTCATATAAACCAACATAAGAAATATTCCAATATCTAATAAAACTCAATGTCTCAAATCAGTCTTGAAACCAATCTCCAATCGTGCTGTCTGAACTGGTCCTCCATCATTAAGATAATTTCCTCCATAGTATTATCTCCCTATACCTTTCCCAGACTAAGGCCTGGTTTTTGGGGTTGCTGCTGTTTTTCAAGAAGTGGTGCCAGAAGCAGCTTCCGACAGCAGCCCTCCCAACTGCTTTCAAAAAACTGCCCCATGATTGAATTGACCATACAAATTTTTTTGTGTAAGCTGCTGTTACCAAACAGCTTTTGAGACTGCTTTTCAAAAAAAAAAAAAAGAGAGCAGAATCAGCCATTGTAAGCAATCCCATACCCATCCTAAATGATCTATTGGAACTGGATAAGTTAAAGCAGACCGGGCATAACAGTGGGATTGGGTTATCCACAGGGCAGTACCTGTTGGCAATCCATGCCTTTATTTCAAAATGGAAGTTGTGTTGACCTTTTTAATATATTATTTCTGTTTTGTGTGTTTTGAATCATTTCTCAGTTTTGTATGTTATGGGATACAAAATATTATTATTACCACTATTGTTTTGAATCTCCGCGGCTAAACTATTGTGACGAAGATTTTCTTTTTGTACGATTATGATTATATAGATGCCATGTTATTCTAACCGGTGGTTTGGGTTATTTCTGTTATTATCCCAGATTTGCAGTAATGAGATCATATGTTTATATGTTATGAAATTATGTTTTCGTTATTAAAATTGTGAATCAAGCTTGATAATCTTACCCTACTTACGGAATATATTGACTTAATGCAATGACTCGATCAAATATTACTTTTACTACTATATTGTCTGCAGTAGGTTTCCCTATCTGTACAATATTCAGAGCTAGCTGCTTTCATGTAGATAAATTTGTATCAAGCTACTTTCTTGGTGCTTCCTTCTGTGCCAATTGTTTTCTCAAGTGGAATATCATCTGACCAATTATCACTAATGTGTGTAAACTGCACATACTACGCAGTGTGTACAATGGCATGTTAATTGCAACTACATTGCAACTGGGTCTAGCGACAAAACAGTAAGACTCTGGGATGTGCAAACTGGGGAATGTGCTCGTATTTTTATTGGTCATAGGAGCATGGTGATATCATTGGCGATGTCGCCCGATGGGCGATATATGGCTTCTGGGGACGAAGATGGGACCATAATGATGTGGGATCTCTCCAGTGGTCGCTGTGTTTCACCATTAACAGGGCATAGCTCCTGCGTTTGGACACTTGCTTTCAGGTGGGTTATTAGTTTTACTTCTTTTGCATGATAAATTAAGTCAATTAATTTGGATTTATGAGTTTACAAGTGTAAGAACACCATTCAGAATTACCTAGAATATTAGCAAAGTTACTTACAATCTGGCTAGTCTCAAGTCCTTACTACTACTTTTGAAGTTACCTCTGTTGTAGATGTTTATAATGGATGACTAAGATCAAACAGTATTAGTTGCTTTAAGTTTTACCTAAAATGATTTTGGCTATCATATGAATTCTGTGTCTTGTTTGGTTCACCTAAAAGCTAATAAATTTTGGATTTTGATCCTCACAAGTTGCTCATGGCTACATATGAATTCTGTCTTGTTTGGTTCACCTAAAAGCTAATAAAATTTGGATTTTGATCCTCACAAGGTGCTCATGGCTACAGGCCTAGTACTATTTAAAATATAAAAGGGAAATTCTGTGCGCTTACTTTTCTTTCTTGCTGGTTCTCCTAAAAGCTAATACAATTTGGGTTTTGACCCCTCACAGTTCTACGGGCGTATAACTCTTTAAATATAAGTGAACTTCTCTCTCTCTCTCAGTTTGATACAAAAAGTCAAGTAGAGAGCCTTTTTTTAGGCCTGAGATCGAACCCAGGACCTTCCCAATAATCCTAACCATCCCTGGCCTCTGGGTCATTCCCTGGTGACGTCAAGTAGAGACCCTTATGTAGGCTTTATTGTGGTAGGGTTTTGCACTAGATACTCATTCATGCGTTTTCCTTGGATAAATTTATGACCCATCTTAGCAACTAGAAAACAGAGAACAGGTGGCAACTTGTCTTCATGTTCCAATCAAATACTCTAGGTATAATTTTTTTGTGACTTCTCACTCCAACAGAGTTACTAGTTATTTTAAGGATAATTGATGCGACTGATGAATCTATGGTAGGAGTAAGCACTAAGCACACATTTAGAAGCATTCCTGAACACTAGCTTAATGGTAGTTTTAACTGAAATGAAGTACGTAGCTTAATCAGATAGATAGTCAAAGTGATTTTTTATTTATGGCATTGATTTTTTTTTTTTTTTTTGGCTACTTCCAAAATAGTTATTGATGCGTCCCTCTGTAGTGATATGTTCCACAATCTCAACACCTGTTGTATTAAAATTATTCTATGATTGCTCAGTTGTGAAGGGACACTTCTTGCATCCGGATCTGCCGACTCCACTGTTAAGTTATGGGATGTCACCTCCAGCACAAAGGCACTAAAAGTAGATGAAAAGCAAGTCCTCAAAAAGTTATACATACCTGATTTTGTTTTTTAGGAAAATTGTTGTCAACGTTAAATTGTTAACTGTTAATGATCTTATCAGCAAAGGAAGCAGTGCAAACAGGCTCAGATTACTGAAATCCCTTCCAACCAAGTCTACTCCAGTCTATTCATTGCAGGTAACTGGCCATAGTATTTGTATTTCCTGTTGACCAGATCTTCTAGTTTGGCATTTCCCGTAAATTTGAAATTACCAAATAATTTTTCCTGGCAGTTTTCTAGGAGGAACCTTCTATTTGCTGCTGGTGCACTTTCAAAATGCCAATAATGTTGGTGATGAGGGATGGCTGAAAGGATATGCTCAGAGTTCAATACTGCCCTGTATATATATGTGTTCACAGCATCATTTATTCCTCTTTAACTTCCTTCAGAACTTATCCCCCAATATGTTGCCTACTTCTGTAGTTGTAAATTATTCTTCATATTCATAAATGTTGTATTAATGTATACAGCTTCGATTATAGATTTTTTTTTCCTTTTTCTTTTTTTGGGTTCCGAAGGATACTTGGCTTTCCCTCCAAATCACAATACTAATTGGCAAACTTGGAATGGATTTATGTAAATGATCAGATATTAGCAGTATGATTGATCAAAGTTCAATTGTTGTAATCGGCTTGTGGTGTGGTATATTTGTGACATGAAAAGTTACATCATATGCATGTTGTACGTATCATTTCTACTATCTTGTCCGGCATACTTTGGGCCATGAGTGTTTCTATGAGGGGTCTCTTAGTAGTATTTATATTGACATTTGCTGCACCAATTTGAGTTACTTGTACGACATTTTGGTGGGGTGTGGTTAAGATGGTGTATTCTTAGGTTATGTAATGGCCTGGATTTTTCGGTAAAACCTTTCAGCACATATATTCAGCATCTTCTTTTTTATGGTTTCCTTTTTTCTGTTAATGTAGGAATGGGCCCCCTTATGTTTCTGGTGGGTTTGTTCATGTCGTGATGTTGGATTTAAGCTTGTAACTGAAATTTGGAACATATATGCAACTCTTGCAGCCCTTGGCACAAGACTTGCACATCGATGTACATTAGCTGGTGTAGAATGCAAAATATAAGGATGATGCTCTGCAGGTTTTGATGGGACCCGAGTATTATTCAGACGGGGACCTAGGATATTTCAGGCAAGGCGAATTTGCCCAGACTGGACCTAGGCATATAAAACTTTGTCCCTAAATCAGCATTTTAGGTTCAGGCCAGCCTACCGTCTTTTGTACGGGCAATTAATTTGAAATTTAAGCTCATAAGTTTATATACTTAATATACAATAAATGTCTTTATTTAGGAGTACTAAGAGAAGGGGACTTCCATTGTAGGGTTTGGAAAGAGATGGGACTTGACTTCTATTGTAGGGTGTTTTTTTTTTGTCATATATCCTATAAACCTAATCCAACATCTTAACTTTTGTATGGCTAGATAGGTTCCGACCAGACTGGCGATCATTTTCCCCGTTAGACAATAAACGGTTGTTTAGTTGCCTGTAAAAAAAAATTCTTAGCAACAAGTTGTTGTAACTACTTGGTTTCAACAAATGCTGCAGGAATTGATATAGACACTGTAGCTTTTTTAGCATAAGTGATACCATTGATTTTAAAATAAACACTAGAGTTAATGTAAATATTATAATAAAACTAGTAAATGCAAGTGCGTTGTACATAAAATACTATTGTAAAATAGTTTAAATATTTAAATATATTTAAATTTTGTTATATATATGTTTTTGCATTTTAATTATTATTTGTTATAGATTTAATTATATTTTAATTATAATCGGTTATGGATATATCTCTATCTTTACTATTAAAAAAATAAATTATATTATAATATTTTAAATATAATTTGAATATATTTTAATTATGATTTGTTATTTGTTTTGTTTTGTTTTGGATATGTATCTAATTACATAATACCATGTAGCTAGTTTAAATATAATTTAAAATTTGAATATATTTTATGATTTGTTATATGTTCATGTGGTTTTTAAATTTTTTTTTTTACCTCAGGTCGTCGACTATGTGAGATTTTTTTTTTTGGTAATTAGAAACAATTTAAAAAAATTTATATATTAATAAATGATTGATGATATACATACGGTTTAGACGGCTCATTTTTGAGCCGTTTCTAAAACGCATTATAATAGTAGAGATATACAATAGTTGTTTAGGGGACATTTGGTTCAAGTTTTAGAGACTTGAAAATGGATTTTAGATTCTTTATCCTTATTTGATATGTCTAGGATTGAGAATTAGAGGGGAATATAAGGGGCTTCATATTTTCATTGTTGTGGGAAAGTAATTTCCAAGGTTCCCCTTGGAAATAGTTTTGCTTTCCTACGAATGTTGTTTGAATATTTTGTTTGGACAATTACACCATCATTTTAGTTTTAAAATTTGTACTTCTATTCCAAACATTTAAATTTAGCTAATATAAACATGAAAAGTTATTTATGAAAAATTAAGTAAATTAAGATTTTTTTTATATATTTTTAACCTAACGTCATCAAACATGAATATATAAATGTTGAATTCTTTTTTTCATAAAAAAAAAAAAATAATAAATAAATTTTTAGAAATACAAAATCTTCTTCCAAATGAGTCCTAGTTAACCAAATGGTTTCTAAATTGGGTGGAAAAATAAAACGTACTGCTCACTTCATCCCATTGTTGGGTTACGAGGCCAGTTGAGGGAGTTCACCCTTAACTATCATTTTCATGACAGTGATTCCAAATGGTGGTCTCATTTTTTTCCGATAAAGTTTATATTGCAACCAAACATAATTTGATTGACATAGGACTGTACTCTTCTGCAAAAAGAAAGAGCGAGCACTTGTAGTTGCATGCTATAATGTCGGGTTGGTCCTTCCTTTTTGTCCTCTTCCCGGCCGGCGTGCAATCATGATCACATGGTGGGGTTTGTTATTGTCCCAGCCACGTTTCGCTCTCCTATTGGTAGAAGGTTTACTGTGGCTCTCTCTCTCTCTCTCCTTTGCTATCATCGCTTTTGCGGACCTTCTCTCCGCCACCTTTGGAAAAAAAAAAAAAGAAAAGAAAAGAAAAGGACTAGTTTCGATCAGTCTCAGTCGTGATTACTTTCTATTATGGATTATTTTGTATATATATACAAAGAAATCAGATTTATGACATAATTAAACTTTGGAGACTGGATTTATCCGTTGATAGATTTGGACATTCGAACTTCTTAGTGACATATTTCAGTGACGAATATTCGTCATTAAAAGTATCATTTCGTCACTAAAATGTGTCGCTAAAATTTTTTGAGTACCTAAACCCATCAACGGACTAACCGAGTACCTAAAGTCTAATTAGGTCATAAACTTAGTACCCTTGTACAAAATAATTCTTCTATTTTTCTATCAAATTACGTAACAAATAGGAGGACTCTAGCATGTAAAGACGTCAGTTCTACGGTCGACAAATTCTAATATTTGAATCCATCAAATATCAAACATAAAAGTATATCATACATAAAAGTAGTAAGTCATCATAAACACTATTCATATATGATCATAAAGCTAGTAAATACATAATATATTGTATTAACATAATACAAAATATATACTTAATCATACAACTAACTATATGCAATTATGTCGTGCGTAAGCGAAAGTTTGTACGACTAACACTGGTCAACAATAAATATATACCAAGCGGAAAGAATTTTTTTTTAATCAATTCCTTAGTATTTTATTTTCTTTGAAAAATTGCTCTTTCTATCAATTTTTTTTTCCAGTATTTAAAAAAGCCAAATAAATTGAGGAAAAAAGTGAATCCTTAATTGAAAAAAGTGAATTCTTGGTTGGATGGAAAAAAACCACTTTTTCTCCTATTATTCTTCCTTTTGAAATTTTTTTTCTCTCCATACAATCAAACATAATATATATATATATATATATATATATATATATATATATATATATATATATATATATATATATATATATTTCAAGATTATGATTCTGCGAACCAAACGTGGAACAGTAGATAATCCTTAGAGGTGGGAATCCAATTTTAGTTTTGTCCATTTTATTTGTTCTACGGAAAATTTCATTGAGAGCAAAAAAATTTGAAAAATTTCCAATAAAAGCATTACATTTTAAAATTTTACAATGAAAGCATCAGAACGTTTTTTCTAAGGACGTTTTACGCTTTTCCGTTAGGTTACGTTACAAAAGTTAACGGAAGTAATATATATATATATATATATATATATATATATATATATATATATATATATATATATATATATATATATATACATACATGAAAACGCCCTTTGGAATCTTAGGGACGTTTTTCATTTTTTTTTATCTTTTCTCTCTCCTCTCTCTCCCTCACACTCTCTCATCTCTCTTCTCCTCTCTCTCTCTCCTCACTCACACTCTCTCTTCTCCTCTCTCTCTATCCTCACTCACACTCTCTCATCCCTCACTCACACTCTCTCATCCCTCTTCTCCTCTCTCTCTCTCCTCACTCACACTCTCTCATCTCTCTTCTCCTCTCTCTCTCTCTCTCTCTCTCTCACCCACTCACTCCTCTCACCCGTCCACTATCTCTTACTCACTCACCCGTCCACTCTCTCTCTCTCTCTCCTCTCCTCTCCTCTCCTGCTTCCTCCTCGGTGAGCGGGGGGCTCCCGAGGAGGAGGAGGTTCGGGGGGACCGTCTCCTCGCCGGAGAGGTACCAGGAGAGCTTGTAGACGACCTCGAGGAGGAAGCAGGGGAGGACGAAGAAGGAGAGGAGGCGGAAGGAGCGGTTGAGCTGCGCGGTGTAGCCGGTGCGGACGCACTCGCTGACGTGGCGGAGGCGGTCGAGGAAGAGGAAGCGGAGGAGGCCGTAGCGGTGGACGAAGGAGGAGAGGGAGGCGACGGAGGTGAGGGCGAGCTGGACGACGAGGTCGTAGGCGCGGCGGGAGGGGGAGTAGGAGAGGAGGAAGTGGGAGGCGAGGGGGACGACGAGGGAGAGGAGGAGGAAGAGGGACCAGGAGGCGCCGGTGTGGAAGGGGTCGGACTGGTCGACGCACATCCAGCGGAGGCAGAAGCGGAAGCTGCGGAGCTCGTCGCCAGCGTGGGAGCGGCAGCGGGTGTAGGAGGAGGCCTTCCGGGGGAGGAGGGGCTCTGATCCGCCATCGTCGCCTCCACCACTACTACTACTACTACTACTACTACCTCTTGCCATTGGAGTTGTTGTTGATGGTGCTCTCTGGCAAACTTCTCCTTCCTAGAGAGAGAGAGAGAGAGAGAGAGAGAGATATATATATATGAGAAAGTGTGAGTGAGAGAGAGGAGAGAGAAAAGATAAATAAAAAATAAAAAATGGAAACTAAGAAAAATGTCCTTCCAAGAGCGTTTTCCTATATATATATATATATATATATATATATATATATATATACTTCTGTTAACTTTTGTAACGTAACCTAACGGAAAAGTGTAAAACGTCCTTAGAAATGACGTTTTGATGCTTTTATTGTAAAATTTTAAAATGTAATACTTTTCTTGAAATCTTTTTAAATTTTTTTGCTCTCAACAAAATTTTCCATTTGTTCTACCTTTAACTCCATTGTCAGGATAGGCATGAGGTCACATCATATATATTCCACATTAAATACAAGTGGAATATAGCTGCTTTGAGTTGGATAAAAAAGAATTGGACAGATGATTCTACAGTCTCATGAAGTTCACTTTCAAGTTAGTTTTTCCCCTCTATCGATTCACTTTGGCTTATGTATTATAAATAAATTCTTTTACAATTTGCCTAATTTGGAAGTTTTCTTCAAGTTCTTAGCGGATTCTAGGATTGTGTTATGTTTGGTCGCATTATAGGATATAATATCTAGTTTTCTATATTCGTTTCCATTCTACATTATTCCTACGTAGCTACACACACTTTTGAAACGAGAAAGAATTAGGTTGAACGCGATCATCTATATTAAAAGATTAACAAATTAGCACTAGATTCCTCTACGCAAGTAATCCATTCCCTTTCTTATAGCTAAATTAGCAAAATCTATCAATGTGTATATGAACAATAGCTTATATTATTGATATTTAAGACATGGCTTACATGCACTCAAGTATCTTTGTAATTAGCAGTAACCTATTTTTGCACATTTATGTCTCATTTTTTTTTTGACTGGTTTAATATCGATTTATTATTTATTTATTTTCAAAAATTCGGTCAACACGATCAATCCGACAAGTCAGACCACAAAATCGTTTGTTTCTGTTAGATTTTGAATCAGTTCAATCTTGATTTTTGTTTTAGAGTTTACATATAATTAAAGTTAATATTTTATGTTTGTTTCTTGACTAATTCTAGTATGATAAACATTCAAAATTCCGAAGTAGTATATATGTAGTTGTGTAATATATAATATATTTAATGTAATATTGTAACTATATATAACTGGTTCAGCATGGATGAAGCGATTGGTTGAACCGGTTTGACCCAACCCCAATTATCCTGACCTAATTATCGATCTTCGGTCCTATTTTTAAAGCATTGGTATGGACCCGTCCTGAGATGGGGAGAAGGAAAAAGAGAAGGAGACCAGAGGAACATAGATAGAAGAAAGAATAGTTTCTCAAAACTCCCGTCCATCAAATTTGATGACATCCAAAGAAAATAACTATGTACCATATATGTGTCTAATCATAATTAGCAAGTATATACGATAATTTTTTTTTAATAATCAAGGGAACTGTGATTGTCACGAAAGCTTTTACAATTTCTACGAAATTTTAGGGCCGGTTTGGTAGGAGAAAAAATGGAGGAAGAAAAAAATATATTTTCTCTTGTTTGATATAAGAAGAATTTTTTTTTTTTTGAAAAATTATTTAGTTTTAGAGATACCATTGAAAGAAACTCAAAGTTCACCACTGTCATATGGTAAATCCGGAATAATTTCTCCCATTTTATTTAGTCTTTGCCAGGAAAAGCGCTCTCTCTAGCAGAAAAGAGGAGCAACTATAGCTATAGTAGTGGTCTCTTCTATAATATTTCTTCTGGATATACATGACATGAACCCCAGGCCATGAACCTGCGTCTTTTCCTAAGTTGATAATATATAGGATTCTACGTTATCCATACTCCTTTTAGTGTGTACTTGTCTTTATCCTCTTCAACAAGAATCTCTACTTGTCTTTGTCGACCTCCTCAACCAGAATCTCCACATCCTCAAAATGGAACATCATGTGTCATGTAATAGATTCCTCTCTTTCTCCCTCTTTCCTAATTGTGGACTTTTTTTACTTAATTAATTCAGAAGACCTGGCATTTAGTTTAGGTATGAAATCTCCAAGCTCATGCACCTTGTTTCTAGATTAAACAATATTCATGCTATGAATCCTACTTCAAATTTTAGGGGTGCTTGCACATTTAGAATCTATCAAACCTAGAGAAGTAAACTCAAGAATTACCATGGCCATGTTTTTCAAACATTTTTGTTGTTGTTGTTGTTATGTTTGATTTTTTTCTTCGTGACTCTTCTTTTGAAAGAACTTGTAAGAAGTAGAGAGAACTTCGAACAAGTTTATTTATTTAATAATAGTTAAAATTAGAATTTGGGTCTCCAAAGTGTCCAACGTTAGACTTTGGATTTCGAAATCACTGTTCACATAGCCTACGCGAACAGTAATTTCGAGACCCAAAGTCTAATGTCGGACACTTTGGAGACCCAAATTCTAATTTTCATATATATATATATATATATATATATATATATATATATATATATATATATATATGAGACATTGTTACTAAATAATCCATTTATTTATTTTGTTTGGTTTTTCTGAATCTAGAAAATTGTTATGGATTTGTATCGACATCAACAATATTCTCCTTCCTAATTTTTCCTTTTTGTTGAACCTGCATTTGAAAATTTTTGTAGAACTTGGAGAAGTTTAGATATATGGGTTCCACCATAAATTTTTATAAATAAACTACTAAGTTCTCTCCTAGCTAGATGGTTTCCACCTCTCATTCTCTTTTTTTTTTTTTTCAAATTCTTCTCATCAAGCATGCATGAAAAGCCAAGAAACATAGGACAAGAACTCCTAGATCAAGTTGGAATGAGTGACAAAGGCTTGTGTAAGCTCAGGTGGTAATCAGTGGCCAATGTGAATAAAGAGGCCGAGTTTCAATAAATTTTCAGCACCAAATTTCTAAAGCTCCTATAGGTCCCCGTCCGGGTCTGAATCCGGGTCCAGACAATCGGTTTTAGAACACAAAATGATATTTTATTGACGCATATTACACTTAGCATCGAAAAGTGATGGTGGTATACATGTAGAATTATGAGGTGGCCCAATGGCGAATATATGGACCCAGAGTCTATTTTGCTTCTAATTGATTCATTTAACGGGTTAGCTCCTTAAATATATTAGAGGAACAACATTTCAATTTGCAAATAAGTTGAAAAAGAAATCCACCTCTAACTTCTTGTTTATTCCCTACTTGGCATTTGTGAGTCCATAGTGTGCTGAATACTTCTTTAGAGCATCTCCAACCCTATTTGTCTTGTAATATGATGGAATTTCTATGTAGTATAAAGGTACAAAAAATATCTTTTTTATATGGCAATAATATATTCATAAAAGAAAAATAAAGTAGAAGATTTTTTTTCAATGCAAAAGTATTGACATTTTTTTTTCCAACTTCCAATATAACTTCTTCTCATCTTCATTTTTTTTCTAAATATTTTTTTTCATAATTGATGACATGGAAGCGAAGACTTTGTTAAGTACATTGTCTAGAACTAGACAACAAACTTCACAATGTCTTATATTATTTTTATCACATATATAAACTTCACAATTTACTTGACACTTGGCAGTGTATCAGAAATTTTATCGATATCAGTTGATCGGAACAGATTAAATTAAGATTCTTCCTCTATTTGGATTAGTTCTTCGGAATTGGGTCTCATATGTCAGTGGATCGTGTTTTGAGGAATATCTCTATATAAGAGTCACTCCCTCGGACATTTTTTATTGTTCGTTTTCATTTCTGTTTTCGTTGATGCTTTTGCTGTTAGTTTTATGGATGCATTTTCGTGAATATTTTCGATAGAATTCATTATTTGTCTTCATCGATTTATGCATTCATATCAAGTTCTAAGAGAAATAGAAAAGAAGATATTGATCATATACTGGTGCAAATGCAGGTCGTCACTTGATTGAATCGTTGGAGATCCCTTTCTCTCGGCAATTTTTCAACAGTAAGCGACATTGATCATTCTCTCATTGTCTTCACACCTTAACAAAATGTCTCTCTCATTGCGTTCGTCATCAAAGATACCTTAATAAAAAAATCAAGATAAAATAGAGTAATATTGAATATCGATTGCTTGTCACATAGAATCAAGAAAGGATGGTAATATTGCTTGCTTGTCATAAATGAATGTATATCATGTTGTTGTTGTAGATAGAATAGATTCATTTATAAATATTGCAACTAGTAGTATGGTTTATGAGTTATGGCTCGAGGCAGGTAGACTATACAATGAGAATGTTGCATAGCTATATCTTCTCTCGAAAGGTTAAAACGAAACGGAAAGGACAACGATTTCGCTTCTAAGAAAAAAATGTTTGCTTATTGTTGTGAAGATTACACAAAGAATCCTTTTGCGAAGAAGTTCTAGGTACAAGTAATGAAATTGAGTTGTGTGGATGAGTAGCGGGGAAAGTCTGATTTGCGCACGATTTCTCTGTTTCATTGACTATCCGATGTGATTGATGGAAGGGGGGGGGGGTGCTTGGTAAGTCTCGTCTCACGAACACTGAAGAGCGAAGTTAGGCAGTAAGCGGGCTCAAGATCAAAACTTTTGACCTTTTTGAAGAGTACAAATCGCGGACTATTTACATCCATTAGTAACAAATGACTACATAAGCGGGCAATAGAAAAAACATGTTGTTTTGGCCATATGTGCTATCGTATACGCTGGTACGGGAACTTCGACATATAGAGCGGCTATGAACGCCGCATAGGACGTGTACTGTATGACATGTGGTGTGGTGTACGAGGAATAATAAATCATTTTAAATGAGAATAGTTTGTCGTTTCCAACCATGGAATTCGAGGTGTATTTGCGCATTAAATGTGCTGAATTTCCTCGTGGCTCGGAACGCACGTCGAGTTCTTCGACATTAATACCGGAGATATCCTCTTTTTCTCCACCGTTCACTGTCTGCATGAGAAAAGAAATCTGTGATGCATGCACGAGGTTGCTCCTATGCCGGCCTAAACGAATGACTATGACGGAGCCACGTGGTCTGGCTTCTCATGGAAGCAACAAAGTGTAATAATGTTGCTGATGCAAGCTCTGTTGTCGCCTTAATCTCTGTGATACTGCGAAATACGAAGTTGTCATACTGACTTGGCAGCTTTCATGTCTTTTGACGTGTTCTGCTTCTTAGCGTATGTAGGCAGCGTATGGCACTGAGTATGAATGGCGCATGGCTCCAGTCGTATGGAGTTGAGTGACAGCCTTCTCACGGAGCGACTCCTTGACGCATGTTTGCCTTTGTGAAGGGTATGAGCAACCGTCTTCATAGCATTTTGCTTTTGGCGCATGACAATTCCTCATGTGTATGAGTATGCAATTTTCCATGCTTCTGGAATATTCAGTTTCTGTTGTCTTGTATGCTATGTTTATTAACCTTGTTTTTTAGATATTGCATGGTCATGGATAACTTGTGCATAGATTTTGGTTCCTCGAACAATCGCCAGACATTGTGACTGATTCGGCCTAGAGGGATCATGGATAGTTGTGCCGACGAACTAGCACGGGTGATTCGAAAACTTTCAGTGGGGCTCGCTACCCGCGCTGAAAGGATCACTGTCTTACCAGAAAATAGTCAATGTTGGTTTGTGGTGCCAGTGACCCTCATATATTTAAACTGTTGAGCTAACGATATCTAGTTCACAGGAAAAAATATGGTAAGTTCTGTGCAGAAAAGATAAGTCGGTCTTGGTAAGAATCACCATTTCGGTAATGCATATTATTATGTTGTTATATTTTCTATCATATGATCTGTAAATTTAACTAAGAAATGATAGAAAGATCTCATAATAATATTGTATGCTTTCACATGAATTTTTTGCGTTGGTTTGATGAGTTGAGTTAACTCGTCACTCACCAATGCATTTCAAATATACTGACCCACATTTTCCTTAAGTGCTGGAACCCGGGGAGACGCGCAACAGCTGTGAAGGTTCGTCTCGTGCAGCAGAAGCTTGTGCATACTTTTGAAGTCTCTCCAGCCGCACCTTGAAGTCTCTCCAGCCGCACCTTGAAATCTCCCGCTAAATACGTTTGTATCTTTTATTTGTAGTAAGAGATATGATGTTTTGAACTATGTATCTCATTTTGTTGTTCAAGTTGTAAGCCAAATACGACACCATGTACTTGTATCAGAACCTATGTAACAGATGTACATTATCAAAGAAAGAATTTTTTTTTTGGTGCCACGTGTTATTCAACTTCTCTGTTAGCTTTATAAATTTATGATACTTCAAACTTCACACGTATATCCTTGTATATGCGCAATTTAAGCTTGTACGATATCACGCAATGTGGCAACATATCGATTCTGTGGAACCAGAACGTGACATGATGGGAGATAATTTGGTCGAAAAATTATTATTTATTTTTGTTGAAACGAAAAAACTAACTCCGGACTAACGAAAAATATTAACTTGAAAACATTTAATAGGTGAGAATAGTAATTATTATAATATTAAATTTTAGATTTTTTTTGAGATATCCGACGTAACGTTCGGAACTTTGTGTACGTTGCATTGTATATTTTTTAGTTCCGCTATTTCCAATTTTCATCAAATAAATGGAAGGAATAATACGCTTCCATAGTTCGATTCATTAATATACTACCATTTAGCCAATATTTTATTCCTCTTTCCGTAACCGGTCGCTCAAATTCGATAACTTAATTTAGATAATTAAATTGAAAAACTTATAATCAAGGAGAATAAGTTAAAATAAAGCCTATTTCCTTCCCACCCTTCATACAACCTTGAGTTTTCATCCTGAGCTGGTGACAAGTAGGAGATAAGAATATGACTTACTTTTGACTGCCATGAACCCCATCACTTCTCTTTGACTTGAGTGAAAGACAAGGGCCCACATAGTCAGATTGATGGTTTCACTTGGATGAAAGCAACACAATCAAACTCTATAGTAAGTTCAGAATGAGGTCTTTGGGACTCACACTCCTTGAACTATGGTTATCACAAAAATAACAAGGTTTAACAATAGAAGTGAGTGTGTGTGGAGCAAAATTACCAATCCGTAGTGGCGGTGTTACGAAAGCTTCGATATCGGAGAGGTTGCTGATGATTGCGGCGTGCAGTCGTATCGTATTTTTGTGCATGCCTGGAGGAGATTTCGACACCAAAACAGGCTTTCATCGTAACTTAGCATCCTAAGTCATGCATCGGAAGAATGATGTACAAGACAAATAAGACGAATAAACAATATTTATTGTACGATCAAATATGTTTACGGCTTGTTATAATTAACTAAATAGGGTTATCACGACTTAGTTTGGTTCTTAAGGGAGGTAGATTGTAATCCCCCTGATTTTCAAAGAATTTTAATTTGGGATTTTTCACAATTTTCTGAAATTTTCTGAGATTTTTCTCTAATTAAACTAAGGTTCTTTAATTATTAAATAATGTTTAATAATATTAAAATATTATGAAAATAATATTTTATGGTGTAAAATAAAAATCTAGACATAGGATAATTTTCCGGGAATTTATTGGACCCCGGATGTATTTTTAAAGCCCTAAAAACTATTTTATTATTAAACCAATTTAAAACCCAAATTAAACCGGGTTTATTTATAAATAAACCAGGTTCAGTTGAACCCAAACTTAGCCTGCGGGTCGGATCCGGGTCGAGACCCGCGACCCGAAACCCGCTAGACCCGACCCGCCTTAATTTATTGGATCGGGTCGGATCCGCCTGACCCGACCCGACCCTTCGCTGCCCGTTAACCCGTAACCCTTGTTCTCCTTCCCCCGACGCTTTCGAAACCCCTCGCCTCCGCCGGCCGACCCGCCGCCGCTCGGCCTCCCCGCTCCGCAACGCCACCGAGCCGCCTCCCCTTCCTCTTCCCTTGAACCGCCGACTGATCTCCTTCCTTTCCCCTCTATTTAACCCTAGCTCCGGCCGACTAGGATTCCCTTCCCCCTTTCTTCTCCGGCAAGAACCTCCTACTCCGGCCATCACTCCAGCACCTCCCCTCTCTCCCCTCGACTCCCTCCTCCTTCAGGCCAGCCGCCCTCGACCCCGTCAGCCTCCCCAGAACCCAGCACCTCTTCCCTCTTCCTCGCCGCCACCACTCTCCAGTCGCCCCGAGCACCGACCCCGCTGTCCCCTCGACCCCAGCGCCGGCCACCGCTCCCCTGGTCCTAGCCGCTTCCTCCGGCGGCCTTCTCCTCCAGCAGCTGTGTCCAGAACCCCTCCGCCTTCAGCCCCTCGGCCCGCGACCCTCCGCCCGCCTCCTTCGGCAGCCTCCTCCACCAGTAGCAGCAGCAGCAGCAGCGGGCATCGCTCCGGCCGCCGTGCCTCCACCCAGCCGGCCCCGGCAAGACCGCTCTGCCCTCCTCCGGCCAGCTCCGACGACTAGAACAGTGATCTCTAACCCTAGAACCGAACAGAGACAAAGGACACAGTATCACGTGTCGGACACGTGACGGACACAAGAAACGCAGTTTTCCGGAGCCCTGTTCAGGTACTCGTATCTTTCTCCTCGTAGCTCTGTTTTTGATTCCGTCAGTTGCATCGCGTAGCCTGCATGACCCCCTCGATGTCCGTGTAACTCGCTCGGTACGTCGCGCCCTGTGGTGATCGCACACCGCGATCCAAAAACAGGAAAACCAACGCCCTATTTCACCCCGGAACTGAGTGCGCCCCGCCAAACGGGACGACTTGGTCGCACGCGGTCTTTACAGAAATGTGCGCGTCGTTGATACGGACGTGTGGAATTTCGCAGAAGTTGATTTGGATGTGCGTGCACACCGGAATCAACGCGTATCCGCGGACACCGCCCCGTATCCGACCTTTCTGAATTTTGCTGTAACTTAGTGTACACTCGTCGAATCGAGACGAAACTTACGCCATCGGACTCGTAGCAATACGCTGGTCCTGTGAGCCAAGTTTGGTTCAATTCTGAGAACGTTGACAAAATCGCGTGTCGTGGGCCCCCAGGCTCCACTTGACGGGCGATTTTGTGATCGGCTCATCGGAATCCAATTCTGGAAGTTCCGTTGGGTTCGTATCATTGTTCCTGACCTGTTGACACTAAGTTGGACGAATTTGGAGACCTTTGACCCTGACCCAGTTTTCGGTGCAAAGCGGCCCATATATGGACCCCGCTTTGTCCAGGAAATGTCATTTTTGCCCTTGTGTCCAAATTGGACTTAAAGACAGGCGTTTTTAGCTGATTGATATTTTCTGGATTTGATGGTGATGTTTGTTTCAGCAACCGGAGTACTCCCTGCAAATTCTGCTGAAGCCAGAGCTACAATTGGAACCGAAAACCCAGGCAAGTGTACCTTGCCAACTTGCAGTTTTGTTAGATATTACTTGGACTTAATTATAACTGTTGTACATGCTTAAACCTAGGGCCGTGTGACTTACTTAGCTTCCGATTAACAGTCGGGTGCCAACACCGTACGCGGGGTTGTGTAACGTCACCTAGAGATGGATATCTTGACATTTATATTCTCGTACTTGACATATCAAGTACGTTATACCCAGGACACCTGACACAAATCATGATCAGAATCTTCCTGAAATATTCAAGGTGATTCTGTGTAGGTTGCAGGATTTATGACATAGACAGGATATTCCTAGACATTAAATTCATAGACATAGTATGACTCACTGCATTAGATATGATCTCACATGACATGGACATGAGACGTGTGGTTACATTGGGTGGAGAGAGACACACAGGCTACAGGCTGATTATATATATATATATAAAATCCATAGTAAACTCATAGTAAAATACATAGTATAACTGCTACCGGCTCCCCGACACAGAGCTTGTAGTGGTATCAGCCTAAGTTTTAGTGATGCTCTCAACTTGCATTTCACTTAGATGATTATATAGTTGACCCTATTGTTTCATTATTTACTGTACTGCATTTATTTTGGCTTGAGCTTTCTTGTACCTTGCTATGTCCCCTGAGGACCTGGATTCGGATTATGTCCCCAGGATTAGCAGACGAGGTTTATCCAGAGGTATACGGAACATGAGCACTTCTCGGAACAGTACCAGTACCTGAGGACGAGGTGATCGCTGAGGACTTCTCCTGAACATCTGCTTCTCCATGCTCAGTTATTATGGCAGATAGACTCTCTTTCCTGTTTAATTAAACAATTGTAACAGACTTTATATTGGGTTGTTCCCCGAATTACTTTTCTGAGACTGGATATTTGATTTACTTTCCTTATTGCTGTTGATCTTATTATCTTTTGTGTGGATGAGATTAGTTCTGACTTGTTGTTGTAGACCTTATATTACAGCTTAAGTATGCCCTGATGGATCCATTAAATTGGGTTTGTCCATCGGTGCGTGCTGCTGGCCATTGCCACGTGTCTAGTCCCTTGGTATTTTGGGACTGGAGCGTGACAGTGTGTGTGGAGCAAAATTACCAATCCGTAGTGGCGGTGTTACGAAAGCTTCGATATCGGAGAGGTTGCTGATGATTGCGGCGTGCAGTCGTATCGTATTTTTGTGCATGCCTGGAGGAGATTTCGACACCAAAACAGGCTTTCATCGTAACTTAGCATCCTAAGTGTCACGCCCCAGTCCCAAAAATATACGGAACTAGGCCACGTGGCATTGGCCAGCTGACACGTCACTAAGGGAATACCCAATTTAATGGACCCAAAGTGATGTGCTACGCTGTCCTAAACTACTACAAGTCTAAATACAGGTAAATCTATCTCATCCACAAGAATAACAGGGAAAGTGCTGAATATAAATAGATGCTAAATCTGAAATGTCATATACAACCCAGATAAAGTCAGGTGGGAACAATCCCACTACAAAAGTAAGCAGGAGTGAAATAAGATAAACTAGCGTAACATCCTTAAAATATGTAGCTTCAACTCCAGGTGCACTCAGGTAGACTCTGACGGCATCTCCTCTAACTCCGTCTCCGAGGCATGTCCAGACTCCCGTCCAGGTCCAGGTACTGTGGGGTGGAATGTCTCAGCTAAACCTGGCAGGGAACCAGGTCCTCAGAGGGACATAACAAGATACAGAAAAATGACATGCCATGTAATGTAAATACTGAATAAATAAATTACTGAATAAAATAAATACAGGGTGCTAACCATCTAAGTGAAATACAATTTGAGACAACCTAGTACGTATGGAAAATGTGTGGCTAGACATATGCTGACGTAATTCACCAATCTGTAGTGACTGGCTAGTATATGCCACATATGCCCCCGTTCAAGGGCACTATACAATTTTCCATCTACGATGAGAATGGTCAGATGAATATATATATTATCCATATCACTCCGTCGAGTGCGGCACATGGTAAAGAGGTGGGTGTCCCATACATATTTTAGTCGTTCTTCCCTCCCAATGTAACTAAAGGTCAAGTCGTATATTTTCTGAATTATTCTAATCCGTGATGCGGTCACACGTACTGGTAGCTAGTCAACTACGCAGCTCGCATCCCAGTATGCATTGCAACCATGTTGCGTGTTCCCGTGATAGGGTCTAGGAGAATATCAGGATATCCTCACAGTTGTTGGTAAGTCTGTAAATACTACGTTGATTACCCTAAGTCAACGTATCTGTTGACTGTATCCAAGGCAATCTCAGATACATACTGTTATATGTAATTTCAGGAGCAGTTTCATATGACAATAATTGAATTTAAATAAGAACATTTAACAGTTAATATTTAAGCAGTAAAAACTTGGCAAGGTATACTTGCCTACTCCCTGATAGTGTCGATAACCTGATCTCGCAGTCAGGTTTAAGGTTGCTGGTGACAGGGGTTACTGGTTGTGCTGGAGATATTCTCTGTTAAAAATATACAGGTTCGTGAATTATCAGGGTATAATATAAAAGTATATATATACCTATGTATATATAGGATACACCACACACACACACACACACACACACACACACACACACATATATATATATATATATATATATATATATATATATATATATATATATATATATATACTTATAGATATAGTATGTAGTAGTAGTATATATATAGCATATATATACAGAAAAAAGAATGCAGGAATGTAAATTTATATAATAGCAGGGTATATCCACTGTTTATATATAGTAATATAATATTTAATATATAAAAATATAGTAGTCAGGGTATATCCACTGAGATATATATATAATAAATAATAATCAGGGTATATCCACTGATGTATATATATATAAAATGAATTGACAGTGCAGAAATATAAATACATATATAAATACTGTACTATCCAGCAAATATTATATTTAATAATATCAGGGTCTATATGTGACCACTGTTTATATGTAACAATATATATAATGAATTTAAAGACAGTACAAAAATTGGAAGCATACATATATAATATAAATATAAGCTGTAATTTTTATTAATAATAATCATAGTATAAATATAACATATAAATAATATGTTTATATTATTACATATAGTATACATATTTTATATAACTATATATATATATATATATAAATATATGTAGACATATATTTATATATACTATATATAGATATATATATATATAGGAAACAGAAATAAATGCATATAATATACTATATACATATGAATATACATATATATAATACTAAAATATAATATATATTTACATAATATGTAAATATATATATAGTAGATATTTATACTTAATATACATATATATAAGTATATATGAATAATTATAGAAATATATCTATGTATATATACATAAATATATACATACATATATAATAAAATTATAATAATAATATACAATATACTGTATAAATACACTGTATTTATACAGTATATAATAATTTATAATATATATAATATATTTGTATAAACATATATATATACATATACATAGAAATACATATTAATATACCTATATATATACATATATATATACATATATATACATATAGGGATATATATGTAAATACATATATTTTAGGGTTTAGTAATTTACCTACTGACAGGTGGGGTCCACTGGTCGTCGACGGCAGGAGGACGGCGGCGAAGATGGCCGGAGGCGGCCGGAGAGTCGCCTGCAGCAGCAGCTGCAGTCGGCAACAGCAGCAGCAGCAGCAACTTGCGGCAGCTGCAGCGCCGCGTGCGGTGGCGGGGGCGGGGGCGGCGGTGCAGGCGGTCAGGGCGGAGGAGGGGGTTGAGACGAAGGCCCTGGTGGTGGTGGCGGAGGTTAGGGATGGCCGGAGTGGCGGTGGGGGATGGTCGTGGCTTCGGGGAAGGTGGCAGAGTGAGGCGGTAGTGGTTGCGGGGGAGCTGCCGGCGGCGGAGGGTGTCGTGGGGCGGTGGGAATAGGTCAGGACGGTGGAGGAGGTCGAGGCGGAGAGAGTGGGGGTGGTGGCGGTGGTTGGCGACGGCTAGGGTGGCGGTGGTGGGCGGTCGGAGGTCGGGGAGCTGCTGTGGCAGTGTGGGAGTGGTGGTGGTTGCGAAGGCTCTCCACGGCGGAGCAGGGCGGCTTAGGCGGCGAGGCTTGGCCGGAGGGAAGAGGGGGTCGAGGCGAAGGTCGTACCGGAGTTGGGTCGGAGGCGGTGGCCGGTGGTGGCTGTGAGGGAGTGGGGATGAGAGAGGGGGGTGTGTGTTAGGGTTTATATAGGAATAGGTCAATGGCAATTTGGTAAATAAGTAGAACTTTGGGGGTATTTTGGTAAATTTGGATTTTTGGGATATTTTTAGCAGATTTTTCTGTGGGTCCCATGCCACCTATTGTCTAGCCAATAGGGTAATGCCATCTAACATACATTTTGCATAAAAATCCTAACTTTTCATAATTTGCATAAAAGTCCAGAAATTGGGAAATTGCGCAATTATGCAATTTGTCTGAAAAATCATCTGGTTCTAAAAATTACCAAAATTCACAGAATTGAGGGGAAATGCTGGGGAGAATGTTTTGAACCGTGTGGGGTGAGTCTGGGCAGATGCAGGGTCTGATTTCTTAGGTGATACGGGTCATCGTATTTATTATTTAATAAATACTGTGCACGGTGTTCACTAATTATTTAAGGGCAGTTAGGGTCATAATTTTTCTACGGTGTCAATACGATAATTGTAATACAATTAGTGTAGAATATTATGTTATTTTTGGTTGGGCAAAACAGGTGCCTACTGGTCCTCAAATCTCTAGGGTACAGAGGTGGGTAAAGAGCAGAAAATTAAATAGGGATTAAATACGTACGTTTGTAACGATATTTGTGCGACTAAAACGAAGCACAAAATGAGATTTCTGGGAGTTGCTGAAAATACAGAAAATGTAGTCTAGCAAGTCTAGGGCAGGGATGTGAAATTAGTTTAGGGTTAACAGCTAGTGTGGTGCCCTAATTTATTGTGTAATAAACAGGTGCACAATCAATAGAATATATAATAAATAAATTTAAAAAAGTTGCACTAATTCTAATTAACTAAAAATAATATTAAAATACTGAAATCTGGTCGAGGGAGTTTACAATCTACCCTCCTTAGAATATTTCGTCCTCGAAATAAAAACAAACATATATTGAGAACGAAAGATTGATTAAGGACATATAAGGACATAGGCATAGCTGAAGATTTGATTTGAAATATTTTGGACATACCCTGATCTGGAAATAGATGGGAGAAACATTATCGGATATCCTCTACACGTTTCCAGGTTGATTTGCCTGGTGCATGATGTTTTCATGCAATATGAACTAGAGGAACGTAATACAACGTAAGGTAGGTAACAGAAATCATTCTAAAAATAAGAACAGTGTTAAACTGCAATCTAATCTATTAATAGGGTTTGGTAATTCTCCAAGAAACTATAGAAATGGCTATGGAAACAATATACTTCATATTTATACTATATACGAGGTTTCTTCTTTCCGAAATAAGGAAAGACGGAAAACAGTAATCAAGAGTTCAAGGGGGTAATGGCTTAGAAGTATGGAAATTCAAGGCGTTTAAAGAATTCAATGGGAATTGTCAAGGCAGTTGTGGATGGAAATGCTATTCTGGTACTCCTTATTCACATATTCGTATTAGCCTAGTTATGTAGCTGGTACGATATGCGGAGAGGTAAGTACATCTGTTTACTAATCACTATATATCTCAATCTATGTAAAGTAGTTATGCGAAGAGCGAACCAAGTGTATTATGGTTGATCAGACCGTCATACACTGATTCTGAAATGTATTAATGTAGTACTCCAATAATACATATTTAATGAACAAGCTTGATAAAGAATAAGCTTGCAAAACTAGGCTATAATAGCAGAGTATAATTTAAGGTAGTATAGCAAATATAAGTACGCTAGATTAGGATATGCGAAGTACAAAATAATTCAAATTCACAAAAAGACAAGATTCTTTAATCTCTAACTTCTAGTCTAGGTTGCTAGTTGACCCAAAAGAGGTATGGTTTTCTAAGTTCTACAACCTTAATATACACTATAGGTTGTCCGCATTTAAGCACATGACTTGTATCCAGAGTGTACCTCTTTAATTGGAATATGTGGAAGACGTCATGTACTTCTTCCAATGTCTGAGGTAATGCTATCTTGTAAACAACTTCTTTGATGCGTTCCAACACATCGAAGGGTATGACGTACCTCGAGCTTAGTTTTCCACTTCTTTCAAGTCTGATAGTTTCTCGGGTAGGTGAAAACATATGTCTTCCTATTCTACTCTATGTGTACCCTTTATCCAGATTATATGGGTATCACCAGATTTACAACAGGTCGCATATTATTGGTAGTTTTTCTGATGTTTTTCTCAAGACTAACATCTGTCTACCCTCTCTCCTTCAATCTAATTGATCTATTCCTGATACTAGCTGAAATTAATCTATTGGTGAAAACACAAGACTAGAAGTTACTGACTACCCTAATAAGTCATGTATATCAAATCTAATTTGGAAACTACCTGTAGTATTCAGCTATTACTACATTCACATGTTTTGAGCCTAACAATCAACGTCTAGCAATCTACCTAGATGTGTTTGCTTAGTCCTAATATCCGAATGGGTAACTTGGTGGTCTAAGGATGACGCTTCTCTTCCTGTAGTCTAGGATAGTATTTGTACTTGGCTTAGCCAGTCCAAGTCTAAGTCAACGTCGAGGTTTGGTATTGAAAGTACCAAGAATCGCGTCCTCATTACTCTTCTATACCTGACTACTAGCAGGCTTTAGTAATGTTGGTAACTGGAACAATGCCTTTTCCGGTAAACCTGGCTATTTGCATGGGTACGAAACTACTAGATGTGAAAAATAGTGTAGCTCTAGAATCAAATAATGCGGTTTGCTGGTAATAATGCGACTATAATGATACCTGAAATAGTTTCACCTTCCAGTTCTTCTGCAACTGCAGCTAGTGCAAAGGCCTGCTCGTGCCTTTGTCTACCGATTTGTTGTCTGGCTAGGCAGTACTGCGTGTCTTGGGTGACTAAGGGTGGTCCCCTCTGAAATTTTCCAGATGCTGGGGAATGCTGACCTCTAGTAGGGGGTTGCATTCTCTGGGCTGGTGCTACTGGTCCTTGCCCATGCTGGAGTGTTGCTTCTCTGTGTTGTGGGCAGTCTTTGGCCCTATGCTGATTATCTCCACATATCAAGCATAGTCTATACTTCCTTCGACAGTTTTTGGCATAATGTCCCTTCCTGCCACAATGGTGACAAGTCAAAATTTTCTTGGTTTGATATGACCCCATCTGGTGTTGTGTCTGATTTCCTGGGTGACGAATTGGTCCTCCTGCTCCAGTCTGGTCTCTGGCTAGTATGGTGGGATTTGAACATCTTGCTTCTCAGCCAATGGCTTCTTGTATCCTTGCCTCTGAAAGAACTTCTTCGTATGAAATCCTCGACTGTGCCGTAGTATACCCTTGGAGTTCGGGGGTAAGGCCGTGATGGAACTTTAGGGCCTTCTTCAGCTCGGTTGGTATTAGGATGGCACCGAATTGACTTAGTCGACTGAATTCTGCATCATAGGCGTCGACGGTCATATTTCCTTGTTCTAAATGCAGGAACTGGAAGTACAGTTCATCTCTGACCGTGGCTGGAAAATATTTTGCATTAAAATATTCCAGAAATTGTTCCCAAGTATGGTTCTTGCCGGTGCTGCGCTCGATAGATTCCCACCAGTGATGGGCGTTACCGAGGAGTAGGGTCCTTACTGCTGTTATCCATAGATCGGGGTGAAGTTGGGAACCTTCTAGCAGTATTTCCGTGTTGGAGATCCAGTCTGAGATCTCTTCCGGAGTTTCATTGCCCTTAAAGGTTCTCGGGCTCATCCGGCTAAAGCCTCGAACAGTGCTAGCTGGTTGGACAGGGACTGGTACTGGGGCAGCTGTCTTCTCCAGAACCGTCATTAGGCATTGTCTCAGGACTTCATTCTGTTGCCACTGAGCCTGCAATATGGCTTGGAACATCTGAGATTGTTCCTCAAGTTGTGGCATCAGGGCTGCGAGAATTGGAGGTGGAGGCAAAGGTATCTCTGCCTGCAGTGTTGGTGCCTGAGAAGGTTGCCCTTCTTGCTGGACTGGTGTTGCTTCTTGGGTCGGATCCTGGTGAAGGTACGAGGTTGTTGGATTGACCAGCATCCTTCTCGGAGATTGGTCTCTCGGGATTGGTGTCCCTTGGACATCTGGCGAGAGGTCTGTTGCTTGGTCAGTTCCATCAATCGCAGTTTCCCCGGGTATGTCCATATTTCTGTAAAAGATAAAAAAAATTTGGAAAAGTACGAAGGATTTAATAGATGATAATCAGGCAGGATGCAAAATTTATGGATGAAGTCAGTGTGGATGAGACCTAGTATTCCTATCCTATTGCAGGTTTGCTGAACATGATATCATGTTACTAGCAATTAACTCGACCTGCATGGGCCACCACTAAAACCGTTTCATTCCCCAGTCCCAAAAATATACGGAACTAGGCCACGTGGCATTGGCCAACTGACACGTCACTAAGGGAATACCCAATTTAATGGACCCAAAGTGATGTGCTACGCTGTCCTAAACTACTACAAGTCTAAATACAGGTAAATCTATCTCATCCACAAGAATAACAGGGAAAGTGCTGAATATAAATAGATGCTAAATCTGAAATGTCATATACAACCCAGATAAAGTCAGGTGAGAACAATCCCACTACAAAAGTAAGCAGGAGTGAAATAAGATAAACTAGCGTAACATCCTCAAAATATGTAGCTTCAACTCCAGGTGCACTCAGGTAGACTCTGACGGCATCTCCTCTAACTCCGTCTCCGAGGCATGTCCAGACTCCCGTCCAGGTCCAGGTACTGTGGGGTGGAATGTCTCAGCTAAACCTGGCAGGGAACCAGGTCCTCAAAGGGACATAACAAGATACATAAAAATGACATGCCATGTAATGTAAATACTGAATAAATAAATTACTGAATAAAATAAATACAGGGTGCTAACTATCTAAGTGAAATGCAATTTGAGACAACCTAGTACGTATGGGAAATGTGTGGCTAGACATATGCTGACGTAATTCACCAATCTGTAGTGACTGGCTAGTATATGCCACATATGCCCCCGTTCAAGGGCACTATACAATTTTTTATCTACGATGAGAATGGTCAGATGAATATATATATTATTCGTATCACTCCGTCGAGTGCGGCACATGGTAAAGAGGTGGGTGTCCCATACGTATTTTAGTCGTTCTCCCCTCCCAATGTAACTAAAGGTCAAGTCGTATATTTTCTGAATTATTCTAATCCGTGATGCGGTCAGACGTACTGGTAGCTAGTCAACTACACAGCTCGCATCCCAGTATGCATTGCAACCATGTTGCGTGTTCCCGTGATAGGGTCTAGGAGAATATCAGGATATCCTCACAGTTGTTGGTAAGTCTGTAAATACTACGTTGATTACCCTAAGTCAACGTATCTGTTGACTGTACCCAAGGCAATCTCAGATACATACTGTTATATGTAATTTTAGGAGCAGTTTCATATGACAATAATTGAATTTAAATAAGAACATTTAACAGTTAATATTTAAGCAGTAAAAATTTGGCAAGGTATACTTGCCTACTCCCTGATAGTGTCGATAACCTGATCTCGCAGTCAGGTTTAAGGTTGCTGGTGACAGGGGTTACTGGTTGTGCTGGAGATATTCTCTGTTAAAAATATACAGGTTCGTGAATTATCAGGGTATAATATAAAAGTATATATATACCTATGTATATATAGGATACACACCACACACACACACACACATATATATATATATATATATATATATATATATATATATATATATATATATATATATATATATATATATATATATATATATAGATATAGTATGTAGTAGTAGTATATATATAGCATATATATACAGAAAAGAGAATGCAGGAATGTAAATTTATATAATAGCAGGGTATATCCACTGTTTATATATAGTAATATAATTTTAATATATAAAAATATAGTAGTCAGGGTATATCCACTGAGATATATATATAATAAATAATAATCAGGGTATATCCACTAATGTATATATATATAAAATAAATTGACAGTGCAGAAATATAAATACATATATAAATGCTGTACTATCCAGCAAATATTATATTTAATAATATCAGGGTCTATATGTGACCACTGTTTATATGTAACAATATATATAATGAATTTAAAGACAGTACAAAAATTGGAAGCATACATATATAATATAAATATAAGCTGTAATTTTTATTAATAATAATCATAGTATAAATATAGCATATAAATAATATGTTTATATTATTACATATAGTATACATATTTTATATAACGATATATATATATAAATATATGTAAACATATATTTATATATACTATATATAGATATATATATATATAGGAAACAGAAATAAATGCATATAATATACTATATACATATGAATATACATATATATAATACTAAAATATAATATATATTTACATAATATGTAAATATATATATAGTAGATATTTATACTTAATATACATATATATATAAGTATATATGAATAATTATAGAAATATATCTATGTATATATACATAAATATATACATACATATATAATAAAATTATAATAATAATATACAATATACTGTATAAATACACTGTATTTATACAGTATATAATAATTTATAATATATATAATATATTTGTATAAACATATATATATACATATACATAGAAATACATATTAATATACCTATATATATACATATATATATACATATATATACATATAGGGATATATATGTAAATACATATATTTTAGGGTTTAGTAATTTACCTACTGACAGGTGGGGTCCACTGGTCGTCGACGGCAGGAGGACGGCGGCGGAGATAGCCGGAGGCGGCCGGAGAGTCGCCTGCAGCAGCAGCTGCAGTCGGCAACAGCAGCAGCAGCAGCAACTTGCGGCAGCTGCAGCGCCGCGTGCGGTGGCGGGGGCGGGGGCGGCGGTGCAGGCGGTCAGGGCGGAGGAGGGGGTCGAGACGAAGGCCCTGGTGGTGGTGGCGGAGGTTAGGGATGGCCGGAGTGGCGGTGGGGGATGGTCGGAGTGGCTTCGGGGAAGGTGGCAGAGTGAGGCGGTGGTGGTTGCGGGGGAGCTGCCGGCGGCGGAGGGTGTCGTGGGGCGGTGGGAATAGGTCAGGACGGTGGAGGAGGTCGAGGCGAAGCGAGTGGGGGTGGTGGCGGTGGTCGGCGACGGCTAGGGTGGCGGTGGTGGGCGGTCGGAGGTCGGGAGCTGCTGTGGCAGTGTGGGAGTGGTGGTGGTTGCGAAGGCTCTCCACGGCGGAGCAGGGCGGCTCAGGCGGCGAGGCTTGGCCGGAGGGAAGAGGGGGTCGAGGCGAAGGTCGTGCCGGAGTTGGGTCGGAGGCGGTGGCCGGTGGTGGCTGTGAGGGAGTGGGGATGAGAGAGGGGTGTGTGTGTTAGGGTTTATATAGGAATAGGTCAATGGCAATTTGGTAAATAAGTAGAACTTTGGGGGTATTTTGGTAAATTTGGATTTTTGGGATATTTTCAGCAGATTTTTCTGTGGGTCCCATGCCACCTATTGTCTAGCCAATAGGGTAATGCCATCTAACATGCATTTTGCATAAAAACCCTAACTTTTCATAATTTGCATAAAAGTCCAGAAATTAGGAAATTGCACAATTATGCAATTTGTCTGAAAAATCACCTGGTTCTAAAAATTACCAAAATTCACAGAATTGAGGGGAAATGCTGGGGAGAATGTTTTGAACCGTGTGGGGTGAGTCTGGGCAGATGCAGGGTCTGATTTCTTAGGTGATATGGGTCATCGTATTTATTATTTAATAAATACTGCGCACGGTGTTCACTAATTATTTAAGGGCAGTTAGGGTCATAATTTTTCTACGGTGTCAATACGATAATTGTAATACAATTAGTGTAGAATATTATCGTATTTTTGGTTGGGCAAAACAGGTGCCTACTGGTCCTCAAATCTCTAGGGTACAGAGGTGGATAAAGAGCAGAAAATTAAATAGGAATTAAATACGTACGTTTGTAACGATATTTGTGCGACTAAAACGAAGCACAAAACGAGGTTTCTGGGAGTTGCTAAAAATACAGAAAATGTAGTCTAGCAAGTCTAGGGCAGGGATGTGAAATTAGTTTAGGGTTAACAGCTAGTGTGGTGCCCTAATTTATTGTGTAATAAACAGGTGCACAATCAATAGAATATATAATAAATAAATTTAAAAAGTTGCACTAATTCTAATTAACTAAAAATAATATTAAAATACTGAAATCTGGTCGAGGGAGTTTACACTAAGTCATGCATCGAAAGAATGATATACAAGACAAATAAGACGAATAAACAATATTTATTGTACGGTCAAATATGTTTACGGCTTGTTATAATTAACTAAATAGGGTTATCACGACTTAGTTACTAACAAATGCATGTTTAAAGAATATTCCTACCACCGGCACTGCAGTCAACCCGGATGGCCAGTGGTATGCTTGTCTTGAAAAGAATACACATCACAATCAAACATAACTTATAATTAACATAACATGAACTTATCAGGAAATCATAAACTTGTTTGTAATCATAACTTGTCTTGAAATCATAAACTTATCTTGTAGCCATAAACTTGTATTATAAACTGGTCTTGTAAGCATAAATTTGTCTTGTAAACATAAACTTGTCTTGTAAACATAAACTTGTCTTGTAAGTGCCGCAGGACGCGTAAACTTGGTAGGTCATGGAGCCCTTGCCTAGTAGGATTGTCACATGCCTCATGGGGCCCTTGGAGATCGGGGTAGCCGGTAGCGCCATATTCTTTCCTCCCAATGATCTAGGTAAATTCTTATCTTGTTTAATCATTACTAAATTTTTCCAAGTTCTCGAGTCGTGGACTGTCACGTCCCAGAATAAGAATACTGGAGAGCGGGGATGACAACGGCCAGCTATGTATACTTAGAGCACACCGGTACTCCGCATATACGGTGAAGCTGTAAAACATAGGGGTTAAAACTACAATCCAGCAGTTAATCCTAGGTCAGTCGGTCCAAGGTGTCTCGGTCACAAGCAAATAAGCAATATACAAGAAATATGATCATCATGAGCAAAATAGTAAAGCGTCCCAAACCATATATACATAGATGATCATGAAACTAGTAATACAAAATGGAGAACTAGCAGAGTATAAGTCATACATGATCAACTCTAGCCATGGTCTAGAATAAGCTAATCATGTCATTGCCCGTAGGCAGAATGTCAAGTCCAAAACACGAGCTAACACGTGCTCGGCGGCTAAACGCCTCACTTAGTGTATTCTAGACCTACTTTCTGCCAGTTCTGCCTTACTTATTGGGCTTGCTGGCCTTGCGCAAACTGAGCCGAACGTTGCTGCTGGAACTGCTGATTCTGCGTCGAGAGAGGACGCTGGGCTAGTGGTCAAACTACTAATGCTGGTCCCCTCGGGCCTTCAATCGCAGCATGGGACGAAGCTGGCAACTGTCGGACTGAAGAAGCCTCATGGTACAGAAGCGGGCATGAACCAATCATGTGGTCGGATGTCCCACATCTGAGACCCTGGCCGTTGGCCCTCCTACACTGATCTTTGTTGTGCCCTGACTTGCCACAGTGGCTACACCTTACTGATGCTGGCTGCCTCGTGGACTGTACTGAAGTTATAGTCGAGGTTGGAGGTACAGGCGGGCGAGGAGCTCTGACTGCTGGTGCTGGACGTGGCGACTGAATACTGATGCCTCTCATGGATGAGTGGGACCTCTTCTGGCCTCCGGTCCTTGCTACTAATCTCTAGCCGGCAAGTTTTTGGGACCTAGCTGCCCTGAGTTTTGCATTATATGTGGCATAATCGTAACCCACCATAAACTGCTAAATCTTTAATTGCAAACTCTAATCGAATCTCTTGGCTCGATCCTCCTCGGAAGCTACCATATGGGGAGAAAATTGACTAAGTCGGCAAAACTCGACTGCATATTGGTCGACTGGTCTAGTCTGTTGATAAACTATTGTTGGTTCTTGAACTTGGCGGTTGTGTGAAAATACTTCTTATGGAAGCGCTCCTTGAACGTCCTCCAATTAATGGGCTTCAGAAGCGTCATTTCTTGTGCTGCCCACCAATCTCGGGCAAGATATGTTAGTTGTAGCTTTACAACTACTACCTTCTCGTCCTTAGGGGTCTTAGTCGCATCCAGGATGGCCTCAAAGTTCTGGAGACCAGAATCTGCTGAAACGGCATCCTCAGTGCCGAGGAACTTGGTTGGACGCAAGCGACTAACATCGGACACCGAGTTAAGACTATAATGCCCACTGGTCTCAAGTGCTACTCTAACTCCCTGACAAAGAGTAGTGTTGGTTTGCTCCTGCCCTTGCTGAAACTGCTGCAGAGTTGGACCACTTGTTGTTGGAGTTGTTGTTGTTGTTGTTGTTGTTTTTGTATCATTATCATATCTTGGATCATCCCCAACATGGCCTGCGAGCCTGCCTGCTCCGGCTGTACAGGAAGAACTGGGGGTGCTGGCTGGGCTGGCTGAGCGGGCTGGGCTGGAATAAACTGCGGAGCGGACTGGACTGGACGTTCTGGAAAGATTGGTGGAGCTGATTGCGTTGGTCGGACATGCGTTATTTGCGGAGCTGGTTGATGAAGAGCTGCTGGCGCTTGCCCATGGTTCAACGACGGGGTCTAATCCTAGCCTATTACTAGATATACTAGCGGTGCAACAGAACCCTCAGAAGGAGGAGCAAGTTGGAGTGCCCCTGAAGGATAAGGACACAAGACAAACAATAAGGGACGGGAATGGAACAATCATATCAAGCAAATTTACAGTTCAAGGAAAGCGAAAAGTACAGGTTACAAGTGGAGTTCAATCGAAGTTAAATAGAGGATTGAGATTCTAATAAGATAAGTCCCCCCATAAATCTGGAAAACAGACTTGCATGTGTCACGCCCCAATATCCCGCAGGTAATCGACCGTTCCCGCTAGGTGCGAATCACCCCGCCAGCGCTCCCACGGGACGATCTTTTTCCCATCTAGGCGTGATGCAGCACTAGCGTAAGCCGAGCCTGTGCAAGGCCATGATCCGAACATGCGGTAAGATGACTAAGCCACAGAGTCGCACAGATAGTCAGAGTGCAGCAGAATAATAAACACACAGGCGATTGGTAACAAGTTCACAGAGTCGTTAATAACGGAAGCATTGAATAACACAAGTATAGAAATAAAACAAGCTCCTTATTGATATTAAACAAGTGTTACAGGCGGCGCTAGGCCGAGATTACAAGTCGCTCAAGCCTCTCTGTCTCTAAAACGATAAAAGTGTGCCAAGTGGCTACATACGCGCCTTTTGGTGCAACTGGTACGCGATGAGACGGTCCCGTTTGGCGGGGCGCGCTCCGTATCACAAATTTTATCAATTTTAAAACAAGTTTTTCTGGATTTTCAACCTAATTTAATTTTGCATATAACATAAATTAAAATAATGTACTTGACAGAAAATAATCTCGGGTATGTGGTCTTCACATAAAAAAAAGGAATTTCTAAGTTTGGATCTTTGTGGTGGGAAATACGAGTTCTTAAACATGGGTCATCGCAACAGATTTCTGCAGTATAAAAGTTGTGGTTTTTCCTCAACTTAGTCTCGATTTTTACCTAGGGTTTAGCATCGTTCGATGGAAACTAATACACAGAGTTGGAAGAGGGATAGGTCGTGAGCATACCGGTGAAGACGGGGTCGAATTTGGTTGAGCGATGGAGCGAGAATCTACGCGTGAACAGGGGTACGTTGCAGCGATTCTGCTGTCGCGGCGCTCGCGGTTGTGCTGACGCGACGCAGTGGTGCTGGGATCAAGCGGCGGCGATGTCGTGGAGGTCGGTGGCAGGTCGAGGACGACGTCGTGGATCAGAGGGAATAGTTTTAGGGTTAGGGTTTGGGGATTTGAGTTAGGGTTTTATGATGCAAAGTAGTATATATAGAGAGAGAAAGAGAGGAAGAGAAGGAAAGACGCGGTTCTTAAGGGGGGTGTTTTATTCCAGGGGGTTTCTGCGTGGGGGGAAGTTGGGAATATGATTAGTAGTTTGGGTTTTGCTTAGGTTGTATTAGGTTAGGTTTTGGTCTTTATGTTTTTATTTGTTTTATTTATGTATTTTTCTTTTCTTTTCTTTTCTTTTCTATTTACTTTTCTTTATTTTTATTATTAATATTAATACTATAATAATTATTATTACACTATTATTATTATTAGTATTATTATTATTATTATTACAAATAATACTTATTATTTATTATTATTACGGCTATATATTATTTACATATATAATTAAGGTATATATAAAAATACATTTGTACCTAAAATAGATTCTAAAATAAATCTATCACTCTTCCACAAACATTCCTAAAATAAAATTAATAATTTTTATGCAATAATTCTAAATGATTAATTATCTAGGTAATTAAATCAATAAATCATATTTTCTAATTAACTAAACTAATATAATTAAATTCCAATAATTAATTAATTAAATATAATATTTAAAAATATGGGATTTTACATTCTATCCAACTTATAAAAATTTTGTCCTCGAAATTGACACTAACCCATATTCATAATAAATCACTATAGCTATTACACTTTATTGCTATCTAGCAGTGTTCCCTAAAAGGTTATGGTCTGCCACCCTAACACTTTCTCATTTCTTGTCCATACACTATTCTATTATCCTCTAACTCGTCTATACTACCCAACTTACAAAAGTTCCACTAGTAGTCAAAGTCTCTTGAGGCTATGGTCTAGGTTGTTAGACGAATTTATTTATTGGGTCGAGAATCTTGGGATACCTGTCTGGAATCTCATAACCATGATTTTTCTTTGTAACCGTCAAGTATCGTAGTCTAATACTGCCATGCCACCTGACCAGTATATCTGCAAATAGTTTGACTACTCTACTATAACGGTCTAGCTGCAGTTGTCGCTACTTCGCCAGCGATTTGTCATAGTTGTCAGTTCGTAACAAGTGACTTCAACTCTTTCCTAAGCTTAGTCTAAGTTTTAGGGCAACAGTTAAGGTCTTGACTAACTTATAAAACTATTAAAAGTATAAACTAATTCAACAATCCAACTAATTACTATTAGACTAAGGGATGCTATACATGGTTTTAAAATGATACGAGGATACATATATTGCTATAGTGCATATACATAAGGGTTATCATTATGTACTCATCTTTTAGTTATTAATCATTTACTAAACCATTTATATTTTTAACTAACAAAATAAGGGTGAGGTTGAAGTAATTAAACAATTCATAATGACACGAAAGGATACGACTATGATAGGAAGAGTTAAGCACGAGGTAAGGAATGGATATAGAAGAGAAGATGAGCCACCCCAAGGGGCGAGATAGTGATAGAAAAAGAATACTACTACTGCTACTCGCGTCATCTATTAGCATCGCGTGTATGCCATCTGGGTAGAATATCAATATATCCTCATAACTGCTAAACTACCATCTATATAATTCTACATCTACTATGCACCTAAGATCTCGTGTCATATAGGGGGTCATGAGTATGAAATGACAAATATAACTAAAGGTCGTACCTGTATCTATGACTTCCTATGCCTGCGCACCTTATTTGTCATCATGAGTGCTTGGTCTATGGGTATATCTAGTACTATCCGTGTATCAAACTTATACTAAGCACGAACGTTCGTCTTTCCGAAATAGAGGAAGACGAAAAACAACAATAAAGAATTCAAGGAGGAGGTGATAGAATACAAGTACGAGATTCAAAGAGATTAGCGAATTCAAAAGGGAGTTGTCAAGGCAGTTGTGGATTGAAATCCTATTTTGGTAGATTCATATTCGCATTTTCACATCAGGACAGTTATGTACCTGACATGATATGCTCTGACCAGTCTAGAGGGCAAGTATATTCATCTAACAAGTTGAGTCTACTATATCTCAATCCACGTAAAGTAGTGATACGAAGATCGAACCAAGCACACTAAGGTTGATCAGACCATAATGCACTGATTCTGATTTAGACAATGTATTAGTGTGCCCCCCCAATAATACATATGTCATGAACAAGCTCGATAAAAGAATAAGCTTGCAAAACTATGCTATAATAGCAGCATAAGTCGAGGTAGTTTAGAAAATATAAGCACGTTGGATTATGATGGAGGAAGGTACAAAATAATTTAAGTTCACCAAGAAGATCAGTATTGTGCCTCTACAGTTGTCATACTAACTTCTTATCTAAGTCTAAGTCAACCAAATGGGGGTATGGGCCTTTAAGTTCTACAGTCTGGATAAACACTATCTTCTTATGCAAGCCTATAGTTGGTGTTATTCAATTATACTTCATTAATGGGTCAAAAGGGCTATATGATACTAGGTTATGAGGCTTACTACCAAACTTACAAGAATTTAACTAATAGTGTTATTGAACATTAGAGTGGATATACCTAATACAAGTCATCTTCCTAACCCCTATCAAGCACGAAAGAAATATAAGATTAACGTTGAGAAAGGATCAAGCAAAATGCAACGCAAGCAATCAAATAAGAATGCGAAATAAAACCAAGGATGGTGATTAAATAAGTGGATGAGATCCTATACTCTAATCCTATGCGTAGGCTTGTTCGGTACAGTAATGTAACCGAGACAATATGCTCTCGACCTGCATGGGCCACCACAAAAATATGTCACGTCCCAATCCCAAAATATGTAGGACTAGGAATACGTAAGCACGCCAGCCATATGTATATGGCAACTCCAATATATGGATACCATAATACATACGTACGCTATAATATGAATATTAACTCACATATGGTATATATATAGTCGCAAGTCACAGAAATACTAATCTCATCCACACAACAAGTCATAGAAAAGAAATAACTAAACTAGAATAATGAGTCTGAATAATCCAAAATAATAGTCAGGTGGAGACAAATCCACTACCAATGACTATATCAATACAAAAATGAGAGAGGAGGGTAGAATCTCCAATATAAAATAAGATGATGATATAAAGGTATCAACAAAGTGATCCATCGCTAGAGATAATCAATGATGCTCAGAAGGTAAGACCTCCTCGGCAGAAAGTAACGCGTCAGGTCCTGGCCCGTACTCCTGTGGATACTCCTGGTCGTCTATACCTGGCAAGGGACCATGTCCTCAGAGGGACGTAACAAGATACATAGAAGGATGCCAATTTGAGTACAATAAACATGCATAATAGGTAGAAAATATATAAGTACGCTGTACAAGACAATCTATATGAATGCATAATGAGGACAATTTTTTGACGTATGGGCATGGGTAGGCTACTCGATCTAAATCTCACAACTCACACACATGGCAGGGACATCAGAAATTGACATACCTCGGTGGTAGCGACCAGCGCGACACCAGAAATTGACATACCTCGGGGGTAGCGACCAGCGCGACACACTTGTAAGCACCCTCACCAAAAATAGGTATTTTGTGTGTATTTTATATTAGTATATTTATTATAGATTATTTTAAATATTAAATTTTTTTAGAGTATTCTCTTAGTTAATTAGAAAATAAATTTCTTGATATATTTACTTATATAAATATTTATTTAGAATTATTTTAAAGCTATTTTAGATTTTTGATGATTTTTCTAGAATTTTTGGGTAATTAAAACATAGAAAACATAAACTTCTAGGACTTTCATGATTTATTATGAGACCATACTTGCATATTGTTCCTACCAAATATTTATTTTAGGTTAAAATATTTAATTATATTTTTCTGTAATTTATTTAGAATTTTAAGAATTTTATTTAGATTTTTGAAATTATTTAGGATTTATTTGGATATATATAGTCTTAATATTAGATAGATGTTAATTTGGTGTTAATAGATATTAATAAGATTATATATAAATTATTTGTATTATCTTTAATTCTATTTAATATTATAAATTATTGAGATAAATTTAAACTATATTTTAAATTAATTCAAATCCTGAGCCTACTAGGAAAATAACTTCATGCATATCTTATTCTTATTTAAACTGATCATAATCATATCCAAATTAGCCAATCCTACTCGTATTAAATTAAATAGTCTCCACCATTATAAATACCTATTAGACTTACGACAAAACTCATCTTTCATATTTTTCTTCCCAAAACTCCTCTCTTTTTCGTCCAAAAAATAGTCAAAATTTGTCATAAATTCAGCCTCATTTTCTAGTAGTTATGACGACTTAAAAAGACGATATCTCGCTCCAGACTCCAAACGCGCTCCAATTTTTTTTGTTAGAACCATATAAATGTTAGTTTTCTGAATATATAAATTATTTTACTAATTTCAGAACCTATTTTTTCATAATATTCTGAAAGTGCCAGTTGTCCGAAATCAGATACTTTTTCGTATTTTCGAGATTTCGGGATATCCCGAACTCGGAATTACGAGCCATTGAAGTTTCGAAAATCTGACATGATGAACTTACATAAAATTATTTTTCCAGAATTTAATATACAAGTTTAATCTACTGTAAAATTCGTGCAACATAGACGTAAATAGAAAACCACCGAAAACTATCATATGTGCGCCCTTGTAGCCATAACTCTTTACCGACTTATGATTTTATGAAACTGTCGATTCCAGTGTTCATGTAGCATTAAAATCTATAGGTTTCCACACACAAATCTAGGATTTGAGTTGGTTGACTTTTTGGTCAACGGATTGTCTCGATTTGCGTACCACGGATCACAAATCCGTAAAGTTGACTTTCTTTGGGCAAAATTAGAGTTTAACAATAAAATCAGATTATAATAAGATTAAAATACTATTTTAGGTTATTTTATTCAGAATTAAAATAGATTAAAATGGAGGAACCTATTCACCCACTTTTGTAACCTAACTTGTTTAATTTATGTGACGGGTAGATCGGACGACGCCTTGAGTTTGGACTTCATCATTTTCAGACTAGGCAAGTATACCTTGCCAAATTATTTACAGTACTTTGCATGCTATTTATATTTCTGTATATATTCATTGCATGTGTAGTTTCGTTCAGTCATTACTATATATTAGATATGTTGACACACACTTGACACCTAGTATCATGAGAGGACAACCATTAGGCGTATGGGCTTTAACCACTCTGGTAAACCTTAGTATCTAGCTCGCACTACGGTAGTGTGTCGCGCTGGTCGCTACCCCTGCGGTATGTCAATTTCTGATGTCCACTGACGTGTGTGTGAGTTGTGAGATTTAGATCGAGTAGCCTACCCTTGCCCATACGTCGAAAGATTGCCCTTATTTGCATTCATATAGATTATCTTGTACAACGTACTTATATATTTTAAATATTACGCATGTCTACTGTATTCAATTGGCTTGCTTCTATGTATCTTGTTACGTCCCTCTGAGGACCTGGTCCCTTGCCAAGTATAGACGACCAGGAGTATCAGTAGGAGTACGGACCAGGACCGGACGCATTACTTTCTGCCGAGGAGATCTTACCCACTGAGCACCATTGATTATCTCTAGCGATGGATCTTTTAGCTGACACTTCTATCCTCACCTTATTTTATATTGGTGATTTTACTCTTCTCTCTAATTTAGTTTTGATGTAGTCATTGGTAGTGGATTTGTCTCCACCCGACTATCATTGTTGGATTATTCAGACTCTTTATTCTAGTTTAGTTATTTCCTTTCTGTGACTTGTTGTGTGGATGAGATTAGTATTTTATGACTTGTGACAATAAATATATACCACATATGAGTATTATTCATATTACAGCGTACGTTGTATTATGGTATCAATATATTGAAGTTACCATATACATACGGCTGACATGCTTACATATTCTTAGTCCTACGTATTTTGGGACTGGGACGTGACAATACTACCGAAGTGCGTGTTAGATACTACGGTTTACCAGAGTGGTTATAGCCCATACGCCTACTGATTGTCCTCCCCTCCCATGATACTATGTGTCAAGTGTGTGTCAACATATATATAGTATATAATTATGACTTAAAGAAAAACACACATGCAGTAAACATATAAAAATATAATAAGCATGCCAATTACTGTAAGCAATTTGGCAAGGTATCTTGCCTGACAAGAAAGCTGCAAAGTGTAAGCGTCCAGACGTCAGGCACAATGGATCAGAAACTATGGCATCAGAATAAACGTCTCCAGATGCTGAAATAAATATCACCAACATTCCCAGAATAAGTGAGATAGCTAAAAAATACTACCCTTTCGTCCAATTTGGACACGGGCAAAACGATAATTTTGGGTCAAAGCGGGGTCCACATATGGTCCACTTTGCACCGAAAAGTGTGCTAGGGGTAAAGGTCTCTAAATGAGACAAATTATAGGTCATACCAATTCTAAACGTTAATACGAACTCAACGGTACGTCCAATTTTGAATTCCGGTGAGCCGAACACAAATTTGCCCAAAAAGTCAACCGTAGGGCCCGCAAATAGGCAGCTTGGTCAACTATCTCAGAATCGTGTGAAACTTGGGTCACAGGACCAGCGTGATACCACGAATCCAATGGAGCAAGTTTCGTCGCATTCTGACGAGCATACACTAAATGGTGCGGTATTTTACAAAAGTTGCGATATAGGCCCTTTTTACGGATACGGGGTGATTCTGACGCGCACACACGTCCAAATCAATTTTTGCGAAAGCCCACACATCTGGACATACCATACGCGCCGTTCGGTGCAACTGGTACGCGACGAGGAGGTCCCGTTTGGCGGGGCGCGCTCTGTATCACAAATTTTATCAATTTAAAAACAAGTTTTTTTTTTATTTTCAACCTAATTTAATTCTGCATATAACACAAATTAAAATAATGTACTTGGCAGAAAATAACCTCGGGTATGTGGTCTTCACATAGAAAAAGGAATTTCTAAGTTTGGATCTCTGTGGTGGGAGATACGAGTCCTTAAACATGGGTCATCGCAATAGATTTCTGCAGTATAAAAGTTGTTGTTTTTCCTCAACTTGGTCTCGATTTTTACCTAGGGTTTAGCGCAGTTCGATGGAAACTAATACACAGAGTTGGAAGAGGGATAGGTCGTGAGCATACCGATGAAGACGGGGTCAAATTTGGTTGAGCGATGGAGCGGAAATCTATGCGTGAACAGGGGTACGTTGCAGCGATTCTGCTGTCGCGGCGCTCGCGGTTGGGCGGACGTGACACGGTGGTGCTGGGATCCGGCGGTGGCGGTGTCGTGGAGGTCGACGGCAGGTCGAGGACGGCATCGTGGATCAGAGGGAATAGTTTTAGGGTTTGGGGATTTGAGTTAGGGTTTTATGATGCAAAGTAGTATATATATAGAGAGAAAGAGTGGAAGAGAAGGAAAGCCGCGGTTCTTAAGGGGGGTGTTTTGTTCCAGGGGGTTTCCTGTGTGGGGGGAAGTTGGGAATAGGATTACTAGTTTGGGTTTTGCTTAGGTTGTATTATGTTAGGTTAGGTTAGGTTTTGGTCTTTATGTTTTTATTTGTTTTATTTATGTATTTATCTTTTCTTTTCTTTTCTTTTCTATTTACTTTTCTTTGTTTTTATTATTAATATTAATACTATAATTATTATTATTACACTATTATTATCATTATTATTACAAATAACACTTATTATTTATTATTATTACGACTATATATGATTTACATATATAATTAAGGTATATATAAAAATATATTTGTACCTAAAATAGATTCTAAAAATAATCTATCACTCTTCCACAAATATTCTCAAAATAAAATTAATAGTTTTTATACAATAATTCTAAATGATTAATTATCTAGGTAATTGAATCAATAAATCATATTTTCTAATTAACTAAACTAATATAATTAAATTCCAATAATTAATTAATTAAATATAATATTTAAAAGTATGGGGTTTTACAACTTACCATTCGTACTTTCCTGTCCAAGTCAAACTAAGTTAAATCGAGCATGAGCATATATAATAAAATCCAGGGGAAATGACATATGCAAACACAAGTATAGTGAACGAAGTTATGTTTCGGATGCACGAGTTACACGAATTATCAGGTGTGTTGCAAAAGATGTTCAAGTGATCCATATGTGTTATATTCATATCCGTTCATGTATTTCCGATTACTGGATGCGATGCAATGACTCGCATGCGGATTGCCGCTAAGCGAGGATGACTTATCTATATGAACATGATGTCACTGACTTAGCCATAAAGGACCGATTTATAGTCTCGTGACAGAATGTGGTGCAACGCTTGATTCAAGATGAGCAATTCAAGGCAAAACAGGTAATACAGAAGAGCCATTGTACGTCATTCCGTTGATACAAACGACTATCATTGTGGGTAGACGGCTAGTCCAAGGTATTATGCTCTACCAAGGCCCAAATTCCGTGTATTGCTAAGCCCCAAAGACGGCGTTGCATACCAGAACCGAGTTTGGGTCGCAATACACCGATCATCCTCCTAAGCCAGTACGATCCCATTGCCCCAATGATCGTCAGAGGAAGCAGATACTTCGTGCACGAGTTGTCCGTGACCATGCAAGTCTTGGGTCATTCCAGATTCGCATTATGACATGATAATCCCTGATTCTTTTTTTGAACGAGCATTGCTCCACGAGCTGTGATTCTTGACTTGCCTGACATGATTCTCGTTCAGTGTTTAACTTGACTTGATGCATTTTCTTGGTTCGGGGATTGCCTTGGCGGCCTAACAGTCCCGGATACTTGCCGGTTCATATTACACAGAAGGATTATTTGATAGTCTCCTGGCTAACTAGATGCATGCACGATATGCGATAGTATTACTTGATTGTGGCATAGATTATGTGACAAGTATTGAAACGAGACAACAAGTACTAACTACAATGTAAGCAAACATGCATTCATATGAAACATAAGCATTTACTTTTGGCACGGTCTAAGGGGTAGTGCGAGGAGAGAAACCGTAAAGGGACATACCGAGTGACATGATCTAGGGACGTGCAATGTAAATAAGGGAACAGTGCACTACGAAGAGTATATATATCGTTCTACTCGAGGCATAGCGGGGTCTGCTTGCACAAGGCAAAGGTAGCATTCAAGGGTCCATTTATAAGCAAAGTTTTATTTTTCATGTTCTAACACAAGCAATACAAGTTGGAATTATTCCCTTAGTTAGGTGCGTTGTATTTTTATTAGCATGAAGGGGGTGATTCACCTAGAGACTAGCATGTATCGTCCATATTTTAAGTGTGCTGGCTAAGCAAAGACAAATTTATCGTAGCCACCCACCTTAGCGATAATTCGCTCGGTCGAGCGATACTCCGAGCGAGCCTCAGAAAGTCTAAGTCTGAACTCCTGAAGGGCCAAGTCTGAAAATTCCTTGCCTCAAACGAGTCTTCTCGCTGAGCAAAGCGGGTCGGGTCGTTGCACTAGCGCCGTTTGAATCGGCTGTCCGCTTGAACGGAACGGATCGTTACAGCATGGGCCACCACAAAAACCTTGTCACGCATCGCTCCCAGAATACTGGATAAATACGAGAACAAACATGACCATCTACTCAGTACAAGGTATAAAAACGTCATACGATGATCACGACTATCAAGAAGACAAATGGATAGGACTCTATCATGCTATGACGTCAGTCATAAGGCCGACAAATCTAGTATCTCAATCCATCAACAACAATTTCAAAAGTATATCATACATGAGAGTAAGGAGGCATCCCAAATTACATGTCACGTATGATCATGAAGCTAGTGAATACAAAATACTACACTAGAAGAATATAATTATACATGATTAAATATACCAGCAATGGTCTAATATATACATCATGTTGACCGTAGCCTCAAAATAAAAGGAGCTAACTATGCCCCTTGCTGACACCCAAAAATGAAGTAATCAAAACGAGGGGTGGAAGAATGAAACCCACTCGCGAGCTTCGGCCTCAGTCCTATGAGTGCGAGCCATCTTGTTGGAAATACTGGGGATCTTGGTTCTCCTTGGGTAAATCTGGCCAAGCAAAACTAGTAGGGTTAGAATCCCAAGCAACAAGTATCACAAAGGAGCTCAAGGTGATGGGCAAAATCTTCCACAATATTATGCACAGAAGGGACATAAATGATAAATGTGAATCGAGACTTGTACGATACCAATGTACTTGTCTCAAGGATAAAGTAACGACAAAATAAAATATTTAAACAAACTAGCTAATAGAGCAGGATAAAACGACGGGCGACAAAAGGGCATAGGAACTACTCTGGATCAGGACCACAACTCTTTAACCAAACAAGGACCGGGGTTGCAGATTTTTACCCGAACAGAACTTAGCACCCTAAGTCAAGCGTCGGAAGAATGATATATAAGGCAAACTAGACGAATATACAACATTCATTGCATGGCCAAATATGCCTACGGCTTGCTATAATTAACTAACTAGGGTTATCACGACCTAATTACAAACAAATGCATGTTTTGAAGAATATTGCTATCACTGACACTGCAGTCAACCCAGATGGCCAAGGGTACGCTTGTCTTGAAAATAATACACATCACAATCAAACATAACTTGTAATTAACATAACATGAACTTATCAGGAAATCAAAAACTTGTTTGGAAATCATAACTTGTCTTGAAATCCTAAACTTACCTTGTTGTCATGAACTTGTCTTATAAACAAAAACTGGTCTTGTAAGCATAAATTTGTCTTGTAAACATAAACTTGTCTTGTAAGTGCCGCAGCACGAGTAAACTTGATAGGTCATGGAACCCTTGCCTAACAGGGTTGTCACATGCCTTATGGGGCCCTTGGAGATCGGGGTAGCCGGTAGCATCATATTCTTCCCTCCCAATGATCTAGGTAAATTCTTATCTTGTTTAATCATTACTAATTTATTCCAAGTTCTCGAATCGTGGACACTCAAAAATCTTCCTAGAATGACGAGTTACGGGTATGAGCTTTTCACGAGTTATCACTAGCAAACTTATCGCTGTCACGCCCTGATCTCCCGCAGGCAATCGGCCGTTCCCGCTAGGCGGGAATCACCCTCGCCGGCGCTCCCGCGGAACGATCGCTTAACCCATCCGGGCGTGATGCCGCACGAGCGTTATCCACGCCCGTGCAAGGCCATGGCTTATTGGCTTGCGGCAGGAGTTTTAAGCCACAGAGTCGCACAGATTGTCCGAGTGCAGCGGAGTTTAGGAACGCATAGCGATTCGATAACAGGTTCACTGAGTCGACAATATAGCGGAAGCATTGAAACACAAGTTGAAGTAAAGCAAGCTCTTTTATTGATTAAACATGTATTACAGGCGGCGTATAGCCGAGATTACAAGTCGCTCAAGCCTCTCTCTCTGAAACAGTAAAAGCGTGCCAAGTGGCTACATTTGTGGAATGATTGTACAGGCGATGGTCAGGCGACGCTCCAACATTATGTCTTGTATATGTGATTCTGTTTCGGACGCACCGTTGTAAGGCTTCAGAGGAAACTCCTGGCCTTAGCACGCATGTTGGAGGCATCCGCACCAAACGAGGTTCTCCCGCACCCTGCATACAAACTGGTGGATTATCAGTACATTGAATGCACTGGTGGGGAAGCTACTCGCCCGCTCGACAAATCCAAACACGTAATACAGGTTCCGTGCACAACTATTAAGTTGTCTTTCTAGTTGCCTTAGGATCAGTTTCATGCAGATATTGAATAGCCTAACGTGTCGGGCAGTGCGCCGTGCGATGTTTGAGGAAACACGGCAAGACTTACCAACTTACCATTTCTCCTTTCCTGTCCAAGGCAAACATGATTAATTCAAGCACGGTAAGTATAAACATTCAGGAGGCAAAGCATATGCAACACGAGGGTCGTTTTAACATGATCGTTCATGTGTTCAGTTGTTCATTCATGCGATGCAGTGACTCGCACGCGGATAGCCGCTAAGCGAGGATGACTTATCTATATGAACATGAGTCGCTGGCATAGCCATAAAGGACCAGTTATAGTCTTGAACAAGGAAGGAAAGCAACAAAGATGCAGTGGTGGTTGCAGACCATCCTGTCCAGATGCAGTAGACTATCGTGCAGTTCGTTATAGTCTTGAACGAGGATGGAAATCAACAAAGATGCAATGGTGGTTGCAGACCATCCTGTCCAGATGCAGTAGACTATCGTGCAGTTCCATCCGGATCAGAACGGTCCCAGTGCCCCGGTGACCGTCCGTGGAACTATGCCTCGTTCTCGAGTTGTCCGCGACATGCAGGTCAGGGTCTCGGTCTGGTACAAGAACAAGTTCGATGCAGTATATGTATATATTGAACAAGTCCGATATGGAACGAGTTTGATGCAGTATATATACAGAACTTGTTGAGGCAGGATTCAGTGATTCAGTAGGGCTTGCCAGGCCAGTTGATTCAGTATTTTGCTCCACGAGCTGTGATTCAGTGATTTATTCAGTCAGGGTGCAAATTCGCTGGTTCGGGAATTGCCTTGGTGACCTAACGGTCCCGGATACTTGCAGGTTCATTCAGGCACGGGACGACTACGTAGTAGTCTCCCGGGGTTTGGATGAAAACATGGCAACGTACAAGCAGACAAGCATGCATTTTTAAGGAACATAAACAGGCACGTTTGCTCGGACCCGAAGGTAAGCCGAGAGATGAAACCCTTAAGGGACTTAGCATGCGAGGGTCTGTATATAAGCAGTATTTCATTTCCATGTTCTAGCAAGCAATACAAGTTGGGATTATTCCCTTAGCTAGGTGCGTTGGATTTATTAGCATGCAGGGGCGATTCACCTAGCGACTAGCATGTATCAATCCAGATTTTATGTGTGCTGGCTAAGCAAAGACAAGTTCACCGTAGCCACCCACCTTAGCGATGATTCGCCTCGGTAGAGCGATACGTCTGAGCGAGCCTCTGAAAGCCTAAGCCGGATTCCTGTAGGGGCAAGTCTGGATATCCTTTGTTTCTTGATCGAGGCAAAGCCGGTCGGGACAGTTGCGCTTTTGCCGTTTGAGACGGCAGTCCGCTTGAGCGAAACGGGGTGTTACATCCTACCCAACTCAGAAAAAGTCTCGTCCTCGAGACTTACTGAGGACAAGCAGTAATCTAGGGTTGAGGCAATCCTAGACAAGTCGTTGTACTTGTTCATTTGGATATTCACTTGCACAAGCTTCGAAATCAGCATATCGCTTAGACTGGATCATGCGCACTTTCGAAGTGCACTTCTAGCGTGAATACGTCAACCAGCTCAGTGATAGCGAAGTCTTAGCACTCGAGTTTCACCTTTTCTTAAGTCTTGGATGGTGCACTAGTTCAAGGCGTCCCTCGAATAGATGCATTCAACCAAACTTAGAGTTAGTAAAAATCGGACAAGCTACTAGCGATACTCTCAAGGATTCGCACAGGTTGGCACAAAGGCCACTCGCAGCATACAACCAGACAAGCAAGCATATCATTCAAAACGCATTTTGAAAGTATTTAGACTTATTGTTGGAACATCACATCGAGGCATTGAGAGAGAGCGTGCACATAACCCACGAACGAGCTTTTAAAATAGAGATATCGAATCGAAGTCCAAAGGCGTAGAATCCAGGCTCTGATACCAACATGTCACGCCCCGATCTTCCGCAGGCAATCGGCCGTTCCCGCTAGGCGGGAATCACCCTCGCCGGCGCTCCCGCGGAACGATCGCTTAACCCATCCGGGCGTGATGCCGCACGAGCGTTATCCACGCCCGTGCAAGGCCATGGTTCATTGGCTGGCGGCAGGAGTTCTAAGCCACAGAGTCGCACAGATTGTCCGAGTGCAGCGGAGTTTAGGAACGCATAGCGATTCGATAACAGGTTCACTGAGTCGACAATATAGCGGAAGCATTGAAACACAAGTTGAAGTAAAGCAAGCTCTTTTATTGATTAAACATGTATTACAGGCGGCGTATAGCCGAGATTACAAGTCGCTCAAGCCTCTCTCTATGAAACAGTAAAAGCATGCCAAGTGGCTACATTTATGGAATGATTGTACAGGCGATGGTCAGGCGACGCTCCAACATTATGTCTTGTATATGTGCTTCTGTTCCGGACGCACCGTTGCAAGACTTCAGAGGAAACTCCTGGCCTTAGCACGCACGTTGGAGGCATCCGCACCAAACGAGGTTCTCCCGCACCCTGCATACAAACTGGTGGATTATCAGTACATTGAATGCACTGGTGGGGAAGCTACTCACCCGCTCGACCAATCCAAACACGTAATACAGATTCCGTGCACAACTATTAAGTTGTCTTTCTAGTTGCCTTAGGATCAGTTTCATGCAGATATTGAATAGCCTAACGTGTCGGGCAGTGCGCCGTGCGATGTTTGAGGAAACACGGCGAGACTTACCAACTTACCATTTCTCCTTCCCTGTCCAAGGCAAACATGATTAATTCAAGCACGGTAAGTATAAACATTCAGGAGGCAAAGCATATGCAACACGAGGGTCGTTTTAACATGATCGTTCAGGTGTTCAGTTGTTCATTCATGCGATGCAGTGACTCGCACGCGGATAGCCGCTAAGCGAGGATGACTTATCTATATGAACGTGAGTCGCTGGCATAGCCATAAAGGACCAGTTATAGTCTTGAACAAGGAAGGAAAGCAACAAAGATGCAGTGGTGGTTGCAGACCATCCTGTCCAGATGCAGTAGACTATCGTGCAGTTCGTTATAGTCTTGAACGAGGATGGAAAGCAATAAAGATGCAGTGGTGGTTGCAGACCATCCTGTCCAGATGCAGTAGACTATCGTGCAGTTCCATCCGGATCGGAACGGTCCTAGTGCCCCGGTGACCACCCGTGAAACTATGCCTCGTTCTCGAGTTGTCCGCGATATGCAGGTCAGGGTCTCGGTCTGGTACAAGAACAAGTTCGATGCAGTATATGTATATATTGAACAAGTCCGGTATGGAGCGAGTTCGATGCAGTATATATACAGAACTTGTTGAGGCAGGATTCAGTGATTCAGTAGGGCTTGCCAGGCCTGTTGATTCAGTATTTTGCTCCACGAGCTGTGATTCAGTGATTTATTCAGTCAGGGTACAAATTCCCTGGTTCGGGAATTGCCTTGGTGACCTAACGGTCCCGGATACTTGCAGGTTCATTCAGGCATGGGACGACTACGTAGTAGTCTCCCGGGGTTTGGATGAAAACATGGCAACGTACAAGCAGACAAGCGTGCATTTTTAAGGAACATAAACAGGCACGTTTGCTCGGACCCGAAGGTAAGCCGAGAGATGAAACTGTTAAGGGACTTAGCATGCGAGGGTCTGTATATAAGCAGTATTTTATTTCCATGTTCTAGCAAGCAATACAAGTTGGGATTATTCCCTTAGCTAGGTGCGTTGGATTTATTAGCATGCAGGGGTGATTCACCTAGCGACTAGCATGTATCAATCCAGATTTTATGTGTGCTGGCTAAGCAAAGACAAGTTCACCGTAGCCACCCACCTTAGCGATGATTCGCCTCGGTAGAGCGATACGTCTGAGCGAGCCTCTGAAAGCCTAAGCCGGATTCCTGTAGGGGCAAGTCTGGATATCCTTTGTTTCTTGATCGAGGCAAAGCCGGTCGGGACAGTTGCGCTTTTGCCGTTTGAGACGGCAGTCCGCTTGAGCGGAACGGGGTGTTACAATCGTATCCGCGACACACGATACATTGGGCAATAATCACACTCGATTGCCCAATGCCAAATGCAATAGGTTTATCATACGCAAATAATCCATGGTGTCGTGAGGATCATAAATCTGTGTCAATATAGGGAAACACATCATTCAACTATGCTCCAATACTAAACCAAGGTAATGAATCTAAAATCGAAAGAAATATCAAAATAAACAAACAATAGCCAATCACAGAAAAAATATGCAAGAGCAAAAACTAATGTTCCATGATGAAACTGCTCGCCTCATAAATCTTCTTGCCTCATGGACAACTTGCCTTATGGACTGCTTGCCTCATAGACAACTTGACCACATAATAGTCTGTTGCATGAGGTCGCATGACAGTCTGCCACATGAGGCTACACTGCATGAAAACTACTTGACCGCATAACAGTCTGTCATATGAGGCCACATTGCATGAAAACTACTTGGCCGCATGACTGCCTGCCATATGAGGCCACACTGCATGAAAAATACTTGGCCGCATGACAGTCTGGCGCCATATGAGGCCACTGCATGAAAACTACTTGGCTGCATGACGCTCTGCTATATGAGGTCATACTACATGAAAACTACTTGGCTGCATGAGACACTTCATCTTCTCTAAACAGCAGGTTCAGCCATGGCCGAAAGCTCAAAAACGAAAATTTTATTTTCTTCATAAAATCTTCATTTTAACTCCAAATCAAGTGAAACAAAAGTCAAAATCGCACAAAATTTAATTCTCCACAAAATGGAACAATTAATTTTTAAAAACAACAAGTTTTAATAGATCAAACAAAAAAAAACTCATGGAATCCATAAAATCCGAATCTTGAAACTCAGGTATACTCCAAATCATCAATCAAAATCCAAAATTTCAATAACTAAATTAGATGAGGACATCAAGGAAAATATTTCTATCAAACACATTTTTAATTAACACATGCAAAAATTTGAAAAATCCATAAATTTACCATTTGAGCAAGATGTACTTGCCTGAAGTGGCTTCTTAGCATCTACCTCTCACGGTCCAAGTGATCACAACCACCTCTTTTAGGGTTAGGATTCGGTGTAAGAAAGAGAGGAAGAAGAAAGAGGAAAATAAAAATAGAAATGAAGAAGAATGAGAGGGGAGAGAGAAAACTCTCATATATATACAAAGGGAGAGGGGGGAGATGGTTTACTCATGGATTCAACCAAAATGAACCAAATCAAGTAGGTAGTCTCTCCAGACAACAGAAAAATCAAATACACAGTATAAGAATAGGAACAATTATGCAAATACAGCAGAAATACATTATCAGAAAAAAATTTAAATCTCAAAAATTCAGAAATATCAAATCTGGGAACCGGTGTGACAAAAAAAACTACCATATTTGGATTAGGAAATTAGATATTTTATGGACTTCTAAAACTTTGAAATTTTGGCTATGAATTATATAGTATTTGTAAATAATTATCATACTTTTAGCACAAAAATAATTATAATGTTTGCAAAATTCAACAATGAAAGTGACAATTTGAAACTGAGTAATTTTTTCTTTCCTATCCTATTTCTCAATTCAATTTTATAGTTGAATCCTATCTAACCAAAACCTAAATAAAATTGAAATTTGTCTAAATCCTAACTAAATTATATATTATTTTTTATTTGATCCAATAATAATCTTTCGGTCAATTTTCAACCGACACATGTATTTGTGTCAACATTTCCGACACCTCAGTTATTGGATGCTATCCAAAATCTGAACCACCTAAAATTTAATTAATACAATAAAGTACGTCACTTTTGGCAAAGGAATATTTTCATGCCAGGATCTTACCAGTGTCCTAGTATATATAATACTCATGTAGTAGTTCTTGTCTTTGCATCTTTCTTTCTGTTAATTTGCGTTTCATGCTAAGAATAAACTATAATTTGGAGGTAATCTCGATATCTGGATCTATGTGGTCTGCTTTGGCTCCTCAAAGTTAACGAGGCCAAGACTAATCTAAGTGAAGTACGTGGTCCTGGTCAACTAGATCAAATAAGTGGTCCAACCCCACACCTACTTAGGGTTAGCAACTTTAAAGTATATATATATATATATATATATATATATATATATATATATATATATATATATATATATATATATAAAAGAAACATTTTCTAAGTTATTTTAATTTCTAAACAACAAATTATTGTATTCAAATAGCATATTCTAGTCTAAATATTAGTTAATTATAAATGTAGTACAGCAACTACAACTAGAGTAGAATCTGTTGGTGTGGTCATGGATGAGACAACGTCTAGAGAAAAGTGGTGCATATTTTGACAAGACAGTCTTATTCCCTGTAACTGTTGGTTAGACCGCACTAAATTTCCCCTCGGTAAAATATCATATAGTTATTCCATGCATGCGCGTAATCCTCAATATATTGCTTTATTCTTCTAGTACGGCCCAACACAAAGCATGCGGGAAAACACATTGCTGGGCTAGTAATGTGTAACTTACGAGGGAAATACAGGATATTCCAATTTTAGCAGGCCAACGTTATCCGAATATGCCGAACTCGAGTGTACCTTGTGGTTATTGAGAAAAAATATAAAATTTTAACTGGATGACGGAAGATCAGTGGATCGAGTTACGGAAACGTATTATTCCTTCCATTTATTAATAGTGGGAGTTGGAAGAACAGTAGACCCACAAGACATACAATGCAGCATGCACAAAAAGTGACATGTGAAATACCGGGCCACATCAAAAAAAACAAAAATAAACGTTATCCGAATATGAAACACAACAAAAAGACCGTTGTTCGTGGAATCGTGGCATGTTGGTTACAATAGAGACTCCCGTAAATATGGACACGTTTCGAATTTCACCTTGAAAATTTATTTTCTAATCGGATAAAAATGACAAATCCAAAAAAAAGGGCCCATTTTGTAGCATTTTATTATATTGTTAAATTTTATTTTTTTAAACACATGTTTGATAAGTATATTTATGTTTTTTGTTTATCAAAACTTTAAATATTTTTTTTCAAAAAAAAATGATAACAAAAAAAAGTTTTTCATCATGTTTTAAAATAAATAAATAAATAAATTTGGGTCGTATGCTTACAAAAAATAAATAAATTCTTTTACTGCTTACCAAACATGTTTTTCTTTTTACATACAATTAACAACCACTGATTTAATATGTTAGAAACGAAATGCGAAAATTGTTCCTCCAAACCGATAGGACTTGATGAGTACAGAAGAAAAACACAAACCATATATGCCAAAACCACAATGAAAGCACAACACAAATACCAAAACTTTTCATATATTTGATATTGGATAACATATGATAAGATTCCCTATAACCCTCGCACTAAAATGATAAGATTTTAGTTATTCTTATCTTATATTTTGTATATTTAAAAATTTAAAGATTTTGTTATCTTGGATTTTGAGTTGATTTCATATATTTGATAATATTGGATAACAAAATCTAAAATATAATAACAGATAAAACATAAAAATATAAAATACAATTCTCTTTCCGTGGCTACCACCTCCAATGACGTCCCACCCACTCCATTTTGCACATGGGGTGCCATCTTTAATGGTGCTCCACTCTTTATCTGAATGGGGGACGCCATCCCTAATGACGCGCTACTCCATTTTGTTGCGAAACACAATTAAGAGTGACATTTCGTCCATTTACATGTAATTCTTCGAAAATCTTCATTTTTCGTGCAAATTCATCAAATTTCTCTCTTTCAGTGAAATTTTCTGTAGAAAAAAACGATTACATATTTCTTATCATATGCTATAAAACGAGAACTGTAATGAAAGTCTTCTACTGTTTGTAAGTAAATGATATGAATGAAAGAAAGGAATAACAGAGTTACGACTTTTAGGTTAGACATAAGTGTTTACTTGTTGTTTAACTGTTGCAATTGTAATATTTTTATCTGATAGTAATGCATATCATGCATTGGTCTTGAACAACTTGTATACAAGGTATAATCTCTTGACCAATTTTCGGAACACTGAGGATCGTGTCGTCTTAGGAGAGAATGGGACACCATGAGGCTTGTATGTTCTCGCGATCATGGGGTGTCATGTCTGTTAGAGAGAGAGGCTTGTACATCCCAACTTCTAATTATGGGACGTCATCTACAAACCGTCATGTAGTTAGATCACATGCGTATGATAATATTATTGTGTCACGCTCTAGTCCCAAAATACCGAGGGACTAGACACGTGGCAATGGCCAGCAGCACACACCGATGGACAACCCAATTTAATGGATCCATCGAGGCGTACTTAAGCTGTAGTACAACAATAAGGGTCTAAATATACTAATCTCATCCACAGAAATGAATAACAATAACAGAATCATAAAGCAAGATAAATCTCAATATAATATAAACTCGAAAAAATAACCCGATAATGAGTCTGATACATCTGTCAAGATACAAGAATAAAGATAACTACAGCAAATACTGAGTATGGAAACAGTATATACTCAGAAGATACCCTCGGTGATCACTCGTCTATTGGATCTGGTACTGCTCCTGTGCCTGCTCCTGATAATGCTCCTGCTAATGCTCCTGTACTGTATACCTCTGGGTGGATCTCGTCTGCTAATCCTGGGGACATAATCCGGATCCAGGTCCTCAGGGGACATAGCAAGTGTCATGCCCCAATCCCAAAATGCCGAGGGACTGGACACGTGGCAATGGCCAGCAGCACACACCGATGGACAACCCAATTTAATGGATCCATCAGGGCATGCTTAAGCTGTAGTCTAACAATAAATAGATCAATTGCTACAAGTCACAGTCTATACTAATCTCATCCACAACAGATAATCACAGATTTAAATGCCAGAATAATGTAAATAGAATGAACTAACAAATCTCAATAAAAGTGTCTCGGTGAACAATCCGAGAACAAGTCTGATACATCAAAGCAAATAGACAGAAAATAAAGGAACTGGAAATAGAAACAGAAATAACTGACTATGCAAAACCAATACTCAGGAGGAGTCCTCTGGCACGATCTCGTCCTCAGGTTCTGGTACAGCTCCTGAAAGTGCTCCTGTACGGTATATCTCTGAATGGATCTCTTCGGCTATACCTGGGGACATAATTCGGATCCAGGTCCTCAGGGGACGTAGCAAGGTACAAGAAAGCTCATGCCAAAATAAATGCAGTGCAGAAATAAATGAAACAATAGGGTAAGCTAATAACCATCTATGTGAAATGCAAGATGAGAGCATCACTAAACCTCAGGCTGAGCCACTACAAGCTCTGTGTCGGGGAGCCGGTAGCAGTAATATCGCTAGTAGAGTGCCTAGCTCTGATATAGAGTCTGAGGCCTCACAATAAATATAACACTATTAGAGTGCTTAGCTCTGATATAGAGTCTAAGGCCTCACCATAATAAATATATATAAATCAGCCTGTAGCCTGTGTGTCTCTCCCCACCCAATGTAATCACACGTCTCATGTCCATGACACGCAAGATCATAACTAATGTAGCAGTCGTATAATGTCTATGAATAAAATGTCCATGTCATAAAACCTGTATCCTATACAGAATCACCTTGAATATCTCAGGAAGATTCTGTCTCATGAATAGTGTCAAGTGTCCTAGGTTCTGATGTACTTGATAAGACAAGTACGAGAAATATGGGTCTCGGTATCCATGTCTATGTGACGTTACACAACTTCGCGTACGGGGTTGGCACCCGACTATTAATCGGACGCTAAGTAAAGTCACTCGGTCCTGGGTTGAATAGTTAAAACAAGTTTATATATGAAATCTACAAGAACTCAAGTAAAGTACTATATCAGGAATCACTGCGAGTTGGCAAGGTTCACTTGCCCACTGATGTATAAATAAGTCAAGAAAAATAAGTAGCAAGCTGCAGGGTTTGGCAATGTACACTTGCCTGTGGTTCCTACTCCGATTGTGGCTCTGACTTCAGCTGGAATTTGCAGGCAGTACTCCGGTTGCTGAAATAAATATCACCATTAGATCCAGAAAATGTCAATCAGCTAGAAACGCCTATCCTTGAGTCTAATTTGGAGACAAGGGCAAAATGATAATTTCGGGTAAAAGCGGGGTCCACATGTGGGCCCGCTTTGCACCGAAAAATGTGTCAGGGGCAAAGGTCTCCAAATTTGTCCAACTTAGTGTTAACAAGTCAGGAACGATGATACGAACCCAACGGAACTTCCAGAATTGGATTCCGATGAGCCGGTCAAAAAATTGCCCGTCAAGTGGAGCCTGTGGGGCCCACGACACGCGATTTTGTCAACGTTCTCAAAATTGAACCAAACTTGGGTCACAGGACCAGCGTATCGCTACGAGTCCAATGGTGCAAGTTTTGTTTCGATCCGACGTGTGTATACAAAGTTAGGACGCGTTCCAGAACTGACAGATACGGGACGGTGTCCGCGGATACGCGTTGATTTCGGTGTGCACGCACACCCGAATCGACTTCTGCGAAATCCTACACGTCCGTATCAACGACGCACACGTATCTGTGAAGACCGCACGCGACCAAGTCGTCCCGTTTGGCGGGGCGTACCCAATTCCGGGGTGAATCAGGACGTTTTTCCTGTTTTTGGATCGCGGTTCACGATCGCCACAGGACGCGATGCCCCGAGCGGGTTGCACGGGCACCGAGAGGGTCACGCAGGGTTCGCGACGCAACAGACGAAAACGAAAACAGAGCTACGAGAAGAAAGATACAGGTACCTGAACAGGGCTCGAGAAACCGAAGTTTCTCATGTCCGACACGACTCGGCGTGTCCGGATCCGAATCCTAGGGTTAGGGTTTGGGAAACTGGGCGGCGGCCGGAGCTGGGCGACGCTGCGTTGGGGGAGGCCGGCCGGAGGAGGCTGGGGAGGCGCCGGCGAGGCTGGGCGGAGGCGGCGGCGGGGGCACGGCGGCCGGAGGGGCTCGGGGTCGGGTTCTGGGTCGCTGCGGGCGGGGAAGAAGGGGGCTGGGCGGCTGCGTCTCCGGAGGAGGCTGGTGGCGGCGAGGCGGAGCTAAGGCGGTGGAGGCGGGTGCGGCGCTGGGGTGCTGTGGCGGCTAGGGTTCAGGGAGGTAGGTTTCTTGGCCGGAGGGGCTGATCCGGGGGGGGGGGGGCGGGGATTTAAAGGCTGGGCAGGGGGAGAGGCGAGGCCGAGCGAGGCGGAGGACGTGGGGTGCGGGGCCGCGCGGAGCGGGCGGGGGTGCATAGCTGGCGGGGCGCGGGGAGCGGCGGAGGAAGCGGGCGGCGCGGGGGACGCGGGGAGAGGGAAAGGGTCTGGCGGGTCTGCGGGTTCGGGCGGGTGCGGGTTCGGTCGGGCAGACCCGACCCGACCCGACCCGCTAGGGCGGTCGGACCGGTCCGGTTCAGCTCGACCGGGTTCAGGCCGGTTCAGGCCGGTTTGAACCCGGTTCAACCCGGTTCGTTTTGGGTTTAATTAATTATTTAATTTAAAAAATTGGTTTTCGGGCATTTAAAAATATTTTCGGGGTCTAATAAATTCCCAGAAAATTACCCTAAGTCCAGTATTTTATTTTACACCATAAAATATTATTTACATAATATTTTAATAGTAATTAATAGCAAATAAAAATCATTTAATTACTAAGAGCCTAGGTTTTTAATTACAGAAAATTTTTGGAAAATTCCAGAAAATTATGAAAAGTCCAAATTAATAATTTCTGAAAATCAGGGGGCTTACATCAAGGTACAGATAATACAAGCCATAATAATGCAGTAAAATAGTCAATAAAATAAACAGGGTAAATATGTAACCATATATGTGAAATGCAGGTGAGAACATCACCAGTACTCAGGCTGAGACTACTACAAGCTCTGTGTAGGGGAGCCAGTAGCAGCGATATCATGTAGTTGTCTAGCTCGTAGTGAGACTAAGACACCGGCATAATATAGTCAACCTGTAGCATGTGTGTCTCTCCAGCAATAAATGGAACAATAGAAAAATACTAAATAACCAGCTAAGTGATATGCAAGATGAGAGCAGCACAAGAACTCAGGCTGAAACCACTACAAGCTCTGTGTCGGGGAGCCGGTAGCAGTGATATCATGTGGTTGTCTAGCTCGTAGTGAGACTAAGATGCCGGCATAATATAAACAACCTGTAGCCTGTGTGTCTCTCCCCACCCAATGTAATCATATGTCTCATGTCCACAACGTCTCATGTCCATGCCACGCAGGATCAAGTCTAATGCAGCAAGTCATAATAAGCTCTAAGCATATATGTAAATAATATGTCATGAAACCTGTATCCTATACAGAATCACCATGAATATCTCAGGAAGACTCTGTCTCATGAATAGTGTCAGGTGTCCTGGGTTATGATGTACTTGATAAGACAAGTACGAGAAATATAGGGTCTCGGTATCCATGTCTATATGACAATACACAATGCCGCGTACGGCGTTGGCACCCGACTATGAATCGGACGCTAAGTAAAGTCACACGGTCCTAGGTCAAGCATGAACCACAATATATGTATATATAAGTCAAGGAAATAAGTAACAAGGACTGCAAGTTTTGGCAAGGTACACTTGCCTATGGTTCTGGCTCCAACTGTAGCTCTGGTATTTATGCAATCTCCAGGAACGTCTCCGGATGCTGAAACAAATATTACCATCAGATCCAGAAAATATCAAATAACTAGAAACGCCTGTCCTTGAGTCCAATTTGGAGACAATGGCAAAAATGACAATTTCGGGTCAAAGCGGGGCCCACATGTGGCCCGCTTCGCACCGAAAAATGTGTCAGGGTCAAAGGTCTCCAAAATTGCCAAACTTAGTGTCAACAGGTCAGGAACGATGATACGAACCCAATGGAACTTCTAGAATTGGATTCCGATGAGCCGATCACAAAATCGCCCGTCGAGTGGAGCCTATAGGGCCCACGACACGCGATTTCGTCAACGTTCTCAGAATTGAACCAAACTTGGGTCACAGGACTAGGGTATCGCTACGAGTCCGATGGCGCAAGTTTCGTTTCGATCCGACGTGTGTACACAAAGTTATGACGCGTTCCAGAACTGACGGATACGGGACGGTGTCCGCGGATACGCGTTGATTCCGGTGTGCACGCACATCCGAATCGACTTCTGCGAAATCCCACACGTCCGTATCAACGGCGCGCACGTATCGGTGAAGACCGCGCACGACCAAGTCGTCCCGTTTGGCGGGGCGTACCCAGTTTCGGAGGCGCCGGCGAGGCTGGGCGGAGGCGGCGGCGGGGGCACGGCGGCCGGAGGGGCTCGGGGTCGGGTTCTGGGTTGCTGCGGGCGGGGAAGAAGGGGGCTGGGCGGCTGCGTCTCCGGAGGAGGCTGGTGGCGGCGAGGCGGAGCTAAGGCGGTGGAGGCGGGTGCGGCGCTGGGGTGCTGTGGCGGCTAGGGTTCAGGGAGGTAGGTTTCTTGGCCGGAGGGGCTGATCCGGGGGGGGGGGCGGGGATTTAAAGGCTGGGCAGGGGGAGAGGCGAGGCCGAGCGAGGCGGAGGACGTGGGGTGCGGGGCCGCGCGGAGCGGGCGGGGGTGCGTAGCTGGCGGGGCGCGGGGAGCGGCGGAGGAAGCGGGCGGCGCGGGGGACGCGGGGAGAGGGAAAGGGTCTGGCGGGTCTGCGGGTTCGGGCGGGTGCGGGTTCGGTCGGGCAGACCCGACCCGACCCGACTCGCTAGGGCGGTCGGACCGGTCCGGTTCAGCTCGACCGGGTTCAGGCCGGTTCAGGCCGGTTTGAACCCGGTTCAACCCGGTTCATTTTGGGTTTAATTAATTATTTAATTTAAAAAATTGGTTTTCGGGCATTTAAAAATGTTTTCGGGGTCCAATAAATTCCCAGAAAATTACCCTAAGTCCAGTATTTTATTTTACACCATAAAATATTATTTACATAATATTTTAATAGTAATTAATAGCAAATAAAAATCATTTAATTATTAAGAGCCTAGGTTTTTAATTACAGAAAAATTTTGGAAAATTCCAGAAAATTATGAAAAGTCCAAATTAATAATTCCTGAAAATCAGGGGGCTTACATCAAGGTACAGATAATACAAGCCATAATAATGCAGTAAAATAGTCAATAAAATAAACAGGGTAAATATGTAACCATCTATGTGAAATGCAGGTGAGAACATCACCAGTACTCAGGCTGAGACTACTACAAGCTCTGTGTAGGGGAGCCAGTAGCAGCGATATCATGTAGTTGTCTAGCTCGTAGTGAGACTAAGACACCGGCATAATATAGTCAACCTGTAGCATGTGTGTCTCTCCAGCAATAAATGGAACAATAGAAAAATACTAAATAACCAGCTAAGTGATATGCAAGATGAGAGCAGCACAAGAACTCAGGCTGAAACCACTACAAGCTCTGTGTCGAGGAGCCGGTAGCAGTGATATCATGTGGTTGTCTAGCTCGTAGTGAGACTAAGATGCCGGCATAATATAAACAACCTGTAGCCTGTGTGTCTCTCCCCACCCAATGTAATCATATGTCTCATGTCCATGCCACGCAGGATCAAGTCTAATGCAGCAAGTCATAATAAGCTCTAAGCATATATGTAAATAATATGTCATGAAACCTGTATCCTATACAGAATCACCATGAATATCTCAGGAAGACTCTGTCTCATGAATAGTGTCAGGTGTCCTGGGTTATGATGTACTTGATAAGACAAGTACGAGAAATATAGGGTCTCGGTATCCATGTCTATATGACAATACACAATGCCGCGTACGGCGTTGGCACCCGACTATGAATCGGACGCTAAGTAAAGTCACACGGTCCTAGGTCAAGCATGAACCACAATATATGTATATATAAGTCAAGGAAATAAGTAACAAGGACTGCAAGTTTTGGCAAGGTACACTTGTCTATGGTTCTGGCTCCAACTGTAGCTCTGGTATTTGTGCAATCTCCAGGAACGTCTCCGGATGCTGAAACAAATATTACCATCAGATCCAGAAAATATCAAATAGCTAGAAACGCCTGTCCTTGAGTCCAATTTGGAGACAATGGCAAAAATGACAATTTCGGGTCAAAGCGGGGCCCACATGTGGCCCGCTTCGCACCGAAAAATGTGTCAGGGTCAAAGGTCTCCAAAATTGCCAAACTTAGTGTCAACAGGTCAGGAACGATGATACGAACCCAACGGAACTTCTAGAATTGGATTCCGATGAGCCGATCACAAAATCGCCCGTCGAGTGGAGCCTATGGGGCCCACGACACGCGATTTCGTCAACGTTCTCAGAATTGAACCAAACTTGGGTCACAGGACTAGGGTATCGCTACGAGTCCGATGGCGCAAGTTTCGTTTCGATCCGACGTGTGTACACAAAGTTAGGACGCGTTCCAGAACTGACGGATACGGGACGGTGTCCGCGGATACGCGTTGATTCCGGTATGCACGCACATCCGAATCGACTTCTGCGAAATCCCACACGTCCGTATCAACGGCGCGCACGTATCGGTGAAGACCGCGCGCGACCAAGTCGTCCCGTTTGGCGGGGCGTACCCAGTTCCGGGGTGAATCAGGGCGTTGTTTTTTTCCTGTTTTTGGATCGCGGTTCGCGATCGCCACAGGACGCGATGCACCGAGCAGGTTGCACGGGCACCGAGAGGGTCACGTAGGGTTCGCGATGCAACAGACGAAATCGAAAATGGGGTAGCAAGGAGAGAGAAACAGGTACCTGAACAGGGCTAAAAAAACTGACTTTTCTCGTGTCCGACACGACATGAAAACCTAGGGTTAGGGTTTCGAGTCACTGCCGGAGCTCCGGCGGCTCAGGGCGGCACTGCGGCCGGAGGTGGGAGGGGGACGCCGGCGGCTGCCTGAGGCGGCGCGGAGGCGGCGGATCTGGGTGGCGCGGTGGCGATGAGGAGCGGTGGTCGGCAGGGGTTTTCAGGTGGCCGGAGGGAGGAGTACAGGGGGTTTTAAAGGGTGGAGGTGGAGGTCGGGGAGGCCGAGGGAGGCGGGGCACGTGGCGACGTGCGGAGCGGGAGAGGCGCGGCGTGGCGTTGGAAGCGGGCGGCGCGGCCGAAGGCGCGGGGAGCGGCGGCAGAATCAGGCAGGGGAGGGGGAAAGGGTTAGCGGGTTCGGGCGGGTCGGGTTCGGTCGGGCGGACCCGACCCGACCCGCTAGGCGGTTTGGTCCGGTCCGGGTCAGTGGGTTGGACCGGGTTCGGCCGGTTCAGGCCAGTTTGAACCCGGTTCAACCCGGTTCAATTTTAATAAATTTTAAAATTAGTTTTCGGGCATTAAAAAATGTTTTCGGGGTCCAATAAATTTCAAAAAAATTATCCTAAGTCTAGTTTTTCATTTTACACCATAAAATATTATTTTCATAATATTTTAATATATTTTAAAATTATTTAATTTTATTTAATGCCAAAAATACCTCGTTTTTAATTAATAAAAAAAATTCCCGAAAATCCCAGAAAATTCCGAAAATCCAGTTTTGAAAATCTTGAAAAATCAGGGGATTTACATATTGCAAGTCTAACAGTTGATGCAGAGATATTCATGTAAAATATATATATATGCAAATTGTCTTAATCCTTGTTTGTTGCAAGAATAAAAAGTTGAGCGTGTGTAAAAATCATTGCATAATATTTCTATTGTTTCATGCTTCTTATTATGAATTGTTAAAAAGAACATAGAACAAGTAAAAAAGATCACTTAATAATAATAGGTAGCTCAAATAATTAATGTATAGATTTAGGTAAGATGGTTTATGGCCACTCACGGGTGTATTCTCCTATGTGCTGACCTACGTCTCCATAGTTATTTGAGAGACAAGGGGATATTTAGAGCTTTAGAAGCTTGTCCAATCCAGTATAGTTTGTTTGACGTCTCGAAGTTTCCATTTCAAGTTTGGAAGTTTTTTTTGAAAAGAGTTTTATTTTTTTTTTAGTAAAAGAATATGATGTATGAACATTATGGCTAGTTTCATTTCAAAATATGTAAACAAAGTTTAATATTTTGAGTTGGCCAGTAAGAGTCATTTGTAATTCGGTTCAAGTTATCAACAAAAAGAAGTTATTTTGTTCCTGTCTCATTGTTATTATTTGGTTTTGTGCATAAATTGCACGGTGTTTCATTACCTATTCAGTTTATTTTGTTAATTTACAAGTTCATGCCTTATACACGCGCAATTTAAACTTCTATAGCTTCATGTCAAGTGACGACTTATCGATCCTCCAAGTCCGGGACGTGACATAATTATATCAGAGCACAGCTTTACGTCCTTGGATTTTTTTTTAAATCGTTTTCAAAACTATATAAGTATCTTGTCGATTTAACACTTTAATTTTGAGTTTATGAAAAACCAATTTTGTAGACTTCAGCCTTGGAATCACTTTCATTCAACAAGTAGTTATTCTTTGTCACTGATATGGTTAAGCCGTCTGTACCACAGCTCGGTAGATGCATTACTATCTGTGTTCACTTCCTGTGGCCCTTGTGTGCGTCCTTCCATATAGTAGAGACCAGACTTTTTGCTTCCTCTAGCAATGACCAATGAGCCTTTGGAAGCTTTCCACTAATAGTTAACAAAGAGATTGGAGAATCTCTCATTATTCAACCTTCCAACCGACACCCAATTAAAACGGATATCATAGACATGAAGAACACCATTGAACACAAGAATTGCTCTCGTATTTGTCTTCAAATACACATCTCCTATAGCTAGAACAATACTCCACAGTCTTTCATTGTGTATGTGTCAAATAATGCATGTTCAACACTCCACAGTCTCTCGTATTTGTCTTTAAATACACATATTCTATCGGTAACATTTGACCCATTTTCGTTACCCATCTTCAATAATCCACAGTCTCTCGTTGTGTATGTAGCAAATAATGCCATGTTCTGAGATACGTGTGTCGAAGCCCTTGAGCCCGCTTGCAAAAAATTGTCATCGTAGATGAGGTTTATGATAACCTCATCACATACAATAATCACATTTCCTTCATACGCTAAGATGATCGATGTTGTGTTCTCACTTTGTTTTCCCTTTTCGTCCTTCTTCTCCCTTCCAAGCTAAATCATTTCACTTGATGTGTCCTTTCATGTCACAATGGTAACATTCGGAGTCATCGTACTGACTCTTAGATTTTTCTCTGCCCTGATCTCTGTCATCATCGGGACCCTTGTTTTCACTCCTATCTCGGCTCTTTGACACAAGCACATCTGAATGAGATGTAGATGATGTGCTTTACGATTTTCTCCGAATCTCTTCATTCAATATCTCGCTCTTGGCGAATTCCAGAATAACTATGCTTTCTGGAGTAGAAGCGAACATGGACACTCGTACGATCTCCCACGTGTATGAAAAAGTACACAACAACCAAAGCCCATATGTACCTCATCGTCGAACTTTAGTCCCATAGAGGATAATTGGTCAACCACGTCCTGTAACTCAAGTGATCCATAATGAACGAACCATTCTTGTACCTAAGACCCATTATCTATCATATAAGAAGTAATTTATTTACCCAAGACTTCTTCACATATAGTATTCCAGCTTCTCTCACAACGTCTTTGCGTGCTCAATATTTATGATATAATTAATTATACATATTTTTGTCCACGAACTATCTGATATACCCACACACATGTATATTTTTGAAATTTCAGTCATCATCGAATTTCTCATTGGCTTCTCGGAAGCAAAAATTGGAAGATGCATGTTCTTGACAAATATTAAATCATTCATCTTGATCCGTAAATAGTGATAATTATTAGAACCGTTAGGTTTATCATGCGCACTAGCTTCACATCCATCTCTTCTACCCGTTTTCACTGTCAACCCCTAATACCTGGCAACCACTACTTTGATAACACTCTGTTGGAAACGAAACACAGAAACCATTCCCCCAAATTGATAGAACTTGGTGAGGACCGAAGAAAAACACAAAAAATAAATATGCGAAAACCACAATGAAAGCACAACGCAAACACCAAAACTTTTACGTTGAAAATTCTGTCAGAAAAAATCACGGGACAATATTTAGTCCAACCCGAAAAACTTTTCTTGAAGAAATAAAGAGATACACCGACTTCTTACAAACTCCTCTACCGATCCATATGGATCTCCGCAACACTTCAATCAGATGGAAATATATTACAACGAGTATAAAGAAGATTATCGAAGATAAGATGGCGAGTAAAAAATATTGTAAAACTTCTCAAAGCTATCTTTTTTTGAATCAACTCCTGAATTTTCGAATCCCTCTTCATCTCTTTTAGAAAATTGCAAATTAGGGAAACCTCTCTCCTTTTGATCTTCTGATACATATGATGATAATGGATTAGGGTCCAAAAGATTTTCACCGCTGATTTTCACCGCTGATCACGATTCCAAAAGATTTTCACCCCAATTCCAAAAGATTTTCACCGCTGATCACGATCCAATGCTGTTAATAAAATACAGTTTCGACGCCCATCAGTCCCGACACTGGTATACCGACAGTACAACGATAGCGATATACCGACGGTATACCTAAAATTGGTCACATCGAGTCAGAACTGTTCTGGAACAAAGTACGACTCTGATAGTGCTTTTTTCAATAGCTCTGGTACGTGATCAAATCGAGCCTCCTTCGTCGCCTTCGACTTTCCTAGTTTTTCCGACACACGAATGATGCTCGTCGTATTCCGGAGTGTTCTCCACATAGATTATACCCAACACCAACACTTTTACCATTACTAATGGAAAGAGTAACCTTAAGAATTTCTTTAACCGTTAACATGCATGTTACCTAAAGAATCAAAGTTGCAAGTGCGGTCCATAGTGGAGAGATTATAAAGAAGGGCAATGCTACTCTTACAACCAAAAGTGGTTGTAAGAGTTTACAACTGCCACATGACCGACTTCCATTTGAGGAGGGAGGGGAGAGGTGGGTAGGCATTTGGAAGTAAACTTAGCATTATTGTATGAAGAATAACAAATTTAGCTAGGCTTGCTCCAAAGTGTAATGTAGTAGTTAACAAATGTGGATAAATAATTTGTTATTGTTCGGTCACGGTAATGTTATCATTATTTTTAATGCTAGAAATGGAATTCTTCTTAGTGTAAGATGAGAGGAGTATTTTATTCTTGGAATGAATAATCTGTGTTATGTTCAACCTCAACTTGGTCTTTAAATAGTCATTTACAACTCTAACAGAATGCATAAAGATAGCACCCTCTAACAATTTTATAACTAACAAATCAAAACAAATTAACCGCGTAGAACAAACAAAATTCCTAAAGACTAGGGATTTGTTAAAATCCAAATAGCAACCGCTTCAACCTCCTCAACAGGATTAAATCTAACAATTCACCCCCTAAGCCTGTTGCATGAGATTCACCTCTATGACGCCAAGCTTCTGTCTCATCTCAATGAACCTGGCTCGCCCGAGCGCCTTGGTAAGAATGTCTGCAAGCTGCTCTTCAGTGTTGATGTACTCGACCTCAACCTTCCCTCTCTCGACACACTCCCGAATGAAATGATACCTTGTATCAATATGTTTGCTTCGGTCATGGAAGACGGGATTCTTGCTGAGGGAAATGGCGGACTTGTTGTCTACCTTGAGCATGACGTTGCCGGTCTCCTTGTTCTTCAAGTCACGAAGGAGTTTTGCAAGCCAAATGCCTTGGCATGCCGCCGTTGTCACGGCAATGTACTCGGCCTCGCAGGATGACAATGCCACGACCTTCTGCTTCTGAAATTGCCAGCTAATGAGGCTACGACCTAGGAAAAATAGCATGCCAGTGGTGCTCTTGCGGGTGTCGATGTCACCTGCTATGTCACTGTCGCTGTAGCCGATCAGACGTGGTTCCTCCACCTTCTTTGCGTAGAGACAACCAAAGTGACGTGTGCCGGCGACGTAGCGAAGGATGCGCTTGATGGCAGCAAGGTGTTCGGTTGTCGGGTTCTCAATGAACCGACTCACGTAGCCCACCGCGTACGAGATGTCTGGACGCGTGTGCACCAAGTACCGGAGACTCCCGACGATGCTCCTGTAGGATGTGGCGTCAGTCAGAGGGTGATGAAGCCATTGGGATGTGGCACGGGTTGCAATCCACCATGCCACTCTTCTCCAAGATTTTGAGCGCATACGCCTCCTGACTGAGGGTGATGAAGCCATTGGATTGCTGCACCTTGATGCCGAGGTAGAAAGTGAGCAATCCCAAGTCACTCATTTTGAACAAGGCCTTCATCTCCTCCTTGAACTTGGCAATATCTTGTGGGTCTGTTCCGGTGATGATGAGATCGTCGACGTACACACCCACAAGTAGGCGAGTTGGACCTTTGCTGCGTGTATACACAGCGTGCTCCTGTGCACTCCGGTGGAAACCAAGTGACAGTAGGCAACTGTCAAGCTTGGTGTTCGAAGACCTCGGTGCTTGACGCAGCCCGTACAGTGCCTTGTCAAGTTTCAGTACTTTGTGCTCCTGTCCTTCGATAACAAAGCTAGGAGGTTGGGCGACGTATACCTCCTCCTTGAGGTCGCCGTTGAGGAACGCCGTCTTCACGTCCATGTGGTGCACCGTCCACCCCTCATGCGCGGCGAGTGCGATCAACAAATGGACGGACTCGAGGCGAGCAACCGGCGTGAATACTTCCTCGAAGTCCACTCCTTGCCTTTGCACATAGCCTTTTGCCACGAGCCGCGCCTTGTGCTTGAGGACGGTGCCGTGCTCGTCCTTCTTGATCTTGTAGACCCACCTCAAACCGATCGGACGGTGGCCGGGTGGGAGGTCTACCAGGTGCCATGTACGGTTCTCCTCAATGGAGCTCATCTCCTCGAGCATCGCTTGGCGCCAACATCGGTGTTTCTCGGCTTCAAAGAAAGTGGCAGGTTCCTCGTCAACCATGAGGAGCAGCTCGTCGACATCGAGCTCGTGGACGGTGGTTGTGTCAAGCAAGATCACCAAGGTCCTGTACCTGCGTGGCCCGTCGTCATCGGTGTCGAGCATGGCCGAGGAATTGGTGGATGGCGAGACAAATTCCACTCCACATTGTACCACCGAGTCGGATGTTTTTGCCCCGGATGCCGGCGTCAACGGCCCTGGACTGGGTGCCCCTGGTGTTGATGGATCGCCCACCCCGTGCACCGGCGTGCCTGCGTGTTCAACATGTGGTATAGTATACTCAACAGTAAATGTCTCACCTACGTTGTTTTGCACGCCCCAGCCCCACTTGGCTTCCTCGTCGAAGACAACGTCGCGTGTGACGTGCACTCGCTTGCTGGCTGGGTCGTATACCCGGTACGCCTTGGTGCCGGGCTCGTAGCCGATGAAGACCATGTGCTTAGTGCGATCTTTTAGCTTCTGTAAGTTCGGCTTGACCACCTTGACGTGTGCTACACAGCCGAAGGTGCGGAGGAAGTGCACGATTGGCTTGTGTCCGTGCCATGCCTCGTACGGCGTCTTGCCGTCGACGCTCCGTGTCGACGAGCGATTAAGGATGTAGACAGCCGTCGTGACCGCCTCGCCCCAGAACTTCCCGGGCATATCCTTTGCCTTCAAAAGACTACGCGCCATCGCGACGACCGTCTGGTTCCGGCGCTCGACGACGCCATTTTGCTGTGGTAAGTACGGTGCTGTGAGTTGTCGTTTGATGCCGAGGCCCGCGCAATACTCACCAAATGCTACAGATGTGAACTCGCCCCCACGGTCAGTACAGAGCGTGCGCAGTTTGCGTCCTGTCTCCACCTCGACATGGGCTTGAAAGTGTTTGATGGCTGTCGGCGCTTCATCCTTCGAACCAAGTAGCGTCAACCACATGTAGCGGCTGAAATCGTCGACGAGGAGCAAGAAGTAGCGCTTACCACCAGGTGTCATCGGTGTGATCGGCCCGCAGATATCACCGTGAATGAGATCTAGCAGGTTGTCAGCACGGTACTTGGTCTCCTGCGGAAATGGTGTGCGGCGCTGCTTTCCGACAAGACAACTATCGCAGATTTGATTGACGTGTTCGATCTGTGGTAGCCCGTGCACCATGTTGCGGCGAGCTAACTTCCTGAGTGCTTCGAAGTTGAGATGGCCAAACCGTGCATGCCACCGCCATGCATCGTCATTGAGTCGTGCTGCTAAACACACTGGTTGTACAATATCAAGAGATAGAATGTACAGTCGGTTTCGGGCACGTTTTACCTTGGCGATGAGGCATTATTGACGATCTCGAATCGAGAGCATGCTGCCTTCGATCAAGACTTGGCAGCCGTTCTCATCGAGCTGCCCAAGGCTGGTGATATTGCTTCGTAGCTTCGGGATGAAATAGACGCCGGTGAGGGCACGGTGCTCGTCGTTCTGGCATGTAAACATCACCGTGCCACGCCCTCGGATGTCGACGACGGATCCGTCCCCAAACTTAATGGAGCCCGTGACTCCAGTGTCCAGCTCGGCGAAGACCTCCTTGCAGCCAGTCATGTAGTTGCTGGCACCGGTGTCGAGGTACCATGCTTCGCCGTGGTGGTCGTTCTCACGGCCCAGATGCACCTGAGCGTGCACCTCGTCGAGTAAGACGTTGTTGGTCGTGCCCACGGTGGTCTCGGCGAGCGTGTACTCCTGCGCCATCAGCAGTGCGGGCTCATCGTCGTCGACTTGCGTCAGATTGGCAAGCTCATCGCGCTTCGGCTTGCGGCAGTCCTTCGCCCAGTGGCCGTAGATGCCACAATTGTGGCACTTACCCTTCTTGTCGCGCGTGCCACCGGACGCGTTGCCGTTGCCGTAGTTCGTGTTGCCGCGGCCACGACCTCTTGGCTTGCCGCGCCCACGACCATAACTTTTGCCACCGTCGGAGTAGGCGTCGCCTTCCTTCCTCTGCTTCGTGCGAGCGAGCCACTCCTCTTCGGAGAGAAGAAGGCGGCTACTTGTGTCGCCGGAGTTGCTGCCAAGATCGTACCGCTCCTCGACGGCTAGAAGACGACCGGTAAGCTCTTCAATTGACAGCGTCTTGAGATCCACTAAAGTCTCAATGGCGATGGCGACTTGCGTGTACTTGGATGGAACGACTCGAAGGAATTTTTTAACTACCTTCTCGTCGTCCATTTCGTCGCCGAGTAGTTGCAGGTCGCTGACGAGTCCCGTGAGCCGCATCGCGAAGTCCTCGACGGACTCGCTGTCCTTGAACTTCATTGATTCAAAGTCAGCGCGCAATTTCTGCGCCTTGGCCTCGCGCACGCGCTCGACCCCCCATCCGCATCATCTTCACAGCGTCCCATGCTTCCTTGGCAGTGTCTTTTACTGCCAGTGTCCGCAGCATCTCTGGCGGCACGGCACGGAGTATGACGGACAGGGCCATCCTGTCGTCGCGGTAGTCGGCTTTCCCGGGTTCGATCGCCTCCCACAGGCCTTGCGCCTGCATATTGACTCTCATTAAGAGAGCCCAATCCACGTAGTTGGTCCGTGTCAGCATGGGGTACTTGAAGGTGAATGACGTCTCCTTCATAGATGTCGACGTCGTGGGGCTTTGGTCGTCGTTGGTTGTCATAGCTCTGATACCAAATGTAAGATGAGAGGAGTATTTTATTCTTGGAATGAATAATCTGTGTTATGTTCAACCTCAACTTGGTCTTTAAATAGCCATTTACAACTCTAACAGAATGCATAAAGATAGCACCCTCTAACGATTTTATAACTAACAAATCAAAACAAATTAACCGCGTAGAACAAACAAAATTCCTAAAGACTAGGGATTTGTTGAAATCTAAATAGCAACCGTTTCAACCTCCTCAACAGGATTAAATCTAACACTTAGTCCTGTACGTTACCAAATTTTGATAGAAATTTGGTGTTCCGACCACCATCTTAAATCCAAGTACTTTTAGCTTTATTCCACCATTTGGTGTCAATCTGCTTGTATATGGCATCAATGTGATTGCATAAAGCACGAAGATAATTAAGATATCTATTTGGATCAAGTGCACCAAAACTGTCGAGATGCTAAAGAGTGCTAATATCATATTCGATAGAAAGCTTGTTTTCAAGGTTGCCCAGACTTTACGTATATTCCAGTGAGAGTAGGAGCCTCTAGTGCGTTGTAGATTTGTGATGAAGTGATTAAGTCAGTCCGTGTTATTATCAGGATTATACCAAGACTAATTGGCAACTAAGTTATGATTTTCACGATAATGCACAACAGAAATACTGAAACATAGAATTATGACATATGTAGGCATAATTAGGTTAGAAAAACGGTTTATGATCAGAGTCGACTCGCAGACGAAAGACAGTAGCGTTCCCAAGAGAATTAAGCTATTCACAGTTACCAAAAGCTCGATATTAAATGCGCGTTTGAATTTTGGCTAGACCTTGTTTAGAATTACACCAAGTTACCTGGGCCATGATAAAGCCTAAATCCAACCAGGTCGACCTTTTTTCCAGTTAATCCTGCTTATCTTTACTATTTATTTTTTTTCTCAATCGAAACAGATCCTAAAGCAACGGAGTTATTTAATACAAACTCCTTGCCATCAAATTTATCAGCACAAAAAATACTATTTTAAATCCTCGGAAACGAGCCAGGGGATATCAAGCTTAGCTTGCAAATGGACGGAAGATGGTCAATGTAGGTAGCAATTAGACAATTTAACACGAGTGAAATTTCATTCTAGGGAATATGTTCGCAAGAATGAAACTCAAAGGAGAGGACATTATGAATATGATACTTAGGTATTATTTGGTTCGCAAATTTATGATACAGGGAAAGAATTTTTTTTTTTTTTTTTTTGGATGTCAAAAAAGTAAAGAGAAGAAAAGGAAAATAATTCCAAAAAAAGAAAAGAAAAAGGAAAATGGTTCCACCACCCAACCAAACATTCACTTTTCTACGTTAAGATTTCACTTTTCCTCCCAATTATTTTTTCATTTTCAAACACTAAAAAAAAAATGATAAAGATTATAATTTTTTTTAAAAAAAAAGAGAGCAAGAAATTGATTTCTTTTTTTCCTTTATGCGAAGCAAACAAGGCTTTAGACATTGTTTAGTTCGCGGTGAGGAAGGAAAATATTTCCTTTGGAAAATTGCTATTCCTACCAAATTTATTTTTAGGGAGTTTGTATAAAGACAAAAAAATTGGAAGAAAAAGTGAGTCCTTAATATGAAAAAATAAATCAAAACAATTTAATTTTCTCTACATTGGGAATTATTTTCTCTCCTCTCTTTTTTCTTCGTGTATCCAAACATAGAAAAAAAAGAACTATGATTCCGGAAGCCAAACGTGGTCTTAGCGTAGCGAAGCATAGACTACTGTAAGCAAAATTGGTCTAAACTTAAGAAAGTGTAGGGCTTGAGGTTGTGCAGATATCACCTGGGATACGTACGTAGGAAGGGAGTATGTATTCCGTACGTAGCACAATAATACGTACCACCGCCCGGTCGGATCTGGCAGCAGATGATATATAACAGTCTTTTGCAGATATGCTAATTAATGCTTTTGGTCTCTCATCATCCATCCATCCATCCATCCATCCATCCATCCAGATGCAGATGCAGATGCATATGCATGCTGCGTTGCTTTAGTTCTTTTCATAAAGGCTGGCTAGACTGTCACGGACCACTTGCCGCTTGCAATTCCAAGATATATACACTAATAATAATAATAATAATAATAATAATAATAATAATAATAATTGAAGAGAAATTGGAAAGGGATAGGAAGGAATCAACTCACTGCGCATTCATGGCTCCATCTCCGCATGTCGGATAGCTGCTCCCTGCGGTGAGATGGTTGACCTTCTCTATCTCCCTCCCTCTGATCTTGAACACAAGTCTAGACTTGTGTTTTGTCCAAGTTCTGAGAGCGTGAGAGAGAGAGGGGGGGGTCTTCCAGGTTGTGGTTGCTTTGAGTCACCAATAGACGAATTAAGAAGTTTGATGGATGCGAACCTCTTTAATTAGTATGGGGCCGGGCTATGTTGATGTGGATGCATGGGTGGGAATTATATGTATATGGTCTGTGGTGGAGAAAGGTTATGATTTTGCTGCATGTGTAGTGGTTGGTAGTTGCGCTGGCTTGTGATGGAAGAAGAAGAAGAAGAAGAAGAAGAAGAAGAAGAAGAAGAGTTTGGATCTCCTCCTCGGTGTGCTCGAGTATATATCTAGCTGATCGGGTTATTTGGAGAAGAAGAAGTGTATATATCATGTTGAAGAATGAAAACATGTGATATGATCTTGGTGTGACTGTGGATGGCATACGGTCAATACCCCTACATAGAAGATTCAAAGACACTAGCAACTCACAAGCATTATTTGACATATATGCTTGTCATTTAGTTGATAGTGATATATTGTCGCTGGCACAACATTGTCTTCTTTCAACCAGGCGTCCATTTCTTTTTCTCACATCCAACTAAATTTATTAGCTTAGATCAGGGGGTGAGCCACTACTCTTCACACTTGGCAACTTCATCTTGTTGTGTTTGTTGATTCATGGTAGTAGAGAGAAGAGAGGAAAAAAATTGAAAGTTTTTTTTTTTTTTTTTTTGTTTCCCACCACTGAAAGGAATAAATAAAACCGTACAAATGTTGATTACTATTTTTATCAACAAGGAAGGACAGGATTGATTTGGGAGGGAAAAAGAGTTAGATAGCTGTACTCCTTGAAAATTACATCTGCTACTCTACTGAGAAGTGCAAATATACAAGATTATCGTGTACTGTACCGCAAAAAGTGGGGGGAAGTGGGACCCAGCAGTGCTCCTGGACATTCCACGTCATCACGGCAGTCTATTCGTACTCTCTCTCCATAAAAACCTAGGTAAGCGAGAGAGTCCCGTCACCTCCCTATCCCCGCCCCCACCCCTCCTCCTCGTTCTTCCTCCGCCATTGCTACTTTGGCTGACAGAAGAGAGTGAGCACAGAACAGCAATGGACTGTGTATGTTATTACTATTATTAGGGGTTTTTTTTTGCTGTTGCGTGCTCACTTCTCTTTCTGTCAGCCTAATTCCATGGCGGTGACCGGATCCACTATCTCTCTCTCTCTTTCATCTGTTGTTTTCTTGAGCAGGCTCCGCTTTGGTCTTTGCTTTTTGTTTCTGAAACGTCCTCTCAATCATCGGGAACTGGAGTAAGTTGTTGTCTTCTTCTTTTTTCTGCAAATTTATTTATTTGTTTTCCTCCTCCTTCTTCTTCTTCTTCTTTTGATAAGTTTATTTTTCTTCCGCTGGGAAAGAGGATTTGATGTGTCGTTCTGTGAGTAGTACAACTCTACAAGTGTGCACTCTGTGTGGTTCTAACGGAAAGCACTGTTTTACCATTACGAACAAGAACTCTCTCTCTCTTCTTCTTCTTCCTTCTTCTTCTTCATTTGCTGAACATTTTGATTATTGATCTTCTTCTCGAGAGATCGACTCTTGAATCATGCTTCGGAAACCCTAAGTTGGACCAAGGATTCCGTATGACTTTTCCCTTTCTATTTTTTTTTTCCTGTTTCTGTTGAGTTGTCTGATCTTGTTTGTTTCAGGAACCCTAAGTTTGTGACATATGTGCTGACGAAGAAGAAGAAGAATCACAAAATTCTCGATCTGTAAGTCTTTGTCCTTTCTATTTATGGCTTGAATTTTTTCTCCTTTGGCGGTTGTAGCAAATAGTAATTTGCACCGGTTTTTATTGCATGTCTAGCTATGTCTATGTGAATTTATAATGATGGGTGCCCATTTTGCTTATAATTGCATGTCCTATCTAATCTGAATTTTTTACGATGTGTTGCCTATTTTTCTTATTTTTTGCATGTACAAGTATTGGATAGATCTGTTCTTGATCTCTCTTTTTCTTCTTTTCATTTCTATCCACACTTGGAAAAGGGGGAAATTAAGTATCAATTACTAAACAAGTACTCTTCATCGATCGAGCCAACCAATTGTCTATTCTTGTGGTCCACTATCAGAGTTGTAGGTAGTTGGTTATTCATTCATTTCTTGTGCTAAATCGAACATCCACACTTGACAGAAAACGTTGCCATTGTTATTCCATTTTCCCCATTTTAATTGCTGCATGTTTAGTTTCTATCAGTAGCTTTATCGGAATTGTAGGAAGAGGACTAGGCCTGTTCAAATTCACCAAAGTTCGGAACATAGGAGTCACATTGTGTTAGACAGGTTAGATTCCAACCTGATGATGGAATATGTTGGTTAGTGGAACATTTCGTTGATGTATAATGGTGATCGAGTTTGTTTCTGTTATCAAATGAATAAGAACATCATGTTGTACTAAATTTGAGTTTGTAACTTCTAGAAGAGATAACCTAATATGCTGAAGTATTGTGACTGCATGAAATTATTGAGTCTTTGACCAAGTTGATGTGTGAATGAATATTGGAAGAAAGAGTGAAGATGGATTTGTGAGTTTTTCCTAGGAAGTGTTAGTTATATGTTGTGTTTTCAATTTGGATAGGATAGGTAGTGTGTGTATTTGTATAGAGTTTGAGGTGGCTCCAATTGTGACTAAACGTGAGAAATTTGTTAATTTGATGAAGCTATTTGGACATGTGCAGATCAAATAGATGCATGTAAGAGCTAGGAGGAATAATAAAATAGTAGTTAAAGGAGGAATGATAAAATAGGAGCCCCTTGAACTTTTGCATTTGTCGAACGAACATAGATTGAGAGTGTATTTACGGTTATCGTTGGAAATGTAAGCTAGACTCTTATTATTGATTTAGACCTTTGGTTTCTCTAGTTATGTTACAAACCCTTGAACTTCCCAAGTAATGCATGCAATTCCTGAACTTCTCAAGCAATGCATGTAACATCCAAGGGAATGAATGTTTACTTGTGATTCATGTATTGCATGTATTAAATTTGGATGGTCACTGGGCCCCATATAAAGACAATGTATGAAGTTTTTAATCAAGCAAATCAATGAATTACATTCCCACTTCGTATATCTTTGAGTATCATTTTCTGTGTTTTAGCAACAAGAGAATACATCCCCCTTGTACTTTCTCATCTCCAAAATAAGTTCGTCTCTATCAAAGTGGTATAGGAGCTAGAGAGGTGTCATGGCTTCCAACAACAACAACATGTTGCAGCTCCAACTACCTTGCTTCAACGACATGAATTATAACAAATGTAGTATTTAAATGAATGTGTTTTACCAATCTCAAGATCTTTGGGATATCGTGGAGAGCGGAGTTGCAAGACTCGATGACGTGGCAAATCTCGATGTACAACAACTTCAAGAATTGAAGGAAACTCGCAAGAAGGGCAAGAAAGTGGTGTTTTTCATCTACCAAGTAGTGGATGAGGTCATATGTGAAACGATATCAATGGTGGACTTCCGCAAAGGAAGGGTGAGACACTTCATTCTCCATACAAGAAAGATGACAAGGTATAATGGTAAGAATACAAATTCTTCATAGCGAATTTGATATACTAAAGATGAAAGATGTAGAATTCATTGAAGATTATTTCAATCGAGTTGGTTCAATTGTTAACCAATTGAAAGTAAATGATGAGAAAGTTGAAGATCAAATAATCGTTGAGAAGATTCTACGAAGGTTTTTTTGAAAACTTGAGTCTACTATGGTAGTCATTGAAAAATCCAAAAATTTGTATATACTTTTGTGGAGAGTTTATTGGGTTCACTTTAGTCCCATGAACTCCGTATAAATAATATGATTCCACTCACACCACTTAAATCAATCAAATTAGCAACGTTTTCATCGACTAACACCAGACGTCGCTATCTGCCAAAAATTTGACACCGTAAGATTGTGTTGCTGGTTGCGACTAATTACAACTACTTTGAGATAATATGGAAATATTTGTCGTTAAGCGTCACTAGACGTCGCTAAATCAGCAACGTCTAACTATGTCTATGTCGAAACACATAATTAGCGATGTTTAGCGACATCTGTTGACGTCGCTAAATTTTTTATACTAGCAATCCGTATAAAGCTTACTTTCTCCCATTATTTTTCACTTTCCCCTCTCCTCTGTCGAAAATTTAGATTCCCTCTGTCGAAAATTCGATCCCCCTTGGCCACCCCCCCCTCCCCCTCATGCCTCCCCTCCCTCTCCGACCCCCACCGCCCTTGAGCCCTCCCTCCCTCGAGCCTGTCACTCTACTATGGCCTCCACCATTACTGCTTCCCTGTCCGGTTACCACTTACCACCACCGATGCTCCTGTGCACCTCAACGCTCTCCTCTGACCCTCTTTGTATCAGCTCTCCCCTTTGTGGTCAGGTAAGTTTTCTTTCCCTCTGTTTCTTTCTCAATCCATAATCGATTAGGGCATGTCTGGTCGATCGATGGGTTTTGTCATATTATTGTGTATACGAGTGTGATTAATATGCTATATCGACCCATATCAATGAACAGAAATAAAACTGACAAGAGAATTTACCTAAAGGCTACAAAGTTCTCTGAGGTTCTTCGGTGGGTGCATTTCAATGATTGTTTTAGTCTTGTCACGTGGATACCCTTCGAAGTTATGAAGAAATCCAGAAATTTTTCGCTGGAGACTCATAGAAAAGATTTGGTGGGATTCATCTCGAGCCGGTGCGCACGCATGAGGTCGAACACAGTCTTCAAGTCCCGGAGGTGATCATCTTTGAGCGACTCTTGACGGCGATGTCATCAACGTAACACTCGACCGTCTTGCGTAGATGCTCACGGAAGATGATGCTTATCACTGTAAAAGCATCAAAAATATGGATCCATGCGGCCAACAACCATGTGCCCCACTACAAAGCTTAGCAGAAATTGGACCGCATAGTCACCATGCGGCCCAGAAAAGCTATATGCGGTCCAAACAGACCAAAGCAAACCTTAGCCGCTGTAAACCCCCTCAACCAATTTAGGGATTATATTATTTATTGTCAAAACTAGAGACTAGGGATAAACGAATTTAATTAGAATTATGGGTACCCTCTGACCATAGTGTAACTTTAGCTACGCAATGTTCATTAACTTCGCCTTGCGCAGTTAATTATTATCTAGTCAATTAATTTGTGGTCAACTGCACCTCAAACAGGACCTGACCCAGCCCATGAACACTTTCGTGTGGGCCAGCCCATCCCAATGAACCCTGGCCGGCCCAAACCTGGGGGCCAGCCCCAAACTTCCTCTCCTATATAAATACATATTCTTGTACATAAAAACCCTAAAACAAACCAAACCATCATAACCCCCTTAACCCTAGCCAACCCTCTCTAACCGAGCATCCCCGCTTTCCCAACCAGACCCCGACGTCAACCACCCCTTAGGCCGCCATCCCTCAACCAACCTGCCGCCTGTCACTGCTCCCCGACGCCAACCACCACCACCGACACCCTGCACCGCCCCGACTTCACCATTAGCACCATCCCCACCATAGTCAACACGACCCCGACCGCTCAGAGCCGTCCTAGCAACGCCAACCGCCCCTGATCCGGCGGCGAACCACCTCCCCTGCGGTCGATAGTCATCCCGCGCTGCTCGACCAGCAACCCCGCTGCCCAGAGCTGCCGCTGCTACTGCGACCACCCGCAGTCGCTGCTGCGAGCCGCTGCCTTGCTCGCTGGCCGCTGACCGGAGCACCGCCACTCACCGGAGGACAACCACGCCGAGGAGCCCTCCATCCAGCCTAATAGGTAAACGCCTATATACTCCTTGTACTGTGTTCATTTATAATCGTCGTATCGTCGTGTCGAGAATTTTGGTCTTGGACACAAACTGAATAAACCCTAATTATATACATGCTGGTATGGTGATTAACAAGATTCAGAATTTGTTTAATAACTAGCAAACACCTAAATCATGAGACCTGTCATCCAGGACTAGTATTTCACATGAACACCTGGACATAAACCAAATACGTTGAACATAGAAACCAAGGATGTATTCGCACAAATCAGAAATAGTGGTAACCCCTTAACTTTAGTAAATTACTGTCTCAAGGCGCACGTTAATCGAGGACAGAACATGTGTACACGTGGCGCTGTATTCGATCAACCGTGAACCTGCGACAGTACCCCAGGAGTAGCGTAGTAATCGTGTGTATATATATTGCTTAATGTCTGATGCTAGATTGCTATACTATATTCTGTATTTAGGGTCATTGGATCAGCCAGGAGACACTGCAGGAACCGGCTATTGGCATTCACAGCTTCAGGACCCAGGCAAGATACCTTGCCATATTATTGTCTAATTTAAATTATGCATATGTTGTATTGTATTCTTGTAGTTTTTCTTTTATACAACTGTGCGCGTCCGAGATTGACTCAGTGCAGTCGACGGATACGTCGATGATTTAGAGTACTTGGCCTAGACATTAGCAGACTCACCCCCTTTGGAGGATATCCTGATATCTTCCGTGACCTGACACTCTTATACGTATCACTATGACAATTCATATTGGGATGCGGGTTTGCGTACTCGACTAGCTATCGGTGCGTGTGACTTACATAACGATTAGTATGTAGTTCATGTTATATTGTAGTGTTAGAGACTGACATATAGATACGTGGTATGCACGTCGAGTATTCGACTTACGTATCTACATTGGACGGGGAGGACATTAGTAGGCGTATGGGATACACCCATTGGAGTCCGTAGTTTCCAAAGGAGCCACGGATCCAATGACTCCCTTTACACTGCTGCCACGTTCTTCGGAGCGATATGGACGATATACTGTACTGCTGCCACGTTCTTCGGAGCGATATGGACGATATACTGCACTGCTGCCACGCTCTTCGGGGTGTTGGACGTTATGCCTACGCCTACCCATACGTACCAAAGTTGTCCTCATATTGCATTCATTTAGATGGTTAGCACACCCTTATTGTATTTATTTTATTCAGTATTTATATATGGCATGCTTCTATGTATCTTGTTACGTCTCTCTGAGGACCTGGTACCTTTTCAGATTTGGACGAGGCATATTATCTCACAGTGTACGGCCCAGGACAGGAGACGAGGTTCGCTACTGCAGAGGAGCTAGAGGTACTACCGTCAGAGTTTTTGTGATCTCTTGTAGGCCTTCTACCTAGGATTGGGTGCATCATTATCTAGTCAGCCGATGCCCTAATCATTATCTTTTATCTATCATTTCAGTACTATTTCGTCATAGTAGTAGGTTTGTCCCCACCAGACATTCTTGGTTGTACTATGATATTTGAGACTAGCGTTTCTCCCAACAGTTTATTTAGTACTTGCTGTTTATATTGTGGATGAGATTAGTTTACCTGTTGTTGACTGATATTGAGACATGTTAGTTATTTAGGACAGCGTAACACTCTTCGTTGGATCCATTAAATTGGGATATCCTTGGAGACGTGACAGCTGACTATTGCCACGTGGCCTAATTCCATATATTTTGGGATTGGGGCGTGATATGGTTTTAGTGGTGGCCCATGCAGGTCTCATTTATCGTTGAGGTATGGTAACATGCCCAGCGAGCCTGCAATAGGATAGAAATTTCTAGGTCTCATCCACTTTGACTACATCTTTGAACTTCCTTCGTATTACTTCTAAATATCTGCATCCTGTTTGCTTGATTCCGTACTCTTTTTAATGAAATCCTGTCTCTTGCAGCAAGATGAACTTGCGCAGTGGACGAGGAGCACCTAGTGCCGCAGTGCCAGACAACACCACCCAAAGAGAGGAGATACCCCAAGGGCAACCATCGCTACAGACCCCGCTGATACATTGGCATGGGACTTCTCAGGACGATCCTACACCGCAGCCTGAGGGACAAACTTCCCAGACGATCCCCATGCCGCCTTTTGAGGGACAGACTTCAGGAGCTACCCCGATGCCACAAACCGAGAGGCCGACATCTGAGGAGACACCTACCGCACAACCAGAGGTTCCACTACCACCACCTCCACCTTATACACCCCAGATGCCACAGCTAGATGGACAGCCACAGATGCTTCAGTTCTTTCAGACTATGCAAGCACAGTGGCATCAGACCGAGACATTGAGACAGAGTTTGATGGCAGTACTAGAGAGGACACCTGTCACAGCACCAGTACTAGCACCTCCACCAGCTCAGACAGGTGGCACTGTTAGATGGTTCCGACAGATGGGACCAGATACTTTCTCGGGCAACGAGACCGTAAAGCAGATCTCTGATTGGGTCGCCAACACGGAGATGCTACTTGAGGCTTCACAACTGCACCCAGACCTTTGGATGACCGCAGTGAGGGCCCAACTAAAAGGCAACGCCCATCACTGGTGGAATTCTATTGAGCGCAGTGTAGGCAAGAACCAGACCTGGAAGCAGTTCTTAGAGTACTTCAATGCGAAGTATTTCCCAGCTACAGTCAGAAACGTCATGTACTCGCAATTCCTACATCTAGAACATGGAAACATGACTGTTGACGCTTATGACGTGGAGTTCAGCCGCCTTAGCAGATTTGGTGCCATCCTGATACCCAATGATCTGGAGAAGGCCCAGAGATTCCATCACGGCCTCACCTTCGAGCTACAGAGGTATACCACCGCACATGTGAGAATTTCTTATGGAGAGGTACTTTCAGAGGCGAGAGTCCAGGAGGCCATCGTCAGAGGAGCGAGATGTTCCAACACAACCGCACCAGCCAGAGCCCAGCTCGGAGTAGGTGGACCGATCCGTCGTCCCGGAGCGCAGACACAGCAGAGGACAACGCCATACCAGCAAAAGGAGCTTCTTGCTACCACTGTGGTAAGAGAGGACATTACGAGAAGGACTGCAGAAAGAGACTGAGGACATGTCTGATTTATGGGTCAGACCAGCACCAAGTCCGAGATTGCCTACAGCGCAGAGAGGCAGCACCGCTGTCCGGACAGAGACCAACAGCACCAGTTCCTAGGATACTACCACCGCCATGAGGTCAACGTCTACCAGCATACGGAGGATTTCAGAGGGGACCACCATTGGCCCCACAGGAGGCGCAGTTTGATCGAGCCCGACAGCAGACCGGAGGGCAGAGGCACGGACAGGCATTTGCACTAGCAACTACTGAGGAGAAAACAGAAGGGGAAGCTATTATAGGTACTATTTTAGTTGCATCACTACCTGCAACTGCATTGTTTGATTCTGGTGCTAATCGTTTATATCTAGTAGATTCGTAGCAATGCATAGAGTAGCTACTTCCCCCTTACCTAAGAGTTGGAAGATTCTTACCGGAGGAGGTATCGTGACGGTTACCAGCACCATTCGAACGTGTTTGGTAGTCGTATGTGGTAGAGAGATGAGAGCACGATTCTTAGTATTACCCATGCCGTACTTTGATGTTGTGCTAGGCATGGACTGGTTAAGCCAGTATAATGCTGTACTGAACTGCCGGAAGGGTAGCATCACTTTTAGACCGCCAGATCAACCGGAGTTCGAATACATGCGAGGGACTATCGAGCAAGGAGTAGGACAGACGGCTGGAACTTATATGGCTATGGAGATTGCACCCCCACCAATAGTTGCAGAATTCGAGGATGTGTTTCCTGAATAATTGCCAGGCTTACCGCCAGATAGAGACGTAGAGTTTACTATTGAGCTAGTACCCGGAGCAACACCGGTATCTTCTAATGTGTACTGATTGGCAAAGAAGGAGTTAGATGAGCTGAAGCTACAATTGGAGGAGTTGCAGAGCAAGGGATTTATCCGTCCTAGTGCATCACCCTGGGGAGCACCAGTGCTATTTGTACCTAAGAATAATGGAACAGTACGCATGTGCATTGATTATAGAGCCCTTAACGCTTTGACTATCAAGAACAAGTACCCCCTGCTACGAATTGATGATTTGTTCGACTAGCTGACAGGAGTAGTGGTGTTCACAAAGATCGACTTGAGATCGGGTTATCATCAAGTAAAGGTGCAGAGAGAAGACATTCAAAAGACAACATTCAGGACTCTTTATGGTCACTACGCGTTCTTAGTGATGCCTTTTGGACTGACGAATGCGTCAGCCGTATTTATGAACTTGATGAACAGAGTCTTCCATCAATACTTATACCGGTTCGTGGTAGTCTTCATCGACGACATTTTGGTGTATTCGAAGAGCCACGATGAACACGAAGAGCACTTGAGACTAGTGTAGGAGACCCTGAGGAGAGAGAGGCTTTATGCTAAGCTGAGCAAGTGCGAGTTTCTCTTAGATCGTGTCGCTTTCCTTGGACACGTCATCTCAGGAGATGAAATTTCAGTAGATCCGGCAAAGATTTTATCAGTAGAGACATGGCCAACCCTTACCAATGTCTCATAAGTGAGGAGTTTCCTGGGACTTGCCGAATATTACCGGAGGTTCGTGGAGAACTTCGCAAAGATTGCAGAGCCGATGACCCGCCTGACCCGTAAGGAGCAGGAGTTCACTTGGACAGAGGAGTGTCAGAAAGCATTCGATGAGCTGAAGAAGCGTTTGACTACAACACCTATCTTAACCATACCGTCTGGACCTGGAGGATTCGTGATCTATAGCGATGCATCCGGGAAAGGATTGGGATGTGTCTTGATGCAGCATGGGAAGGTTGTAGCCTATTCTTCTAGACAGTTGAGAACCCATGAGAAGAACTATCCCACCCACGACTTGGAGCTTGCAGCAGTGATCTTTGCGTTGAAGCTTTGGAGGCACTACCTATATGGAGAAAGAGTAGAGATATTCACCGATCACAAGAGCCTAAAGTACATCTACACGCAGAAGGACCTGAACCAGAGACAGAGACGTTGGCTCGAGGTGATGACAGACTTCGAGATTGAGCTACAGTATCATCCGGGATAGGCCAACGTAGTAGCTGACGCATTGAGCAAAAGACCTATGGCATTCTTCTTGACTACTCAACAACATCTGTTGAGAGATCTAGAGCAGATGGATATAGAGGTCGTTATGCCCGGAGTAGACGGACAATTGTCGAGTTTTCAATTGCAATCGACATTAGTGGAGAGAATCAAGGCTTCTTTGCCAACAGACGCCAGATTTCAGAGGCTTAGACAGAGGACAAAGGCTGGAATACAGACAGGACTGCGTATACATGAAGACGGAACTTTAAGATGTGGAGATCGTCTCTATGTTCCAAATGGAGAGCTTCGGCAGGAGTTGATGACAGAAGCACACAGTTCAACCTACTCTATTCATCCAGGAGGCACGAAGATGTACAGAAACTTGAGACAGTACTACTGGTGGCATGAAATGAAGAGAGAGATAGCATGCTTTGTGGCCAAGTGCCTGGTGTGTCAGCAAGTCAAGGCTGAGCATCAGAGATCTGCAGGATTACTTCAATCGCTTCCGATACCAGAGTGGAAATGGGAGCATATCACTATAGACTTTATTACGGACTTTCCGAGGAGTCCTAGTGGTCGCAATGCAGTTTGGGTAATCGTGGATAGACTCACCAAGTTCGCTCACTTTTTACCTTTCAGAGTTAGGCAATCTACCGAGGTCCTAGCAGATATGTACATGAGAGAGATTATGCGACTGCATGGAGTGCCAGTTAGCATCATATCGGACAGGGATACGAGATTTACATCTTACTTTTGGCGGAGTATGCAAGAGAGTCTCGGTACCCGCCTGAAGTTTAGCACAGCATATCATCCACAGACAGATGGTCAGTCGGAGTGCACCATTCAGACATTGGAAGACATGTTAAGAGCATGCATGCTAGATTTCGGAGGATCATGGGAGGACCATTTGTATTTGGTCGAATTTTTCTACAACAACAGCTATCAAGCGAGCATCCAAATGGCTCCCTACGAAGCGTTGTATGGAAGGAAGTGTCGTTCCCCAGTATGCTGGAGTGATATAGGCGAGCGATAGATTCTCGGACCAGAGTTGGTTGTTCGTACAGTGGAGACGGTAAAGAAGATCCAAGGACATCTACGAGCGGCACAGGACAGGCAGAAGCATTGGGCGAATGCACATCGACGACCCCTAGAGTTCCAGGTTGAAGATCACGTGTTTCTAAAGATCTCACCTACTCGAGGGACTATCAGATTTGGAGGCAGAGGAAAGCTGAGTCCGAGGTACATCGGACCATTCGATGTGTTAGAACGCGTCGGAGAGGTTGCTTACAAATTAGCCTTACCGCAGACTTTGGAAGGAGTCCATGACGTCTTCCATGTATCTCAACTGAGGAGGTACATACTGGATCCAAGTCATGTACTTGACTATTCCGAGATCACAGTCGGCCCAAGTTTATCATACCAAGAAGAGCCTGTTGAGATCCTGGACAGGAGCGAGAAGGTATTACGAGGTCAGACTATCCCTCTATTCCGTGTCGCATGGAGGCATCCCTCTATTCCGTGTCGCATGGAGGCATCATGCACCAGGCGAGTCGACCTAGGAACTTGAGGAGGATATTAGACAACGCTATCCCCACCTCTTCGAAGGACTAGGTACGTATTAGCATTTTTATTATTATTCAGTCTGTAGTCCTTACCTTGCGTGTGTTTTAATTTCGATGACGAAATGCTCTAAGGAGGGTAGATTGTAAACCCCCTCAACCAATTTAGGGATTATATTATTTATTGTCAAAACTAGAGACTAGGGATAAACGAATTTAATTACAATTATGGGTACCCTCTGACCATAGTGTAACTTTAGCTACGCAATGTTCATTAACTTCGCCTTGCGCAGTTAATTATTATCTAGTCAATTAATTTGTGGTCAACTGCACCTCAAACAGGACCTGACCCAGCCCATGAACACTTTCGTGTGGGCCAGCCCATCTCAATGAACCCTGGCCGGCCCAAACCTCGAGGCCGGCCCCAAACTTCCTCTCCTATATAAATACATATTCTTGTACATGGAAACCCTAAAACAAACCAAGCCATCATAACCCCCTTAACCATAGCCGACCCTCTCTAACCGAGCATCCCCGCTTTCCCAACCGGACCCCGACGTCAACCACCCCTTAGACCGCCATCCCTCAACCACCCCGCCGCCTGTCACTGCTCCCCGACGCCAACCACCACCACTGACACCCTGCATCGCCCCGACTTCACCATTAGCACCATCCCCACCATAGTCAACCTGACCCCGACCGCTATGAGCCGTCCTAGCACCGCCAACCGCCCCTGATCCGGCGGCGAACCACCTCCCCCGTGGTCGACAGTCACCCCACGCCGCTCGACCAGCAACCCCGCTGCCCAGAGCTGACGCTGCTGCTACGACCACCCGCAGTCGCTGCTGCGAGCCAATGCCGCCGCTGCCTTGCTCGCCGGCCGCCGACCGGAGCACCGCCACTCACCGGAGGACGACCACGCCGAGGAGCCCTCCATCCAGCCTAATAGGTAAACGCCTATATACTTCTTGTACTGTGTTCATTTATAATCGTTGTGTCGTTGTGTCGAGAATTTTGGTCTTGGACACAAACTGAATAAACCCTAATTATATACATGCTGGTATGGTGATTAACAAGATTCAGAATTTGTTTAATAACTAGCAAACACCTAAATCATGAGACCTGTCATCCAGGACTAGTATTTCACATGAACACCTGGACATAAACCAAATACGTTAAACATAGAAACCAAGGATGTATTCGTACAAATCAGAAATAGTGGTAACCCCTTAACTTTAGTAAATTATTGTCTCAAGGCACACGTTAATCGAGGATAGAACATGTGTACACCCTAGCTACGTGCACACGTGGCGCTGTATTCGATCAACCGTGAACCTACGACAGTACCCCAGGAGTAGCGTAGTAATCGTGTGTATATATATTGCTTAATGTCTGATGCTAGATTGCTATACTATATTCTGTATTTAGGGTCATTGGATCAGCCAGAGACACTACAGGAACCGGCTATTGGCATTCACAACTTCAGGACCCAGGCAAGATACCTTGCTATATTACTGTTTAATTTAAATTATGCATATGTTGTATTGTATTCTTGTTGTTTTCCTTTTATACAACTGTGCGCGTCCGAGATTGACTCAGTGCAGTCGACGGATACGTCGATGATTTAGAGTACTTGGCCTAGACATTAGCAGACTCACCGCCTTTGGAGGATATCCTAATATCTTCCGTGACCTGACACTCTTACACGTATCACTATGACAATTCATATTAGGATGCGGGTTTGCGTACTCGACTAGCTATCGGTGCGTGTGACTTACATCACGGTTAGTATGTAGTTCATGTTATATTGTAGTGTTAGAGACTGACATATAGATACGTGGTATGCACGTCGAGTATTCGACTTGCGTATCTACATTGGGCGGGGAGGACATTAGTAGGCGTATGGGATACACCCATTGGAGTCCGTAGTTTCCAAAGGAGCCACGGATCCAATGACTCCCTTTATACTGCTGCCACGTTCTTCGGAGCGATATTGACGATATACTGTACTGCTGCCACGTTCTTCGGAGCGATATGGACGATATACTGCACTGCTGCTACGCTCTTCGGGGTGTTGGACGTTATGCCTACGCCTACCCATACGTACCAAAGTTGTCCTCATATTGCATTCACTTAGATGGTTAGCACACCCTTATTGTATTTATTTTATTCAGTATTTATATATGGCATGCTTCTATGTATCTTGTTATGTCCCTCTGAGGACCTGGTACCTTTCCAGATTTGGACGAGGCATATTACCCCACAGTATACGGCCCAGGACAGGAGACGAGGTTCGCTACTGCAGAGGAGCTAGAGGTACTACCGTCAGAGTTTTTGTGATCTCTTGTAGGCCTTCTGCCTAGGATTGGGTGCATCATTATCTAGTCAGCCGATGCCCTAATCATTATCTTTTATTTATCATTTCAGTACTTTATTTTGTCATAGTAGTGGGTTTGTCCCCACCAGACATTCTTGGTTGTACTATGATATTTGATATTTGAGACTGGCGTTTATCTTCCAGCCCAGATGGACCTGACATAACGTCGTGACGACCAGATCAAGTCTGACACAGAATCATGACAGGAAGGATTCTCTGAATACCACAAAAAGACAGAAGTCTCAAAGAGTGGGCAGCACCACGTGTACAACACGACAAACGATTACATGCGGCTCTGACCCTGCATCTCTGGCCGCAGTGCAGTCCATGCGTCCCAGATTTTATGTGTCTCATGCGTTTCTGGCCGCATGTGTCCCAAACTCCACGCGTTCCATGCGTCCCAAACGCCATGTAAACCAAATCCTGCTATTACAACTGAAGTGATTCTCTCCCACCAAATAGCGGTCAGGCGTCCATGTCACGCCCCAGTCCCAACTTACACGGAACTAGGCCACGTGACAATAGTCAACTGTCACATCTCCGAGGATATCCCAATTTAATGGATTCTAACGAAGAGTGCTACTTTGTCATAAATACATGTCCCATAAATATGCATCAGCAACAAGTAATCTAATCTCATCCACAATATAAAACAGCAAGAAGTACTAAATAAACTGTTGAAAGATAAACACCAGTCTCAAGATATCATAGTACAGTCAAGAATGTCTTGTGAGAACAAACCCACTACTATGACGAAATAAAAGTACTGGAATGATAGATGAAAGAGTGATGACTAGGGCAACGGCTATCTAGATAATGATGCTCTCAATCCTATGCAGAAGGCCTACCAACTGATCACGGAAACTCTGACGGTAACACCTCTAGCTCCTCCGCTGTAGCGTATCTCGTCTCCTGTCCTGGCCCGTACACTGTGGGATAGTAAGCCTCGTCCAAATCTGGAAAGGTACCAGGTCCTCAGAGGGACATAACAAGATACATAGAAGCATGCCATATATAAATACTGAATAAAATAAATACAATAAAGGGTGTACTAACCATCTAAGTGAATGCAATGTGAGGACAACTGTGAGAATATGGGAAGGTGTAGGCTAGACATATGCTGACGTAATTCACCAGTTGTGACAACCGGCTAGTATATGCCACACATGCCCCCTATAATACGGGCGCAGGAATACAATAACGTCCAACGTTCTATAGAGTGTGGTATCTGTAATATCACCAAGTAACGTCCAACACTCTACAGAACGTGGTATCAGTAATATATATATACGTCCGTATCACTCCGTCGAGTGCGGTGTCAGTGTAAAGGAGTAGGGTGTCCCATATGCCTACTAGTCGTCCTCCCCGCCCAATGTATATATCCAAGTCGAATGCTCGACGTGCATACTCCGTATCTAAATACCAAGTCTCCACACTGAAATAATCCTAAATTACTTACTAACCGTGATGCATGTCACACGCGTCGATAGCTAGTCGAGCACGCGGACCCGCATCCCAATATGCATTGATCACTGTAAAACATGTAAGCGTGTCAGGTCTTGAAAGATATCAGAATATCCTCCAATGGGTTGAGTCACTACGAACTAGGTCAAGTGTACCAATCATCGACGTATTCGTCGACAGCACCCGAGTCAATCTCGGACGCGCACAGTTGTATAAAAACAAGCAACAAGAATACAATACAACTTATGCGTAATTTAAATTAGACAGTAAATATGGCAAGGTATCTTGCCTGAGTCTTCAAGATGTGAGTGCCAATAGCCTGCTCCTGTAGCGTCTCCTGGCTGATCCAAAGACCCTAGACATACAATATAACAAAACAAATACTGACATCAGACACTAAGCATTAACTACATACGACTAAGACGCTATGCTTGAATACTGTCGCAAGTTCACTGCTGCTCGAATACAGTGTCACGTGTGCACGTAGCTAGGGTGTACACGTGTTCTGTCCTCGGTTAACATGTGCCTCGAGGCAATAATTTATCTAGTTACGGGTTAACCATGATTTCTATTCTGTGCGAACACATGTCCTTAGTTTCCATGTTCAGAACATACTAGGTTTATGTCCAGGTGCTTCGGTGAATTACTAGTCCCTGATAACCAGTCATTAATTTAGGATAATTATTTATTTATTAATATCTAATTAAATCATCATTCATGCATACACCACTAAATAGGTTAAATGCTATTAACTTGTGTTTATACACGACATGACGATACGAAGGAGGGATGATAGGACACAAGAGAGAAAGGTCCAGTGAACGAGTACCTGATCGACCGAGCGAGGGGGGGTCCGTTTGCTGACTGACCGTCCTCTCCGGCATGGGGCGAAACTCCGATCGACGCACGGACAGCAATGGCCTACCGCCGTTCAGTAACTGCAATGGCTGCAGTCGCGGTTGCAGCAGCCTGGCACGGCGGCAGCGGGCTGAGACGGCGTCTGGTGTGACGGTCAGGTCGTGGGGTGGTCGGGGTCGACCTCTCGGTGGTGGTTGACGGCGTCAGGCGGTGTTGGAGGCGGTGGTTTTGGAAGTCGGGGAGGGGAAAGGGTGCTCGGGTTTGCCGGGGTGAAAGGATGGTCATGATGGTTGGATGGGTGCGGTGGTCAGGCGGAGGTGCGGCGGCCTAGAAGGGTGGTCCGGCGAGTCAGGGGTGGCTTGAGGTGGTGGAAGTCCAGTCCGGCAGGGATGACTCTCGGCAAGGGGGGGATTCGGCTAGGGTTGAAAAGAAGGGGTGGTGATGATGCTAGGGTTTCTATAGTAGCAAGGAGGGGTATTTATATAGGAGGGGGTTTATGGGCTGACCTCGGGACTTGGGCTTGTCTGGACTCCTTGGGGTGGGGGTCTGGTCCCCATGAAAGGTATACAGGGCTTGGTTAGGTTTTGTTTTGGGCGAACTTGGCCTCAAATTAATTTAGGTTACAAACAAATGCATCTGGCATTAGGAGGAAGTTTGGTTTATTGCAATAATATATAGGTGTTTGCAATGACTGTTGTGCAGCTAAATTGAAGCACAATATTGGGGATCTGAAAGTTACACAAGGTTCAGGTGGGTAGCCTGGCGTGTCTAGGAGATGAGTACTTAATTGGTTTGGGGGTACCTACCAGTATAGCGCTCCAAACATCAAGGCAACAGTAAGGTGTATTAAGTTACAATATTGTTGCACATTAAATCTAATTGCATCCAATTTAATCCTAGTCTCTTAATTTAATTCCAATTAGCCCTGAATTGGTCGAGGGGGTTTACAGTCCATATGACCAAGTCGGGCCTACAACAGTTGAGAACAGCCCAGATATTCAGCAAACAATAAAATTTTAACAAATGTCCACATGGCAGCGGGGTTCGGATTCTCGTGCATGGTTGTAGCTCTCTTCTATTAAGAGGGGACACGTAGCAAACCCCCACCATTTATGTGGACCAAAATTTATGCGGCTACAAGTATGGATATAAATAGTAGGGTACCACACCCGAACAAAGGTTGGCTGGCTATCTGCGAATCTACACTCGAGCAAGAGAGAAGAGCTTTCCCATCGGATCGTCCACGGAGTAAAGAGAGTTTCTACACTCCTAACCCTCCATCGTCACCCCCCCCAGAACACAAATTTGTACTTAGATTGTCTGTTTAGGACTCCTCTCTGTACTCTCTTTAGTTTGTTCAATTAAATCAAGTTTCTTCTCAAACTTTCGTATTTAATGGCAAACAAGATGGAGATTCTGCTTGGGACTACCATCTCATCTGATGAGAAGCTGGTGACGCAATCCAATGCGGCCAAGCTCGGCTCAATGCAAAAGATGCTGGTAGTTCGCTTCGACCAACAGGCGTTCGAGGAAATGCTCTCGGAAGGAAGTGCTAGTCCTTCGCCAAGGCTAGCCAAGCCCAAGAAGACCCGCAGGACGTGGGTAGCAAAGGTCGCCGTGCCTCGCCCAACTGCGGAGCAGACACTTCCCGCCTCTCGCTCTATTGATGATGATGGTCGTCAGGCGAACACCCAGTACGTCCACTTTCATGCGGCTACCCCGAGCGAAGCAGAAACTGCTCGGCACCCAGACGCTGGCAAAGAAAAACACTACGATGCCAGACGTTCTGGGGCTGAGGCAGCTTCTATGCGGTCAAGAAGGAGGTCGCATAAGACTGACCATGCGACACTAGCTCACAGCCGCAGGTAGACAACCGCATGTGACCCCGACAGTAACAGAACATCTGTTTTCGACCATATCTCCTGCGGCGCAGTTCCTATACGGCTCGCTGAGAATGGCAAAAATCCAAACATGGACTCTTTGTACTACGCACCTGTGGGTGCTAAGTCAAAGAAGCCTAGGGCAGTACGAGCTCATCAAGCTCAAGCAACTGTCCAGTTAGTTGGTCGTCAGCAACCGTTACACGGGCCACTGATGGGAAGCTATACAAGATCGACTCGTGCGTCCAGCCTGCAGCGACAAATGGACAGCGTCGGCCTCCAAAGTCTCCCGCTGACAATCCGAGAAAAGTTTTTGTGCGCAGCCCGGATCAGGGAGCAAACACAACACCTACGCACCCATGCGCTCGGTCCTTCTGGACCCACAAAAATGGTACAAAGGTGGAACAACCCTTACTTGACTTGCGTAATGTGATCAATCACAAGCGCAAGACGAGGAAAACAACTGTGGCCGATGAAATATTCTCTCCAGGGCATCACTGTGCCAAGATCATTATCAATTGCTGTTGCAACAAAGTGGCAACACCCACAAGCAGGCAGTCGGCCTTCCAGCGACTGCACCAGACATCACCCATCCGGCAGCTACCCGGAGATCAGGTACAAATACCAGAGGAGGAGGAGCTACCCTCCGTCTCATGCTACTTGACTCGGAAGCTTTCCGCCACCAAGGGAGGAAAGAAGTCAAGTACCTCCAGTCCGTCGCTCTCTGCCAGTGCGTTGCGAAGGCGACTACCAGGAGGGTTAACAATGGGATATGCGGAAGGATTTTTCCAGGGTACCCGCTCAAGGAAGAAACTGTTAGCTACTGGGGGTAGTTATTCCTCAGAACCCCTGAGGGTGGCCCAATTTATGGATAGTATTCGCCTCGACTTACGCAACAATTTGGCATTCCGAGAAGACAACGACTCCCCAAGGAACGGACTCCGAGATCCCTGGGGATAGGTCCCCTCGCCAGGTTGATGTAGCCTTCTAAACTGGGGGTAGTATTTCTTTCGAGTCAAAGGAGGAGACGATGCTGCCAGCTTTCCCTGATGACTACTCTCGCCAGGGGTCTGAGACGGAAAGTACGGCACCCACTGCCCCGTCCATATCTCCCCACGTGAGGACGGTATACATGGCCAAGGACGACCATGAAGGTCCCAGAGACCGCCAACACCTCGAGACCCTCGAGGCCATGATGCAGACGATGGGTGCATCAATGCAAGTCTTAACCCAGACAATGCTGGAAATCAAAGCATATATGGCTTCTCAACCAGCAAGAACCCCTGGACAAGCAAACTTGGACTCAGGGACCAACGAGAATTCAAACACAAATGTCCCACATGTGGGTAGTAATCCTCACCTGCCTTGCTCGTCTGCACCTTCCGCAAGAGATGAGGCCAAGGAAGCAAAGAAGGAGGTCCGGGAACTCCGGGCTCGCCTCGACTCCATGGGCAATCGGGAATCACTCTGCGATCTTGGGGTGCGGCAACCATACCTTATAGAATGGAGGGATGTACCGTATCCGCCAAATACAAGCCCTTCAACATAAACACATTTGACGGCAAGTCCTCCCCTCGCCGGTTTACGAGTTACTTCGAGATTACAATGGGACACCTCCCCCGCAGCAATGCTATCCTTACCAGACTTTTTGTCGGAGCATTAGCAGGGGTATCTTTCGACTGGTTCTGTAGTCTCGAAGATAATTGTATCTCATCATTCGATGACCTCAAGCGTTTGTTCCTCAATAAATTCTATGAGACAGAAAATGATATGACGATGTCCTCTCTGATAGATGTCGTCCAGGGAGAAAGAGAACTGACACAAAATTACATCGAGCGGTTCCGACAAACAGCCCTAAGGTTGCCCCCGGCAATCCCGAGGACACACTAATGGAGATGTGCCAAAAAAATATGCTTCCGGCACTCAGCCTCTGGATGCGCGATAGCCAGTTCAAAGACTGGACGACATTCATTATAAGTGCTATCAACGCTAAAAAGAAGCTCAAAGACGCCCAGCACTTGGGATTCTGTATCCCTATTACTGAGGAAAAGGGCAAGCGTGCCAGCATTAGCAGTAACATCAACCGCGATGTGAAAGAGAAGCAAGTCATGGTCGCTAATGTGACCAAGAAACCTAAGCAAAAGCAGGCGGAGGCTCCAAAATCAAATGAGACATTCTTCGAAGACGGTGATATCAAGCCCATCTTCGATATGATGATGCAGGAAGATAAAATTTGCCTCCCCGACGTCAAACGTCAGCCTGAAGTGGAGGAGATGAACAACCCAAAGTACCGGTACGTTCACCACCCGACGCAGGGGTGATACACCTTGAAGCGGTACATCCAATGACTGATCGATACCAAGGCTCTCTCCCTGGATTTTGACGATGTAACGGTTGTCGCTAACATGGTGTTCCTCCAGTACGACAACTTTTCTAGACGGAAGCCCAGGACGGAGTCACACCGATCCCAAGAGCAATAATGGAGGTAGTCAATCTGTCCCCAGCTCGCAACCAAGCAGCTGGGATGACACCTCTTACTACCCGTCGGGGCGAGATCATGTGTATCCACCGGATCTGGTCCCAGACTTGACGCAACAAGCAGCGCCTTCCGCCATCAAGACTAAAACACGAAAAACCAAGTCCTGCCGCATGGTTTCTTCCACCGCTGAGGAGGCCTGGACAGGGACAACCAGGTCGGGCCTTGCTTACCAGCAAGATTATGAAGCTCCCGACGTCAATGCACCTCCAACTACTACACCTGTCGCGTCTGATCCGGGTCCATCTCAACCCCCACCAGCGGACAAGACCAAACAAAAAGAGAGACGCTTCGATAAGCTGTTGCGTAAGGAAACGGCTCAGGGATTAAAAAATCTCTACAACTTTGACGTCTTGGCTCAACTCGCCAATACCCCGACAAAGTTGTCGTTATTTGAGCTTCTGCGGCTTTCCAGAGACACTCGAGCCACTCTGAGCGAGGCATTACAAAACGTCGACATCTATCTGGCACAAGTCAAGCCGCCAGCAGAAAATCCGACGACATGCTCCCACTGTAATAAAGTTACGAATGCAGTACCTAATATTACATTCTCGCAACAAGACATGTTGCTTAAGAATAACAAGCATGATCGTCCCCTATATTACACAGGGTATATTAGTGTTATAAAGGTGGGCCAGATGTACATTGACCCCGGTTCATCAATCAGCATCATCCCGAAGAGTCTGCTGCAAACCTTGGGTATCCCGATGCATCGTCTGGTAGCTACCAATACTGCCATTAGTAGTTTCAATGCAGGAAGAAGCTACCCTCTGGGAAATATTAATCTGAAGTGCCAGATCGGTGATCTGAAAACAGAGGTCACTTGCTACGTCATTGACGTAGATGAATCATACGTCTTGCTCGGACGCCCCTGGATACACCAATATGCGATCATGCCGTCAACCCTGCACCAATGCTTAAAGTACGTCAACGATCATGGCATTATCATAATTGAGTTTGCAGACATCGACCCATTTAAGGGAGTCGAGTCATACTACTCTGACGCCATCCAATACAAGCAAACCCACCGAGACAAAGGTGCAATGAGGCCGATGATGAGGCCGAGGTTACGAGAACACCGGAGGAGCCCATGAGAACCCGTCTCAAGGCTTGCACTCCCGACGCAGCCACTCTCCTCGTCGTCAAGTTTCACAGGAAGGCACCAAAATCTCTGGCACCTTCCACAATGTCCGAACCTCCGGTCGTTCACCTTCATAGGCCAAATCGACCGTAGAAGAAGGATCCCGCACCATCTGCTCCTTTCGAACCTCTGGTCGTTTATCTTCATAGGCCAAATCGATCGCAGAAGAAGGATCTTGCACCATCTGCTCCTTCAGAGCCTATGGTCGTTCGCCTTCGCAGACCGTCAAAAGAAGACCCGACCATGGTCGTCTCCGAGCCTCTGGTGGTAAAACTGCACAGGAAGCCACCAATGCCTATAACCGCGTTGGGTGTAGCCCATGAGGATGACGAACTAGAAGAATATGTGGCCGCTCAGGCCAACGTCCCTTCCCTCGATGATATGATTCCTCCGAAAGAGTTACCTTATTTTATCAATAAAGGGTTATCTTTGAATTATTCTAAGCGTACACATATCAACATATTGTACTCTATGGAGCACGGTTTAGGCTTACACCTGCAAACACAGGTGACTACCACCTACGCAGTAAACCAGGTCTTCCCTAGTCAAGGTTCTAACTTCACATTTCCAGCAAGGAGGGGAGACAAACCTATCATCTTTGGTAGGGTTGAATGCCCCCGGCCCTTCACCCCGGAGGAACAAGAGCCATAACTCGATAACGATAAAATACAACTCAACTGGTTCAGCGGTCATACCAAACATATCATCCAGAATATGGGTTATGACCTTAAAATAATTGAGATTTAAACTACGGCAAGGGTCGACGGTTGCCCCTGCGTCTACCTGCTCCCGCAAGCAAGTCCGAGGATTACTACCATAAAACCAAGCATGGCTAAGGGTACGTAACGCCTCCCACAACCCCCAAAGGTTCAGATGAAGAAGATGAGGTTCACTCTTACTCTTCGCAATCTTCCGCTTGGGACTCCGACGTCAGTATCGGGGAGACGCTCAAGCAAACATTGTCTACCAACATGGTGTCAGCTCACCCTGAGGAAGACGACGAAGATCCACAGGAACTCTTTGAAGTAGAACCATGGGCCCAACGCCTAGACACAATAGAATATGCGGTTCGATCAACGAAAACCTCCTACCGAGGACGAAGTCGTACAAGTCAAACCTATCCTCATCAGCAAAAGTCTGCCCAAAGAAGACCGAAAATTCCTGCTACAGCTCGTCAGAGAATATATTGATGTCTTTGCCTAGAGTTATGAAGATATGTTAGGGCCGAATCCTCAAATTGTGGTCCACAAACTCAACATTTTGCAGAACGACAAACCGGTCAAGCAACAGCAACGACTTTCGTGATAGCTAGTGGCTTCATCCGCGAGAAACAACATCCCGACTGGGTAGCCAACATAGTGCATGTCATCAAGAAGAATAGGAAGATTTGAATCTGCATCGACTTTCGTGATCTAAATGCGGCATGTCCCAAGGACGAATTTTTCCTTCCGATCACCGAGATAATGATCGACAATACCTGTGGCTTCGAGCGCATGTCCTTCATGGACGGCTTCTCAGGCTACAACCAAATCAAGATGTTTTCCGACGACGAGAAGCATATATCTTTTTGGACCCCAAAAGGCATATACTGCTTCACGGTCATACATTTCGGTCTAAAGAATGCAGGTGCTACATACCAGCCAGCCATGAGCACCATTTTTCGTGAACATCTACGCAAGACGGTGGAATGCTATATCGACAACATCGCCATCAAGAGTCGCTCTAAAAATGATCACCTCTAAGACTTGAGTACTGTGTTTGACTTAATGCGCGCATACCGCCTCAAGATGAAACCTACCAAGTCCTTTCTAGGAGTCTCCAGCGATAAATTTCTGGGTTTCGTTATCACTTCCCAGGGTATTCATATAGACCCTGACAAGACCAAGGCCATCCTGGAGATGAGCAAGCCAAAGAACCTCCGAAAACTCTGCGGTCTTCAAGGGAGGCTGACATACATCAGGAGGTTCATATCAAACCTCTCTAGACATTGTCGGCCGTTCACCCAGCTCATGAAGAAAGGCCTCCTTTGTCTTGGATGAAAGATGTTAATGCGCGTTTGACGACATCAAGGAATACCTATCAAACCCTCATGTGCTGGTGGCCCCGGTCATGGAAAAGCTCTTCCTTCTCTATGTACGTGCGATGGAGCACTCTCTTGCTGTCCTGTTAGCCCAGAATAGTGATGCAGGCCATGAGCAGGCCATATACTACCTTAGCTTGATAATGGTCGGCGCGGAGCATAGGTATACTGCCTTTGAGAAAGAATGCCTTGCTCTAGTATTCGCTATTCAGAAAACTCGACTTTACGTGGCTGGACAGACCATTCATGTAATCTTGCAAGTCAACCCCCTCAGGGTCCTCATGACCAAACCAGGGACACTCAGTTTCCGCTTGGCTACCTGGGCAATACTATTATCTCCATATGATATGGTATTCGTCCCACAGAAAGCCGTCAAGGGTCAAGCATTGGCCGACTTTCTAGCAGCCCACTCGGGGTCAGAAACCTCGAAGCTCTATGAGGAGATTCCAGACGAGGCGGCAGACTCCAATGCCATTTCACACGAAGCTGTTTGACGAATGTTCTTTGAAGGCGCTTCAAGAGCTGGGCCCAAATGTGACGTCATAGCTGGGGTCGGGATAGTGTTGATCTTCCCATACGACCTCATCATCAATCGTGCCTACTCTCTCACGAAGCCGTGCTCCAACAATGTGGCAATGTACAACACCTTAATCATCGGGCTCCAACTTGCTAAACAAGTTGGAGTAGAATACCTGGAGGCTTACAGTGATTCTCAGCTAATAGTCAAACAGGTCCGGGACGAGTATGAAATCCGAAACGAAGACTTGATCCCCTACCACCAAGTTGCGCTTAGCATTATCATAAATTTTGAGATGTTCTTCATAGAGCACGTCCCTCGGTTGCAAAACATTAAGGCTGGCGCCTTAGCCGGCCTCGCTGCTTACTACGCGCTACCAAACAACACTCATCAGCTAATCGACGTGATCGACCAAGAGTTGGTATGTCCCAAGAACCTATGCTTGTGCCTCAGCTATGCAGCAGAGGTCGACACCGATACACAAGATTGGAGGCTTCCATTCATTGACTATGCAGTCTATGGAATTCTTTCTGAGAACCCGAAGGAGGCCACTTCAATCAGGAGACGCTCCCTCCGTTTCTATTACGACACGGAGACCAAAATATTGTATCATCGGTCCTATGACAGCCTTCTACTATAATACTTATCGAACGCAGAGGCAAAACAAGCCCTACGTAAAGCTCACGATGGTGTCTGCATGGCACATCAACCCGGTCCGAAGCTACAAGACTGTCTTCGGAGAATGGGCTACTATTGGCCTACGATGGTAGCGGATGTTGTTGATTACGCGAGAAAATGCCAGACATGCCAGATCCACGCAGACTTCATCCATCAGCCCTCAGAGTTCCTACACCCGACAGTAGCATCTTGGTCGTTTGAAGCATGGGGGATGGACATCGTCGGACCGATAAGCCCACATTCGTCTAAGGGGCATCGGTTTATCCTTGCCATCACCGACTACTTCTCCAAGTGGGCGGCAGCTGTTCCAATCTCGCCGAAGTAAAGATATCAAACATGATCAGCTTCGTCAAGCATCACGTCATATATCGCTTCGGCTTTCCTTGGAGGATCATCCACGACAATGATCCGCAATTCGCGAGTCATGTCTTCTATCGGGTTTGTGACTATGTACTGGTTGCAGGCTATTATTCTTCCCAATGATACCATAAAGAAGATTGAATGCATGTGTGCAAACTTTCTGTGGAGGGGGGCATGCATGCAATAAGTTGGGAGGGACTGTATCGGCCAAAAAAAGAGGGAGGTGTTGGCCTCAGATCTCTGTCCCTCAGAGAAACTGCCTTAATCAAACTCTTCTGGATATTCATTAACGGAAAGTCTCTCTGGGCTGACTGGGTTAAGGGAAGATATTTTCCTAAAGGGGACTTCTGGTCGACCAGTAGCAATAACAGCTACCCGGTCACGGTTAAATCATTGTTGGCTACGAGGTGCAGGGCTAAGGACAAGGACAAACTAACCAGGTTTATATGCTCTGGGGCCCAAACCAGCATTTGGTATAACCCGTAGATCAATCGCTCTAGCTTGATCGACAGGGAGGGCTGACATGTCTATGAGCTGATGGGGTCTACTGAAATTGTGAGTAGCCTTATTAAGGACGAGAAGTGGAAGCTTCTTGGTCGTTTCATTGAGGTTGCCCATGCGGAAGATATTTGTGAGGTGGAGATTGATAGACAGGGTATATGGTCTGAAAGAATATGGAGAAAGGTACTTTCAAGTTTTGGACAGCAGTGAACCAGATTAGAACCCTCCATGCGGAGGTTAATTAGGCGGAGGTGGAATGGGTGAAAGGTGTGGCGGTTAAGAATTCACTGTGCCTCTACAAAATGATAGGAACAGACTTCTTACGAGAGATAGGCTTGCTATGTTCGGGATCCACTGCGAGGATACTAAGTGTTGCTTATGTGATAAGACGGATGAATTAAGGAATAATATATTTTTTGCTTGCAACTACGTTTAGGACATATGGAGTGCCCAGAGAACAAGATTCGGGCTCACTGTCACGCAAAGCAGAGACCTTTCCTCTGTTATGGAAGAAGTTAATGCTCACAAAGGAAACAGAGAGAGTGACTACTGCCGTCTGCGGCTTAGCTTGGGAGCGGTGGTGTGGCATGTTTGAAGGAAACGAAATTGGCGTATCTTTGAGAGTCTTACCCTCAGTAATATAGTTTTACAAAAAATATACAAGTTGACATAGATATACTAGACCCCAGATGACCATTTTGTATTCGGGGCTAGATGATAGTTGTAATCTTCGTGTCTATCTATAAAAATTAATCATTCTTCGAATATATATATATATATATATATATATATATATATATATATATATATATATATATATATATATATAAAGGTGAGAATTATCCCCCCAAGATATATATACCAAGTTCCAAGTATATATATACACATATAAATATATGTTGCTATCACGAAGTCGTCATCAAGTAGTCAAAACCTCAACTAAAGGTCGGCTACATGGCGACAATCATATTAGCGATGACTTCTTGTCACATTAGCGGCGTCTGTTGTTGGTGTCGAAATGGCGACTGATATTTTAATGGATTAGTCGACTTTTCAGCGACGGATAGCCGACGACGATAGTGACGTATTAGTGACGAGATGTAAGTTTCTAATACTGAGATTACTTTCTGATACTCACTCGACGACGACTGTGACGTCTGTGTGTCGCATGTGCGTCGCGTAGCAGTCATTATTTGTCGTTGAATTGTTGCTCACTTGAGAATTCTCATGTGAATGACAACTATATACATCGTGAAGGCACCACGTAGACGTCGTCGTACGTCGCACAACCGTCACTAAGCTGTAGAGAATTGAAAAAAAAAAATTGAATCGCAACAATTACATCATATACAATTCCTGTCCAATCGCAGTATATCAACCATCTGACACAACCCACCGTAGAATTCTTGTCTAATTGTGTCACGCCCCAGTCCCAAAATACCGAGGGACCAGACGCGTGATAATGGCCAGCAGTACGCACCGATGGACAAACCCAATTTAATGGATCCATCAGGGCATACTTAAGCTGTAATATACAATAAATAGGTCCAATAATACATAGTCACAGTCTATACTAATCCCATCCACAACAGATAATCACAGATCAAATGCCAGAAAAATGCAAGTAAATATAATCTAGCATATCTCAATCAAGAGTCTCGGAGAACAAATCCGAGAACAAGTCTAATACAATAATGCAATAGACTGGAAGTAAAGTATATAGGAACAGAAGTAAATGAGTATCTCAAACCAATATCCAGGAGAAGTCCTCTGGTACGATCCCGTCCTCTGGTCCTGGTACAGCTCCTGTATCTGCTCCTGTTCCTGCTTCTGCTCCTGATAATGCTCCTGTACTGTATAACTCTAGGGGGATCTCCTCTGCTAGTCCTGGGGACAAAGTCCGGATCCAGGTCCTCAGGGGACAGCAAGGTACAGAAAATACAAGCCAAAATAAATGCAGTGCAGCAAAAATGCAATAAATAGGGTAAGCTATATAACCATCTATGTGAAAATGCAAGTGAGAGCATCACTAGTCTCAGGCTGAAGCCACTACAAGCTCTGTGTCTGGGAGCCGGTAGCGGTAATAAACACGTAATGTGCCTAGCTCTACGACGAGAGTCTGAGGCCTCACAATAGTAGTAGATAGATATACGAAACAGCCTGTAGCCTGTGTGTCTCTCCCCACCCCATGTAATCACACGTCTCATGTCCACGATGCACCATGTCCATGTCACGCACAATCATCTCTTAATGCAACAAGTCATCTAATATCTAAGAATACGATGTCCATGTCCTGTATCCTATACAGAATCACCACGAATATCTCGGGAAGATCCTGTCTCATGAGTAGTGTCAAGTGTCCTGGGTCAAGGTGTACTTGGTAAGACAAGTACGAGAGTATATAGTGTCACGAATGTCCATCTCTAGGTGACCGTACCCAACACCGCGTACGGTGTCGGCACCCGACTGATAATCGGACGCTAAGTACGTCACACGGTCCTAGGTTAAGCATGCACAGCAATATAATGAAGCAAGGAAAATATGTAACAATACTGCAAAGTTTGGCAAGGTACACTTGCCTGGGGTCCTGGCTCCACTGTAGCTCTGGTCTCAGTGTGATCTGCAGGTACTACTCCGGTTGCTGAAATAAACATCACCATTAGATTCAGAAAATATCAAATAGCTAAAACGCCTGTCCTTGAGTCCAATTTGGACACAAGGGCAAAAATGACATTTTCGGGCCAAAGCGGGGTCCACATATGGGCCACTTTGCACCGAAAAGCGTGTCAGGGTCAAAGGTCTCCAAATTCCGCAAACTCAGTGTCTACAAGTCAGGAACGATAATACGAACCCAACGGAACTTCCAGAATTGGATTCCGATGAGCCGATCACAAAATCGCCCGTCAAGTGGAGCCTGTGGGGCCCACGACACGCGATTTCGTCAACGTTCTCAGAATCGAACCAAACTTGACCCACAGGACCAGCGTATTGCTACGAGTCCGATGGTGCAAGTTTCGTCTCGATCCGACGTGTGTACACAAAGTTACAGCGTGTTCCAGAAAGGACGGATACGGGGTGTCGTCGGCGGATACGCGTTGATTCCGGGGTGCACGCACCTCCGAATCGACTTCTGCGAAATTCCACACGACCGTATCATCGTCGCGCACAGTTCGGTAAGGACCGCGCGCGACCAAGTCGTCCCGTTTGGCGGGGCGCACTCAGTTCCGGGGTGAAACAGGGCGTTGTTTTTTCCTGTTTTGGATCGCGGGGTGCGATCACCACAGGACGCGATGCACCGAGCGAGTTGCACGGGCACCGAGAGGGTCATACAGTCTACGCAACGCAACTGACGGAAACGAAATCGAAATTACGAGGAGAGAGGAAACGTTACCTGAACAGGGCTCCGTGAAGTCCGATTTCCCGTGTCCGAGACGTGTCCGAGTCGTCTTCTTCGACACGAGCTGTGTCCTCCTAGGGCATCTACTAGCTGGATGTTGCCGGAGTCGGCTTGAGCACGGTGGAGGCGAGTGGCTCAGGGAGGTTCAGGGCGGTGACGTGCTGGTGATCGAGGAAGGGAGGCTGAGGGGAGGCGATCGTCGAGGGGTCGTCGGCTAGGGTTCAGACGAGGGCAGCGTGGCCGATGGGGAGAGGGAAGGTGTCAGCGGAGGGGACGGAGGGCTTAGGGTCGACGGCGGGGCTGTGGATCGGAGGTGGTGACGTGGGTCGGTGAGGGAGGCTGCCGTGGGGGAGGTCGACGGCCAAGTGGAGATGGAGGAGTCGACGGTTGGTCGTCGGCTGCTCGAGGCGGGGCATCCCGAGGGGAGGGGCGGGAGTTAGGTGGAGCAGTCGGGTCTAGGGCTGGGTCAGCTCTGCTCGCGGAGGAGATAGGCGGAGAGGAGATCCGGGAAGGAGGAAGAGGGAGAGGGGCTCGGGTGCGGGCTGAGCAGCCGGAGGGAGAGGGAGACGAGGGTGGCGGGTCGTCCTAGGGTTCAGGCTGCTGCGGGGGTGTCTGGGTGGAGGAGAGAGCGCTCGAGCGGCGGCGACGTGGCCGGGCGGCGCCGGAAAGGGGTCGACAGAGGGTTAGGGTTAGGGATTTGGTAATTAGGTCATTAGGGATTTGGGAAATTGGGAATTTGGGAATTTGGGAATTTGTTTTCTTCTTCTTTTCTTTTGTGGAGAAAACCTAGGGAAACCTGTATTTATACATGCAGAAATAGGGTTTGACCTAGGATTCGGGCTGGGCCAACGCTCCTCGGGCTTGGCTTCGGCTCTCATGGGGATGTCGGGCTTTGGCACGGATTTAATTCGGTTTAAAATCTACATGGGTCTTCAGGGCTTTAAACGGGTTTCCGGAGTCCAATAAATTCACCAAAAATTACCCTATGTCCGGTTTTCCATTTTACACCATAAAATATTATTTCCATAATATTTTAATATGAATCAACCGTAATTAAAAATCATTAAATTACCAACGCCTAGGGTTTCAATTCCCGAAAATTTTAGATAAATTGGAAAAAATCCGAAGTTCAAATTCTGAAAATCAGGGGGCTTACAATCTACCCAACTTATAAAAATTTCGTCCTCGAAATTAAAAATATGGTAGGGTCTCTCTATCAAATCTCGCTTGGGTACAGTCTAAAGGATTCCTCTAGTGAACATTACGGTCTCTACCCAACTTAGATTTTACCCATCTCTCACCTAAGGCTATACATCTAATAAAGCTATGCCCCAACTTATTTAATCATGTTATTGAATCCTCAAGTCTTTAACACCAAACATATCACCTATGATATTCCCTTAATCATATATAAAAGGGTCATCAATGATGTGACCGGCCTGTGGGGTATATCTAGTACTGTCTATATATCCAACCTATACCAAGCACGAGGTTTCGTCTTTCCGAAATATGGGAAGACGGAGATCAATAGTAAAGAGTTCAAGGGTGAGGTAATAGAATAGAAGTATCAGGATCAAGACGTTTAATGAAGTCCAATGGGAATTGTCAAGTTGTTGTGGATTGAAATCCTATTCCGGTAATCCTTTGTTCGCATGCTCGTATTAGTACAGTCATGTAACTGATACGATATGCTCAGACATATCTAGAGGGCAAGTATACTAGTCAACTATATATCTCAATCCACGTAAAGTAGTCATGCGAAGAGCGAACCAAATTGCACTAAGGTTGATCAGACCGTAATACACTGATTCTGAATAGACAACTGTATTAGTGTACGCGTCCAATAATACAGATGTCATGATCAAGCTCGATAAAAGGATAAGCTTGCAAAACTAGGCTATATTAGCGACATAAGTCAAGGTAGTACACAATTATAAGTACGCTAGATGATGATGAAAGGAGGTACAACTTAATTCAAGTTCTCAAAACAACACAAATAAGCCCAATCACAAAAGACTCTATAATCTCTATTGTTATCAATTATAAGCAAGTTCAAAATTACATATGTTAAGTCTGAGGCCACGAACCAATAGGCACGAGATAAACAAATCTAGAAACAGAAAACTACGAAAAATTACGCGCATTAGCTACTCCATGAATCTGCGCGTCTTCCAAAGTCATCGCTGGAGCTTGTTCACGTCCTTGCAGTTGATTCCTCTGCTGCTGTTGAGCCTGCTGGAAGAGTGTTGCTTGTGGTGCCAAGGGTGGCCTCGGCTGATTCCCTCCTGGGGCTGGTGGTCTGATTCCTTCAATTCTCGTTTGCGGTGCTTCCAACGCTGGAGAGGCTGGCCTTGGTGCTGGTAACGCTTGTTGGTTATTCATTGGTGCTCTGTCTCGACGTTCGGGGCATTCCTTCTTTAAATGCTGACTGGATCCGCAAGCTAAGCATAATTTCCTTTTTCGTCTGCACTCGTCCTCTATATGGCCTCGCCTGTGACAATATGGACAGACAGGTATTGCCGGTGGAGATGCTTCTGGTGGCTGGTGCATGTGAGGTCCCTTTGCAACTTCTTCCTGTGGTGCTCCGGCTGGTGCTGATGTGGATGGTTGATGAATCATCAATGCTTTCCCTCGATGCTGAGAACAGTCCTTAGCTAAGTGTTGGTTGGACGCGCATATCAAGCATAATCCTAACTTGCGTCTGCATTCTCTTTCAGTATGGCCTATCTTGCGACAATGTTGACAAGTAGGAAGGAATGAGGCTCTTGGTGCTGCACTCGGTGGTGGATTCATCTGTAGTCGCTTTGCGACTCTTTCTTGTTGTGCTTGGTCTGGTGCTGAGGCATACGGCCGCTTCTGGTCGGACTCTATCCTTGTGTCGCGCTCCATGGGTCTTGCTGTAGTAAGAACATCCTCGTCTAAGGTAGTTGTAGCGGGGCTGATTAACTTCCGTAACTCTGAGCTGAATCTGTCGATGAACTTCTCCACTTGGATTTGCTGAGCTTCTTCCTGAACCTTCTGATGGACTTGCATCATCGCGTAGAACATGCGAAACATCTGTTGTTCGTCCATAGCCTGTCCTTGTGGAATGGTAGGCATCGGTGGAGCCAACTGCGTCGATGGTGGAACGTCATCTTCGTTGGTTACCACAGCATCTTGTGGTGATCTTATAAGAGTCTCATTGTTTGATCGTGAATCCATAACTCTGTAACCAAAATAAATAATAAGAGGCGCACAGAAATCAAGGCAGGATGCGAGTCAAGAATTTAAATTCGAATCTGATATAGATATCAAGAACGTTTCAAGCAAGTGGATGAGATCCTAGAACTTATCCTATTCTTATTGCAGACTTGCTCGGTCCCTAAGTTGAAACCGAACAATTTAGTCGTTGACCTGCATGGGCCACCACAAAAACCATGTCACGCCCCAGTCCCAAAATACCGAGGGACCAGACGCGTGATAATGGCCAGCAGTACGCACCGATGGACAAACCCAATTTAATGGATCCATCAGGGCATACTTAAGCTGTAATATACAATAAATAGGTCCAATAATACATAGTCACAGTCTATACTAATCCCATCCACAACAGATAATCACAGATCAAATGCCAGAAAAATGCAAGTAAATATAATCTAGCATATCTCAATCAAGAGTCTCGGAGAACAAATCCGAGAACAAGTCTAATACAATAATGCAATAGACTGGAAGTAAAGTATATAGGAACAGAAGTAAATGAGTATCTCAAACCAATATCCAGGAGAAGTCCTCTGGTACGATCCCGTCCTCTGGTCCTGGTACAGCTCCTGTATCTGCTCCTGTTCCTGCTTCTGCTCCTGATAATGCTCCTGTACTGTATAACTCTAGGGGGATCTCCTCTGCTAGTCCTGGGGACAAAGTCCGGATCCAGGTCCTCAGGGGACAGCAAGGTACAGAAAATACAAGCCAAAATAAATGCAGTGCAGCAAAAATGCAATAAATAGGGTAAGCTATATAACCATCTATGTGAAAATGCAAGTGAGAGCATCACTAGTCTCAGGCTGAAGCCACTACAAGCTCTGTGTCTGGGAGCCGGTAGCGGTAATAAACACGTAATGTGCCTAGCTCTACGACGAGAGTCTGAGGCCTCACAATAGTAGTAGATAGATATACGAAACAGCCTGTAGCCTGTGTGTCTCTCCCCACCCCATGTAATCACACGTCTCATGTCCACGATGCACCATGTCCATGTCACGCACAATCATCTCTTAATGCAACAAGTCATCTAATATCTAAGAATACGATGTCCATGTCCTGTATCCTATACAGAATCACCACGAATATCTCGGGAAGATCCTGTCTCATGAGTAGTGTCAAGTGTCCTGGGTCAAGGTGTACTTGGTAAGACAAGTACGAGAGTATATAGTGTCACGAATGTCCATCTCTAGGTGACCGTACCCAACACCGCGTACGGTGTCGGCACCCGACTGATAATCGGACGCTAAGTACGTCACACGGTCCTAGGTTAAGCATGCACAGCAATATAATGAAGCAAGGAAAATATGTAACAATACTGCAAAGTTTGGCAAGGTACACTTGCCTGGGGTCCTGGCTCCACTGTAGCTCTGGTCTCAGTGTGATCTGCAGGTACTACTCCGGTTGCTGAAATAAACATCACCATTAGATTCAGAAAATATCAAATAGCTAAAACGCCTGTCCTTGAGTCCAATTTGGACACAAGGGCAAAAATGACATTTTCGGGCCAAAGCGGGGTCCACATATGGGCCACTTTGCACCGAAAAGCGTGTCAGGGTCAAAGGTCTCCAAATTCCGCAAACTCAGTGTCTACAAGTCAGGAACGATAATACGAACCCAACGGAACTTCCAGAATTGGATTCCGATGAGCCGATCACAAAATCGCCCGTCAAGTGGAGCCTGTGGGGCCCACGACACGCGATTTCGTCAACGTTCTCAGAATCGAACCAAACTTGACCCACAGGACCAGCGTATTGCTACGAGTCCGATGGTGCAAGTTTCGTCTCGATCCGACGTGTGTACACAAAGTTACAGCGTGTTCCAGAAAGGACGGATACGGGGTGTCGTCGGCGGATACGCGTTGATTCCGGGGTGCACGCACCTCCGAATCGACTTCTGCGAAATTCCACACGACCGTATCATCGTCGCGCACAGTTCGGTAAGGACCGCGCGCGACCAAGTCGTCCCGTTTGGCGGGGCGCACTCAGTTCCGGGGTGAAACAGGGCGTTGTTTTTTCCTGTTTTGGATCGCGGGGTGCGATCACCACAGGACGCGATGCACCGAGCGAGTTGCACGGGCACCGAGAGGGTCATACAGTCTACGCAACGCAACTGACGGAAACGAAATCGAAATCACGAGGAGAGAGGAAACGTTACCTGAACAGGGCTCCGTGAAGTCCGATTTCCCGTGTCCGAGACGTGTCCGAGTCGTCTTCTTCGACACGAGCTGTGTCCTCCTAGGGCATCTACTAGCTGGATGTTGCCGGAGTCGGCTTGAGCACGGTGGAGGCGAGTGGCTCAGGGAGGTTCAGGGCGGTGACGTGCTGGTGATCGAGGAAGGGAGGCTGAGGGGAGGCGATCGTCGAGGGGTCGTCGGCTAGGGTTCAGACGAGGGCAGCGTGGCCGATGGGGAGAGGGAAGGTGTCAGCGGAGGGGACGGAGGGCTTAGGGTCGACGGCGGGGCTGTGGATCGGAGGTGGTGACGTGGGTCGGTGAGGGAGGCTGCCGTGGGGGAGGTCGACGGCCAAGTGGAGATGGAGGAGTCGACGGTTGGTCGTCGGCTGCTCGAGGCGGGGCGTCCCGAGGGGAGGGGCGGGAGTTAGGTGGAGCAGTCGGGTCTAGGGCTGGGTCGGCTCTGCTCGCGGAGGAGATAGGCGGAGAGGAGATCCGGGAAGGAGGAAGAGGGAGAGGGGCTCGGGTGCGGGCTGAGCGGCCGGAGGGAGAGGGAGACGAGGGTGGCGGGTCGTCCTAGGGTTCAGGCTGCTGCGGGGGTGTCTGGGTGGAGGAGAGAGCGCTCGAGCGGCGGCGACGTGGCCGGGCGGCGCCGGAAAGGGGTCGACAGAGGGTTAGGGTTAGGGATTTGGTAATTAGGTCATTAGGGATTTGGGAAATTGGGAATTTGGGAATTTGGGAATTTGTTTTCTTCTTCTTTTCTTTTGTGGAGAAAACCTAGGGAAACCTGTATTTATATATGCAGAAATAGGGTTTGACCTAGGATTCGGGCTGGGCCAACGCTCCTCGGGCTTGGCTTCGGCTCTCATGGGGATGTCGGGCTTTGGCACGGATTTAATTCGGTTTAAAATCTACATGGGTCTTCAGGGCTTTAAACGGGTTTCCGGAGTCCAATAAATTCACCAAAAATTACCCTATGTCCGGTTTTCCATTTTACACCATAAAATATTATTTCCATAATATTTTAATATGAATCAACCGCAATTAAAAATCATTAAATTACCAACGCCTAGGGTTTCAATTCCCGAAAATTTTAGATAAATTGGAAAAAATCCGAAGTTCAAATTCTGAAAATCAGGGGGCTTACAAATTGGACCTTCAACACAAAATGCACACTCGAAACCAACAATACACAAATGAAATACTCGTATACAAAAGTCCATAGTCAACGAATACAATCCTCGTATACAAATAATGCATAGAAGGAAAGTCCAGTCAATAAGTACATAATATCCATAATACACAATACAAAATCTATATAAAAAAACATACAGTCAATAAGTATATAATGAGATCACAACTACAAATACAATCCTTACAAAAAAAAAATTTGACCTGGTGGTGTTAGACCACGTAGACGAGTCAAGACATCCGGAGGAATTAAGCTAACTACGTCAATTGGTTGTGAACTCAACACCTACGACGGAAGTGTACTGAAAAGAATCATTAATACGACATGAGAGATGAAGATAGAAACAACGAGAACAGCAGAGGCTGCACGATGGACGACACGGGCATCATCTGACGTCGATGCAACATGAGTGTCTGGGGCAACGCCGGTAGCAGATGTAGTCATATGGGTCATCACCGTAATCATATGCGTCATCTGCGTTGAGACATCCTCTTGAGGTGGAGCAGAAGAAGAAGGCATCGACGGTGGAGGTCTCGAGACGACCGATATCTGTGTCACCATGGAGCCAGATTTGTGGATGCATCTGCACTTCCCTCTCCCACCAGCGGCCTTTGTCCAAAGGTCATTAGTTTGAACAGACGCCATCTGACGTCCATGCAGCATGAGTGTCTGGGCAACGTCGGTAGCAGATGCAGTCATATGGGTCATCACTGTAATCATCTACGACATCTGCATTGAGACATCCTCTTGTAGTAAAGCAGAAGAAGAAGCCATCGATGGTAGAGGTCTCGAGACGAATGATATCTGCATCGCCAAAGAGCCGGAGCTGTGGATGCATCCACCCTTCCCTCTTCCACCAGCGGCCTTTGTCCAAAGGTCGTTAGTTTGAACGGGCCTGGATGTGGTCGTAGGCATAGACTCGACGACACTCTCAGCCACCTCATCCAGGGTAGTCGGAGTAGCCGTCTCTATCTGAATAGACTGGAACACAATCTATACATCGACACATGCTTAATATCGTAATATGTGTTAAGAACTATTCTAGGTTATTTCAAATATTTTAAAGTTATAATATAATTGTAATACTTACAACAATTTTGCTCGCCTTCTCGTCCATGTATGACGTCCTTCCTCTTGTGTGTATGTTCAAAAACCTTCACGAAACCAACACAAGGGGATCTCTACCCTCGACGAAAACCTCGACCCAATCTTTTTTGCCTATGTACGAAATATTAAAGGTTTAAAGTTTTGTTACCAACTTGTCTTTCTAGAAAAGGACAAGTGCATAAATAGCATCTTATTCAATTTGGATATCTTGTTGTGGAAAACTGGATAGCAACTGGCAAGACTGGTTTTATAGACACTAGACAGATAGATCATCAATATGTTAAGAAACACTATATGTCTCGAGTAACATTTTATGGTGATCATATTAGTAGAAATCATAATGAGTTTAAGAAACACTTTTGTTTAATTGAATCATATTAGTAGTCAAATTGGCGCTCCAAAAGCTTATATGCAAAGTGTTTCTTAACACATTTGTTGAATCTAAAACATTTTTTGCAGCCATCTTATACACCTACTAGAAATCATAATGAAGCTTGCCTTAATATGCCAGACCGACAAACTTGTACTCCACACTTTGATAGTTGCAGTATGAAAAGCTTATCCAACAAACGACCATGCTCCAAGTTCCCCTAGACTAAAATGGACTCCACAATAAGTCATATGAACTTCTACAAATAATAACATCATTATTATAACACAACAAGCAAAGGGAAAGCAAACAATAGTTCCTAAAGAAAGAAAACGTGAAAACATGATGCAGGAACACCTAGAGACAGTCTAAGTAAAAGGTGACGCATCGTCGATCTTTCATTAAGGACTGATTTCAGAGCAAGGTATGCAGTATCAGTAAATACTGATATGTATCAACTGTATTATAAAGTTTTTGGCATGTCCGATACGGTACTGAGCCTGAATGATACGGGCCAATACCGACATAGGGGGTGTCTTTCCTGTTCAATCAGTAAAGAAAAGAAAGAACTATGAAAGAGAACAATGTGGATATACAATGATTAGATCGTGAATATTGGAGTGGGTGGAGTTCCCAACCTATATGGTAAATATCCCGGAGTAGGATTGAGTATTTCTACACATAATAGGAATATCTCAATTAATTTGGATTGGATATTCCTAAATATAATAGGAATATCTCAATGGATTTGGATTAAATATTCCTACATATAATAGGAATATGTCAATGGATTTGGATTTGGATTTGGATTGGATATTCCTATCTATAATAGGAATGCTAGTTGTGGATTTGATGCTATATATAGGTGTCTCTTGGCCCTAAAATATCTCTCTAAAAAAATATAGCAACAAGGAGAGAAAAGGAGGCAAGAGTGCAATTGCAACATTAGAGAGAAGAAAGAAGGATTGGAGGCCATTTCGAAGAAGGAGATCAGTTTCGGATATTTCTCGTTGTCTTTCTTCTTCGTGGTTATAATCAATTTTCTGTTCCAAAAGAGTTGTGGGAATCCGTTTGGAGCGGTGAGAAGTTTGTAAGGAGTCGGTATATTTCTTATTCCATTAGTGGAGGCTTTTCAGGGTTGGACTCCGATCGTCCCGTGGTTTTTCTCGCAAGGATTTTCCACATCAAAAATCTTTGTCTGTGATTTGTGTTTGATATTTTTTGGTTTATGCGTTTTGCTCGGTTCTCTCACAGGTACTCTCTGGTTTGGGGAACGGTTCCGCACTTTCGTTCCCAACAAAGTGGTTTCAGAGCCAGGTTCTGGAATTTCAGAAGGGTGTCAGGAGTTGACAGGCAAACCAGGGAGGAGAGATGGACGCGAAACCGGTGCGTATGGTAAACCTGAACGGTACCAACTATCATTACTGGAGGAACAAGATGAAGGATTTGCTATTTGTCAAGAAGCTGCATCTGTCGGTATTTGCTTCCGAGAGGCCCAGTGACAAATCCGAAGAGGACTAAAATTTTGAGCATATACAAGTGTGTGGGTTCATCAGGCAGTTCGTTGACGAGAACGCGTACAACCACGTTGTCAGTATTGAGCATGCGAGGACACTGTGGGATAAGCTAGAATCTTTGTATGAGAAGAAGACCGGAGTAAATAAATTATTTCTAATCCGGATGATGATGGGTCTGCGGTACAAAGATAGGACGTCTATTACGGATCACTTGAGTCAGTTCCAGGGCGTGGTTGACCAGCTATCCTTGATGGGAGTCAAGTTGGATTTGGATTGTATATTCCTATCTATAATATGAATGCTAGTTGTGGGTTTGAGGCTATATATAGGTGTCTCCTTGCCCTAAAATATATCACTATCTCTAAAAAAAAATATAGCAATAAGGAGAGAAAAGGAGGCAAGAGTGCCATTGCAACATTGGAGAGAAGAAAGAAGGATTGGAGGCTGTTTCGAAGAAGGAGATCAGTTTCGGGTATTTTTCGTTGTCTTTCTTCTTCGTGGTTATAATCAATTTTCTGTTCCAAAAGAGTTGTGGTGAGAAGTTTGTAAAGAGTCGGTGTATTTCTTATTCTATTAGTGGAGGCTTTTCAGGGTTGGACTTCAATCGTCCCGTGGTTTTTCCCGCAAGGGTTTTCCACTTCAAAATTCTCTGTCTGCGATTTATGTTTGGTATTTTTGGTTTGTGCGATTTGCCCGTTCTCTCGCAGGTACTCTCTGGTTTAGGAAACGATTTCCGCACTTTCGTTCCCAACAAAGTGGTATCAGATCCAGGTTCTGGAATTTCAGAAGGGTGTCAGGATTTGACAGGCAAACTAGGGAGGAGAGATGGACGCGAAGCCGGTACACATGGTAAACCTGAATGGTACCAACTATCATTACTGGAGGAGCAAGATGAATGATCTGCTATTTGTCAAGAAGCTGCATCTGCCGGTATTTGCTTCCGAGAGACCCAGTGAGAAATCCGAAGAGGACTGGAATTCCGAGCATATATAGGTGTGTGGGTATATCAGACAGTTCGTTGACGAGAACGTGTACAACCACGTTGCCATTATTGAGCATGCGAGGACACTGTAGGATAAGCTAGAATCTTTGTATGCGAAGAAAATTGGAGTAAATAAATTATTCCTGATCCGGATGATGATGTGTCTGCGGTACAAAGATGGGGCGTCTATTACGGATCACTTGAGTGAGTTCCAGGGCGTGGTTGACCAGCTATCCTCGATGGGAGTCAAGTTCGACGACAAAGTTCAGGGACTATGGATGATGTGTACATTGCCAGACTCGTGGAAGACCGTACGAGTCTATGATCACTTCTGCTCCGGAAGGCATGGTCAGTCTAGAGTTTGCCAAGAGCGGGGTACTGAATGAAGAGATGCGGAGACGTTCTCAGGGCACTTCATCCACATCCCACTCAGAGGCGCTTGTTTCAGAGAGCCGCTGAAGGGATAAAAGCAGGGGTCCAGGCGAGGGCAGAGACAAAAGCAGGGGAAGGTCTAAGGGTCGGTATGAGGACTCGGAGTGTTACCATTATGGCAAGAAGAGCCACATCAAGCGGAACTGTTTCGCTTGAAAGAGAGAGAAGGACGACAAGAGAAAGCAAAGTGAGAACACTACAGCGGCGGCCTCAACACATGGAGGCGACGTGATCATTGTAGGTTATGAGGTAGTTATGAACCTCTCCTGCGATGACAACTCTTGGCTGGTAGACTCGGGTGCTTCAGCGCAGGTATCTCACAACAGGGCACTATTTGCTACATACACAACAGACGACTGCGGAGTGCTGAAGATGGACAATGAAGATGTGTCGAAGGCGGTTGCCATTGGAGATGTACATTTGAGGACAGACAGGTGCAGTTCTTATTCTCAAAGATGTCCGTCATATCCCTGATATCCGTTTCAACCTGGTGTCGGTTGGAATGTTGGATGATGAGGGTTTCTTCAATCTCTTCGGGAATAATTAATGAAAGCTTTCCAGAGGTTCGATGATAATTGCCAGAGGAAGCAAGAGGTCTGGACTCTACTATATGGAAGGGAGCGCACAAAGGCACAGGAGGTTAACGCAGCTACTGATGCATCTACTGAGTTGTGGCACAGGCGGCTCAGTCATATCAGCGAGAAGGGGATGAGATACTTTGTGAACATGAAGGTGATTCCAGGGCTAAAGTCTACAAAGTTGGAGAAGTGCACGTACTGTAACGACCCGTTCCGCTCAAACGGACAGCCGGTTCAAACGACAAAAGTGCAACGACCCGACCCCCCTTGCTCGGCGAAATGACTCATTTGAGGCAAAAGGATTCCCAGACTTGGCCCTTCAGGAGTTCCGGCTTATGTTTTCAGAGGCTCGCTCGGAGTATCCCTCGACCGAGGCGAATCATCGCTAAGGTGGGTGGTTACGATGAACTTGTCTTTTGCTTAGCCAACACACTTAAAATATGGACGATACATGCTAGTCGCTAGGTGAATCACCCCCTGCATGCTAATAAGAATACAACGCACCTATCTATGGGAATAATTCCAATTTGTATTGGTTGTGTTAGAATATGGAAATAAAAATTTGCTTATATATAGACCCTCACATGCTCCCTTTTTGCCTTGTGCAACTAGACCCCGCTATGTCTCGGATAGAATGATATATATGCTCTTCGTAGTGCATTGTTCACCTGTTTACACTACACGTCCCTGGATCATGTCGCTCGGTATGTCCCTTTACGGTTTCACTCCTCGCTTTACCCTTAGGCCCGTGCCAAACGTAAATGTTTATGTTTTCATAAATGCATGCTTGCCTGCTCATATGTTTAACTTGAAATGTTGCCTTGATCCAATACTTGCCACAATCAAGTAAACACTATCGCGTATCGTGCATGCATTTTGTTAGCCAGAAGACTATCAAATAGTCCTTTTGTGCAATGTGAACCTGCAAGTATACGGGACCATTAGGTCGCCAAGACAATTTTCGAAACAGGGGAATGCATCAAGGCAAGTGGAACACTGATCGAGAATCATGTCAAGTTTACATCTGAAAAAGAATCATGTCAGGCAAATCAAGAATCACAGCTCGTGGAGCAATGCTCATTCAGAACAAAATTATGGATTGTCTTGTCAAGATATGAATTTGGAAGGCCAATAATTGCATGTCGCGGATAACTTGGAAATAAGGTACAGTTCCACGAACGGTCACCGGGGCACCGGGGCCGATCCGGTCCGGATGAAACTTAGTGTATAGTCTTCTTGTGCTTGGACGGGATAATTTGTAGCGCCTCTTGTGCTTTCATTGCATTCCATCATCGTTATTGACTAGATCATTTATGGCTATGTCAGCGACTCATGTTAATATAGATAAGTCATTCTCGCTTAGCGGCAATCCGCATGCGAGTTATTGCATCGCATCGAGAATAATCTGAAACACCTGAACGATCATGAGTATAACACACTTGTATATATATGGAATACTTCAACATCTTCTGCAACACACCTGATAATCCGTGTAACTCGTGCACCCGAAACATAACCTCGCTCACGACACTTGTGTTGCATATGCTATTTGCCCATGGATTCATTATATATATACTCGTGCTTGAATTAACTTGGTTTGCCTCGGACAGGGAAGGACGGATGGTAAGTTGGTGAGTCTCGCTGTATTTTCTCTTATATTTTCCTGTCCGAGGTAAGTTGGTGAGTCTCGCTGTATTTTCTTTTATATTGCACGGCGCACTGCCACATGAGTTAGGCTATTCATCTTTGACATGAAACTGATTTTAAGGCAAGAATAGAAAGATAACTTAATAGATAGTGCACGAAACCTATATAACGTGTTTGGATTTGTCGAGCGGGTGAGAAGCCTCCCCACCGGTGCATTCATGTACTGATAATCCACCAGATTGCTTGCAGGGTACGGGGGAACCTCGTTCGATGCGGATGCCTACTTCGTGTGTGTTAAGGCGTGGAGTTCACTCTGAAGCCTTGGAGCGTTGCGTTCGAAACTGAAGCACATATACAAGATATAATATTGGAACATCGTCTATGTATCATTCCACAAATGTAGCAACTTGGCACGCTTTTACTGTTTCAGAGAGAGCCTTGAGCGACTTGTAATCTCGGCCTAGCGCCGCTTGTAACACTTGTTCAATATCAATAAAGTTTGTTTTACTTCAATACTTGTGTTATTCAATGATTCCTCTATTGATGACTCTGTGAACTTGTTACCAATCGCCTATGCATTTATTATTCCACTGCACTCGGACAATCTATGCGACTCTGTGGCTTAGACCTCTTACCGCCTGTTCATATCATGGCCTTGCACGGGCGCAGCTCACGCTCGTGCGATATCACGTCCAGATGGGTCAAGCGATCGTCCCGTGAGAGCGTTGGCGCGATGATTCGTGCCTAGCAGGGAAGGTCGATTTGTCTGCGGGAGATCGGGGCGTGACACGCACTGTTTGGCGAGGAAGCAAAATAGGGTGTCTTTCCAAAGTCACCCAAGTTCAAGGAAGCCAGCGTTGCTCGAGTTGATTCACTAGGATGTCTGCGGTTCTATGAAGGTAAAATTCATTGGCGGTGCTTCTTATTTTGTAACATTTATTGATGATTGACTTTCAAGGAGTTTCAGGTCTATGTTAAAAAGGAGACGGGCAAGAAGCTGCTTTATGTTCGGTCGGACAATGACGACGAATATATCGGTCCCTTTAATGCTTATTGTAGAGAGCAAGGGATACGACACCAGAAGACTCCACCAAAGACACCGTAGCTCAACGATGTAGCGAAGCGGATGAACAGGACGCTAATGGAGAGGGTGCGGTGTTTGCTGTCAAAAGCAAATTTGCCAGGCAGCTATTGGGGTGAGGCACTTTACACAGCTGCTTATGTTATTAATTTATATCATTGTGCTCCTTTGAAGGGTGATGTGCCTGACAAAGTATGGTACGACAAAGAGCCTTCATACAATCACCTGTGAGTGTTTGGTTGTAAGGCTTTCGTGCATGTACCGAAGGACGAGAGATCCAAACTTGAGCCAAAAAGGAGGTGGTGTGTCTTTGTCAGCTACGGTCGAGATGAGTTTGGCTATAGACTCTACGATCCAGTGGGAAAAAATCTCTACAGAAGCAGGGACGTGGTATTCGTCGAGGATCAGACCATGACCAACACTCAGGATTCTGGGATGCCTTCTGAGGCTGAGAAATTTCCTGAGTTAGAGTCATTTCGCTTCGAGCAGTTTCCAAAGGACATCGCAGAGGATCCAGTTATGGGGGAGCCAGTACATGGAGTTGCTTCCAACCTTGAACATCAGCCTGCTGATGGTGGTCAAGATGACCCTCAGGAGGATGAGCATGCCGAGGAGGTAGTTCCTGGAGGGGAGGCGACTATAGATATACAACCAGCATCAGTGGTTACGTTGAGGAGAAGCGATAGAGTGCGTCGACCATCTACGAGATACTCACCGGGTGAGTATGTGCTACTGACTGACGGAGGAGAACCCGAAAGTTTCGTAGAGGCTATGGAAGATGAACACAGGCAGGAGTGGATGGAGGCCATGCAGGAGGAGATGAGTTCCTTGGAGGTCAACTCTACTTATGATCTGGAGCGATTGCCAAAGGGCAAGAAGGCTTTGAAGAATCGATGGGTGTTCAGAGTGAAGTAGACAGATGATGCTACTCGCCCTCGATACAAAGCGAGACTGGTAGTTAAAGGCTACGGTCAGCGGAAAGGCATAGATTATGATGAGATCTTTTCACCAGTAGTCAAGCAGTCGTCTATACGGGTGGTACTAGCATTGGCAGCCAGTTTCGACTTGGAGGTCGAGCAGATGGACGTAAAGGCGGCATTCCTCTACGGTGATCTTGAGGAGGAGTTGTACATGGAACAGCCAGAGGAATTCTGTGAGAAGGGCAAGTCACATTTGGTCTGCCGGTTGAGGAAGAGCTTGTATGGTCTGAAACAGGCTCCGAGGCAGTGGTACAGGAAGTTCGAGTCGTTTATGGGGGAGCATGGCTATGCACGGGCGACGTTGGATCATTGTATTTTTGTGAGGTACTTCGCCGAGGATGATTTTATCATTTTGTTGCTTTATGTTGATGACATGTTGTTGGTAGGTCGGAATGCCACCAGGATAGCAAAGTTGAAGTGCCAACTGGGCGCGGCCTTCTCTATGAAGGATTTGGGCGCAACAAAAACTATTCTTGGAATGGTGATCACCGGGGAGAGAGTCCAAGCTGCTATACTTGTCCTAAAAGAAGTACATTTACCGGGTACTTCAGCGTTTCGGGATGGACGGGTGGAAGAATGTAACCCCCTTGCGACTCACTTTAAGTTCACTGAGGAGCAGTGTCCATCTACCGAGGATGAGAAGGAATATATGGAGCGAGTTTCATATACCTCAGCCGTAGGGAGTCTTATGTATGCTATGGTATGTACGAGGCCGGACATTGCTCACGTAGTCAGCACAGTTAGCAGGTACACTTCCAATCCTGGAAGGGTACATTGGAGTGGGAACAAGTGGATTCTACGATATCTTCAGGGTACTGCCGATTGGAGACTTTCGTTTGGTGGTGACGAGCCGAAGCTGGTTGGATATACCGACGTTGATATGGCTGGAGATGTAGAGATGAGGCAATTGACTTCGGGCTATGTGATGATATTTGTTGGTGGAGCAGTATCGTGGCAGTCGCTTTTACAGAAGTGTGCTGCCTTGTCAACGACAGAGGCAAAATATATTGCGGCGATGGAGGCTTGCAAGGAGTTGTTGTGGATGAAGAAGCTGTTGCAGAAAATTGGGCTAAAGCAGGAGCAGTATCCTTTGCTTTGCGATAGTCAGAGTGCTATTCACCTTGTGAAGAACCAGACATTTCATAGCCGGTCCAAGCACATTGATACCCGGTATCATTGGATACGGGATGTGGTTGACAAGAAGGAAGCGACGCTTGAGAAGGTTCATACAGATGACAACGGAGCAGATATGTTCACAAAGGTTCTACCAAGGAAAAAAATTGAGTGTTGCAGGCGGATCGTCGGGATGACGACCCCCTCCACATAGTTGTGAAGGGAAAGATTATTTGCAGTGGGTGAAGTTTCCAACCTATGTGAAAAATACCCCGGAGTAGGATTGAGTATTTCTACATATAATAGGAATACATCAATTTATGTGGATTGGATATTCCTAAATATAATAGGAATATCTCAATGGATTTGGATTGGATATTCCTACATATAATAGGAATATGTTAATGGATTTGGATTTGGATTTGGATTGGATATTTCTATCTATAATAGGAATGCTAGTTGTGGGTTTGAGGCTATATATAGGGGTCTCCTGGCCCTAAAATATATCTCTCTAAAAAAAATATCAACAATGAGAGAAAAGGAGGCAAGAGTGTCATTGCAACATTGGAGAGAAGAAAGAAGTATTGGAGGCTGTTTCGAAGAAGGAGATCAATTTCGGGTATTTCTCGTTATCTTTCTTCTTCGTGGTTATAATTAATTTTCTGTTCCAAAAGAGTTGTGGGGATCCATTTGGATCGGTGAGAAGTTTGTAAGGAGTCGGTGTATTTCTTATTCCATTAGTGGAGGCTTTTCAGGGTTGGACCCCGATTGTCCTGTGATTTTTTCCGCAAGGATTTTCCACGTCAAAAATGTCTGTGTCTGCGATTTGTGTTTGGCATTTTTTGGTTTGTGCGTTTTGCTCGGTTCTCTCGCAGGTACTCTCTGGTTTGGGGAACGGTTTCCGCACTTTCGTTCCCAACAGTGAAGACTTGTATAGTATGTGGATAAGTTTCATTATCGAAACACTATAACCATTACCATTTCTTGAAGTTATACATCTATAGATTCACAACATCAATCCATCTTAAAACTATTTCATTCAAAGTAATATACTGTGGGTGTACTTTGTCGAGAAGCAAGTATATCTATTGTAGGTGAATGGTTAAACAATGTTGAATTTTAATTTTGAGGGAACGAATGGTGGGGAAATCTCCTGTGTTTTATTAAATAGAAGTTTAACGAAATAACATCCAAGAGGAACCAAGTATAACAATGTTGAATATTAGTCTATTCAAAACTAATGGAAAACAATAAATAATACATAAAAATAGATTAACTATTTTTCTAGTTTTTTCAATTTTTTTTAAAAATTTATTTAGCTTTCCAAAAGCAAGAACTCTGAAATCCCGATTGAAAATAGCAGTCCGACGTTGATTTGAATGCATACTATGGATCTTGCTTGATAGATGCAACTTTTCAATATTGTTAACATATGAACCATCAGACATAATCCATAAAAGGGAGTTCGGGTTTCATAAAATATGGTTATTGACAAATTCCTGCTCACTTGATCCTCTTACAAGATTGCTAACTAGTGATATTTGTATTACTGCCATAGAACCTTTATGGAGAATTAGTCATATACAACTGCACATGGCACTAGAAAATATCTATTAAGGGGATCTACTTGGAACTTGTAGATTCATTAAATTTGGTTCTGATTACAATTTAGAACTCATGTTATTATAGTGGTGGTACTGGTGAGGTATTTTCATTCTCATTGATTGAATCATATTAGTAGTCAAATTGGCGATCATTAGATAAGCTCTACTTATAATGTTTCTGCCTAATGATTGATGTTTAATAGATCATCCTATTCCGGTACTTTTCGTTTGTAAATTGTAGAGTACTAGACAATCCTTTTCGAATACTATGATTTTAATTACTGTGGCGAATTGTTAGCTTTTTTCTATCACCATTTTAATCTACATCCTTCATGTAGGATACCAAGAAATTTTTTGCAATTACAATTAGATATGTTGAGAATTGACTAATCTTAATGGACTTAATTTCATTCGAAATAGTATAGACTAGGGTGACCCTCCTTGAGCCTATCCGATGTGGGAATAAAAGTAAGAGAAAAAAAAATGGGCAGTTAGGCCATTCTCTGAGGAACAAACTCAATGCAACAGTAGCTATTTTCTACACTCCGTAAGTAAGCTGAATTGTAGATGAAGAGAGCTCCAAGCTTGGATGCAAAGTGAAGATAAAGAGGGCAAGGCAAAGATTTGGTGAGAATATCGACAATATGTGAGGTAGTTGAAATCAAGTTTAGTAGTATCGATATAGAAGGCAGATGCACTCATCCTAAGATAAGCTATGCACTTGTCTTGTCCTCCCCACAAGATTCGACACATATGTGCATCCCTTCGTTGTTGTCCGATTTTAGAAGGCTCTCTAGCAATGCATTTTCATTTGCTAACAATTATCTTAAGAGGCTATAGTAGTCAAAAAGGATTTCACAAACGCAATGTGGATGTGATTTCAGAATTACAGCGGTAGTGATTTTTGAACAAAAACAACTATTGGGAATGTCAGCAGTTGTAATTGTGATTCTGAAACCATACTATTTACTATGTTTACACACTTGTTCAACATGGCTACACAAATAACATAAATTGTTATATACAATAAAGCTTACATTTTATATTTTGTTTATATATTGGACTAAAATTTTGTGTTATACATACAGGACCAGTTGGTCTGGTAATGCTAGACCTAGATGTGGATCCATTAGTCGTGTCTTAAGTTTTGTACCTTAACCCTACCCATATAAGCTTTAGCTTAGGTTCGATTCTTGTTCAGGTCCTCTACAAAGAGAACTTATCCTACACATTCATCAAACATCCGGGTTGGGTAGGATTTATGTGAACCCAACTATATACCCTCCTGTTTCAAGGAGGGGATATAGTTTTGAGAACCGTACTCACCGATCCAAAGTCAGGTCTAGGTCCGTGGTTTGGGTAAAATTAGGTATGATTCTGATTCGGATCTGGGTCTCGAGCCCAGCCTTGAGCGAGCTCGACAAAGGTAACCAACAACGCATTGAGTCACGCCAATACTTATAATAAAAAATCAGTTTAGGATCTTAAAAGGAGAGCACAAATAAATTTTCGATCGGTTTGGGCTCGGTAAGGAGTATGAACCGAGATATCTTCGGCTTTCTTTTAATACAAGATACCTACTTTCTTATATGTAAATCGTGAACCCTATCCGATTTTTCAATAAAAACTTGGGTTCGAATGTTAAAATGGAACATGGTGAATTTTGGGTCTGGTTCGGCTTTAGAATATAGAATTTGATTGTTTCCTAGCTTGTGTTCGGATTCTACAACGGTGGAAAGAGGCTATGGCGGAGGTTGGCTAAATGGTTCATGTAAGCTGCTCTATTGCAGGGGTGTGCTTACTTAGGTGCAATTTAGTCGAAAATGTGTTACGAAGATGCATAACCGTTGGACTGTTTCATTATACACATCTTTCAAGCAAATTGTAGGAAGAAGTAAAAAACCAAAGGTTGGACAGCCCAATGATTGTGATCTTTGGTACGGGGACCCGGGTGGACAGTAAGTGAAGAAGATATTACTGTTTCTCTGTTTCTGTTGTATATATGATATGAATGTCATTGTTCACACCATATGCCTCCAAGATTAGTTACTGATTTTATATCTTTCAAGCAAATTGAAGGGTACCCTTGACTAGTAGTTAGTTTGCTTAGAAACACTGCTAAATATGGTACATTTCATAGGTGGTATGGTTCTCCCAGTATGAAAGATATTGAGGTTTCCTAGTCTGCATATCAATTGCTGATTGGATAAAGTGGCGGTGGCTGGAAAAATCCAGGAAGTCTCTCTCTGGAGGGGTAATTTCTTCTACCATCTAAAATGTTGCTGCCATCTTCCATAACAGTTCTCTTTCTTCTTTGCAAGTTCTATGTGAACTATATATATATATATCCCAAGAAATTCTTCTTAATAATTGCTCCACTGCACTACTCTTCTCTGTTACTCTAGGGCTGATTAGAAAAGATTCATGCATTGGATAGACTTCTCTTTGGCATTCATGTGGGGATTTGATGAATTAGAGATGGCATGATTCATTTTCCTTTGGAATTGAACCTCTTACACAAATTTAGTTTTGAACCAAATTCAATCCCAGGTCTTGTTTGTGATCCCCAGTTAGGATCACCAACAGCACTGCAATTGCAAGTACCCACAGGATATCAAGTGATTGTTGTTATTTACCATTCTGTTTAGGTCTAGTTCTATAATTTGGTTGTAAGGTTCCCGTCTCATTATGTCGAGTCTCAACAGTACTTGTGTTACTAGCTAGCATCTCTAGATAAGGAAAATGGAGCAACCGTTGTTCATACGGACATGATGTTTCTCTCATTCTCTAATATGTTGTTATTAATTTCTAACTGTCTTTATGCTCTCAAAGTATCATCTCCTGGTTGTTCGGATTCCAGATGAGCTTGAAAGGTTCAAAGAGAAGCCTATGCCATTGATGGAGCTGCAGAAGGCTCAAATCAAGAAAGTTAAGGCGTGTTTAAGCCTTTTTCTTTCAATTTGGAGGCTTGCCATTGTACGTGGGTACAGCTAACAGAAAGCAGGCAGGGAAGGGAAGGGAAGGGAAGTGAAGGCTACTAAACAAAGAAACTGAGAGAATTGCGGTTACAGACGATGTTAAGCTTTGTGGAACGTGTTGTTGGTGTTTTCCATTTTGCTTTGGAAGTTTTAGTCCCATATTGGAAAACCACCAATGTGTATATCTCAATATATAGCTTTGTTTAGTATTAGTATGTGCACATGGGGTGGTGGTCCATGTGGATTGACTTACCTAGAGGGATTAAGTGTGAACCCCTTATGACAATTTTTATTTTGTCACAACATTTAGGATGTTCCTCTTAGGAGCGACTCGGACTCGGACGCAAAGTGACACTTTGTTTGCGTCCTTAGGAAAATAGAGAATAGTGGAGCAAGATAGAAAATTGAAGACTTCTTTATTGATATTAGAAAAGCTTATAAGTTTTCAGTAGTGAGTAGCAAATGAATCTTTTTTCTGTTTATATTGTCTCAAGGGTTTACATGAACCTTCTGGAATGGGAATATTACAGGAATTATTCTCGTAAATATGTTAGAAATTATTCTATAACCTAAAAATATTTTATACATTATTATTAATACCAAATAACTAAAAAGAAAGCCTCTAAAATAGAAAGTGTATTTCTCCATTTGCAGAATTGTATTCCTCCATGTGCAGAATTCTGGAAGCTTCTCTGATCTTGGTGAGGCCACAAAATATGGTGTATGACATTATCCCCCACCTAATGTGTTGACGTCCCCGTCACACACGTCCGCTGAGGAACGCTTGGAGCCAGCCTTTGGTGATCTGATGTCCTGCCTGGAACTCTTGGACCAGGGCGTGATGGGCGTAGAGGCGCAAGTGGAGCAAAATTAAACGGCATACGAAGAGTTCTCTCATGGTTTGGAGAGCGATGTCGCCAATGCCATGACGATGTTTCGAGAGCAACTTCGTGATATGCAGGCTGGTTTCGAGGAGAAACGCCAGGATATGAAGGCAGAGATTGTTGAACTACGCAAAAAACTCAATACTAAAGCTGCTATTCTTGATAAAGCCATCGTCAATGGTGGGTCTTCGAGTAGGGAGGCGGCACCTAAGATGAAGTACCCAGAGCCAAAATCCTTTAATGGCACTCGAGACGCAAAGGAAATGGATAACTTCCTATGAAATATCGAGCGGTACCTTAAGGCGATTTGCATCGAGGACGAAGCCGATAAGGTCAATACAGCGTCCCTTTATTTAACTGATGATGCTATGCTTTGGTTGTGTCGTAGGTGCATTAAAAAGGAGAAGGGTTTGTGCTCAATCGAGACTTGGGAGGATTTCAAGAAGGAGATCAAGTCTCAATTTTACCCGAAAAACGTTGAGTTCGTGGCAAGGAGGAGCTTGCGTCAACTCAAGCACATTGGGTCGATCAAGGAGTATTTTGCGAAGTTCGCTCTTCTCATGCTTGCCATATCCAATATTTAACTGATGATGCTATGCTTTGGTTGTGTCGTAGGTGCATTAAAAGGGAGAAGGGTTTGTGCTCAATCGAGACTTGGGAGGATTTCAAGAAGGAGATCAAGTCTCAGTTTTACCCGAAAAACGTTGAGTTCGTGGCAAGGAGGAGCTTGCGTCAACTCAAGCACACTGGGTCGATCAAGGAGTATTTTGTGAAGTTCGCTCTTCTCATGCTTGCTATATCCAATATGGGCGAAGACGACCGCCTATTCTTCTTCCTTGACGGTCTGCAACATGGGCGGCGCAAGAGTTGCAGAAGCATCGTGTCCAAGACCTGAACACGGCCGTCTCAGCGGCTGAGAAGCTAATGGAGTATCGACGGAACGATGTGTCCAAGCCCAAGACAAAGACCGCCACCAAGGGCAATAGTGGGGGAGAGAAGAAAGACAACGGAAAGGAGGCCCCGTCGAAGGACAAGCAACTTGTGAAGCCCCAGACGGAGCACAAAATAGAATGCTTCGTTTGCGGAGGAAATCACTTCGCCCTCTACTGCAAGAACAAAGGCAAGCGAGTGAACGCAGTCCAAGGCGAGGAGGCCAAGGACGAAGGACCAACGATGGGGGCTCAGATAGGAGCCCTAAGCTTGCTCAATGCCTTGAAGAGCAAGTTCGTCTTGACCAAAGTCCCGAATCGAGAACTTATGTATGTGGACGTGAAGATCAACGGCCAAAGTACGAGGGCGATGGTTGACACTGGGGCGACACGCAACTTCGTCTCGGATGCGGAGGTCCAACGCTTGGGTCTGGTGCTAGAGAATGACTCAAGCAAGATGAAGACGGTCAACTCAGCGGCTCGCCCCGTGCAGGGGGTGGCCAAGGATGTGAAGATAGAGGTGGGAGACTGGGCGGGAGTCACCAGTCTCACGGCTCGACGACTTCAAGATGATCATATGGATGGACTTCCTGACTTCGGTAAAAGCAGTTCCAATGTCATACTTATCGTCGGGATCATGGAGGAGGGCTCGTCGTGCATGGCGAATGTTGCACGAGGCGAGTCCGGAAGGTTAAAGCTCTCTCCGCCATCTAACTCAAGAAGGGTGTGAAGCACGGAGAGACGACATACCTAGCAGTGCTCAAGACGGAGGAGGCACCCATGCATGGGGATCTTTCGCCTGAGATGAGCAACGTCCTCATAGAGTTTGGGTCTTCCGAAGAGGCTACCTCCGTGGAAGGAGGTGGACCACGCCATCGAGTTACAGTCGGACACAAAATCGCCCGCAATGGCCCCATACCGCATGGCCCTGTCAAAGCTCGAGGAGTTGAAGAAGCAACTGAAGGATCTGCTCGATGCTGGATTCATTAGGCCGTCTAAGGCCACATACGGCGCACCAGTGTTGTTTCATAAGAAGAAGGATGGAAGCCTTCGTTTGTGCATTGACTATCGTGCACTTAACAAGGTGGCCGTCAAAAATAAATACCCTATCCCGTTAGTAGCAGACTTGTTCGATCAGTTGGGAGGTACGAGATACTTCTCCAAGCTGGATCTGTGCTCGGGATATTATCAGGTGCGGATAGCCGAAGGAGATGAGGCCAAGACCGCATGCATCACGAGGTATGGAGCTTATAAATTTTTAGTTATACCTTTTGGTCTAACAAATTCTTTTGCAACGTTTTGCACTTTGATGAACAAGTAGCAACTCGGACGGGCGCAAAGTGGTACTTTGTTGGTGCCCTTAGGAGCTAAGCGACTCGGACTCGGACTCGGGCACAAAGTGGCGCTTTATTGGCGCACTTTGCACGTCGGATGGCGCTCATTTTATACGCGAGTTGAATGCACGGTTGCTGGCTGGGGAGCATGCTTCGTGACGTATGCGACAAGGTGCTATGTGGCCAGGGGCTATGCGTCCAGGGGCTATACGGCCTGGAGCTATGCGGCCAACGAGTTAGCATGAGCGAGTCGAGTGTGAAAGAGAAATGATCTGATGTTGACAGCGCATGCAGCGCATGGTTGTCCGTGCCTTCCGAAACATGTGACATATGTGGTGCACGGGTGTCTGTGCACAGTGGCAGCTGCTTTCAGCGCTTGGCGGCGTTTGGCGGCACTACTCTGTGCAGCGTGACCAGCGGCGACGACGACGAAGCATGCGGCTCCGGCTACGTATGCGACTTGGTGTCTGGTCGACTGGCACATATGCGACATGGGCTTTCTCAGGCTGCATAGGTGCTGATTTCCTCTATATATAGAGAGGAACTTCTTTTTCATTTGAGAGGTGGAAAAAAATCGAGAGCACCAGGGCATATGCGGTCCAGAGAGCTCCCTTCCCAAATAGTGATCGGAGGTGACTTAGAGCATTTCAGAAGTTCTCGTGTGAACTTGCTGGATCATGGGGGCAGATCGTCGTGTAGGGCGAATCTTGCCTTGAGCACCGGTAGTTTTGATCACCCCAGCAGGAGTTACTTTCTTTGGATTTCTCTTCTTGTGCCCGTTTTTTCTTATTGTAGCATCTGCGAACGTAAAGAGAAGAACATTTTTTTCCGTAGTGGTTGTATTTTTTTTCTTGTTCAGTCAGTTTGTAACATATTCCTGGTGTTATGCTTCTGTGGAGTTGTGTGTCACTGTAGTGGAACTCTTGTGTGAATCTCAGTATACCAACTTTTGTAGAGACGAACTCTTGTGTGAGTCTCTACTTTTTATAGCGTGACCGGCGACGGCGGCGACTTATACTGCTCCGGCTACGCATGCGGCTTGGTGTCTGGTTAGGTGGCGCATATGCGACATGGATTTTCTCAGGTCGCATAGGTACCGATTTTCTCTATATATAGAGAGGAGCTTATTTTTTATTTGATAGGTGAAAAAAAATCGAGAGCACCAGTGCACATGCGGTCCAGAGAGCTTCCTTCCCAAATAGTGATTTTCGAGTGATCGGAAGGTGTCTTAGAGCATTCCAGAAGTTCTCATGTGAACTTGCTGGATCCTGGGGGCAGATCGTCGTGTAGGGCGAATCATGCCTTCAGCACCGGTGGTTTTGATCACCCCAGCAGGAGTTCCTTTCTTTGGATTTCTCTTTTTATGTCTGTTCTTTTTCATTGTAGCATCTGCGAACTAAAGGGAAGAACGTTTTTTTCTTAGTTGTTGTATTTTCTTTTTCTTGTTCAGTCAGTTTGTAACATGTTTCTGGTATTGTGCTTCTGTGGAGTTGTGTGTCAATGTAGAGGAACTCTTGTGTGAATCTCAGTGCACAAGCACTTTTGTAGAGGTTGTGCTTCTGTGGAGTTGTGTCAATGTAGAGGAACTCTTGTGTGAATCTCAGTGCACAGACACTTTTGTAGAGACGAACTCTTGTATGAGTCTCTACTTTTTGGACCTCCTCTACTTTGATCTGACTTTGGGACTAACATGTGTGTCAAGGATGAGCTGAGAACATTACGGATAAGTATAGTTCTTTGCAAGTGTTTATGTAACATGCAAGTGATGACAGGATATAGCACTGATCAAGATGTCAGTGTGCGTGTTAAATTTCCAGCAACATTTGAGCGTATCAGACATACTATTGAGAAGACGGAGAATTTTGGCAGATACTGATCCATGAGACTTGAGAGCATGCACAAGTTTTGAGTTATGTGACTTGAGTAATTTACTATAGACGATCAAGTGACCGTTTTGTCTTCTAGGGTGTAGCTTAGTGGTAAAGCTACGGAACATTACCGAGTAGATTCGGACATCGAGTTCTGATATCGGCTAAGGTGTGTGAGGGGGTTTCGGATAGGAAAAAAAAAATCAAGTGACCGTTTTGAGATGTATATATGGCAATCTGTCTAGTGTTGGTCTTCACTTTGACCTCGGAATTGAGATTTGTGCTGCTTCTTTTGCCTATTTTTCTCTGTTTTAACATGTTCCAAAAACTCAATGGGGATAATTGGGGGCATTATGAAGGTTTAGTCTGCCTCTGGTTGTATATTCTTGCATGTGACCATATACCAGCTATGCCTTGCAATGCCTCTCTTTCTTCGAAAATGCTGTTAACCAAGTTTCAATTTCAATTTTAGATGGTTGATATTACGATTTGGGCCTAAGTATCCACTTCATTTCCTGTAATCCATAGTGTCTAACGCGCACATTTAATTCGTGCGAGAGTAGAAACAGATTGGTAGGAAAAAAAAGTCAAATTGAGAACCAAGTTATGGAGGATTTGGACAAAGATGAAGGAACAATCAAGGAACATTGGTAAGGGCAAGTGGGGCTGAAGAAAAAAAATGATAGGATGATATTTGTGTTTGTTGTTTTGGATTTTTCTATATTTAGATCAACAACTGACCCCATACAAATAGAATGAGAGGTATATTTTTAGTCTTTCTTTACCTTTTTTTTTTACTTTTGAGGTTTATAACCTCTTCTAAATTGTTCCGTCCGCCTCCAAGGAACAATAGCAAGACTTTGTTATGATACGCCAAATTGTGTGCACTAAGATAATCAACTTTTTTTTAGGACTTTTGGTTTGCTATAAAAGCAAACGCAGCATCATTTGTTACGATATTTATACAAATTCTAGTGTTTCCTTGGACGTAAATATAGTCATCGACTCATTAATGCAACAAAAAAGCCGTAATTTTTATACCTATTCTTGCGATCAGACGCAGAACTATGAGGTGCTGAGTGGATTCCAGTAAACCTAAAAAAAATTATTGATATTTTTTTTTTTTTTACATGAATCAGTCCGCATCTAATCCATTTCAGTCCATCCAAAATCGAATTTCTGGTTTAATTTCTGGTTAAGCTCCAATTACGAGAGCAAATGCTCTCGATGCCAAATAATACAGCCGCTTGTTGATGTTTACTTGATATGGATATATATCCTCTCGATGCCAAATCTCTGGTCGAGAGAGAGCTTTCAGTTGAGGAAATGTCGATCTCAACATTGTAAAATGGAGAATTTCAACATCTGATAAATTTGAAGATTTACCTTAAAAAATCATACTGGTGGACTGATATATTGTCTCACTATTCAGAATGCTGTGACCCACACGCTATAGTGAAGATGAAAGCACCAATCAAGAGTCTAATTGTTGTCTTATACTTTGTAGTCTGTCGCCGTGGGGTTCACAACAGAGGATCCGAAGTCAAAAATCTGTCATGGACCATGGTCATAGTTTATAATAAGATGGGGACGAACAAATAATGATGCAGCATATATATATATATATATATATATATATATATATATAGAGAGAGAGAGAGAGAGAGAGAGAGATATTAAATGATGTATAACCTAGTGGTTAAAAGTGATGCATATTATCCAGGAGTTTGTAGGTTCGAGCCTCCTGGACGTCATTTTTTTTTTTTGGGAATTAAGTGGTGAGTTGGTGATGGGTGCAGTCAAGGTGCGGTTCAACTACGGTGCAGGTGTGGGCCTACGGGCCGAAATGTGGTGGGCCTTCGGACCGAGTTTGTAGGCCTTCAGATCAGGAGTATATAAAACAATTACCTCTTCCAAATATATATATATATATATATATATATATATATATGTGTGTGTGTGTGTGTGTGTGTGTGTGTGTGTGTGAAAAAAGTGATATGAGCCAGCCAATGCACATGTGAACCAATGTGAACCAATAGGAATGGAGTGTACTAGTGCACATGGGATGCAGGAATCCATTCCTATTAGTTCATGTGTGCATGGCTCATGTAGGAATATGAGTCTATGGCTCATATTCCTTTATATATATATATATATATATATATATATATATATATATATATATATATATATATATATAGTGAAGAAGGTAAATATTATTGATCAACGATAATTACAATTTAGATCTATCCCAGATTATAAAATTAGTCATCTGGGTCTAAGAAATTTATGTCAGCATCTATAAGTTTCCTCCAGACATGCCAAACCACCGTCCCAAAAATTATTCTAAGATGGTGATAACCTCTCTCTCATTTCCCCTTCTGAGCTTTAATATCATTTAAGACTGCAGCAAACTCTCTGTCACACCCGTTCCCATATTTGGTATTCTTGAATTTTTGATATTTAAAATTTTTTTTGTAGATGTATTCATGTTGTATTTACATGTTGGTTCCTGTTAAATATATTTTATTTATTTAATTGTATTCTTGTTTATTGTGGGAGACTACCCGAGACCAGTAGTGAACACCTTGACAATTGTCATGTACCCGTACTAGGACCCGTATATAGGATGGATATCGGACCCGATTCACTCTTGGAACCACTAAGCCTATTTTGGATGGTTGAGATTTGGTTGGAGTGTCATGACTTAATCCTAGGGCTAACCTTATTTCTCCACTTAGTATATATATATATATATATATATATATATATATATATATATATATATATATATATATATATATATATATATATATATATATATGTGGATTTCTCTCTCCTCTCTCATTCTTACTCATTTTCACTTCCCTTCTTCTTTCTTCTTCCTCCTTCCCTCAAGAGCTCTCCTTGACCGAAACCCTAAGCCATATCCCTAAACTTGGTTCTAGGAGAAGAGGTTTGTTAGTCCACCAAGGCACGTACAACTTGCTCAAAGTGGTGAATCCATAAATTTTTGGATTTTTATATATATGTTGTTTAAAATATATATTTTATGAAAAATGTTCTCCTTGAGTTGCTGATCATATTTAGTTCTTGGAGTTTTGATTTTGATATATTAATTTTTGTAGATCTGAGTTTCAAGTTTAGGATTTTTATGTGTTCTATGAGTTTTTCTTGGTTTTGATCTACTAAAACTTAGTGTTTTCGAAAATTAGTTGTTCCTTATGTTAGAGCATTTCATTTCGAGCATTTTGGCTTTTGTTTCACTTTATTCGGAGTTAAAATAAAGTTTTTATGAAGAAAATAATTTTCAAAATTTTGGAGCTTTTTCGTCATGACTGAACTTGCTGTCTGGAGAAGACAAAATTCACAAGCATCTAGTGAGCTATGCGGCTAAGAGTGGCATACGGACTGAGAGGGTTATGCGACTGAAACTTTTGCTGCATACTGACAGCATGCGTCCATCTTGTTGGACGTTTGACTCCTGATTTATACAAGTGTTCTTGAACACCTTGTGCTTTCACTCGCTGAACGAAAGAGAATTTTGCTAAGTCCAAAAGACAACCCATGCGGCACCGACACCTATGCGGCCTGGAGAGCATGCAGCCACTACTTTTCTTCGACACATGGCTCTGAACCGTTGGCACTTTTCTTTTATTGCATCAGTCACTTTATGTCACATCACTGACACTTCATTTATTGTCCGTCACTTCAACTCTTGTCCCAAGGAGTAGACCTTGATCCTGAGCATGCGGCCAAGTGGTTCATGCGGGTTGACTTCATATGCGGTCCGGGGTAGTATGCGACCAGCTCGTCCATGCGGCCAGTTGCTCATGCGCCTGATCAGTGCATGCGGCCTGATCCATGCGGCAATCCATGCGTACACTTCTCATGCGCGTATGTGATTATAGGCGACCCTAGTAATCTATGTGCACGTTCCACGATTTTTTAGGTTTAATTATTTTATTTGGAAAATTTCTTATCGTACCCTATGTGGTTGATCGTGGCCTCTTGCTTGTGTTATTCTAAGGAAGAGTGGACTTAGTAACCAGACTGTACTAGACCTGGCTATGTGCTAGAACTGACTATGTGCATAGTATGATTATATGTTGTAGTAGACCATGTGGCAACCCAGATTAAACGCAGATTAGTAGGTTAACTTATCATTTTGTTCGTTGAATAGAGTGAGGGACGTAGTTCTGCTTGGGAGACGATCTGCAATCCCGATCCTTGTTTGCTTTAAGGATTGTGGATCTGCTCCAGAGTAGTTCATTTTTTTTTTCTTACTCACGTTCGGCGGCATAATCATTAATTCGAGGATTTCACATAATTTAGACTCCCAATTGATTGATAGTCAGTGTACCTGATTTGAGAAGATTATGCTTTGACCAAGTGTCCCCATGTGATAAGACTCATATGACCAACTGTAAGTTTGGTGATTGGACTCGAATACTGTATCTGTGTTGATAGCACTATTGTCGGACAATTGTTCATGATTTAATGTGCGCCGAGGTGCGACATGTGGTGCCCCGTTCCCCCTATTCGGGGAGCGCGGCTAAGAAATACTAAACGGTATCGTTCGATCGGGATAGATTGAATTAAGAACTCGTCCTCGTTATGGATTTGTTTCTTCGGAATCGATTCCCATATTCAGTGGACCGCGTTCCAAGGATCGACTTAGCGGCAGAGTCAGGAGGGACCTCTCCGCTGCATCCTTTTGTTGCCTAGTTTTCGCTGTCGCTTGTTGCTTTCGTGCCTTGAGTTGGTTTTCGGATTTGCTTGGGTTTTCTTGAACGGTTTCGATGGATTTCATTGCTTTCGTTCGTAGGACTGCACTTCAATTCCGATAACGGAAAGAGAAGAAGAAGTACTGATCAGCTGTTCGTATCAATACAGGTGATCCAGCAGTAGGCGTCGCTCGAACGGACTCCTAAAACACTTCTTTCTTTCTTTCTTCCTTCCAACTACTAAAGTGAGTGGCTACCATCCCGATTAGCTAGCCTTCTTGCTAATCTTCACATCTGAATCTTGTGTTCGTGCTTGCCCCGATCAAACGATACCAAGTAATAACTAAAAGATATCAAGATAATAAGGGAATAGACATGGATCTGTTTGCTTGTCATTGAAACTTGTGAACGGTTACTTACCACATGCTTGCTTATTCAAAAATGTTTACCATATGCATATATACAAGTTAGAATGCTTACTTCTTCTTTTATAAATATGCTATATGTAGAACACCCTTTGTCATGCATCAATTATTCAGGGAGACTATGCAAAATACATCACACAATGCTACATATCCCCTGATTTCATTGCCTCAGCTACATAAATGGTAAACTTAACACAAACGCCATTGATCATGGACAACTTGTGCACAAGGCCTCCTGGTTCCTGCGGACGGTCGCTGGGGCACTGGCACCGATCCGATCCGGACGGAACTTCAAGATTAGTCTCTCCCATAGGCGGGATGGCGTGTAGAGATACATGTGCCTCCGTCATCTTAGCCTGAGACTAAAATCGTCCATTATGGCATCAAAGCCAGTGATCCCCTCGTATATTTAATCATGTTGCTACTAACTTGTGTCTTCTTGGCAGGGAAGGCAAGGTAAGTATTCTGCAGGTGGTTCAGACGGGCAGGTAAATGTCACCGAACGGTGGCGGGTTATTTCAATGATTCTATATCTATGTCTTGTTGTAAAATAAACTAAGGCAAGATAGAAACCCACAATAAATATGCATGCTTCATTTTAAACAACGTGTTGATTGGTATAGTTGGGTTAGCTTGCCTTCACCAGTACGTTTCGATGTACTGACCCTCGTTGAAACAGGTTCCCCGCGCTAGGAGAACCAAGCGAGGAGCAGGAGACAAACCCCCAATCCAGTCCAGCTGTAGGCACGCCTCGACCGTGCCACCTTTTGTAGCATTTGAAGAATAAGCATTTTGAAGAAGAAGCATTTTGAAGAAGAAAGTAGCCACCAAGCAACCATGCAGCTTCGTGGCAAGGCAGTCGTTCCGACCCAAGGTCTTATATTTTGAGTTGTAGTAAAGGATAAAATGTACAGGACTGCTATCTCATTTTGTGTCAACACTTTTGTAAGCCATAGAGGCAATTCTTATGACTCAGTTTGAGGAGTTTGTAGTAGATGTTCATATTATCAATAAAAGAGAACTTTTCCATGTTTCAATCTGTGTTTCAATTGTCTGCGTACTCTGAATATGTGCTCGCTATGCAAAACAAAAATACTTAGCCTTGTGCGGTGCGCAACCTAGGCCCGCACGGCGGTCATGCCCGGGGGACGACTAACGATTCCACAGAATCGGGGCGTGACACGACACATCAGTCACGTATTAAGTGATTATAATTAGCGACGCATTGAGAATACCTCCAAATTTCGGAACGCGTGATATTATAAATATATAATTGTTTTTCCATCACGAGCATAATAAGCGAGTCAACTACCAAAATGCGGCTAGGATATTAATTATTTGAATGTTGCACACACGCTCGGGTGAATCCAGATTTGACTTTTATGGATTCGTATCTAGCGTGCCCGTACTTTGTACATCTTAAGAAAAATTCTCATGTGACCGTGCCTTGAGATTTCAACAACAACATAGGGCTGATTAGATAACTAAAAGTGGTAGTAACATTGGGAGGAAACGATATTCCGAGATCATGCCAACGAACCTTCCCACAGAGATTCATTCTAAGTGCGCTTGGGGCTGGCCACCACAGATACTGTATATCATCTGCCTTAGTCGAGTGCAGTATCTGACTATTATTATGCCGAGCCACTGTTTCACTATAGGAACACTGGAACCGCTAATACTTTATTTTTAGCGCAATGGCCCTACGGGGGATTGGTGCATCGTGTAAGTGCCTATTTTATTTATTTGGTTCGGTTAGCTCATGTTCAGCACTGACGTGATCTGAGGATACTTATTATGTATTATTTCTGAGATAACTCAGACTCCACATAACAAGTCCTAGGATTGATTGGCCGATCTAAAAGAGTATGTGCTGGTAGTCTAGGGACATAAACTATTGTGGTGCGACGGTTCAACCATTGTACTTGTTTGGTTGTAGGGTTGCGCTAATGTGTCACAATAGGTCATGTACCGAAACTGCATATTATAACTATATCTTAGCTTGTATTATGGCATGTGTGTCCTGGATTATATTGATGTGTTGTATCTTCGTCATGTTTATAATTGGTTAGTCGTACCATGTCTCGAAGTAGTGTGACACCTTTTGTCCTTATTTGGTTGTAGAGGTGTCCTACCGCTCCGATGAAAGGTCATACGCTTGTCGTTGTGGCACGAATTTCCTATTTTATGTACTTTATTGATTTTTGCTTCATTCACTTGTGCTCCTTTGTGGTACTTGCTATCGGGGCCTGACCCCGCTAGTTTTGTTTGGCCAAGTTTAGTAGCAAAGCCCAAGGATCCTATCATGTGTAGCGCCCCGTTCTCCCGGTGCGGAGGACGCGGCTAAGAAACACAAGACGGTATCGTTCGATCGGGATAGATTGAAACAAGAACTCGTCCTCATTATGGATTTGTTTCTTCGAAATCGATTTCCATATTCAGTGGACCGTGCCCGCGGGATCGACTTAACGGCAGAGTCAGGAGGGACCTCTCCGCTGCTATCTTTTATTGCCTCGGATTTCGATGTCGCTTGTTGCTTTCGTGCTTTGAGTTGGTTTTGGGATTTGCTTGTTTTCCCTGAACGGTTTCGATGGCTTTCATTATTTTCGTTCATTGAACTGCACTTCAATTCCGAGATTGGAAAGAGTGGAAGAGGTATTGATCGAGCTGTTCGTGATGCAGGTGAACGAGCAGTAGGTGGCTTACGAGCGAAGTCGTGAAGCGCCTCTTTCCTTCTCCCTTCCAACCATCTAAGTGAGTGGCTACCAATCCGATTAGCTAGCCCTGTTTCCAGTCTTCACAACTAATAACTCTTGCATTCTTGTTGCCTCGATCAGACGATACCAAGTAATAATAAAAGATACCAAGATAAAACGGGAATAGACTTGAATTGTAATACTTGTCAACTGAACTTGTGAATGGTTATATCTTTGCATGCTCGTTCGTTGGAATGTTCATCATATGCATTGATACAAGTTTAAATATATGCTTCTTCTCTATTGTGAAATGTACAAGCTATATCTTGAATGCATGAATTGAACGTAGATGCAAATGTAAAATGAATCATGCAATACTGCTTGTCTTGTACTCATGTAGCCTCAGGGCGAATCACGTAGCCTCCGGGCGAATGATTGTTAACATAGCCTCCGGGCGAATGATTGTTAATGTGCGATCACGGACAACTTGTGCACAAGGTATAGTTCCTGCGGGCGGCTGCTGGGGCACTGGCACCGTTCCGGCTCCGGACGGAACTCACGTTTAGTCTCACGTACTTGGACGGGATGGTATGCGGTGCCTCACGTTCTTGCACGTAGCAAACCATCTTCGTCACAGACTAGTGTCCATTATGGCAATCAAGCCAGTGATCATCTTGTATATTTGAACCTGTTGCAAACTAACTTGTGTCTTCGTGGCAGGGAAGGCATGGTAAGTATTGTGCAGGTAGTTCAGACGGACAGGTAAAATCCACCGAACGGTGGCACGTTCATTTCAGTATCATACATATATATTGTTGCTTATAAATGAACTAAGGCAAGATAGAAACCCACAAAAACATGCATGCTTCATATAAATAACGTGTTGATTGGTATAGTTGGGTTTAGCTCGCCTTCACCAGTATGTTTCGACATACTGACCCCCGTTGAAACAGGTTCTCCGCACTAAGGCGAACAGAGCGAGGAGCCGAAGTCGTCTTCCCGATCCAGTCCAGCTGTAGGCGCATCCTCTGATCGTGCCCCTTTTGAAGTACTTGAAGATAGAAGGAGCTTGCAACTTTCCATACACAATGCAGCTTCGTGGCAAGGCCGTCCTCCAGCCCGGAGGTCCTTATCCTTTTGAAGTTTAGTAAAGGGATGTAATGTACAGGACTGCTATCTCATTTTGTGTCAACACTTTTGTAAGCCCGTGCGGCAAAATAGCTAACTCGTTCAGGAGTTTGTAATAGATGTTCATTATCAATAAAGAGAACTTTTCCATGTTTCAAATCTGTGTTTCAATTTATCTGCGTACTCTGAATATGTGCTCGTTATGCAAAACTACAAAGCCTTGTGCGGACGCAACCCCAGGCCCGCACGGCGGTCACGCCGGGGGACGCCCCTACGATTCGACGAAATCGGGGCGTGACATCATGTATCTTATCGATGGCGCACACCAGGTGGATGTCTGCCGAGGAACTTGGGTGGATTTCTTCTTCGCCACTATGAGTATCATTTTGTATTACCTTTTGGCGTTTAGCCGACGGCACTTGTTAGCCGGTTTATCTGGACGTTAGTTCCTCTACATGATTATATATTATTCAGACCGCGGCTGACTTACAGTTATGTACTCTTGGCGATATACTAGTATACCATCCTGTATAACTAGTTTTATGATCATTCTGATAGAGCGTCAGGGACGCCTAACTGCTTTATCTTACATGCTCATTCTTATTGTTTCTTGGTTGATGATTGAGACAGAGAAATCCTTGACCCTAGGTGACTTGATTGTACTATGCACTCCCTTGTCTATAGACAACCATAGCATATTGCGGGTTACTTTGGTATTACGTAAGGTGTGGTTGGCTGAGTCACTCCCCCGCTCTCTAGTATTCTGGTTCTGGGACGTGACAAAGTTTTAGTGGAGGCTCATGCAGGTCTGTCTTTTCAGACTTGTGGGGTGTCTTGTTCTAGGAGTCTCAGTCAAAACAGTTTCCTTTGATATCCTGAATTCGTCTTATTCGACACCGAGCTTGAACTATCAACAGTTTGCTTCCTTGTTCTTTCCTGTCATGTCATTTAATGTATTGGTGTCCTTTTCTTTCAGGGGCACCTCTTTCCCGCCTGTTAGGGCAGCATATGTGGTAGATTGCGCAAAACCTGTGCCATTCTCAGAGGCATCCTTCTAGGCCGCTTTGCAGATAAGTTCATTGTTCCCCTGATGTCTACAAAGTTGACAGAATATTGGAAGGTCACAACAATCTTTTGTGTCTTTAGGTGTTTCCCTTTTCTTTGGGGCCTAGGGGGCTCAATTTACCCCTCTCTCTCTCTCTCTCTCTCTCTCTCTCTCTCTTGGTCTGCTTGGATTGAGGGAAAAAAGATAAGCAGGGTTAAGTGAGGGGGAGGGGAGTCAATACATATAACATTGTTTGGATTGGAGGGAGAGTTAAGTGGGGTGTATTCAATAACTCTTGTTTTGATTGGAGGAAAGAGTATTAAAAATACAATAGTTATCAAAATCTCTCACTTCCCCTTCGTTAACCCTCCGATTTGAGGGGTTAAAAAATGGACAAAAGAGGATTAAACAAACTCTCACTTAACTCTCTATTATCATCACCCTCAAACCAAACATGATTTTTTTTATTCACCTCACTTAGCTCTCTTAACCCTCAATCCAAATAGACCCTCGGACTTGAGATTTCTTATTACTTTCTTCTCCCTCTGGAACTAGCTTAGCTTACTTTTTGAATTCGCCTATGATCTGATTGATAGAGTTGAAATTAGGTGACCAATTCGTGGCTTTCTAGAGTATGGAGAATTTCCATCAAATCCGAAACATACTCATATGTTTACAAAATTAAGTTTATTCATTTTAATAAATAGAGTTCTCTTAAATAGAAAAGATGGTCGTACGTAACACACATAAGTTACTATGAAGGTGACAACATGTAGATGTGAACTAATGGTGTAGAGGTCCCTAAGTAAGTAATGGCAGTGCTAAGGAAGAAGTCTTTTCTCTTTGAGGCTCTCGATTGTTTCATACAGACATTGTTCCATAGAAGTGAATTTGATCCCCAGGTCCTCAAGCCTCTTCGTCGTGAACTTATACCCCTCCCTTGGTGGATTCACTACATCGGAGCACCTGCAAAATATCAATTGCATCTCCGTTACTATTGTCATGTAACAATTGAAGAATTAGCTACTTAGGTGCCATGGACACACTAACAATGTGGAACCGTGTCGTGTCGGACACCTATTTGACACAACATGAATACTCCAAATACAGTAGGACACAACAAAATAGGTTATGTGTGGTGTTATCGTCAAGGTTCGCAGTATCACTATCGGAATCGGTATCGGAACATTCCTATGAGTATCGAGATCGACATTGGATCGGAATATTGAATTTTTGATATCGGAAAGCACATAATTATTAATAAATTATTAACATTTTAGAAAATATATTTTATACATTAGCCATAATTTTAAGTATTTTTAATATTTTTTCTTAATAGTTTTGAAATTAAATAAAATAGTAGTCACCATTGCCGATTGGTTTATATGTGATAGATAAAAAAAATAAAAAATATTTTACATGTTTTTACACTCTTGCTAATTGGTCTTTTTCGTCCAACTTTTTTTGTCGAGTTGACCGGAAAAGAGATCCCCAATGTCGATATCGGTCAGTATCGGATACCAGTCGGTGTATCGGATCAGGAATATGCCAAACCGTTTGGATATAGACCGTATCGGATCGGTATCGACCGATACTCTAAACTATGGTTACCGTGTTGTGTCCGTGCGACATAGATAGTTATCGGGGTCACTCACTTTGCAGGAATGGGATAGTCGGGGAACAACTCGGCGAGGATGCGAACAAGGTCGCCGCGGTGCAGCATGCTCTCGGCGCAAATGTATCGTCCCTGTGCAGATGGACTCTCGTACACCGCCACGTGTGCAGCTGCGACGTCCCTGACGTCCACGTAGGCCTGCACGGCATTGGCGTAAGTCTTCGCGGAGCCGGTCAGGTACTTCATCAGGTGCTCAATGCTGGCATTGACAGTAGGCTGGAGGAGAGGGCCTAGCACCAGCACCGGGTTGACAACCACCAGGTTCAGGTCTCTTTCTGCTGCAATCTTCCATGCTGCTTGCTCTGCCACGGTCTTAGCGTAGCAGTACCAGTACTGCACAAAACATGACACCCAAAGCAAGTTTGTTTGTTGAACTTACATATATGTACAGAAATTAAGTGTGCATTGGCCTTGACCTTGGTGTTGAAGCAGTACTCGATGTCGCTCCAGTAGGACTCGTCCACCACGGCCTGGGGGTCGCGGTTCGGGTCCATGTAGACTGCCCCGATGGACGACGTGAACACGACACGGCGTACGCCCGTGTCTGCAGCGGCGTCCAGCACGTTCTTCGTGCCTGTAATTATCGGCTCGACCATTTTCTACAAATTTTTTTGCAGCGATTGCTAAAATTAATATTTATTATAGTTCACTACTTAACAGCTTAAGCCTTTTGACATAATTAATACTCACAAAGTCGTCAGGACCGACGGGACATGCAGTGTGGAAGATGCCGTCGCACCCTTGGATTGCGGCCCGCAGGCTTTCATAGTTGAGAACGTCAGCTTTGCAGAGGATCAATCTATCCGCTGCTCCTTCCAACGCTTTCAGGTGAGCATTCTTTGGATCATCTGTAGAAGAAGGCGTAAGAGCAAACAACATCACCAACTCTGATGTATACATGCAGGGCAGGAGGCTCAGGAGTAAGTCTTAACAAGACTTTGGACTTGGTCAACGATCCCCTCCCACCCCTGCCCTCCCCTCGCCTCCATAGAGCAACGCCTACGCTGTTTGGTTTTGCTATAATCGGTCTAGCACAAATCCAACTTAAACATATATTTATTGAAAACAACCAAAATTAGCGTAGCTGGCTAAGGCAATCCAACCCTTCAGGAATATATCGTGCTCAGATGTACAGTCATGGTCTCAATTCTGCACTGGTGGGGGTTTTGAGTGGAAGTGATGGTCTCAATTCTGCAGAATTTATAGAGCAAAATGGAGCCATAGGCCGTAAGCAAATCTGCTCACTCATAGGCCGGCTTCAGCTTTTAGTTGAAATCAAAATATTAAAAAAAAAACAGCAACTTGTACCGTTCTGTACTCCATTTGGAATAACAGCAAAATCATTCCACACACAAACACACTAACTAAAGAGAATCAAACAAAAACATATGACAATCATGGAAGAAGGTTATTCTAATCTCTTAGTAATGGGAAGCATCAAAAGTCCACATATGGAACTTTCTCATGCTTGCGGGGTTTGGTCTTGCCTTATAAAGCAGTCTCCATAGTAAGTATTTTGATAAGGATATTTTAACAAATGCTCAATTCTAAATGTATAAACTAATATATACTTTTATTTTTGAAAAAAAGCTAATAAATGTCTTCATTCTGTGTTTTAAAAAAAAAAAAATTTCACTTAAAATAGTGGGGATATTTCCTTAAGTTTTTTTTACTGTTCCGTACAAGAAATTGAGATATTTGCTATTTTTTTTTTTAAAGTAAAAATATATGCTAGTTTCTACATTTATAATTAGTACTGGCAAAACAAGCACTCAAGTCGTCATTACTTTTTACAACTATATTTTTTTTTCAATTATTTCATATTTTTTATTTTATTTGTAATTTATTTATATTAGGTAAAAAATTATTTGCAAAATTTTTTTTTGTAAGGACAGTTTATCATATTTATTTTAGAAACCAATTCAAATTTGGAGTGGCTTTCTGGAAGCCTGCAGTCAAAAAAAAAAAATTAAACAACAATAAGAGTATCTCCAACCCTATTGTGATTTTGTAAAAGAGTTAGTAATTTTTTTTCCCAAAAACGACAATAATTGCATTTCCAACCCTATTGTGTTTTTGGAAAAAGTTGTTGCCACATAGAAATGACAAAAAAAAAATTATAATTGTTAAGTCAATTGTGAATCTTATGTGTCAAAAAGTAATAAAATACATTGTGAAGTTGGTGGTCTAGTTCTAGATAATGTCTTCACCTCCATGTCATCAATTATGAATAAAAACTATTTAAAAAGGAAGACCATGTCATCAGTTATGAATAAAAACTATGTAGAAAAAAAAGAAATAAGATGAGAAGTTGTCTTGGAAGTTGAAAAAAAAGTAAGCATTTCAATACTTTTGTATTGGAAAAGACTTTTCTACTCCATTGTCTTTTGTGAATATAGTATTGCCACATAGAAAATATATTGTCATGTGCCTCATGTCACATATAAATAACAACATGTTACAATCTTAGGGTTGGAGTGCTCTAATCCTAAACTAAGCTTTAGGCACAGGAATAAATATAGAGATCAACAATTAGAGACATTTGTTTTAATAGTTGGATTATATATGGAAAAAAAAAAATGTCACGTACACATAGAAGCCTTAAAAGCAAAGTTCCTAATATCGGTATTGAAATTGGTATCAAATCCTTCCTATGAGTATCGGGATCAGCGGTACTGATAGTATTGGTGGTTTCATATCAGAGTATTAGAATTTTGGGTATCGAAAAACAAATAATTATTAATAAATTCAGAAAAAAATATTTTAGACATTTAGGTATTATTTAAATATTTTATGTATTGTTACATTGTAGCTTTGAAATTGAATGAAATAATAGTCACCATTACGGATTGATTTACATGTGATAGATAAGTTTTCTTTATTCACATGCTATTACAACCTTATTATGTTTTTACAACCGAATTGACTAGAAAAGAGATCATCCGTATCGATATCGCTCGGCATCGTATCGGAGAATACCAAACTGTATCGATATCGACTGTATCGGACAGTGTAAAGTGGCATAGAAGAATTAATGTCGAAAATATGTTTTTGTCCGCCCGTAGGGGTGTCTGTGCTGGTCCGCGTGGACGTGACAGGCAGCTTTTGGGTCCCCTGCTAGATTGGACCCACCTCGAACTAGGAGGCCAATGTCTGACCGTCACGTGGCTGCAGGCCAACGCGGTCACTCCCTAGAGAATTAATAATATTCTGGTTCACAATTAAAGACATTACCGATGCACTCACCGGGGTTTCGGACAGTTCCTCTAACATTGTAGCCCCTCTCCAGGAGGAGCTTCACCAGCCACGACGCCACGAACCCCCCCGCGCCGGTCACGCACACGCTCCCGCTCCGACCCGACGCGCAAAATGGCGGCATGACGTGCGTGCGTGCGCGCGCGCAATCGACTTGGTCGGCTACGGGAAGTATGAAGAAATTTCGTGTCGAGAGCCAAAGCAATGTACTCGTGCAAATTAGATGCTCGGTGATGTTGCGGAATTTATAGAGTTGGTAGTGGGGTTCGGTTCCCCATAAGTAACATCTCTTTAAGATTTTTTTCGCGTGTCAAATTGTGATTTGATCATCATGTCTTAATTATATAGAGAAAGAGAGAGAGAGAGAGAGAGAGTTGGTGGTGGTGTAATAAACACATTGCTCCGTAGCTTTTGGCTTCCATTTGTTAATTAATAATAGTTCAGGGGTTGTTTGGCAAATGGTAAGTGAGGATGGATTCCTAAATTCATAGGATTTGAGGGATTGGAGTGAAGAATTGTTGTTTGGTTGGCATGGGAAAGTCGGACATAAACGGGCAGACGTGACACCTGTCAGTTTTCTGTCGCAGGAGATTTTAAGCCCTTTTTTTTGGCAAAACCACATCACATCCGGGGTTCACAGTCGGATCTGGCTGGAATCCAGCACCTCCTATTTATAATTTATTTTTTTATTTGTTTTCTTTATATATAAAAAATTACTTGCTTTTTTTAAGTAACACTAATATAAAAATATTTTGAAAAAAAAAAAGCAACGAAATCTTTCGCCATTCCAGATGGCGAAAATATAAAAATATATTTATTTATTTTATTTGTCAAACTTTCTTCTTCCCAGATGACGAAAATATAAAAAATATATTTGTTTTCTATATTTGTCAAATTTAGTCATCCGAGATGGCTAAAATATGACAAATGGATTTTTTTGGGGGGTTTTTTGTTGGTTTTTTTTATTTGTTGGTTATTTGTTAAATTGTGATATCTATTTTAATTATAATTTTTTTATAAATATATGTTTTAAATTTTGAATATGTTCTATTTTTTAAATGTTGTCAGTTATATCGTAATTATCTATTTGTTATTTTTTTTAATTTGATACCATAATTATAACAGACAATTACGATATCAAATATTTTTTAATTACGGTATAGATTTTTTTTGAAAAAAGACACTTATAGATTTTCTAAAGACAATTTAAAATCAACTAAAATACTTTTTTAAAATATTAGATACCACATCTAGTATCATTCAACATATAATTTTCTAAGGACAGATTTGAAATTTATTATGGATAATAATATATTCAAAATTTAAATTATATTTAAACTAACTACATAATATCTAAGTAAACACATATTCAAAATTTAAAACATATATTTATGAGAAATCATAATTAAAATAGATATCACAAAAAATAAAAATAAAAATATTCTTGTCTCATTTTTAATCATCTTCACACCGATATATTATATGATAACGTTTGAGGGTCCGGAGACACCAATTTTTACTCGTCAACATTGAAATACCGAAAAAAAAAATATGAAAACAAAATTTGGAGGTCGAAACATCGTTTTTTGGCGATTCTAAAATTTTTCAAAGTCCGTCAAACGGTAAAACGGTTTATTCCATGGTACTTTTCATTAAGGTCATTTTGGTACAAGTTAGACTTCGTTTTGATCTTTCAGTCAAAAGTTATGATACTTTAAATTTTAAATTTTATACTTTTGCCTGTAACATATGCATCTTGTTTCAGATGAAAATTCTTTCTACACGAATTATGTTACTCTCGTTGAAAAGATTCAAATCGACCTATTGTTTGACAAAAACGATTTTCGAACAAATAGTTATGGCAGCTCAAAGTCTGCTCGACGGCAGACGTAATCTTTTTACGGTAGAAAACTTTTAAATTTTTTGATGTTCAATGATAGCATTTTTGTTTTATGTTAAATTTCGTTTCTTTCTAATTTATTCTAAAAAAAATATTGTTACAATTTTTTTTAAAAGAACTAAATCTAAATAAAACTAAACAAAACCACTCTTTTTTTTATTAAAAAAAAAAAAAACTAATTGAAAAAAAAAAAATCAACCCTCAAACATTAAAACCGAACCAACCCTCACCCACCCACCCGCGGGTCAAAGTGCTGAATTATCGCCAACTCAGTTGGCAAAATTTTGACATTCTCGATTTTCGGACAAGTCCAAATATTCGCCGACTGTGTTGGCGAATATTTAACATTCTCTATTTTTGCCATCTCCAATGGAGATTTCTATCGTCGGTTCAATTTTTTCAAAACTAGTATCGTCATAGTTAATTTATTTAAAAATATCTTTTGTACAGTTAATTTTCTGCAAAAAAAAAAAACAAAAACAAAAAACAAATAGCACTGCTGTGCAGTGCAATAGTGGGGGCTTTTTGACTGTGGGCAAGTTGGCATGAAAATCTTAGATTCGTAGAAAAAATAGACCCGCCCTGGAGTACTATATCACTGCCTGCAGAAAGAAAAAACGGAGCACAATGTCCATAAAATAAAATAAAATATAATAAAATATAATATAATATAATATAATATAATATGTTATGTGCGCGCAGTCGAGTCGACACTATAGAACGAACCGTCGATCGACATCGGAAGCGCCCGTGCCGGCCGGCAACAACCATCAAATCCGACAATTTTCTCTTTCCTTTACTTTTCATCTACACCTGCCCACTTATCTGTTTCTCAAACAAAATCAATACTTCAACACGCAGCTACCATATCTTCCTTTTCATCATCGCCATCGTGACTTTGAGACAATGACAGTTATCCTTGTTAACAGGGATGAGTATTCGGTTTCAGCCGAATCGACAAAATCGAAATCACCCAAAATCCAAATAAGTTATTCGGCTTGTTCAGTTGAACTATTGTTATTGTTTAACGAATCGAATCCAAAGTTGAAATCGTGGTTAAAATTATATTAAAGTTTTAATTTTATGCACATGTTTGTTGTATTTCGAAGTTGTATCCAAAGTTGGACTTCAAAACATATACATACAACTGCTGTTTTCAAAATACACATTTTCAATCACAAAATATGCATATAATTAGAGTATTTATATATTTGTATAAATCTTATTCGGTTTTCGGTTTAGGACCGAAATCGAAATCCGAAGCCGAATAAAAAAAAATTAGTATTTTCGAAATCGAAACCGAGCCGATTTTTTTTTTCAAACCGAGGTTCAGTTCTATTTTCAGTCCAAAACCGAATAACGCTCACCCCTAGTTGTTATATCTGGTCCGTACTCGGAAAACACCGTGACCCCGGTGGTTAATACTAGTGTATTTATTTTTCAAAATTCTTAAAAATTATATAAATTTTGACTTGATACCCTTAACTACCCATGTTTGGCAACTTGATATCCTAAACTTTCAAAATAGCCAACTTAATATCCTGAAAAATAAACTTTTCAAAAATACCCTCTCTCTTTCTCTCTCTCTCTCTCCACCAACCCCCTCCGCTCTCCTCCCGTCGTTCATCCCGCCTCGCCCCCGTTCGCGCTGCCCTCCCGCTTGCTCCGCCCGCGCCCGTGCGTGCCCGCTGCCGCCGCTGCCGTTCCCCATTCCCCACCGGAGAGAAGGGAGGGGAGGGATTGCCGGAGAGAGAGTGTGGGGGAGGAGGGAGAGAGAATGAAAGGGGTAGGAATATTTTTTTTTTTTTTTTTTAAATATAAAAATAAAAATATTCAATAGTTAATAATATTAAGTTGACTATTTTGAAAGTTTAATATATAAAATTGTCAAACATGGATGGTCGAGGGTATCAAGTTAAATTTTGTAAAAGTTTTCAAAAGTTGAAAGAATAGTGTGATATAATAATAAAAATTCCATCCAAAGTGGTGGAATAAGAATAAATTTGAGTAGAGGAGCCGTAAACCTAGTATTGGTTTTGTAAAGTGAGTTATGAAAGAATAAATTTGGAGAGGAAGAAAAATCGTTGGATTCATTTCGATCTTTTCATATGTACTTCCAAAGTTCCGACCATACCATTTCTATCTAATTAGAGCATTTCGATTTTTCCTTATGTAGTTCCAAAGTTTTGACCATACGATCTATACTCATATGGGTTCGCTTGCTGATTCGAGCACTAGTGTGACTTATGAGACAAGACCAAAAACATTTGATTCGATTCCATCTTTCCATAAGTAACCTTCAAAAGAAGTTTATCTGTTTCCTTACATCAAAAGAAGATATCAAAAAATTAATGACGAATGAGGTTGGCAAGACGTCGAAGTCTTCGGTTCTGACGGCGACATGGAACTCAATTCTGAGTTCCTCTCCTTGAACTACTCGAGGACTTTTGGGTGGACCGCAAAGGCTCTATTGATGGAGAAGTAGGAACTTAGGGTCTTGGTGGTTGTCCAAGTCCGCTGATTTGTCAGATTTATCCCAAGATCGATCGGTCCTCATGATAGCAAAGTTGCAAAGAGCTTCCTAAATAAATAAATGGAGAGAAAAATAATCTCTTGGAGACTACCAACATTAATAACCAATTACTAAAACCTATTTAAAATGATAGAGAAATTCATCCAATTGAAGAAAAATAATACACTTATTACCCCTAAATTAGGAAATAGCACTGGAGTAATAATTATACAAAGACTTCCCTAAACTAGCTTTCTTGATTATTATTTTTTATAGTTAAAATCTAACTGAAAAAATAGAGAGAATCATTGGCGACGCGTTTGTGAGATTTTTTTTTTTCTCGTTATCAAGTTATGGTGAAAGAGAAGTAGCAACAATCTTGACAATTGTCGTTGAATTGTGAAAACTATGCATCTACACTTTTATGACCCACTTTAAAAACCTTTAGCACTTTGTGGTTGCATTGATTTTCTTGTCACTATTGGTTTTTCCTTGGTGATGTTCACCTACCATTGTAATTTGACCCTCCTTTTCTTCTACTCTCTCCCACCTAACATCATCATTATCTCGAGATATATTTTCTTCTCCTTCTTTTTTTTTTTTTTTTTTTTTTTTTACTTTTTGTTGTTGTTGAGAAATTGAATATGGTGAGTTTGCTGATCTTCTGACAAGAGGGTTGGTGTTATTTGGAGAAAGTAACCTTCTAATAGCATCTTGAAGTAGTTGGTGCTCAAAATCTTATATTGAGGCAAAAAAAATAGAAAATAGAATATAAATGTAGAATTGATTGAATTTGTATAAGAATAGTAAAAAATGATAAAATAATATTTAGTTCAAAAAATTACGTAATTGGGTTCCAAATTGGGACTTATTATTCTATAAAATAATTTTCTACATTCTGAATCTCAACAAATAGCTCACGTGGGTGAGTCGGACCGAAGAATGTAGAAATTAAAACTTAGGATGGATCTTACTATTCTACAAATTGAGCTCCTATATTCTGAATATAGAATCTAGAAAATGGGATGGACCTTACTAATGATGTTCTAGGACCTATAATTTTTTTTTATTTTCAAGCTTTGTTGGGTTGGTGTTATTTGGAGAAATTAAGTAACCTTCTAAGAAGGGACGAGAAGACCTGTGTTTTTTTTCAAGCTTTGTTGCAACAGCAGCAAACTTCACTTTGACTTTATTCTATTATTTCATTGCATTTAACAACGGTTAGGTGTTCTGTTGGGAACGCAGTCTTGAACGTGACGGATTTATAATCTTTTTTTTCTACAAAGGAATACACCTCATCTACAACTTATTTCGTCCATAGTAACAAATTTACCAAAGCACGAATAGATGTGAAACTCTCATAATGATATAATCCGAAGCTTTCTTTAGACTCTCCGAAAATTTCCCTTTCGATCTTCAAAAGTTGTACAGTCTTGCACGTAAACAACCTCAAAAACTCAAAATATGGAGGAAATCTTGGCCGTCAAACCCGTCAAAGACTTATTCGTACTCGTGGAGGAAATCTTCTCCTTTTTAAAAAAAAAAATTACATTGTATATGGGAACTTATTTTAAAAGTTCGTCTAGAGCCCCCATGAACTCAGGACAGGCTCTGGACCCAAAGTCTAGACAACTCTACCACCGTGGTACGTGTTACAAATAATCCAACATAAAAAGTCTTCAACTTTTTGGTCCATGCTATCATTTCCATTCCAAAAAAAACAAAATTATTTGGAGTAGACCGAAGCAAACTCTGCGTCTGCAATTTTTGGACAACCAATCTGATGTCCGAATGTTCGGATATCAGAATGGTTGTCTGTTATGAATTGCATCTATAATATTCAGAAGAAGAAGGAAAAAAAAATACATACATTCAATTACGTGTCGACTTCAACCTGCGTAATGATCTCCGTCCATGTGACATTTACAACATAGCATTTTTTTTTTCTTCTAGACTAGTTGATAGACGACGACAAGCCCAATAACAAAATTTGAAATTGGGGCAAGTATCAATCAGTCAAATGTTGATGTTGTCTTTGGCTCGCCATATTAGTTTTCGATGTTTAATACTATATAATCAGTAAATAAAGAAGAATTAATGTATTTGCTGTCTCAGTTGGCTCTTGTGGTCAGTGAAAAGAGATATAACCTTCTTAGCTAAACGGTGAAACAGCGGACCTAAATGACATGTAACGCAGTAGATACAAAGTCCCATACGCCATTGCATCGCAAAAAAAAAGAAAGAAGAATTGTTGTCTCAATTAACCAAATTGGCAAGACAGGTCAGGGTAGAGCGAGGTACTTGGGCTTTCTAATTTTTATATATCCATGAGAGCAAGGACAGAACCAGAAATGCAATCTCATATAAACTGGAGAAGACTAGGACAAACTAGGTGCGAGCTAACTTATATCCAAAAAAAAATTAAGTGGAGTGATTTGACCCCACTTGCCCTCCTCTCCCTCTGCCTCTGAATGGGCCCCATCCATACTTGCTCTTGATATGGCGTTTCTGTTTTTCCAAAAATTTTAAATTTAAGTTGAAATTTTATTTACCTAAAGATTTTTAAGATAAAGCTCTTAATGGTACCTAGTAATGTGCATGTGCATCGCACGTGAGAAGAAAAAATATTACAAAAAATTAAACATGAATTTATTATAAAAATGTCATTCCTAGAAATTAAACTCGAGCAATAAAAAAATGGTTCACATCTTAACCACTTAAGTTAGATTTTTTAGTTATAAATATATCATATTGAGTAGTTAAATGCTTGGTTAAATTTTTTAAATAATTAGTAGAATATTTATATAGTTATTTAGTTATATTTTTATTAATTTTTTAATTTATTTAAATGATGATATACATACGACTTAGATGGCTAATTTTTGTATTGTTTCTAAGCTAGTACATTATAATAGTAGACATTTTTTAGTCTTGTTGTGTATTGTGATTCCTATGTGGCATGTGGCACAAGACAATGTCTTTTCTAGGTGGCAGAATTATATTCACAGAAGACAATGAGATAGAAAAGTGTTTTCCAATGCAAAAGTATTGCGAAGGCAATAAAAAGTATTTTTTTTCTCAACTTCCAAGACAACTTTTTCTCTTCTTTCTTTTTTATAAATTTTTTTATTCGTAATTGATGATATGGAGGTAAAGTCATTATGAAGTGCATTGTCTAGAACAAGACAACCAATTTAATAATATTTTTGTTATGTCAAACCATGTCACCTTCATAATTTATTTGATATTTGTATTGGAGAAGAACTTTTTAAATGAAGAACAACTTTTTTTTTCCAAACTCACAATACGGTTGGAGTTGCTCTTATGAAGAACTTTCCAAAACGTATTCGGTTGTAACATGTTATGTCCGTTTGAAATGGGAGGATAAAAAATCTTTTTCTTAGATTTACGTTTTTGCATTTAAAGACTCCTAGTTTTAAAAAGTTCTCACATTTTTATTTTGACTCAGTTTACATCAATTTTGAATTCTGCCGTTACCACGGGGGTGGGGGAGGGGATGAATGAGAAAGAGGGAGATAATATTTTGGATATATATATATTTTTATTTTTTAAAAACAGCCACTGACTGTCAAATCTGACGGTTTATAGACGGTAGAGAATATTTTGATCGAATCATATATTGCGGGAGGGTTTAATTACTATATTTGTCTGTCGAGTCTTATTTTGCTAACGAAACAATTTGGAGGAAGAATTTTTTGTACTTTACTCTGAAGTGGACCAGTAATCACTTCTTTTGTTGAACGCAAACAAAAAATTCAACTTGAAAGTAGTATTGAATTACTATTAATTCTTCTATTTGGATGCAAATAAAAAAAACACAAAAAGTTTAGAGTATACACTAATATTTTTTTATTTTTGATTTATTAAACGGACCTTCTTATTTTAAAAATAATTATACTAATCTCTTCTATATTTTATGTTTATTATACAGATATCTCTTATGTTTTATGTTTTACGTCAAAATTTATTACACTAACCATCTTTACAACATAAAGCAGATAGAATGTCCGTTTAATAAATCAAAAATATACGAGAAGTTAGTGTAAATAATCAAAAAAATCAAGGGCACACAAATTCTACATAAAAAAAATCTACACTAAAATTCTACTCATCCTTCTTTGTAAACTCCCTCGACCAGAATTTAGTAATTTAGGATTAGTTTTGACTAATTAGAATTATGACAACTTTTTAAAATTTTATTTATTATATATTCTATTGATTGTGCACCTGTTCACTACACAATTAATTAGGGCATTTCACTAGCTGTAAAACCTAAACAAATTTCACATTCCTGCTCTAGACTTGTTAGACTACTTTTTCTGTATTTTGTGCAACTTCCAGAAACCTTGTTTGGTGCTTCGTTTTAGTCGCACAAATATCGTTACAAACGTACATATTTATTTCTTATTTAAATTTTTGCTCTTTACCCATCTCTGTATCCCTAGAAATTTGAGGACCAGTAGGCACCTGTTTTGCCCAACCAAAAATACGATAATATTCTACTCTAATTATACTTCAATTATCGTTTTGACACCGTAGAAAAATTATGACCCTAACAGCCTCAAAATAATTAGTGAACACCGTGCGCAGTATTTATTAAATAATAAATACGATGACCATATCACCTGCAGAATCAGACCCTGCATCTGCCCAGGCTCACCCCACACTGTCCAAAACATTTTTTCCAGCTATTTCCCTCATTTCTGTACAATTCAGAATTTTGAAAAATCAGTATTTAAAATTTGGTAAATTGCGAAATTACGCAAATACAAATTTTAGGCTTTTATGCAATTTATGAAAAGTTAGGGGTTTTTATGCAAAATTGCATGAAATGTGGCATAATCCTATTGGCTAGACAATAGGTGTGTGGAACCCACCCTAAATATCCAGAGAAATCCTGTAAAAATATCCCAAAATACCAAAAATACCTAAATACCCCTAAAGTTGCAATTAATTACAACTTTGCCATTGCCTACAACCCCTATAAAACCCGACCCCCCCCCCCTCTCTTCAAACCCTCACAGCCGCCGCCTCCGGCCAAACCCTGCCCGACCCTTCGCCCTGACCCCCTCTCCCCTCCGGCCAAGTCCCACCCCCAGCCACCGCCTGCTCCGCCGCCCTGAACCCCCGCAAGCCCACTCCTCCAACACCATCACCCACAGCCACCACCACCCGAACCACCTCCCCCGCCGCCTCCGGCCACCGTGCACCGCCACCACCACCCCCACTCGACTCGCCCCGACCTCCCCTACCTACGACCACCACCTCACCTCCCCACGACACCCCCTCCGGCCGCCCTAGCCCCCGCAGCACCCTCGGCCACCCCTAACCCTAACTAACACCCCCACCTCCGACGGCCTCCAGCCACCGCCACCGTCGTCGTGAACCGCCGCCAACACCACCAACCTGACCGCCACCCTCCCCTCCTTCGATTCCCCCGCCTGCACCACCCTCTCCGCCGCTCCTCCGCCGCCGGCAGCCCCCGCAGGGAGCTGCTGCTGCTGCTACTGCTATCTGCTACTGCTGCTGTTCCTGCTCCTCCGGCCGCCTCCGGCCGACTCCGCCGCCGTCCACCCGCCGGCGACCAGCCGTGGGCCCCCCTGCCACCTGTAAGGTATAATATACCTATACTATACGAAAATACGTAAATAATCCCTAATGCATGTATATATGTATATAATATATGTATATATAAGTATATAAATTATATATATATATATATTAATATATATATATATATATATATATATATATATATATATATATATATATATATAGTATTATATGTAATATTATATATAATATAATACTGTAATTATACAGTATATGTATTGTATTTATATTTTCAGCATATTTTAAATATATATATATATATATTATTATATACATATATACATATATAATATATACTATGTATATTATACAGAATAATATATATATTATTATTCATTTACATTTTTTTTCTTTTCCTATTTTATTTTTACATATGTATATATATTTATATATACATATATTACTATATAATTATATATATGTTATATATATATCATTATTATTGTTATTATTATTATATAGTATGTATATATATATATACATTTTTTATTTTCTGTCTTATATATATAAATATATATGTGTATACATATATATTTATGTATATAATTATATATGATATAACATATTATTTATATGTTATATATATGATATGTATTAATTATAAATATTGCTGGATAATACAGCATATGTATATATGTATATTATACATTTCTGCACAGTCTTTTTTACATATCTATATATATATGATATTATATATTATACTATATGCATATTTACAATAATTGTACTTTATTATATATAACAGTGGTCACATATAGATCCTGATAATATTTATATTATATTGCTGAATAATACAGCATTTATATATGTATTAAATTTCTGTACTGTCTTTTTATTATCTATATAAATATATACATCAGTGGATATACCCTGATAATATTATACTATTATATCAGTGGATACACCCTGATAATACTATAGTATTATATAGCAGTGGATATACCCTGCTACTATTATAATATACCTGCATTTGTCTGTTCTTTAAATACTATATATACTGCTATATATATTATATCTATCTGTCACGACCCGCACCCGGACATTCGGGCACGAGTGCGTGTGCACGTCCAGCCTACGCTACAGTGTCGGTGGTAGTACGCTGTCTAGGTCATTATCACAGTAAATTTATAATCTATCTCATCCACAGTAAAGTAAATAGACAAGGAAAATAACAGGAAATAGGAATACTAAGATTTCATAAGACAAAATGTGATATACAACTCCATGGTTTAATACAGAATCCAGAAGATAAATCGGGGACAAACCCGATTACTAAGATAAAAGAGCATAAGTAAAATAGCTGCTGCTAACTACTCTGCAGAAGTAGTCTCCTGGTTGGGAACTGGCTCCTCATAAGTGTCATCTATTCCCTCATAGGGGCCATAATAGGTAGGGGCAAAGTCCTCATCATCGCCTAAAACAACGGATCCAGTCAGGAAAGGAGCAAAGTACACAATGCACAACAAGATTAAACTAAATATTTGTGACAAGTAGGAAAAAGACTGACTAAGTATCATGATCAGAGGATGCATAATAAATAGTAAAGATTAACTGAGAATTTATGCTATTAATCAGGTCTATAAGTAAAACATGATTAATTGCTATAAACCAGGAATATGAGTAAAACAGGAATAAATGTGACAGGATCTGTAACTGTAACAAGACAACAAGAACTGCAACACGACAAGAACTATGTGCGTGAACTTGTGTATTTAGAATACATAGTTGGCATGTAGGGGTTTATAAGGCTAATAAGGCCGTCATAGACGACTAGCAGTCAGGAACAATCAGGAATAAGGCTGATGGTACAGTCGCGTACCAACAGCTAGCAGTCACGACAAGGGGGAAGGGTAAACTACATGCCTCCTAGTATTCTCCCACCCGACATGAAAAGCAAGACATGAAATACAATATTCAAGACATGAAATCCAGTGTTCTAATACTACGTGTAATCATCAATGGTACTGGTAGAGCAAGGAAATTAATTATCACAATATGAAGATTAAACTTGAAGTGCAGGTACTTGCCTGATGTTTGGATCCAATTATAGTTTGTATCTCGGAGAAATTTCCAGAGATGAGTCCGGTTGCTGAAATAAACATCACCATCGTGCTAAGAAGATATCAAATAGCTAGAAACGCCTGTCCTTGGGTCCAATTTGGAGACAAGGGCAAAAACGACAATTTCGGGTCAAACGGGGTCCGCATGTGGGCCGCCCGCTTTGCACCGAAAAACGTGTCAGGATCAAAGGTCTCCAAATTCACCAAACTAGGTGTCAACAGGTCAGGAACGATGATACGAACCCAACGGAACTTACAGAATTGGATTCCGATGAGTCGACCACAAAATCGCCCGTCGAACGGGGCCTGTGGGGCCCACGACACGCGATTTTGTCAACGTTCTCAGAATCGAACCAAACTTGACCCACAGGACCAGCGTATCGCTACGAGTCCGATGGCACAAGTTTTGTTTCGATCCGACGTGTGTGCACGAAGTTAGGGTGAATTGCAGAAAAGGCGGATACGGGGCGATGTCCGCGGATACGCGTTGATTCTGGTGTGCACGCACACCCGAATCAGCTTCCGCGAAATTCCACACGTCCGTATCAACGACGCGCACGTATCTGTGAAGACCGCACGCGACCAAGTCGTCCCGTTTGGCGGGGCGTACTCAGTTCCGGGGTGAAACAGGGTCTGGTTTTTCCTGTTTTTGGATCGCGGTGTGCGATCACCACAGGACGCGATGCCCCGAGCGGTTTATCCGGGCACCGAGAGGGTCATACAGGCTTCGCAACGTAATTTACGAAATCGAAAACGGAGCAGCGAGGAGAAAGATATGAGTACCTGAACAGGGTCCGAAAATCGGGTTTGCCCGTGTCCGACACGACACAGGACACTGTGTCCTGTGTCCCTGTGTCCGATTTGGGAAATTAGGTTTAGGGTTCAGGGATCCGGCGAGAACGGCGGCGCCGCTGCGGGGGAGGCCGAGGGCGACTCGCCGGGGGCGGGGACAGTCGGCAGCGGCTGCCGGAGGCGAGCTCGGCCGCTGCCGCTGGCTGCTGTGGCTCGACGCCGGAGGGGAAGAGGAAGGAGGAGGAGAGGGGGCTGCTGCGGGGCGGTGAGGCGACGACGTCGGAGGGGACTGGACGCGCCGGCGAGGGCGGGCACGGCGGTGGCGTCGAGGTGGTGGTGCGTGGTGGAGGAGCTCGGGGGGGGGAGAGGGTCGACGGTGAGGGTTATAAAGGGCGGGGGAGAGTCGGGCAAGGTGGTCGTGGCGGAGCGTGGGCGGCGGAGACGGCAGTGGACGCGGGGTCGTGGCGCTCCGGGCGAGGCGGCGCCGGACGCGGGGGACGACCGGGCTGGGCTGGGGTTTGGGTGCGAGTCGGGTTCGGGTTTGACCGACCGGACCCGACCCGAGGGCAGATGGGCCGGGCTGGGGTCGCGGGCCGAAATGGGCTGGGCTGAAAGAAACGGGCCGGATTAATAATAGAATTAATAATAATAATAATAATAATAATAATAATAATAATAATAATAATATCATTAAACAATTAATTAATTAAATAATTATATTTGGGTGTTTTAAAAATAGGTCCGGGGCCCAATAAATTCCAGGAAAATTACCCTAAGTCCAGTTTTCTATTTTACACCATAAAATCATATTTCTATGATATTTTAATATTATTTATTAACAATAAAAAATTTTGTTTAATAGTTAAAACCTTGATTTTAATTACAGAAAATTTCCAGAAAATTGGGAAAAAATTCAAGTTTAATAATTTTTGAAAATTCAGGGAGTTTACACTATCTATATATATTATATATGTGTATGTAAGTATATATATATACTCTATATTACAATCATGATATTCACGAACCCTGCCTATTTTAACAGAAACCAACTTCAGCACAGCCAGTGACCCCCTGTCACCAGCAACCTCAAACCTGACTGTGAGATCAGGTTATCAACACTATCAGGGAGTAGGCAAGTATACCTTGCCAAGTTAAATGTTTAAATTCTCAAATATTGTTATATGCTTCTTGCTTCTGAAATTCATAGACCAAGAGTACCTGAGACTGCCTCTGGTACAGTCAACTGATACGTTGACAATTAGTGTAAATAACTTAGTCTTACTGACTCACCAACACTGTGAGAATATTCTGATATTCTCCTAGACCCTATCACGGGAACACGCAACATGGTTGTATTACATATATGGATGTGAGCTGCGTATTTGATTTGCTACCAGTACGTGTGACCCGCATCACGGATTAGAATAACTCAGGAAATGTACGACTTGACATTTAGTTTCATTGGGATGGGAAAGATAACTAGTAGACGTATGGGACACCCCCTCCATATATGATTTATACCTTCGTACCATGCTCCTCGGAGATGGTCGATTGCAGAGCTACCCGTGAGTCCAGGGGCATACGACACATATACTAGCCAGTCACCACGATTGGTGAATTACGTCAGCGTATGTCTAGACACACATTCCCATGCGTACTACAAGTTCTTTACTTGCATTTCACTTAGATGGTTAGCACCCTGTATTTATTTTTTTAATTCAGTATTTACATACATGGCATGTCATTTTCTGTATCTTGTTATGTCCCACTGAGGATCTGGTTCCCTGCCAGATCTAGACGAGGCTTTCTACCCCACTGTGTACGGCCCTGATCAGAAGGCTAGATGTGCTACCGAGGAGGAGCTCGAGGAGACACCCTCAGAGTATGCTTGACCCTAGAGGCCTGCCACCTGGAGATGGAGATGTTTTCATCAGATAGACACTGCTTAGTCTATCTGATTTTTCTGCGCTATTATCAGTTTTTGTAGTAGACTTGTATTCTCACCAGTTGTGTATTGTATCAGACTCAGTTTTATATATATATTTCAGCACTTGCTTTTCTGACATGTTGTTGTGGATGAGATAGTTTTACCTGTTTTGTACTTGTAGTATTTTAGGACAGCGTAGCACGTCCCTTTGGGTCCATCAAAGTGGATTAAGCCCATAGTGACGTGTCAGCTGGCCAGTGACACGTGGCCTAGTTCCTGATATTTTGGGACTGGGGCGTGACATTCTTATTCACCTCTACATGGCAATCTTCTTCACTTTTTTGTGGATGTAAAATTTTCATAAAATTACACAAAGCTTCTTCTCGAACGAGCTCTTTGCAATCTTCTTCCTAAAAAAAAATCCTATAGAAAAATACACCTCTCAATGTCTCAATCTCTTTAGCCAAAAATTTACTCATTGGTGATGCATGGGCCATGGGCCATGGGCTTCATCCCTGCAAATGGCCTGACCAGCTCGTCTCCCAACTCATGCAGTTATGTATGTTGATGATAGTACATAACATTTCACGTGATGATGATAGTACGTAACACATGCATGCTTAGGTTTCACGGAGAAACAGAAGTATATCTCTGAAAATTAACAACTCTACTTCTTTCCACGCGCATTTGCTCGTATCTGAGAACGCACGCGCAGCCGGACACGAAGCAGTAGGAGGAGGACGGAGAAGGGAAGAAAGGGACGGGGCCATCTTGTGCGTGCACAGGCCGTCAAAGATGTATAATAGATCAGTCCAGTCCGAAATTTGGTTAGACTCTGGTCCGGTCAACGCAGGTTTGGACCGACCCGAACTCGGTTAATCAGGTATAATATATATTAAAAATTAAAAAAAATCTATAAGGAGGGGAGTGAAATTTGAGCCCAATGTACCTCCTCCTGCGAACAAACTTAATTCCACCTAAGTTGTCCCTCCTAACCACTCAATTCAATTAATTTTGGATTTTAATCACACATAAATGAGGTAAACATATAATATAATCAACTAAAAAAATTTATAAAAAAAAAAATTACTCGGCCCGCGGGTCCGGTCCGACCCGACCCGGAGCTATCCGGGTCTCGGTCCGGACTGGGTTCTCTCCCTCCATTCAGGGTCGGTCCGATCCGAAACCGATCAAATTGGACTCCGGCCCCACCCAATAGACAACATGACTGGCGTGCGCAAATGCGCGTGCCAAAGAGCATTTTGGGAAAATTAATTACTTGTAAGTTTGCCAATTACTATATTACATTTACTCAATCATATCAAGCTTTGGTACAACTGGGATCAAATTTGTTGTCCCACTATTTTTGTTCCATATTCTGTTTCTATCCTATTACATGTGGACCCCACTTTTATTTTATACCGGCTGGGACCCACATGTAATAGGGTAGGACGAAATATGGAACAGAAATAGTGGGACAGCAGATCTAGACTCGATACAACTACTTTAAAATGTCGAAACTTTTGTACTGAGAATTAAACTATTAATATATTATTTTTAGAGAAAAAAATTTAGAAAAATTGTTAGGAGAGAACAAATATGCACTTGTTAAGTGCGTATTGTATCTCACGTATTTTAAAATTATAAAAGAAATAAAAACATATTTGCTATGTACGTTTTAAGCTAAAAAAATTAATTATTTTTTCTCATTTAACTTTTCAAACGTTCAAACGCACGTATTATGTACGTTTTCGAGGTTTTGAAGTAATAAAAAATTAATAAAAATTTGGAAAAGCACATGACTTATTATTCGATCTAGATTTTTTTTTGCATTAAAGTCATTTATATTTTATTTTTGTTGCAAATCAGTCAAAGTAGAAAATAAAATTATTTTATTTATTATAATTTTTTTTATAAATTTCAGTCAAATAAAACAAATAAATAAATAAAAGTTAAAATTTTCATATTTTCAATTTTTTAAGACCCCAAAAATAAAAAATTTGTTATTTTTTTCACTAAATATATTTTGTTATTTTTTTGGGACCAACAAAATAAGAGAAACCACCAGTTTGTAAGTTAAATGAGAAAAAATTTAATTAAAAAATATTTAGCTCAAAAATAGCCGTTGTAATATTTATGTATTAACAAAAAAGTTATGAAAGCAATTGTTACACCCTCTGTCAATTACCTCGGTCAAAAGCTACAAAGCAGCTGTCACATTCATGTCCATCACGACAGCGGGAGAGGAACCATCCGTTTAAAAAAACGAAAAAATTTCAACTAACTTTTTTTAAACCAGTAGTTTCTCTCGCTATCGTGACATGATTGACAGGAATGTGACAAGTGCTTTGCAACTTTTTACTGAGGTAATTGGCAGAGGGTGTCACAGCTGTTTCCATAAAAGTTATTTTTCTTTAACACATAAATTTTACAACGGCTATTTTTGAGCTAAAAATATTTTAATTCTTTTTTTTCTCTGATTTAACTTACAAACGGATGGTTTCTCTTATTTTTTGTGCCGAAAAAATAACAAAATATATTTAGTGAAAAAATAACAATTTTTAAAAAAATTTGGTCTTAAAAAAATTTAAAATCTTAAAAAATTAACTTTTATTTATTTATTTTTATTTGATTGACGTTTATAAAAGAAATTATGATAAATAAAATAATTTTATTTCCTACTTTGATTGAAGTTGCAAATAATGAATTATAAAGGACTATAATGCATAATATTCTAAAACACTTTTTCAAGAAGTAAAAAAAAAAAAATTTGAAAACGCATATATGATGTGCGTTTTCAATTGAAAACGCACATAGCAAATGCGTTTTCGTTTTGAGATACAATATGTGTGTATTTGTTCTCTTCTAACAATTTTGCTAAACTTTTTTCTCTAAAATTTATATTTTAATTCTATGTACCAAATTTTTTGTTAAAATGCCTTTAAGAATCTTCAGTTCTTTTATGCATGTTCTGGAAGCATATCCTGTTGACAATTTTATTTAAGAAAATTCCATCTAAAGCGTACAACTTTAACAAAATTAACATGACAACACAAATTTTATTTAGAGAACAAAATGTCTTCGGATGAACGTAGTCAATGATAACAATTTTTTTTAAAATAATTGGATCAAAAATGTGTATATCAGAATGACGTATTCATCTCAAAAAATATCCTTTTGATAGACATTTTTTAGCATAATAAAGCATATATATATATATATATATATATATATATATATATATATATATATATATATATATATATATATATATATATTTATTTATTTATTTATTTAATTAATTAATTAATTATTTATTTATTTACACTAACTATTCTGATATTCTTGGTTTATAATATGGGATATTTCTGTTTTAAAAAAAGTTACACTGACTATTCCTACTTTTTTAATTTATTACACAAAATATTTTTATTTTAAAATAAAAATAAAAAGTTATAATACTGATTATTCTTATTTTTATTTTATTTTTTCTAAAAAGGAAAAGGTGTGTGTGCAGGGTTTCCACTTCACTTACTAGGAATTAGGACAAATTTCTTAACGGTTTTTTTTAAATAAAGTAATATATTTATATATAATTGCAATAAAGGGGAGGGGTTTGATAAAATTATAGGAAAGGGGATAACTCGCCAACTGAGTTGGCGAGCTGTTGGGGTCCGCCAACTCAGTTGGCGGGTGGGAGTTGGGACCGCCAACTGAGTTGGCGGTGGGAGTTGGGATATATTATTTTCTAAATATATTATTTCTTTCTAAATCAATTAAATTTTGTAAATGGATAATAACAAATTATCTATTATAATATTACAAAAAATTTACATTGATAATACCAAAACAAAAATATTTATTAAAAATTTTAAATCTAAAAATTTAAATAATACCAAAAAATATCAAATAAATAGTATTATGGAATATTTTAGCAAATGTCCCTAAAAAAATGTCAAAAGTAGTATATACCTAGTAAAAAAAAAACTAGCAAATCCTCCAAAGATAAAAAAAATCGGTTAAAAAAGTGCGGACATATCTTAAAATTTTATCTATATATATTTGTATAGATAAAATTTCACTTTTATAAATTTATATAGATATATATATACAATTATCTATATATATTTAGAATTTCACTAATTATGTAGATATATATAGATATTTTTTGTTAAATAATTTCACTAATATCTTCTTTTGGAGTCGATGTGCGCATCATATGGTCTACTTGTCAAAATAGCTATACAGGCACACATAAAATCTTAGCACTCACAGCCACTTCCATTTCCTAATCAACTCGGGACTAAATATTTGATGTGGGATTAAATATCTGAATTTCACGGTTGAATCTGAAAATAGGGACTTAAGCCAAAGTGTTTAATTTTCATAATCCATGCATGCAAACTTGTTCTGATTGATTAGTTTGGCAGTACTAATTAATTACAATTGGCTTAATTTGTTGCATAAATGGATGCTTAAGGGAGATCAAACATCTATCATTGGGGGGCCATAGAGTTCATAAAAGAGCTGCACCAAGTCCTGCAGTCCTTAGAGGCCAAGAAGCAAAGGAAGAGCTTGAGCTCCAGTACTACTCCTAGCCCAAGGCCACTACTGCAGCTAACTTTGCCTCCTCCCCAGTCGCCGACACCGCAGGCCGGAGCGAAAGACAACAATATCCCACACACGTTCGACGCCGTGAAGGAGCTCGGCGCGTGCTGCAACTAATATATAATATAGATATATAGATATATTTAGAATTTTACTAATTATGTAGATATATATAGATATTTTTGTTTAACAGATAATATAGATAATATATATTAGATATTTTTCACTAATATACAATTATCTAATATATATAGATAATATATATTAGATAACAGATAATTGTATACATTAGATAATATATATTAGGATATGTCTGCACTCTTTTAACCGAATTTTTTTAATTTTTGAACATTTGCTAGTTTTTTTTTTTTTTTTATGGGGTATATACTACTTTTGACATTTTTTTAGGGGCATTTGCTAAAATATCCCATAACAATATTTATTTGATATTTTTTGGTATTATTTAATTTTTTAGATTTAAAATTTTTAATAAATATTTTTGTTTTGGTATTATCAATGTAAATCTTTTGTAATATTATAATAGATAATTTGTTATTATCCATTTACAAAATTTAATTGATTTAAAAAGAAATAATATATTTAGAAATAAATAATATATTCCAACTTCCACCGCCAACTCAGTTGGCGATCCCAACTCCCACCCGCTAACTGAGTTGGCGGACCCCAACAGCTCGCCAACTCAGTTGGTGAGTTATTCCCTTTCCTATAATTTCACCAAACTTCTTCCCTTTATTACAATTATATATAAATATATTACTTTATTTAAAAAAAAAACCGATTTCTTAAGGTCTTGTGTTTGGTAAAGAAAGTGAATAAGTGAAAAGTGAGAGATTGAACTGAGTCGCAGTTCATACAAAAAAATTGCTTTCCGCTTCCTCTTTTTCCATTAGAAAGTGGGAGAAAATGGGTTGTTTTTCCTTTTCTTTTTTTTCTTTTTTTTTATTATCATTTTTTCTTCTAATAGCTTATTTAACTAACTCATGACTAGTCAAAATTTAATTAATATTTAAATTTTAAATTTTATTTTTATTTTTAATTAGTGTTAGTTGTTACTATAATAAAATTTATTTATTAATTTTTATCTACATTTGGACTTATGTTGCATGACAATAAATACAAAACAACATGTTAAATAAGAACACAACGAACATGAGGTATATTCTAAGTGTGTTCACGGACTATCAATACATATTTGTCTAGATTTTTATATATGTCCAACACGACAAGGCAAAAAAGTGTGAATGTGTTAGTACTATGTAGATTTTGACTAAATTAGTTTGAATTATCTAATTATTAATAGTTAAGTAATAAATAAAATAGTGAATTATTATTTGATAATTTACCTATTTTATTATATAATTAGAATAATTAATTAATTAACCCAAAATATTATTTAATAATAATAATTGTAACTACTATTCATTTGTATTTATTAAACTAATCATTATAATTTGTATTATATAATATTTACTAATTTTTTACTCTCTCACTCTTTTATCCTAACCAAACATATTTGCCTTCCGTTAAGAGAAAAAAAATACATTAGTTCACATCAACTTTCCATCATTGTAAGTACATTTTTTTGTCCGTAGGATCGTGACCTGTTGAAATTTATTTAAAAACATGCAAATTGGAAGATGTAAAATTAAAGACAAGAAATAAGTAGAGGATTCGAGGCACATTACACGTTGTCCTTAGAATATAATTTCACCCCCACGAACAGTGCAACGGGTTCCTGACGATCTATTCCCGAGGTACAAAGAATCCTTTTGATCCACTACACCATGCACCTGGTGGAGAATCCCACAAACGATCACAGCCTTGTCTGAAGAAGAGAGATTGAACGGAGAAGTTTATGGAGGAATTTAGGTTCTGGTGGTTTTCTTTTCTTTTTCGTCTCTGTACCATTTTTCGTTCCGAACAAAAAGCGAGAGAGAGAAAAGAGTAAAACTGATTACCGTTGTCAGATCTCAGGATCGTGTCCTGGATATATCTCTCACGTAACTTCTTCCACTCTTTCCGTAACGGAATTACGTAAAAATGGTTCCGCAGAAAATGTCACGCCCGAGTCCCAAAATACCGAGAAACTAGCCACGTGACAATGGCCAGCAGCACACTCCAATGGGCAAACCCAATTTAATGGACCCGTTATAGTGTACTTAAGCTGTAAAAATAATATAATGGTCCACGATACAAGTCACAGTCTAATTCTAATCTCATCCACATAAGATAATCACAGTTCAATATCAGAATAATCAAGATGAAATATAAATCAACAAGTCTCAATAAAATATCTCGGGGACAACCCGATAATGAGTTTAATACAGAAATCAACGAGACATGAAATAGAGTATCAAGAACAAAAATGACTGAGTATATAAAGCAAATACTCAGGAAAAATCTTCTGGCATCACCTCATCCTCTGGTACTGGTACTGCTCCAATGTCTGCTCCTGTCCCGTATAACTCGGGGTAGATCTCCTCTGCTAAACCTGGGAACATAATCCGGATCCAGGTCCTCAGGGGACATAGCAAGGTACAAGAATAACTAAAGCCAAGTAATGTAGTATATAAAATGTATCAATAGGGCAAACTATGTAACAAACTATGTGATATGCAAATGAGAGCATCACTAGAACTCAGGCTGAGCCCACTACAAGCTCTGTGTCGGGGAGCCGGTAGTAGTGATATAATGTAGTGGGCCTAGCTCTGATGTAGAGGCTACGACACCGTAATAATAAATATATATATATAATCAGCCTGTAGCCCGTGTGTCTCTCCCTACCCAATGTAATCACACGTCTCATGTCCACGACGTCTCATATCCATAACACGCAAGATCATGACCTCTAACTAATGCAGCGAGTCATAATGATAGCTATGCATATGTAATATCTATGTCACGAATCCTGTAATCATATACAGAATCACCATGAATGACTTAGAAAAGATTATGTCTCATGAATAGTGTCAGGTGTCATATGGTATTACGTACTTGATAAAGCAAGCACGAAAATATGATCGTAATATCAACTCTCTAAGTGACGTTATACGACTCCGCGTACGGCGTCGACACCCGAATATTATTCGGACGTTAAGCAACGTCTCACGGTCCTAGGTTGAACAAATATATCACAGAATAAATCAAGCAAATAATATTAAGACAATTACTACAAGTTTGACAATGTACACTTGCTTGGGGTTTGAACTCCTTCAATTACTTCGGTAACAGTGAGATCTTCAGGTACGCCTCCAGATGCTGAAATAAACATTACCATCACTCTCAGAAGACATGAAATAACTAGGATTGACTACCCATAAGTCCAATTTGGACACAGGACAAAATTGACAGTTTCTGGTCAAAACGGGGTCCACATGTGGTCCACTTCGCATCGAAAAATGTGCCAGAGACAAAGTTCTCCAAATTCGTCAAACTTAGTGTCTACAAGTCCAGAACGATGATACGAACCCAACAGAATATCCAGAACTGGATTCCGATGAGCCGATCACAAAATCGCCAGTCAAGTGGAGTCGTGGGGCCCACGATACGGAATTTCGTCAACGTTCTCAGAATCGAACCAAACTTGGGTCACAGGACCAGCATAACGCTACGAATCCGATGGCATAAGTTTCGTTGCGAAACGACAAGCACACACGAAGTTACAACAAGTTTCATAACAGGTTAGATATAGGACAATTTTGACGGATATACGTTGATTCCGGTGTGCACGCACATCCAAACCAACTTCCGCGAAATCTCACACGTCCGCGTTGACGATACGCTCCTTTCGGTGAAATTCGCACACGACGAAGTCGTCTCGTTTAGCTGGACGCACCCAGTTTCGAAAAAATTTTGGTTTTAAAAATTAAAATTTTTGTCGATTTCACCCGCGAATAAAACACAACATACAGCACAATAAAATAAACTAACACTACTAGAAAAAGCGGTCTTAGCGACGTATTTTAGCGACGTCAAAAGAAACGTCGCTAATAATATATAAATTAGCGACTCCTTATTAAAACGTCGCTAGACGTCGCTAAATGGCGACATTTAGCGACGTTTAGCGACTTTTATTAAGATTTTAAAAGATAAGTCACTATAAGTTCAGTTTAGGTCGCTAAACGTCGCTAATATGTCTAATTTAGCGACGTTTAGCGACGTATATAGCGACCTTAATATTGAAAATATTTAGCAACGTGTTTAGCGACGCATTGACGTCGCTAAAATTTAAATTAGCGACGTTATTCTTGGACGTCGCTAAAATTTGGTTAATTAGGGATCGGTTTCATTTTTCCCCATCTGCTGAAATTTTGAAAAATTCCCCCCCCCCCCCCCCCCCGCGCTCCGTCGACCCGCTCTCCACCGCGACAACTCGGGTAAACCCTACTCTCTCTCTCTCTCTCTCACACACACACACACAGGACACATGTGACATTGACACAAACACGACACACACACAGACACTGACACAGACACAGACACGGCACACACACACTGACACAGACACTGATCATGACCTAGGGTTAGGGTTAGGGTTAGGTTTGTTGACATGGGATTAGGGTTAGGGTTAGGGTTAGGGCCGACTGGCCCAAGTCGACGAGAGAGGTAACAGCAGCAGTGAGCACTGCTTACTAGCAGTGAGCAGGGGGAGACATGAGTGTGTGGCTCGGGAAGATTGGGTATTCATAGTGATACTATAGTGCTACTACATGAACTGTTAACTTATGATTGGGTATTCATAGTGATACTATAGTGCACACATGAGTGTGTGGCTATAACAGTTTTGATATAACACCAACATCTGAGAGAAGATTGGGTATTCATAGTGATACTATAGTGCACACATGAGTGTGTGGCTCGGGATAAGGGGTAATCAAATATTGAGGAAGAAGGTAAGCAGTAGCAGTGGGTGACTGATTTAAAGAGGTGTATTAGTCAGGTGTTTGAGTGAATATATGTGTTGAAGAGAATAAGTAATAGGTGTGAAGGTTGAGCATTCATATAGGTGTATCCCAGATCTGGGAGTATAGATGGAGTGTTTATATGAGTATAGATGGAGTGTTTATATGAAGTATAGAATTTAGAGTACTTAATAGGTGTTGTTGGTACCAGGTGAGTTTTGATTACAGAATTCTTAAGAGTGTATGTGTGTATCAGTGTGCCAGTTTGGGGGGTTAGGTTTTTTTACTAAAGGGAGTGCAGTAATCTGCCGGTAAATGTGAGTGAGTACAACCACAATACATGGGGTTATCCATTTCATAGAGCAATAGCCCGTGTACTTGGGAAACTTTTGATGCAAAAATTGTTCAAGCACCAGGTGCCTTAGTGCAATGCCATGACTGCTTTTCCCATAACGGACACTGACCTAGGAGTGTGGTTGGGGGCAGCTGCAGTTCTATAGTATGACACACTATTTGTAGTGTTGACTGCACACTTATAGTGCAGTTCATAGTACTATGAGGTTGGGGGCAGCTGCAGTTTTGATAAATGAAAATATGTATTATATCAGTTATGATTTTTATAGTACGGTTAATTTTGCATGTAATGATTTATATGATACATACTGTCAATTTTGCAGAAGTTTTTAGAAATGGATATGAATTACTATCTGCGTCATCGTTCGTGGATGTACAACCGTCATCCTGATGACATGTGTGGTGTGCGAGATGAATTCATTGAGGGTGTACAGCAGTTCCTGCAGTTCGCAAAGGCGTTCCCTCAATACATGGACGGTACCAAAATTAAGTGTCCGTGTGTGAGATGTCGCAACAGGAAATATCATCCTGAAGTGGAAGTTACATATCATTTATACTCGAAGGGCTTTACGCCGAATTACTATCAGTGGACCGCGCACGGAGAACTTGTATCTCTAGCATCAGAGTCGGAGCCCTATGTGGAGCCGTATATGGATGTCCAAGACCACGATGCTTATGACGACGGGTTGGTGAACATGGTTTATGATGCGGCGAGGCCTAGTTTCAATCCTGACAATTATGATGCGGCTGGACCTAGTTTCAATCCGGACAATTATGATGCAGCTGAGGAGGCACCGAATGCCGATGCTGCAAAGTTTATGGAGTTGCTTGAGAATGCAAGGACTCCACTATATCCTGGTTGTGAGGATCATTCACCGTTGGAGGTGGTTACAAGATTATTGAGCATCAAGTCCGATTTTAACATGTCGCAAGAATGCTATAATCGACTGCTCGATTTGATTATAGAGATCTTGCCCGAGGGTGCAAAGTTGCCTAAAGACTTCTATCGATCTAAGAGGATGGTGAGATCGCTTTGGATGGGATACGAGAAAATCGATGCATGTCGCAACGGGTGCATGTTGTACTACAAAGACGACAAGGATGAAGATGCGTGCAGATTCTGTGGTGCTGATCGCTACAAGGCCACTGTTAGAGGAAAGTCTGTCGGTGCAAGGAAGCCTACCGATTCGATGCACTACTTGCCTTTGACGCCGCGGTTGCAGCGGTTGTTTATGGTTAAGGAGACTGCAGAAAACATGAGTTGGCACAGGCGAAAACAGATCGAAGGAGTATTGGATCATCCATCCGATCGAGAGTATCCATATTTTGTCGAGGAAGCGCGTAATGTCAGATTGGGGCTCTGCTCTGACGGTTTTACCCCATTCGGACTTTCGGGCTCCCAGTATTCGTGTTGGCCTGTGATCGTCACTCCGTACAATCTACCGCCTTGGATGTGCATGAAGACTCCGTATATGTTCCTAACCGTTATTATCCCGGGTCCGAACAATCCGAAGAGGAACATCGATGTGTATTTACAGCCTTTGATAGATGAGTTGAATCAGCTGTGGGAAGTCGGTGCCAACACGTACGATGTTTCTAGAAAGCAGAATTTTCAGATGAGGGCAGCACTTATGTGGACCATCAACGACTTTCCGGCCTATGGAATGTTATCGGGATGGAGCATCCATGGTCGTCTCTCATGTCCGTATTGCATGGACCGTTCTCAGGCTTTCCGTTTGAAACACGGAGGCAAACCGTGCTTCTTCGATTGTCATCGACAATTTTTGCCGAAGGATCATCCGTACCGGAGGAATCGGAATACTTTTCGTGCGGGAGTTGTGGAGAAGGCTAATCCACCGCCAAGGTAGCCCGGATGCACGATATGGGAAGAGGTAAAAGATTTACCAAGTGCTATCCAAGAGCCTGCTAAGGGGTACAAGTGTGACGGATTTGGTCGCACCCATAACTGGACGAAGAGGAGTATATTCTGGGATCTGCCATATTGGAGCACCAATCTGATCAGACATAACCTTGATGTCATGCATATCGAGAAGAATGTGTTTGATAACATAATTAATACTGTAATGGATGTAAAGGGGAAGACGAAAGATAATCCGAAGGCGAGGTTGGACTTAGAAGACATATGTAGACGTCCTGCATTGCATTTGATAGAGGAGGGGAATGGAAAGTTAAAGCAACCTAAGTCAGTTTTCTCACTGGATAAAGAGGATAAAGGTAGACTTTGTAGGTAGATTCAGGGTCTAAAATTTCCAGACGGGTACGTGTCGAACTTGAAAAGATGCGTCGACCTCAAGGAGAACAAACTAGTAGGTATGAAGAGCCACGATTGTCACGTATTCATGGAGAGGTTAATTCCGATTGCATTTCGAGAATTCTTACCGCAGGTCATTTGGGACCCATTGACAGAACTGAGCATATTCTTCAGAGATCTTTGTTGTACTAAGTTGCTCGTCGATCGTCTAGAAAAGCAAGAGAGGGACATTGCGGTAACACTATGTAAGCTCGAGAAGGTGTTTCCTCCTGGATTCTTCGACTCTATGGAGCATTTGCCAATTCATCTTTCCTATGAGGCACGTGTTGGTGGTCCTGTCGATTATCGGTGGATGTACCCCTTCGAGCGCCATCTGAATCACCTAAAGAGAAATGTGAAAAATAAGGCACGGGTTGAAGGCTCTATTTGTGAAGCTTATGTTCTCGAGGAGATTACAAACTTTTGCTCGACGTATTTCAAACCGCATGTTGCTACTAATAGGACGAAAGCTCCCAGAAACGACGACGCATATCAGGAATCTAATGATGCAATACTCAAAGTATTCAATGCATCCGGAAAGCCCTCGGGAAAAATGAAGAAGAGATATTTGAATGACGATGATCTAAGGGCTGCTCAATTGTATATATTACTCAATTGCGACGAGGATGAAGTGGAGAAGCTAGAGGGGTAAGTAATTAATACGTCCACGTTTACATCATCTCAATGTAATAGTATAAGATACTATTATGCTACTAATCAGCAGTTGCTTCATTGTTTTTTAGCACATATAATGATGAGTTGAGGTCGGTTAGACCCTACATAACAGACGAAGAAGTAGAACAAGATATGAGATGCCATTTTTCTTCTTGGTTGAGCGCATATGTAAGATGCTTGGTAATTACTTTTTATTTCTGCACTTGCAAAACAAATAACTTACTATCGCTACTTTGGTATTTAGGTCGATCGTCTAATATCACCCGAGACTGAATCTATTAGGACTCTAGCCAAGGGACCAATTACTGCCGTAAAAATATGGCCAAGTTTCTGTGTGAATGGGTTCAGGTTCAAGTCAACAAATGCTCCTATCAGAGACAGCTTTCTGGATCTTGATTCCACGAAAAACAGTGGTTTGTGTATCAAATCTACAAACTACAAAGACGTCAATCCGGGCAATAATTTTTTTGGCATCTTACGAGAGATTGTGGAGTTGACATATAATTATGGCCCAGAACCTGCTAATATCGTACTATTCAGGTGTGAATGGTTCGATCCGATTCAAGATCAAGGTTGGAAAATTGACAAGCATGGCCTTGTGGATATAAACTACAAGCGTAGATATCAAGGCTACGAACCATTTGTCCTATCAAGTCAGGCTCAGCTCGTGTACTTCACAACTTGTCACGCCCCAGTCCCAAAATATCGAGGGACTGGACACGTGGCAATGGCCAGCAGCACGCACTGATGGATAACCCAATTTAATGGAGCCATCAGGGCGTACTTAAGCTGTAAATAAGGTCTACTACACAAGTCACGCTAATCTCATCCATAAAGAAAAGGAAATAAACTGCAAATCAAATGGAAATAATGTATCAACAACAAATCACAACAAGTCAGTCGGAGCAACAATCCGACTTAAGTCTGAAAATAAACTGGCTCTATAGGCCAGGACAAAAGATGTAAACATGAAATAAATACTGAGTACTGGAACAGGTACTCAGGAGAAGTCCTCGGCAGTCATCTCGTCTTCAGTGTTTGGTTCAGCTCCGGTCCCGTATACCTCGGGATACTGCTCCTCAGCTAAACCTGGGGACATAATCCATTCCAGGTCCTCAGTGGACATAGCAAGGCACAAATAATACAAGCCAAAATGAATAAGCAGTGCAATAAATAATGAATCAGCAGGGTAGACTAAGTAACTATCCATCTATGTGATATGCAAATGAGAGCAACACTAGTACTCAGGCTGAGACCGCTACAAGCTCTGTGTCGGGGAGCCGGTAGCAGTAATAACACGTAAAGGGTCTAGCTCTGCTGGAGAGTCTACAACCTCACAATAATAGTAGATATATATATAACAGCCTGTAGCCTGTGTGTCTCTCCCCACCCAATGTAATCACGCAAACCATGACCATAACGTCTCATGTCCATGTCAGCGGGATTATATCTAATGCAACAAGTCATACTGTCTAATAATAATAACTCTGTCAAGTCCTGTATCCTATTCAGAATCCCCACGAATAACTCGGGAAGATTCTGTCCATGATAGTGTCAAGTGTCCTGGGTTATAGGGTACTTGATAGGTCAAGTACAAAGTAAGGGGGTCGTAAATCCATCTCTAAATGACGAACCCAACACCGCGCACGGTGTCAGTACCCGACTATGATCGGGCACTAGGTACGTCATACGTTCCCTAGGTTAAGCAGTTTAAAACAGTTTATATGAATTTGCACAAGAAATCCAGCAGAGTATTTTTTACAGAAAATAAGAAAATAATGACTGCAAGTTTGGCAAGGTGCACTTGCCTGAAGTTTGAATTCCACTAAGGTCCTGGTTTCGGAAATTTCCAGAGATGTCTCCGAAAGCTGAAATAAACAGTACCATCACGCTCAGAAGGTGTCAATCAGCTAGGATCGCCTGTCCTTGGGTCCAATTTGGAGACAAGGGCAGAAACGATAATTTCGGGCCAAAACGGGGTCCACCGGTGGGCCCGCTTTGCACCGAAAAACGTGTCAGGGTCAATGGTCTCCAAATTCACCAAACTTAGTGTCAACAGGTCAGAAACGCTGATACGAACCCAACGGAACTTTCAGAATTGAATTCCGATGAGCCGTTCACAAAATCGCCCGTCGAGCGGGGCCTGTGGGGCCCACGACACGCGATTTCGTCAACGTTCTCAGAATCGAACCAAACTTGACCCACAGGACCAGCGTATCGCTACGAGTCCGATGGCGCAAGTTTCGTTTCAATCCGACGTGTGTACACAAAGTTAGGGTGAATTACAGAAAAGACGGATACGGGGCGATGTCCGCGGATACGCGTTGATTCCGGTGTGCACGCACACCCAAATCGACTTCCGCGAAAATCCACACGTCCGTATCGACGAGGCGCACGTATCTGTGAAGACCGCGCACGACCAAGTCGTCCCGTTTGGCGGGGCGGACTCGGTTCCGGGGTGAAACAGGGTCTGGTTTTTTCCTGTTTTTGGATCGCGGTGTGCGATCGCCACAGGCCGCGATGCCCCGAACAGTTTATCCGGGCACCGAGAGGGTCATACAGGCTTCGCGTAGGAATTTACGGAATCGAATTCCGAGCTACAGGGTGCGAGATATGGATACCTGAACGAGGCCAGAAAAGCTGAGAATACTTCGTGTCCTACTCGTGTCCGACACGAGTCTGGCCGTGTCCGCTGCCTGTGTCGGAGCTGTGTCCGCGTACTGCCGCCGTGTCCGAGGCTCGGCAAGGGTTCAGGCGGAGGCGGCGCGTGTCCTGGGTGGTCGTCGACGGTCTGGGCGGCGCCGAGGGGTCGGCCGACGGCTCGAGCAGTCGTCGAGCGGCGGCTCTCGAACAGCGGGGAGGAGTCGGGTCTGCTGCGCCTGGGGAGGAGGAGGAAGAGCTCCGCCTGGGGGAGGTCTTCGCAGTGGCTGAGGGAGGTGGAGGTCGCCGGACGGGGCTGCCGGAGTCGGGGTAGATCTAGGGTTAGGGCTCTGGTTTGGGGGGGAAGAAGAGGGCGGAGGAGGAGTTATTTATAGGGGCTCGGGGCGGGCTCGGCCGGGGCGACGTGGGGTCGTGGGATCCGGGGATGGCGGTCGTGGCTGACTGATTCGCGGCGGCGGCAGGATTTTCGGGTCGTGGCCGATCGGGGGAGCGGGTGGGGGTGACACGGGTTCCGGGTCGGGCGCGGATCCGAACGGAGAGGACCCGCCCGACCCGCTAAGGTGAGGTTGGGCTGGGATGCTATGAACGGGCTCGGCCCACTGGGCCGGGCCGGGCCCAAAAACAGAAAAATAAAATAAAATCAATAATAATAATAATAATATTAATAATTAATTAATTAATTAGGAAAATAGTTTTTAGGCTTTTAAAAATAGGTCTGATGCCCAATAAAATCCCAGAAAATTACCCTAAGTCCGGTTTTCTATTTTACACCATAAAATCATATTTTTATTGTATTTTAATGTTGTTTAATAGCAATTAAAAATTATAAACTCACTACAAGTCCTATGTAAATTCCTGAAAATGCATTTTAAATCCCAAAATTGATTAAAAAAATTCCAGAAAATTTAGGGTGTTTACAATCTACCCCCCTTAAGAGGATTGCGTCCTCGCAATCGAAGGGTAAACTATAAAGACAGAATTTACAGAATTAAAATGCTTAGGTTACCTGATTCTGCAAATAAGTGCGGATAACGCTGCCGCATAACATCTTCTCGCTCCCAGGTCGATTCGCCAGGAGAGTGCTGCTTCCAAGCTACTCGAACCAGCCTGATTGTCTGCCCTCGCAGTGTCTTCTCGCTGGTGTCGAGTATACCCACTGGCTGCTCTTCGTATCTCAGGCTAGGTCCCACTGAAATCTCAGAATGATCAACTATATGGCTTGGGTCCGTCACATACCTCCTCAATTGTGAGACGTGGAATACGTCATACACTCCCTCTAAGGATGGAGGTAATGCAAGACGGTAAGCCACCTCACCAATGCGCTCCAAGATATCAAATGGCCCAATGTACCTTGGGCTTAACTTGCCTCTGCTGCCGAATCTGATAGTACCTCTAGTGGGCGAGATCCTCAAAAATACATGCTCTCCTTCCTTGAACTCCAGGGGTCGTCGGTGGACATCTGCCCAATGCTTCTGTCTATCCTGGGCTGCACGGAGATGGTTCTGAATCTGCTTTACTTTCTCCACTGTCTCCGTTACCAACTCTGGACCCAGCATTTGACATTCACCAACGTCGCTCCAGCATATTGGCGATCTGCACTTCCTTCCGTACAACGCCTCGAAAGGTGCCATCTGAATGCTTGCCTGATAGCTATTGTTGTAGGAGAACTCCACTAAGTGCAGATGATCTTCCCAAGATCCTCCAAAGTCCAGTATACAGGATCGCAATATATCTTCCAGGATCTGAATTGTGCGCTCTGACTGTCCGTCTGTCTGAGGATGATAGGCAGTACTAAACTTGAGCCTGGTGCCGAGACTCTCTTGCATGCTTCTCCAGAAGTGAGATGTAAATCGTGAGTCTCGATCTGATACGATACTAACCGGCACTCCATGTAATTTTACGATCTGACGCATATACATGTCGGCTAGTATTTCTGTGGATTGTCCGACTCTGAACGGCAAGAAGTGAGCCGACTTAGTGAGCCGATCCACGATGACCCATACTGCATCTTTTCCACTAGGGCTTCTTGGAAATCCAGTGACAAAGTCCATGGTAATATGCTCCCACTTCCATTCAGGGATGGAAAGTGGCTGCAACATACCTGCAGTCCTTTGGTGCTCGGCCTTCACCTGCTGGCAGACTAAGCATTTTGCCACAAAGCGGGCAATCTCCCTTTTCATTCCATGCCACCAGTAATATTGTCTTAAGTCCCGGTACATCTTGGTTCCTCCTGGATGAACCGAGTATATGGAGCTATGGGCTTCTTTCATCAACTCCTGCCTTAATTCTCCATTTGGAACACATAGGCGATTTCCGCACCTTAATGTTCCGTCCTCGTGGATGCGAAGTCCCGTCTGCAAGCCTGCTTCTGTTCTTTCTCTCAGCCTTCGGAATCTGGCATCATTGGGCAAAGCTTCCTTGATTCTCTCCACCAGCGATGACTTCACTTCGAGGTTAGCCAGCAACCCATTTTGTCCAGGTAAAATAACCTCTATCTGGAGTTCTTGTAGATCTTGTAATAACTGAGGCTGTTCCGTCAAGAAATAAGCCGAGGGTTTTCTGCTGAAGGCGTCGGCTACAACATTTGCTTTCCCCGGGTGGTACTGCAGATCGATGTCAAAGTCCACCATCAACTCAAGCCAACGCCTTTGCCTCATGTTGAGCTCCTTCTGTGTATAAACATACTTCAAGCTCTTATGATCAGTGAATATCTCAACCTTCTCTCCATACAGATAATGTCTCCAGATCTTCAATGCAAAAATCACTGCAGCTAGCTCCAGGTCGTGCGTTGGGTAATTCTTCTCGTGGACCTTCAGCTGCCTCGATGCATAAGCGATAACCTTGCCATGTTGCATCAAGACACAACCTAGTCCACTACCGGACGCATCACTGTATACAACAAAACCTCCTGACCCCGAGGGAAGAGTCAAGACTGGTGCTGTTGTTAGACGCCTCTTCAATTCTTCAAAGGCATGCTGGCATTCTTCCGTCCATATGAACTCCTGATCCTTCCGTGTCAGCTTAGTCATCGGCTCTGCGATTCTTGAAAAATTTTCTACGAACCGCCGGTAATACCCAGCAAGTCCAAGAAAACTTCTCACTTCTGCAACGGAGGTAGGGGTAGGCCAGGTTTCTATAGCAGTGACTTTCTCTGGGTCCACAGACAGTCCCTCACCCGAGATAATATGCCCTAAGAATGGCACCTTGTCCATACAGAACTCACATTTGCTGAGCTTGGCATACAGCTTCTCCCTTCTCAAGGTTTCTAGCACAATTCTAAGGTGTTCCTCGTGCTCTTCGTGGTTCTTAGAGTAGATTAGGATATCATCAATGAACACCACCACGAACTTATCCAAGTACTGATGGAAGACCCCGTTCATCAAACTCATAAATACAGCAGGTGCGTTGGTTAAACCAAACGGCATAACTAGGAACTCATAATGCCCATACTTAGTTCTGAAGGCTGTCTTTGGGATATCTTCCTTTTTCACCCTAATCTGGTGATAACCGGATCTAAGGTCAATCTTGGAGAATACCTTAGCACCACTCAACTGGTCAAACAAATCATCAATACGTGGTAATGGGTACCGGTTCTTAATAGTTACAGCATTAAGGGCTCTATAATCAATGCACAGCCGTACAGATCCATCCTTCTTGGGTACAAAAAGTATAGGTGCTCCCCATGGTGAAACACTGGGCCGGATAAATCCTTTCTCCAGAAGGTCGTCAACTTGTGTTTTCAGCTCCACTAACTCCTTAGGTGCTAGCCGATATACCGATGAGGTGATAGGTTCGGCTCCTGGGGTTAGGTCTATTGTGAATTCTATCTCCCGATCAGGTGGTAAACCTGGAAGGTCGTCGGGAAATACATCCACAAATTCCGTTATGACTCTTGGGTAACTTGAATCTTCTTCTACGGTCAATACCCTAAGAGTTGGCTGAACCCCTTGTTCTACCGCTCCTCGTAGAAATTCAAACTCAGGAAGGCTAGGGGGTCTAAATATCACTTTCCCAACCCGGCAATCCAGTGTCGCATGGTACTGACTTAACCAGTCCATACCAAGTACAACATCGTAATCAGGCATAGAAAAGATCAGGAATTGGGCTCGCATTTCTCGGCCACAGACTACTACCGAACATGATCTACAAGTATCACTAACCGGGATAATTCCACCTCCCGTTAGTATTCTCTTCATCTTCGAGAGAGGTGCGGTAGCTATTCTATGTGTGGCTACGAAGCTAGCAGCAATAAATGAATGCGAAGCTCCAGAATCAAATAATGCTACAGCAGGAATTGAAGCTACTAATATGGTACCTGCTATCACTTCGCTTGCAGTAGCTTCCTCAGTGACTGCTAGTGCATATGCCTGACCTCGTCCCTGAGCGGGACCCCTTTGCTGACGAGCTTGTTGGAACAATGCTGCCTGAGGTGGTAGAGGTGGCCTGGCTCCTCCAGGCCCTGTCTGAGTTGCTCCCCCAGCTGGAAGAGCTGCAGGTGGAGCTGGTCGATTCGGAACTCCCTCTCGACGTTCCGAGCAGTCCTTGGAGAAGTGTTGTCCAGATCCGCAAACCAGGCAGAGTCCCAGCTTGCGTCGATATTCCTTTTCAATATGTCCTACCTTGCTGCAGTAATGGCAAGTAGGCAAGTTCTTAGTTGCTGCTCTTGGAGGCGGACTCTTCTGGGGCCGTTTAGCAGATTCCCCTGGTGATGACTTGGACGGTACTGAGGAGAAGGGACGTTTCAGGCTTGATTCCCTCCGAGTAACGCGCTCCAGCCGACGTGCTGCAGCTAGGACGTCGGTGTAAGAGGTGGGCGCGACTGATCCGATTAACTTCTGAAGCTCGAACCTGAGCCCATCAAAGAACTTCTCCGCCTTCTCCTCTTCGGTAGGAATTAGCGAAGGGGCGAAGCGGCTCAGGCGAATGAATTCGGCGTTATATTCCTCTACCGTCATGTTGCCCTGGATCAGGCGGTTGAATCTGTCTCGGAGTTCTGACCGAGCCACAGCAGGGATGTACATTTCCTGGAAGAGTCTGGAGAACTCCTCCCAGGTAACCTGATCATGTCCGAGCCTTCTTTCTTCGGACAGCCACCAATGATGCGCGTTGTCCGTCAGTTGCATCCGGACGGCAGTCATCCATTTGTCCCTTGGTAATTCAGCGGCCTCCAACTGGTGCTGTGTGTTTGTAAGCCATTCATGCACTTCAGTTGGTCCTTCCTTGCCCGAGAAGGTACGGGGCTTGAGTTGACGGAAATCCGTAATAGATCCCGTCGCTGGCCGCCTATTTGGTGCATGCTCCAATGCTGCGACCAGGCTGTTCCTTAGGTTCTCGGCCTCCCGGCGTTGGGTCTCCTGTTGAATCTGTTGTTGCGCCTGCATCATGGCGTAGAACATCTGGAACATTTGCTGGCCGTCCATTGCCTGTCCTGGGGGAAAGACAGGCATCATAGGAGGGAACTGGGGAGGAGGCGGGATGTCATCACGCCTGAATCTGGAACTTGGCTGGCCAGTTTGGTTGCTCTGAGAGGATTGTCCTCTGGTATCCGGCGTCGTTCCAGCCTCGCAGGTAAACCCTGCTTCAGTCGGTGTTCCCAAGGGGGTCTCGTCACCACTTCTGGGATCCATTACTCTGCATCAAAAGAAAACAATGAGAACGCACAGAGGAATCAAACAGGATGCAATTCAAGCAATTAAATTGAGTTCGACTTAGAGTTCAAAAACGATTAAATATATGGATGAGATCCTATAACCTATCTTATTGCAGGCCTGTTCGGTCCCTAAGTTGAAACCGAACAATTTAGTTCTGACCTGCATGGGCTACCACAAAAACCATGTCACGCCCCAGTCCCAAAATATCGAGGGACTGGACACGTGGCAATGGCCAGCAGCACGCACTGATGGATAACCCAATTTAATGGAGCCATCAGGGCGTACTTAAGCTGTAAATAAGGTCTACTACACAAGTCACGCTAATCTCATCCATAAAGAAAAGGAAATAAACTGCAAATCAAATGGAAATAATGTATCAACAACAAATCACAGCAAGTCAGTCGGAGCAACAATCCGACTTAAGTCTGAAAATAAACTGGCTCTATAGGCCAGGACAAAAGATGTAAACATGAAATAAATACTGAGTACTGGAACAGGTACTCAGGAGAAGTCCTCGGCAGTCACCTCGTCTTCAGTGTTTGGTTCAGCTCCAGCAGTAGGTTCAGCTCCGGTCCCGTATACCTCGGGATACTGCTCCTCAGCTAAACCTGGGGACATAATCCATTCCAGGTCCTCAGTGGACATAGCAAGGCACAAATAATACAAGCCAAAATGAATAAGCAGTGCAATAAATAATGAATCAGTAGGGTAGACTAAGTAACTATCCATCTATGTGATATGCAAATGAGAGCAACACTAGTACTCAGGCTGAGACCGCTACAAGCTCTGTGTCGGGGAGCCGGTAGCAGTAATAACACGTAAAGGGTCTAGCTCTGCTGGAGAGTCTACAACCTCACAATAATAGTAGATATATATATAACAGCCTGTAGCCTGTGTGTCTCTCCCCACCCAATGTAATCACGCAAACCATGACCATAACGTCTCATGTCCATGTCAGCGGGATTATATCTAATGCAACAAGTCATACTGTCTAATAATAATAACTCTGTCAAGTCCTGTATCCTATTCAGAATCCCCACGAATAACTCGGGAAGATTCTGTCCATGATAGTGTCAAGTGTCCTGGGTTATAGGGTACTTGATAGGTCAAGTACAAAGTAAGGGGGGTCGTAAATCCATCTCTAAATGACGAACCCAACACCGCGCACGGTGTCAGTACCCGACTATGATCGGGCACTAGGTACGTCATACGTTCCCTAGGTTAAGCAGTTTAAAACAGTTTATATGAATTTGCACAAGAAATCCAGCAGAGTATTTTTTACAGAAAATAAGAAAATAATGACTGCAAGTTTGGCAATGTGCACTTGCCTGAAGTTTAAATTTCACTAAGGTCCTGGTTTCGGAAATTCCCAGAGATGTCTCCGAAAGCTGAAATAAACAGTACCATCACGCTCAGAAGGTGTCAATCAGCTAGGATCGCCTGTCCTTGGGTCCAATTTGGAGACAAGGGCAGAGACGGTAATTTCGGGCCAAAACGGGGTCCACCGGTGGGCCCGCTTTGCACCGAAAAACGTGTCAGGGTCAATGGTCTCCAAATTCACCAAACTTAGTGTCAACAGGTCAAAAACGCTGATACGAACCCAACGGAACTTTCAGAATTGAATTCCGATGAGCCGTTCACAAAATCGTCCGTCGAGCGGGGCCTGTGGGGCCCACGACACGCTATTTCGTCAACGTTCTCAGAATCGAACCAAACTTGACCCACAGGACCAGCGTATCGCTATGAGTCCGATGGCGCAAGTTTCGTTTCAATCCGACGTGTGTACACAAAGTTAGGGTGAATTGTAGAAAAGACGGATACGGGGCGATGTCCGCGGATACGCGTTGATTCCGGTGTGCACGCACACCCAAATCGACTTCCGCGAAAACCCACATGTCCGTATCGACGAGGCGCACGTATCTGTGAAGACCGCGCGCGACCAAGTCGTCCCGTTTGGCGGGGCAGACTCGTTCCGGGGTAAAACATGGTCTGATTTTTTTCTGTTTTTGGATCGCAGTGTGCGATCGCCACAGGCCGCGATGCCCCGAACAGTTTGTCCGGACACCGAGAGGGTCATACAGGCTTCGCGTAGGAATTTACGGAATCGAATTCCGAGCTACAGGGTGCGAGATATGGATACCTGAACGAGGCCAGAAAAGCTGAGAATACTTCGTGTCCTACTCGTGTCCGACACGAGTCTGGCCGTGTCCGCTGCCTGTGTCGGAGCTGTGTCCGCGTACTGCCGCCGTGTCCGAGGCTCGGCAAGGGTTCAGGCGGAGGCGGCGCGTGTCCTGGGTGGTCGTCGACGGTCTGGGCGGCGCCGAGGGGTCGGCCGGCGGCTCGAGCAGTCGTCGAGCGGCGGCTCTCGAACAGCGGGGAGGAGTCGGGTCTGCTGCGCCTGGGGAGGAGGAGGAAGAGCTCCGCCTGGGGGAGGTCTTCGCAGTGGCTGAGGGAGGTGGAGGTCGCCGGACGGGGCTGCCGGAGTCGGGGTAGATCTAGGGTTAGGGCTCTGGTTTGGGGGGGAAGAAGAGGGCGGAGGAGGAGTTATTTATAGGGGCTCGGGGCGGGCTCGGCCGGGGCGACGTGGGGTCGTGGGATCCGGGGATGGCGGTCGTGGCCGACTGATTCGCGGCGGCGGCGGAATTTTTGGGTCGTGGCCGATCGGGGGAGCGGGTGGGGGTGACACGGGTTCCGGGTCGGGCGCGGATCCGAACGGAGAGGACCCGCCCGACCCGCTAAGGTGAGGTTGGGCTGGGATGCTATAAACGGGCTCGGCCCACTGGGCCGGGCCGGGCCCAAAAACAGAAAAATAAAATAAAATCAATAATAATAATAATAATATTAATAATTAATTAATTAATTAGGAAAATAGTTTTTAGGCTTTTAAAAATAGGTCTGATGCCCAATAAAATCCCAGAAAATTACCCTAAGTCCGGTTTTCTATTTTACACCATAAAATCATATTTTCATTGCATTTTAATGTTGTTTAATAGCAATTAAAAATTATAAACTCACTACAAGTCCTATGTAAATTCCTGAAAATGTATTTTAAATCCCAAAATTGATTAAAAAATTCCAGAAAATTTAGGGTGTTTACACAACTTATCCTAGACGGGGGACAGCGAGGTCGGATTGGTGGGCAGTATGCAAGATTAAAGCTAGAAATATCTTTGACATTGACGAAATAGCTTATCAGGAGGACGATCTACCTCTTGTAACAAATATTGTAGATGTGGACTCAACGGAAGTTACTCATTACACGAGTAATAATGTAGAAGATGTAGAATTATCCGAAGAGGACGACGAAGTAGATGAAAGTGAAGACGAGGAAGAGGAAGAGCAGGACGAGGAAGGCGAACAAGATGAATTTTCTGAAGATGATTGAAAATATAAAATATTCCATGTAGAATGTAACTGTATTTGGACTGTAAATATTGCATGTAGAAGTAGATGTTGACATTAACGAATATATGTATTATATTTTGACTGTATAATGCTTTGAGATATGTATCATATTTCGACTGTAGAATGTAGTATATATTTGTGTTTCTCTATATTCATCATATGTTGTTATCAGATATGACAGGACGACGCGGAGGATTCGGCAGGTCCCGAGGTAGACAGAGTGCCACTCCGGTACTGCCTACTGTTGGTTCCGGATCATCGTCGCCCAGTACTCCAGTATATCGACCAGTCACATCTCCGACTGCGACGACGTTGCGTGGCATCACTCCTGGGACGAGTAGTTCCAGGCGTGATAGTACTCCCTCGTCCAGCGTTCCTCCTGCTGACGGAACCATGGAGACAGATGAGCATGTAGAGGAGGTCGTGCCGACGTTGTCCCAGCATCAGCAAGATCCTCCATGCGCACCACCGGAGGAGACGAGGACAGAGATTTGGGCCGACGGTACAAAGTAAGTCAATTAGATGGTTTAGTATATATTTGTGTTCCTCTTTATTCATCGTATATTGACTTTTTCAGTAATCTAAATTATTATTTCTGTATAGATATCGTCCATCGTCGGTTCAGAGACGCCTGGGCCAATTTCTGAGGAACAACTACGGTGGCCCTTGGATCAACTACTCTGAGGCTCCGGAGGAGAGGAAGGCGTTCTGGTTTGCGCACTTCCAGGTAAAAGTATATTAAATAAATCCTCTAATTTATGCATATTCGTGATGCTAACTTAATAAATTATTTATTGTAGCAAACGTATTTTTATCCTCCGCACCGGGTCGAGTTGATCGAGCGGCTCTTTCCTACCGTTGCCGCCAAGCTTATCCGAGATGCTCTGGATGACCAGAAGGCTCGTGATCGTGCTGGAAAACCGATCCAAGGTTGGATCACGCCTGAGCAGTGGACTGCGATGAGGGCTAGATTCGACGATCCGAGCTACAAGAAAAGGTCTAATAAGGCCAAGGCGGCTAGGCAGAATGCTGCCAAGTGGTGTGGTGGCTCGATTCCGATGACGGAACATTTCCGTCGTTTGGTATGTTTTTTCTTTTAAAATATATTATTTTAATATAAGTACCATAAAATGGTACTTGGAAAAAATATTTAAGTTTAGTAATAAAAAATATATTTTTAACAGGTACAGAGGGGTGAGGATGCAAACATGGTGACCGTCTTCTTGGCCACCCATCGCAAGGACGGAAATCTCATTGATGAGAGGGCCTCACAGACCTATGTAAGTATTACTTTACTTTGTGTTTATTTTAATATAACTTAGGCAATTATTGAGTTTCCAAACCTTTTCTAGGCCGAGTATCTTAGGCTTCGTGAGCGGGCGACTGCTAGTGCACCTACACCTGGAGAGGCTGGTGCTTCGTCGCAGCCCGGTCCATCTCCGTCGGCGGACGACCTGTGGGTGACCGCAGCTGGTGGTCTCCAGAGGGGTACGTACTACGGTACGGGCTCCTATGGCGCCCTGGTTGCGACGCAGTCATCTAGGGCCTCCCCGACAGCTGTGCATTCCACACACCCCTCGCAGTCGCGCCCTCGCAGTCGTCGGCCAGAGTCCAGGAGGCCGTCCAGGAGGCCGTTGACCGTCAGATTGCGTCTCTCCGTGACGACTTGCTGCGAAGTATGGAGGACCAGTCCCGGTCCCAGCCGCAGGCGGACGATCCGATGCTCATCGCACGATTGGATATGCTCGACCGCAGCATGACGGAGCTACAAAAATTGACAAATGATATTAGAGCCTCCAATGATCGCAACATCATGGAGCTGCAGGAGTCACAGCTATCGATGGGCGAGAAGCTGACGAGGATGCATGCGTCACAGCTATCGATGGGCGAGAACCTGACGAGGATGCAGGATTCAATGGGTGATAGCAGTACGAGGCTGTTATCTACCCTGGATTCTTACAACCAGCGACTCGCAGACTTGGAGCGGGCACGGCCTCCACCGACGTCATTGCCTTCTCCATCGACATCGGTGTCGATTCCACGGGACGAGTATGAGGAGTTGTTATCCTTCAAGCGCGCCGCTGGTCAGCCTCCTGCAGATCCGTAGTAGTATAGTTATTTTTATTATTATTTATGAATTATTGATACTTCAACAATAGACATGATGTATGATGCTTCTTGTGGTCTTTAATTTTTTAGTTAATTTAATTGGATTATATAGTTATCCACATTTAATTGGATTGATACTTCTTGTGGTCTTTAATTTAATTGGATTATATAGTTAACTAGATTGAATCATGTTGGTGTGTATGATGAAGATGATGTAAAACTGCAGGGAATCACCAATGTTTGCTTCTGCACATTATTTTCTTTTATTTTTTTAAAAATTAGCGACGTTATTAGCGACGTTTAGCGACGTTAATTTACGTCGCTAATTACGTCGCTACTTAGCGACGCTGTAAAATGTCGCTAAGGACGTCGCTAATGACGTCGCTAATAACGTCGCTAAACGTCGCCAATTGCTGACATGGCAGTATAGCCAGGTCATTAAAGACGTCGGTGTAACGTCGCGATTGATGTCGTTAATCAGCGACGTTTAGCGACTTTTCTAAACGTCGCTTTTTAGTGACTTGGCGTCGCAAAACGTCGCTAAATTTAGCGACACATTAAAGTCGCTAAAAAACGTCGGCATAGCGACGTTTAGCGACGTTTTTTGTTTTAGCGACTTGGTGTTTTTCGACTGCTTTGAAACGTCGCTAATTACGTCGCTAAACCTAATTAGCGACGATTTTTGGTTATTTAGCGACGTTTTTAGACGTCGCTAATTTGACTTTTTCTGGTAGTGTAATTACAGGGTTTAAAACTCGATTATAATATCTAATTTACTGTTCAAGTGAATTTTAGAATTATTAAACAGGTTGGACGTAAAATGGCCGTGAACTTGTGAGTTCGGGACAATTTCTGAAGTCCAAAATTGGGATATTTTTTTCTGTTTTTGCGTCGCGGTTTGCGATCGACACAGGATACGATACCCCAATCAAATTGTACGGGGTTCGAGAGGGTCACACAGCAAACGTGTCGTAATAGGCCGTTCGAAAATCGACGCGACGAGGAGGGAGAAAAGCTTACCGGAACAGGGGTTGGAATCGACTGAACTACGCGTGCACGGGGCGACGCGGCGCGCGTTTGCGGGGTGGCGGTGCTCGTCGACGGCAGCTGCTCGGCTGCTGTGGTCGTTGCTGGCGACGGCGGAGGTCGTCGGAGTTGCCGGGGTCTTCGTCGGAGGTCGCCGGGGAAGCTCGGGGTTGCCGGAGGCTCGAGGTGGCCGGAGGATGTGATGGTTGTGCTGGGGAGTCGTCGGTGGGGGTTTATATAGGGAATTCGCGATGGTTATAGGGAGGTGGAGAAGTCGTCCGGTCGGCGGGGAGGAGGCGAGCAGGTGGCGGTTGAAATAGTAATCTTTTGAAGAACATTAATTTTAATTATTTAAAAAATCACAGAAAATTCCTAAAATTCATATTTTAATTTCTGAAAAAAAACCTGGTGTTTACAGAAAACTAGCAACTCACCAGACCAAACCAACGAAAATAAAAAATAAAAATAAAATAAGTTATAAAATTATCTTTGTATTCATGTCCGTGCTAAGTGTGCGACTAATAAACGCGTCAAAAACGTGTATTAAATTACGCACCCATTTGCGTGTTGGATGAGATCTAGTCCACCTCCCATAAAATTAACTTACCCACTAAGAGGGATAAAGCAATATATGAAAAGTAGAATAACTTCTCTTTTTCTATGTGGGACTAAAAAAATTATGTCTTTATTGAATCATATGGATTACTTTCAAAGCAAAACCAAAACAAATCTAACAAAATAACCTGTTGGTTACAAAGGACATATAAAAAAAGCACAATTTTAAATTTTCTTGCGCTTACAGTTATGAAACATGCCCTTCTAATTATTTTTAAAGTCATATGTAAATGATCTGATGGTAATACTAGTAAGGAATGGAAAGAGGGGACGTATATTCGAATTAGGAAATTTTGGTGTAGTAGTTCAAACAAGAGTCGGTCATTAATGGCTAGTCATAGGTCAAAAGTCAGATATATATATATATATATATATATATATATATATATATATATATATATATATATATATATATATATATTCTACTATATAATGCTAAAACTAGGCTTCACCGTGAAATTTTTTCATTCCAAAAATACTCTTCATTAAAAACAGTAATTAAATGCGTATTAAATGTATGTATGCATGCATGAGGCAACTTGAGAAATGATAGTTAATAAAACAAAGATATGCATGCATGCAAAGTAGGTAGTTTGGAAATAAAACAAAAGTTAATAAAGCATGCATGCAAAATAGGCACATGAACCAAAGAGATAAGAGAAAGCTTTTATATTTCCGTCATTTAATTTCTCCCAACATTCATGCTCCTGGCTATTATATTTTCACCTATAATAAAATTAAGAAATTGTCGGTTCCTCTTTTAATAAACTATTTTTTTTTCAAGTAATATGAAATACGTGCAACGCACGTGCGTATATACTAGTATATATATATATATATAAATGAAAAAATATGAATTTTTTTTCTTTAGAACAAAAAATATATATTTCTGTTAGATTTTTTTTTTATGTGTTTGATAAAACAAATTTTTTTTTTTTGAAAAGATCATTTGATTTCCTTTACAATATTTAGTTATTGTACGAAAGAAAAAAAAATTTATTATTACCATAATGTCCTTGTCTTTTAAAATAAAAATATTATTATGATAAAATATGCGTTGGTAAAATAAACAATAACATATTGCTATATTTGTCTTAATTTCTTGCAATAGATGCTAGAAAATGATGAGGGAAAATCAATCTCATGAGTTCTAAGAGGAACTATTTTTCTACCTATTTTTTTTCTTGTCAGAAAAATACTTTCCAAAATTGTGACTACCAAACAAAGGAAAGAAATAAGTTTCTTTTTTCGATTCCTTAAATACGTGAACCAAACGAGACATAAATGCCAAAATATTTCGAGGAACATAAAAGCAGCCTCCTATGTAGTTAAGACAGACGAAGCTTGACATTTCTTATGTTCTTAATGGAGACGACTTTATAGACATCGTGTATCGTCAGGTATCTCTTATTTCGGTCACATTGTTGTTTACAACTTAAGAGTCTCCGAGAGTTGTGTGGCTGTTAAAATCAAGATATAAACAAACATAGTATCACAAGTCTTATTATCGATTGGTCATGACAAAAAAAAAAATGCAAGTCACACAAGTCCTATCATGCAAAACTAGATTAGCTAAGTCATACAACCCTCACATATTTTCGTTTTGTTTTATAATCTTGTATAATATTAAAAAATTGAGTATGGATTTCCATTTTGAACAATCAACCAAATCCACGATTAGTTCGAGACCCAAATTCTATTTTGGACGCTATAGAGACCTAAACTCAAATTTCTAATATTATACGAGACTCTAAAATAAAATAACACTATGTTTTATTGTATTCAGGGTTGGCCCGGAATTGGATTGTCGTAGCCGAAACTAATTTTGGTTGTCCCTTGATCCTTATTGATGTAAATATAGATTTAAGTTGAGTTTGGGTTGGATCGGCTCTAAAAAATACAAATTGCATGGGAGTTGTCCTATGAAGAGGGTTGTCTAAGTTCGAAGTCTTGTCAGACTTATTTCTAGACCGGTCCTAATTATATTGTGGTATTACTATGTTCCTAAAGAGCCAACCACCTCTAAGCTAAGCGAAGTAGCTGAAGTGGAAGTCATCCGTTCTCTCTCTCTCTTCGGATTCGAGCCTATTATTATTTTTATTTAGAGTTAATTGTCAAAATGATACATGAAGAATGTAGTATTTATCATTTTTGTGATATTTTTTTATTATTATCAAAATGGTACATGAGCTTTACATTTTTGTTCAATTAGTAACTGAAGTAAATTTCGTTGGTGTTTTTCGATAAAAATGGACATGCGATGGTCGCGTGTCCTATTTTTAATGATTCTTTGGTCAAGTTTTTTGTTTTGGACTATCATTTTCCGAAGAATATTAGTGTTCGAAGAAAATTGCTTGGATGAAAATAGTTAAAAATAGTACTCCAAAACCAAAAACTTAACAAAATAACTATTAAAAATATGGCACGTGACCATCACATGTCCATTTTTATAGATTTTCATTCAAAAATACCAACGAAATTTACTTCAGATACTAATTGAGCAAAAATGCAAAACTCATGCACCATTTCGACAAAATAAAAATAAAAATTAATCAGCAAAATATCAAACACTACATTTCTCATGTACCATTTCGATAACTAACTCTTTTATTTAATAAATGATGGGAATACAACTCGAGCGTTTAAGTCGGAAATTAAAAAAGAAAAAAAGAAAAGAAAAAATACTGTGTTCCTAAAGAAATTAAGATGGCTCGACAGTATATATATGTTTTATGCCGACCCACGACTCGGTCGGGCCACTTCACTTCATTGGTACTATATCTTCTTCCACTTTGATGTCTCAAAAGTTTAATAATAAATCCGTTTATGTCATTGCTTAGTTCAGAAACTAAAGAAGCTGTGAATCAAATTAAGAGATCACGCCCATTACAACCAAAGTGTGCACCATATAAGAAATTCTTTTTCTTTTTTCCAATGTCGGATGTGTCCTCAACTTTTACCATTTTTTTATAAAATAGAAGAAATAATACATTTTCGTAGTTCGATCTAGCGATCTTCTGCCATCTAGTCGTCATGACTCTTATGTCTCTTTTTGATAACCACAAAAATTGTTCGAGTTCGACACACCATGTATGTGACTCACGCGTAAATATATATATTTTGATAAGGTGGTGTTACTGAATGCGATTGCTTAAGAATTTTTTTTTAAGGCTCATGGTGTTAATTACTAATTAGTTTGACCTGTCTCTTATATATGTGCTTCTTAGAATTCAAAGAGAGATTTAGTAGGCTCTTAATTCATAGAGAGATTCTCTGTCTATTGATTTGTTGAGATGAAGATATTTTAAATCGCTTTTGCAACTATTGCATTTATGAGAATTATTTTTAAGCTATATCATGTTTCTTAGTTTTGATATTCAAATATGTAATAGTTTCTATAAAGACTTTGTTGTTGTAGAAGTGAGGTTCCTATAGAAAGGGTAAGCCTAACGATTGAGTTTAATTCCATCAAGATGCACAAGATTTTAAACATCTATACCACCATGGTCTAAGAATTGTGGTTAGCAAAAACCAACAACTCTCACTTAGATTCAATAATATTGGTTATTTATAAAATGTACAACCTCAATTGTTAAGGTGGCAATTTTTTTTTTAAAATTTATTGTCAAAATATTATTGTCAAAATTGTTAGGTGGTATTACGTAGTTAAGTATAAAACTCAACATTTATACTAAAATCATGATTGTCAGGATTCTAGCAGTAATTTGACAGAATTTTCTGTCTTAGAACTGTCAGGATCCTGACAGTTCTCTGTCGTCCCCAACGGACTGTATCGAATTTTTAGGTTAAAAATTCTAATTTTGTTTGGATTCTAAACTTTAGAAAAATACCAATTAAAAAATTATTAACTAATAATCTAATAATTAATGTTTAAATACACACGAGAATCATATAAAAACAAAAATTAATTCACAAAAAATTTAGAATTGGAAGTGGGAAAAAATGGATCAAACTAGAGAAGAAGGAAAATAGAAAAAAATTGTGTGTCATTTTCTAGGATTGGAAGAGTAGGAAGAAGAGAATTGGGAAGAAGGAAATAGGAAGAAGAACAAAGTGAAATATTGTGTTTAGAGAGAATGTGTTGCCCAATTTTTTTTTACTAGTCTTTAATAAAAATAAATTTTTTTTTTTTATGAAGTCTCTATCCAGTCCTGTCTCCTAACGATGGAGATGGTGTCTTTATAGATGATTACAATATTTTTATGCACAATGAACCAACAGAAACGAAACGACTCTCTTCTTTAAACTCAAAGCTGAACTCAAACGTTTAGAGGTTTGAAACTACTTAAATTTCAGTTTTATTCCATCTGAAACTCTATTTATTTTAAAATTTATTTTACAGAAAATTAAAATATTATTAAATTACTTCCATAAACTTAAGTTGTAAAAATTAACTAAAGAGAAAAAAAAACATCTCTATTAAGGACGTTTTGGTTCCGTTAGTATAAAAAATATATTATATTTTAACCACTTGAACTAAAATTATTTAACTATAAATAAATAACATTAGATAATTAAATTAGTTATTTAAAAAAGATTAGTCAGCGGAATGTTTACATATAGCGTAAGGCGGTTCAATTTTAAACCGTTTTCAAATGTTATTGTAAGAATAAAAACAGAGATGGAGATTAATGGCATAGATTCAACTCGTACCATTAACGGCAGAACTAACGCCGTCATTTCCATGAACAATCGGTCAATATCAGTCAAATGGAACCACTCCTCGCTCTCTCTCTCTTCTTCATCTCTCCAAACAAAACTCCTCTCTCTCTCTCTCTCCCCCCGATCCGAACCCGTTACCCCGATAAGCTCCTCCTTCTAGAATCTTCTAGAAGGCCCCATGTCGGAGATGGAGACAGATGCCAAAGAGCCGGCGGCGGAGGCGGAGGAGGGAAGTAAGTCAGGCTCTGGTTCTCAGCCGGTGAGCTCACCGCAAGAAAACATAGCTCCGGTTCCTCCGCCGACCCCCTCTTCCACTTCCTCCTCTTCGTCCCCTTCCTTCTCCCAGCTCCTCGCGGGAGCGATGTCTCCACGCGGGGCCCAGCCGATGGTCGCCGTGCCGATCGACGGAGGGGTTGGTATCCCGATGGTCGCCGTCCCCTGCTACCTCGCGCCGGCGTCCCTTCTCGACTCTTCGGGCTTCACGGTCGGTAACCCTTACCCTAATCTTAACCTACTCACCTTTCCTTTTATGAAAAAAAAATACGGCGGTTTTGGTGGATGGATTATGGAGTCAAGGGAGGAATTGTGGAGAACCAGGCTGTAAAGTTGCAATTTTTATGCACAATTCCGTGGACTCTTGTTAATTCTTTGCTAGGTTTGCTTATAATGATTTGATAATCATTCATCTTCAAATTTTGCTGTTAGTTTTTTAGTAATTTACCTTTAGTTTATGCTTCACGCTCAAAAAGTAACATTTTTGAGGGGAAAAATAGGGGTTTGATAGCTCGGTTCTAGGCTCAAGTGTGGAATTTGGGAGGGTGCTTCTTTCCTTTCTTGTGTTTGGGGTTTTAGCCTTTTAAGTGTCAAATTTATATCTTTTTATGCACAATTGTCTGGGACGATTGTTAGGGTTTTAGCCTTTTAAGTGTCAAATTTATATCTTTTTATGCACAATTGTCTGGACCTTGGTTAATTTTTTGCCAAGTTTGTTTAGAACCATTAAATTACAAATCCTTTCCAAAATTCAGTTTTATGGAAGATTGGTTTTTTGGAAAATGGGGGTTTTGGTAGCTCAATTCTAGACTCAAGTGAGTATATGAGGATTTGCGGTAGAATTCAATTCCTTTGGTCATAAATGGGAAGTGTTCAATTGGAACATGAAAATGTGAATGCATTGTTCTTAGTTACTCTTCGGCGCAAAGTGGAAGAACGGAGGAGATTATAGTTGGAATTATTTGGTTTTTTGGATAAATTTTAGAGGGTTGTGTGTGAATTTACAAGTAGATATTGGAATATTTTACTATTTTTAATTGGTTTTCTGTGCATTTCCAATTTTGTATGCCATGATGTTATGATTTTATGCATAATTGTGTGGGTTTTGTTGATTCTTTGGTAAGGTTTTCACTTAAAGTGATTGCAAATATATTTGTTTTGAAGTTTTTTTTTTAGACAATTTGTTTTGAACTATTACCTTCACTTTCTGTGTCATTTTTATTTGAGAGAAATTAGTTTTTGCTTCAAACCGGAAAAAGAAGACTTAAAAAAAAAATCCTCATTAGGTTAACATGTTTTGTGAGAGATTGATTGTTAATTTGTATTGCAAATGATTTTTGTTAATGTTATATAGTTGGATGGAAGAAAATTATTCCAATAGACGATGCTAGAAATTTAGTGTTAAGATATAATTATATTTAGGATTAGATTCAAGTCTATCTTTATGTATTTTCTTTCCTTCTCCTATGCAAATACAAATTTCTTCACTTATATGGATATGGATTCATTCTCCATATATATATATATATATTCATAGTTGTATGGCTTTTGGCGTTATTCATTAATAAAATCAATATTGTTGATTTGTTTCATGGTATCAGAGCCTATATTTTTTTTTTTTTTCAATTTTAGGACCGTTCAGAGAGATTCATCCGCTTCGTCGTCTTCGCCGACCGGCCACCCCATCCAGTCTTCGATCGTTTGCATCTTTATCGATGGTTGCAGACACATACTGCCGCAAGCAGATATGAGGTAGCTTTGAGGACTTGGTTGTTAACATCACTATTACCGGCCATAGTTGTCCACAACACCATTATCGCCACCGCCACTACCTTCCTCGTTTGAGAATAAAAGAGGTAGGAAATTATCTTCTTTTAAAATATACTTCCTCTGGGTTGTCATTCTGACGTATGGGGACCTTCTACATCTATGACTGGTTTCTCTACTACACGAGCTTTATTGATAATTACACTCGTTATACTTGGATATGTCTTATGTATCACCGTTCCGAACTTTCTACCATTTATAAGACATTTACTACTATGATTCATACTTAGTTCAATTTTAGGATTAAATTTTTTTGCTCTGATTGTGTTCGTATCTCTCCGTTACAATGAGATCTATCTTGCAATCTTACGATACTCTTTTTCAGCAGTCCTGCTTACATTCATGAACATAATGGAATATTCGAGCGCAAACATCGTCATATTTTATAGACTGTTCGTGCTCTCTTGTTATCCTCTTATGTTCCTCAACAGTTCCGGGCATAGGTCATTCTTATCCCTTGTTAATCTTATCAATATCTTATCTTTCTCTGTTTTGTCTGATCGGATATCTCATGAGAGTTTTTTTTTCGTATCCTCCTGATTACAGTATGTTTTGCATTTTTGGGTGCACTTGTTTTGTTCTTCTTCTTTTAACTGAGCGTACGAAACTGACAGTTCAATCAGCTAAGTGTGTCTTACTCGTTTTTAGTTCCGAGCAAATAGGATACCGTTGTTATAATCTCTTGGTCCGTCATCTTCGTATATCTCGTCACGTTACATTTTTAGAGAACTCTCCTTATTTTATTGTCCTACCTGCAGATGTTCATTTCTTGTTTCTTCAAACTCTGTCGTCTTGTGAGAGGTTTTCAATAGTGTTCTCAGGATTATTCTCTGTTTGTGCGGTCGTCACCGTAAGAGTGAGTTCTTCTTTTATTTTATGTGGATGACATGATTTTGACTGCGATAATTCAACAAAGATTGCAGCTACTCAGAGGTAGCTTCATCAGCAGTTTCAAATGAAGGACCGTGGCTAACTTCGCTATTTTCTTGGACTCGAGATTGCATAAGGTAAGAGAGGATACTTGTTTCTCAGCAGAAATATACATCAGAGATTATTTTGTGTGCTGGTCTATCGGATATTTGGACAATTGATACTCCTTTGGAGCTTCATGTGAAGCTTCGCTCCACAGATGGTGAGCCTCTCACCGATCCTGCTCGCTACAGACGGCTAGTGGGTCAATTTGTATATCTTTGTTTGACTAGGCCAGATATTTCTTATGCAGTTAGTATAATTAGTTCGTTTTCGCGTCTCGATCAGCTCATTATGGTGTGTTACTCCGGATTCTCTAATATCTTCAGGACTCCATTACGCACTCATTATTCATGTCTTCTATATCTACTTTACAACTTTGAGCATTTTCTGATACATATTGGGCAGTAGATCCAACCACTAGACGAGCTACAACAGGATTATGTTTGTTTCTTGGTGATTTATTGATTTCGTAGGGAAACAAAAACAAGTCGTTGTTGCATGTTCTTCTACTGAGGCAGAGTATAGAGCTATGGTTGTCACTACTAGGGAGATTGTTCATTTACGTAGACTGCTCTCTGATATGGTCACTGCTCCTACAAGACCTACGCCACTTCATTGTGATAATATGAGTGCTTTACAAATTGCAAAAAATCCGATTTTTCATGAACGGACAAAGCACATTGAGATTGATCGTCACATTTCGTCCGTGAGCATTTTTTGGCATGCACTATTTCTCTACCACATGTGATCTCCATTGATCAACTATTACATTTCTTTACAAAGTCACAATTCACACTGCGGTTTCAGTTTCTATTGGACAAACTCATGTCCATCATGAGTTTAGAGGGGGGAGGGGTGTGTGTGTTCAAATATAGATTTAGGATTAGATTCAAGTGTAACTTTATGTATTTCCATTCCTTCTCCTATGCAGATACGGATTTCTTCTCCAATATGGATGTTGATCCGTTCTCCATCTATATATATTCATAGTTGTTTTGACTTTTGACGTTATCCATTAATAAAATAAATATTGTTGATTGTTTCATTTGGGGTAAATGCTTTCTTCTTGTTGTATATATGCTTCACTTGGTTGTTTATTTTTTCAGTGTTTACATGTTTGGTGGTTGTTTAAACCGATTAACCCCCCCCCCCCCCCCCCCCCCACCCCCCCCCACTCCCAAACCAACCCCAACCCAACACACACAACCTAAGAAATGTGCAAGTATAATGTGCTCTGTTTTAGAAATTGTTGCTGATGTCCTTGTTATTTCTTTTTCCTGTTTCTTTGTTGTATTTTGATTTCTTTCTTGTGTTCTATACGCACACATTACTCGTAAAACTATAACTTTGGTGGGGCAGCTTTACGGTTCGGAAAACTTCAGTTAGGCTGTTAATTTTAATTCTTGTGTATTGTATGTTCAATTGCTGATAATCTTGATTATTTGACAGTTACCTGAAAATCTGTAATGGTAATTAGGGATGCTTTTAGAACAGTTTACTGTTTTTATTATTGGGATGTGTTACTTTTTATTATGATGATTTCTTTTCTCTCTCATGATCTTATTGGATTTATTTCTTGTTTATGTTGATGGAGGTTGGATCTACTTGTCAATACTATAGTTTTTGAATGGACCACTTTTTTTGTTGGAAACCTTCATTTGGTCTCCAGTTTTTGATGCTTGAATGTTAATTATTGATTTTCTTTATTATTTTGGAAGAAAATTGTTTGATGCTGAAAAAGGAGCTCACTATGTTTTTATTTATTTATTTATTGTTTTGTGGTGGCTTTATCGTTTTTATTTTGGACACTTGGTCTTCTTCTCTTAGTGTGACAGATTCTCCCCTTTGGTATTAATAATGTTATTAACATGTTAAAGTTTTTTAGCTTATAGTTATTTTGACTGTGAAATTGAAATTCTGATATGCGATGGACTAATACTTGGATTCATGCAATATTCCTGTACAAGCAATTGCAGAAGTATCAAACATGACCTACCGCTCCAGTGTAAAGGATTAGTAAATCAAATAATAAGTGGTAAGTGGATTTTGTTCATGAATCCATTGATAACAATATTTAATGAGAGTAACAACATTGACCCGTCACTCCATTTTATTATTGACTTCTGCTAACAAAATCATGAAAGACAAGATCAGGCAATTACAAAGGAAAGGTAACAACATTTAGTGATGCTATGAATAATAGTAGCATATACCATAAAAGATCTTCCCAAGGCTTTTTGGTGATATATACCATTATATTTTATGAAAACTGTAATTATTATAACTTTACTGTGTATCGACCTAGTTTAATCAATTGCTTTCTTCAAACCTTTTCTCTACTATTTTTTCCATCAACTATGGTGTCTTAATTAATTAAAATTAATTAGCATAATATGAATGAATGGGACGACCATGCGTGAGTCTGGCCATCAACTTCCAATATCTTACTAGTGGGTGATAATGAATGAAGATGAATCTCAAGTATTTCAAATAACCCCCATTTTGTACTCATTAAATTATGAATGTGGGAATTAGGTAACTACCATAGGATTGCAATTTGATGCTCAATGTTAGATGCCATGTGGTGATGAACCAAAGTACCAACAACCTTATATATTCCAGCTTTCTCTCAGTTATATATGATAGACCGACCTTTTGTCTTCCAGTTTCACCCGTTGCACTCACTTTCCAGGTTGTTTTTGAGGCAACTGTTGTAATATAATGTTCCTTATAACATTGTCACACATTACCATCTTTTAAAGGACCAAGCTTCTGCTTATAGTTGCTAAGCATACAAATTGTTTCTTATCAGGGGCAGTTCTCAATGACACATCAAGCAGTTTTAGCAACAGTTACTGCTCAGGCACAGATGCATCTTCAAACAGCTTATTCTTCTTCATCTGATGTGTTTTCTTCTGTCACACCTGTGCCATTGCAATCACAGCCTTCATCAGCACCTGAGGAAAATGTCTCTACACCAGAGGCCGAGCAACCTCTATATGACCAGAAATCTCCATCCACTCAGATTATGAAGACAGGCTCAACTGATGGGTACAACTGGCGAAAGTATGGCCAGAAGCAGGTGAAGAGCACTGTGAGATCCCGCAGCTACTACAAATGCACAAATGCCAGTTGTCTTGCTAAGAAAAAGGTTGAGCGTTGCCCAGATGGCAGAGAAACTGAAATAATATACAGAGGCAACCACAACCATGACCCGCCTCAAAAGACTAGATGCTCAAAAGAGAGAGTTCAGTCTGGTGGGCTTTTTGGAGAAAACGAATGCTTAGATCTTCCAACCAGCGAAGTTAATGAATCAGATCCTTCAATGTCGAAGATGGAACCAAATTCTGGTAATGAAACCCCTGAACAGCAATTGTACTGCTCTAGTGATTGCGAAGGTGATGCTGCAGTTAAGGCAGAAGAGGATCCCAGTGATGAACCGGATCCAAAACGAAGGCAAGTATTTCAAATGCACTAGTTCTTAAAACTTTTTTTTGCACGACCAGTTCACCCAAGAGTATTGTTGTTTGTGAACAGGCTTAGTGAGAGCAGTGTGCCTTTCTCAGCTCCAGTTCTTAAGACAATCAAGGAGCCCAAAATTGTTGTGCAGAGTGCATCTGAGGCAGGGCGTATAGATGATGGTTACAGATGGCGCAAGTATGGACAAAAGATTGTTAAGGGAAATCCTAATCCCAGGTAAAATGTCTTTTCTATGTGTTAACGTTTCTTATCTCTAAGGCCTGAATACTTATTAGAATTGACATTTCCCTGTCGATTTAATCATAGTATCACTCAGCATACATGTACAAATGATGACTTTGCTTTTCCTTGAGAGTTCAAAGCTGTTACTTCTAAAGTGTGCATTTTGTGCTACTGATATCTCAATTCACTAAAGTATCCTATTTAGTTAATTTCAACTCCTTGTGCGCTTCTTCGCTATACATTTCTTTTATGCATTAAAGTTGTACTGATCATGTCATCAACATGTATCCTAACTTGCCTTCCTTCTATTAATTGAGATAAACAGCTTGGATGGTCTACAGTTTTAGTGGCATCACACTGTTTCCATCTCCTAAAGTATATTTTTGCCTATGATCATCAACTCTATATATCTTTTAGATTAGAACTGGAGAGATCAGAAACAATTCTGACCAAGATCTAAGCGACCTGTACCAATACGAGGTTTTTCAGCTTATAACTTTGATCTAGTGACTCAATGGGTGACAGTTTTCCCTAGTTTGTGATTTGAAAAGTAGATGTAGTTTAGAATTCTAGGACAAGTGAGGTATTAAATATTTTCTGTTGGCTCAGGCAGAGTTGTCTGATATTTTGGACTTCTATATTGATTGCCAATATGATTCCTAGCGGTGACTAAGATTTCTTTTTCCTGTGGGCCACTTAAATTATCTTAAGCAGATAGAACCCTCTGGTTGAAAGCCAAATATCTACTTATATCAGAATAAAGTTTCTTGGACATTATTATAAAAGGACAAATTGAGGATGTTTAATTTTCTTTCACTTTCTATGGTACTTTGTTTTGTTTCATGCACTTGGTCTTGCCACTGCTTCACCTGTCTTTTCTAGATAGATAACCAGTGCTTTGGTTTTATGTAGATCACATTTCATCTGACACCTATTTCCTCAATGCAAATTTAATTTTAGATTCAGATGATCATGCTCAAGTGGTTGTATAAATGTACTTTGGACCCAATTTATGTTCAAGTATCCCTTGAATTACATGTACATCCTAAGGATTGAGGTCAGTTTCTTTAACACAATAGTTTTCAACACCATGAATTATGCAGTGCATGGTCATACTAAGATGTTATAATGACAAAGGGCGATATGAGAATATCGACTTATTCGTAGATAAGTCGCATCGTCACCGAAGTCGACGATAGGAACCTTGAATAACTAAGGCCGAGTCACCAAGGAAGTCGTCCGCGCCACTGATGTCGAAGAAGGGTGCCTTGTAGGGTTGCTCGAATCCACGAGAGCCGTCGAGTCCACGACGATCTCGAATCTACCAGAGAAGAATCTTCGAAAAGAAATTTATTGAAAGTAAAAAATATGTTGATTACAATGAATGCCTCTGCCTTTATTTATAGCTAAAGATTTGGCTGATAAGCAAGTCTAATCATACTAGGAAAATGAATTCAAATCTAATCTATCATATTCTAGGAATTCAAGGTGCAACAAAATAGGAAGGAAATAAAAAAGAATTATAACTAAACTAGGATATATGGCAATAATGATGGTTGTAGGACTTTGGGCGAGCATGATTGCTGCTGGCGGGCCAGTCTAAAAGGTAGGATTGGTAAGGTCGACTCACATGGTCCTTTCCTGTCAGTGATTAGTTGGGCCGAAAATGGTTGGCTCACACCTTAAGTTAGGGCTTGGTCAATGATTGATGAGGGTGTAAATATGGGTTGGCTTGTCCCACATGTTATGTTTTCATCAATCTCTGTGCTCGTGTCACTGCATAAATTAACCTAAGTTTATTTTCGTGAGTTTACCTGTATTAGTACTTTCTTCTCTATCCTTCCTTCTGTTCGTGAGTATAAGAGAGAAATTGTTTCTTTGAATTTCACCCCGAAATTATGCAGCTTAGTTTAATGGTATCAGGAGAAACCTTCTTAACCTATCTAAATTCCATTCCTTTTTGGGCTTCTCCAAAACTAGCCAAAAGCATGAAAATATTATTGTTGTTCGTACACCATCTAGATGTGTTTTGGGTGTCCGCTAAGAAGCTACTACAGGTGCACACATGATGGATGTCCTGTTTTACCTGATACATGTAAATGGTATACGAACAATACTTGCTTTTTACCTGATACATGTAAATGGTGTTCTCAGAAGCTACTACAGGTGCACACATGATGGATGTCCTGTTCGTAAGCATGTTGAAAGAGCTTCAGATGATGCCAAAGCCATCATTATTACCTATGAGGGAAAACACAACCACGGTCAACCTCCTCCCAAAAGTGGCAGCGATCAGCCAAGCAGTGCCCTTGCTGCTGCAGTTGCAGCAACAAATGCTATACCGTTGCAAGCATTCAACCCTTTAGATCAAAATGTTCCGGCTGAGGGAAAACCAAATGGTAACAAGGCTTTGGAACTTGGAGGCGAGAAAACATTGGAATCTGCCCAAACCCTTCTTCGCATTGGCTTCACCTCGACTTCCTCTGGAGAAGAAGCTCCTCCTGGAACCAATTCTGATGGCATGAACCGTCCTCTATTTGATGAAAAATGTGCTGCAGTTCCGGTGCAAAATTCTTGAAGCTAACAGGACCTGTCAACTTTAGTTGTTAATTATGGGTTCATCTATTTGTGGTGTTAGCTGTTGTTGTATTCGCTCTTGTATAGCCTTTGATCTGAGCTTTGTTGGTAAAATTCCCTATTCTAAATTATAAACATGATCCTTGTATCATCAAAAGCTCCAATGGATAAATGAACAATTTCAGTGATGAAACTAAAGTTTGTTTAAGCCGCATAATCTTCTGTAAGGTTGGGTATATTGGTGATGAATATCATCCGAGTTTGGCCTAATATAATTGTTAGACTCAGACCGGTCATATTGAAAGAAGTTTGGTTCCTTTTGCAGGTTCTCCTGATACTAGATCAATGCAAACTTAGTTTCATTCTTACAATTGATGATTCATGAATACCATGGTAGAGTAAAAACTACAATGGTATTCATGATAAGCATTTGTGCATTAAAATGTTTGGCTTCAACATTTGCTCTTCATTAATAAGGTATGGTAAAAAATTACTGTCTTCTGCAGATTGGAACCGACTGACATCAATTTTTATTTTCACCCCCCTACTGTACTGATAGATTTGAAATAGTGACACTAGTGTGTTACGCAGATTGGGCTGATAAGCTGGAATCACCAGAAATAGGAATGAAATTTGAAGAAGTATTCTTAATATGCAACAAAATTCTGATTACATATATAAACATATACATAGTCAAATTCGTTTATGTCGGACTCTAATTCTAGCATATCATTTAATCCTATGAACTTGTTGCTCCTAGCTACTTTGTGCATGCTCAAGCTATTTCGATGCTCAATTGCGGACTAGTGTCCCATTCAAACACCTGACCACTGAGTCCAGTCCAGGCACGTATGTCAAAAGAAATGCAAACCGTCAAAGAAACTTTGGGAATTATCACCCCCTTTGGAAACCAAACCGTCAAAGAAACTTTGGTAACTATCACTTCTTTGAAAACCAAACCGTCAAAAGAAATGCTGAGTCCTATATATGCATTGTTCCTCTCTGTTCTTTCCATGACAGAATTTGTGAAGCAATGGCCACCTTGAGCCTCAACCTTGTGGTGGACAAAAAGAAGAAGCGAGTCTTGTTTGCTGAAGCCGATGAAGATTTTGTCGACATACTCTGCAGCTTCCTGACGCTGCCACTGGGGACAGTCGTTAGGGTCCTCGGCAAGAAATCAATGCTAGGATGCGTTGACAGGCTCTACAAAAGCGTCCAGAATCTTGACACAAAGCATCTGCAGACCGAAGCATGCAAGAAGATGCTGCTTGAGCCTACAAGTGAAGCAGAAATACTATGTGAGGATTTAAAACTCAATGTCGATGATTTAGAGCCTAGGCGAACTTACAGGTGCCCGACATTTGAGTGCATCACCAAGACTCACCGTTTGTATAGTCCGGTTTCTGGCGCGCGATGTCCCTCTGGAAAAGCAATGTATACGATTTTTCAACATAGTAGGAGGCAGGTTTCAGGAGGAGGAAACAAGGATGGCGTGTTTGTGAAAGGAGGCAAAAGATACATAATCACAGACGACTTGCATGTATGGCCAGTCCATTCCATGGAGTCTACGCTTTCTATTTTCCGAGCCGCATGGGATCAAAGACTCAAAGGCAGTTGAGATCAAGACTGTAGACATCAGCCGCAATGAGGTTAGTGATGTTTGCCTAATGTAGTTTCACATTATGTAATCAAAGTTTTGTATATATATATATATATATATATATATAGGTTTTCTGATGTGTGTCTATTTTTGTCTTAGCTTTTAAATTTGGTACAGTAACGTAACCAAAACGATATGCTCTTAGACCTGCATGGACCACCATAAAAACATGTCACGTCCCAGTCCCAAAATGCGTAGGACCAGGAATACGCAACACGCCAGCTACGCATTCGACCAGACTCGGGTCCGACTCGAATACGTATAAGCTGTAATAAAAAAAAAATGATCACTATCTAAATATCCAGTAAATATAAACATCTAAGTCTCAATCCACAATGAACAGAAATATACAAGAAAGAGCTACATGTGCTAAAGTCGGCCGTCCAATAACACACAAACTCGAATAAACTCGAGAAGAAATATGAGTTTATAAAAACTAGGCTACAACAACAGATGAATAACAATATGAATGAAACAACCATAATGCCGGTAGAAATGATATGAGTACCTGGTATAAATGTCCGCAAGACAAGCAACTCCATCAGCAACTTCAAATGCTCCGTAATCGTCTATGCTGCAAAACTGGCAGGGGACCAGATCCTCAGAGGGACGTAACAAGGTACAAAAATACAACATGCCAAAGTACAACAAAAAGTACAAGTGCAACGACGGTGTAATCTAGCATAACCAACTAAGTGAGACACAGTTTAAAGACAATGTTCGACGCGTGGGCTGTCCAAAATAAAACCGTAGCTCCAGACACGGAAACACATGGGACGTACCGCAGCTCCGGGCAAAGAGTCACACGGGTGATACAAGTACTCTAGATACAGGATCACTACAGAAATAATACATAGATAAGCGCGTGCAGAGGAGCCCAAACGTCTAGTAACTGTCTTCCCCTTCCCAAGCGGTCAATGATTGTGCGCTGAACCTGAACCTCTATCTAGCAGTCTCGGCATACTAAAGTATCTATCAGTCAATGCGACCCTTAGGTCGTCCCAGGTTCCGGTCATGATGTCAGTATCAGGATACAGAAAATCTGGCACGATGACAGTGTCTGAATGTGTCCTAGGGTTACGATATACACAGGTACGTACATTGAGGTGTTACGAACATCTATCATTCGTTACCAAACGTTACCGACGAAAGTCTGCACCCGGTTGTGACCCGGACGCGAAGTAACGATTCTAATCAAACTCGCGCACAATGCATATAATAAAACAATAGATATCTGGTAACTGAAATACAAGGTGACAATGTACACTTGCCTAGATCCGGCTGCTGAAGATGGAAATCCGGTACAACGTCCAAGTCCGCAGGTCCCGTAGTACCTAGAGACGAGACACAAGCTCAATCAATAATTATCACGAGACTGAAATAAGATGTGACACACGTCTAATCATATGTTCAACCTTAGTTATAAGTCACATGGACACGAAACTAGAGGGTTGACCAAGGTTGACTCGGGGCATGTTACATCTAATCCAATTAATCATATGTACAATATCATCAAACAAAACATCGATCTTACTATACTCATCACGATATTCAGTAGTTCAAACCATGATCAAATCCTCGGTTTCACCCTGGGTATTCACCGACATTATCATGCACGTTGACATATCCCGTCCTCAAATAAATTATCAATTATTTATTAAACCCTCGAATATACAACCATCACCATTTTACCTTAAAACTACTCCTCGATTAAATTCATTACTATTTCTCAGTTTTACCTCATTGTTCACAGACGTTATCCCGCATATTTTTAAACATCATCCTCGAATACATTATTAATTATTTAAACCCTTAATTAAATCAACCTAGCAATTCACCATCTCTTGCATATAATAACACTAAAATCTTAATGTACAACAAATCTTAAACTAAATCTAAACATTCGCAACCCCAAATGCATATAACACTAACCATAAAACCCAAAGTAGCATTCACACAATTCTAAGGTTCGATAATAACCTATGCCTTGATAGCACATACCATTTCTCCATAATTTTAAACCTGCTTCTCAATAACACTTAATATTGCATCCTCAACAATAAACCATATACGTAATTTAAAAGAGATAAACTAAACCTCCAATCCAACTTCTTAAACCCTAACCCTAACTATGTTATTAGCAAACAACAATAAAAATACTAAACTATAAGGAGAGGGGGAGAAGCTCACCCCGGGCAGCGTGGCGGTGCTGGCCGATCGTTGTGGTCGACGGCGGGTGGATGCTGCTGCGGCGATGGCAACGAGCTTAGCGAAGCCTGACCGTGCTCGCGAAGGCTTCTGCGGTGAATCTCGGCCGGAGCTCGGAGAAGAGCGGTGGAGCTACTGCTGTCGGTTCAGCAGATCCGAATCCAGAGTTCGGTCCAGCGGCATCGAAAGAACCTCAAGCTGGCCATTGGAGGCGGCGACGTAGAGAGAGGAGAGACGGTCGAAGCCGGTGGTCCGGCAGATCATCAACTGCTGGAGCCAGAATACGTCGTCAACGAAGTCGACGTCCTCGGCCTGGACCGCGCTGAAGGAGGCATGCTCATCGCTGGACCTGGCGCACGCTTGAACCTGGCCCATCGTCGCACGTCGGGAGGGGGAGGAGTAGTAGTGGTGGTAGTTCTTCCGGTATTAGAGGAAGAGACGTGGTGACTGGCGGTGGTGGACACAGTCAGAGGTCGGTCGGAGGAGTGCAGCTGGATGAATGGGTGGAGCTGCGGTGGAGGAACCGCCGCACGTTGCCAGAGCTTGCTGAGGAAACTATGCGAGGGCGAGGAACTCGTCGGCTCGTCGTCGACGACGAAGGTCCGCCGTCGCTCGATCACTGGTGCGCCGCTGCTAACGCCAAGGCTGCTCCGGAGAGCACCGCCTCCGCCATGTGTACTGCTCTGTGGGTTGCCGTAGCTCAAAGGGCCCTCGATCACCGGAGATCCCATCGGATTCTCCCCTCATCCTTGAGGAAGAAGAAGGAGAAGAAGAAGAAGAAGAAGAAGAAGAAAGAAGAAGAAGAAGAAGAAGAAGAAGAAAAGAAAGAGAAGAAGAAATATTTCGGCTGGTAGTAAGGAAGAGGGAGAAGAGAGAAGGTGGGGGGTTTCCCAAGTTTGGGGATTAGGGTTGGTTGGAAAGTGTGTAGTGAAAAGACATTTTATAGGGAGTGGTGATGTGTGTGGTGGGGATGATTCCTAATTCAAATGAATGGCTTGGATTTCTCATGAAGAAAATTTATTCATTCAAGGGGAGAGTGGGGTTGGGTTGAACCGGTCAAGGGTGAGGGTGAGTCTTCTTCATTAGCTTGGGCCAATGAGGGGATGACACCTAATGCAACATTTGCAAATAAGTCTCATAAATTTGGGTATTTATACAGACACATGAAATGATAAAAAAATTTATGGAAAAATTAGTGTTTGGTGTTTTGTAGGGTGAGGGAGTGTTGTGTTTTGCATGGGCTTAATTCATGGGGCATTGGGTTAAGTTGGGATTAAAAATAGGATTAGTCAAAGTTGGTATCCCCAATTAAAATAAAATAAAATATCATGTGCTCTTAAATTAAATGGGGGCACATGGGGTCCCAATTGGGAGTGACACAAAGGTCATGAACGGTGTAGGCTCGGTGTCAGTCTTGGACCCTTTAATTGGTCTGGCTCAACGGGTTGAGTTGGTATCTCAAAATTGATGGCAATGACACAGGTGTGCGACACAGGATTAAATAATGAATTTTGGATACCGAAAGTTGTGCAATTAAATTAGAGCACAAGAGATTATGATTTTGAGTGACGGGAAAGTCCAGCGCCTAAGTTGGCGTGTCAAGTCAAGAGTGCAATAATCTGTTAAAAATTATGGGCTGATGTTGGGCTCCGAATATTACAACAACGGTAGGGTGCACCAAGGGTTTAATTAAAGAATCAGACATCTGTAACCTTAAATCTAAACCTCAAATACCTGATGTTAAACCAAAATTTTCCAACCCATAATCCGTCTATCTATAAAAATAAATGAGAGAGTTTACACGCTGAGTTCATATCGACGTTTAGAATTTGTTTGATCTATAATTTGTCCCATTTAGAGACCTTTACCTCTGACATGCATTTCGGTACAAAGTGGCCCACATGTGGACCCCGCTTTGACCTAAAATTACTGTTTTGTCCTTGTGTCCAAATTGGACGAAATGGTAGTATTTTTTAGCTATCTTGTTGATTCCGAAAATATTGGTGATATTTATTTCAGTATCCGGAGACGTTCATTCAGATGCCATAGTTTCTGATCCTCTATACTTGACACCTGGACGCTTACACTATGCAGCTTTCTTGCCAAGCAAGTATACCTTACCATTGTACTATGATTTATATTTCATATGGTGCATGCATTTTATTTCTATCATTTAGTTCATATATTTTAACTGCTATATAAACTGCGCGTCCAAGAATAACTTGGGTGCAACGACGGTAGCATCGTACCTTGTCTTTATTATATATTATGCATGTTGACCTAGTTTTATGAGACCACTCTATTATCATGAGGTATTCTTATGTTTCATTGGCCGTGACACAGTTGTTACACGAGTGTGAGTCTCATATAGGACATGAACTTGCGTATTCGGCTAGCCACCGGTACGTATGAGACGTACGACGGATAGGGATAACTGCTGATAGAATTTGCATAATTAGAAGCCTTGGCAGTTATTAGATATGTCATTGTGTCATAGATATGGCATAAATAGAGCATGGAATGGGAAGAACAACAAGTAAGACGTTTGGGCTTGTAAAACCCCTAATCCTAAAAACTGTATTTACCCTTTTTAATTAATTATTAATTTAATTATAGTAATTATGAGCTAATTAGGAGAAATAGATTTTATTTAATTTTTATTTTAGGTGTTTGTAAATTTAGGAGTTTTATGGAGCCAGTATAAATTTTTTCGAATTTATTTTATGTAGGAGACCCCGTGGACAGTTGCTAGCTTAATGGTATGCATTAATATAAATTTTAGAATTTTCTATATATATATATATATATATATATATATATATATATATATATACACACATATATTTAATAGAAAAAGAATAAGAAAAAAAAAGGAAAAGGAAAAGGAAAAGAATGAATAATAGAAAAGAGAAGGAAAAAGAAAGAGAATAAGAAAAGGAAATTTTCTAAACACTACTGTTTCCCCACCCCCGCAGCCCATCTATTCCTACCCACCTAACACCTTAACCCCCCGGCCCAAGCAAGCAGCAGCAACCCCGCGGATATCACCCGCTCCCTTAAGCCGCGATTCCTTCTTTCCCTATATATAAATCATTCGAGAGCAAAACCCTAACCCTAATTCATCCTCTACTCATCTCCTCCGTTCCTCCGACCGCGCCGCCACTCCAGCCGGAGAACCGCCGCCTCCAGCCAAGCCAGAACCGACCCCAACGACCGCGACCTCGCGCAACCCCGTGCGCTGCAGTTTCAAACAGCGAAGTACCTGTGTTCCAGCCATGTTTTTCGTTACCTCGCTGAACCAAACTCGACCCCGTCTTCACCGGTACATTCACCACTTAACCCTCTTCAATACCTGTATGATAGTTGACCTCGAACATCGCATAACTCTAGACGAAAATAGCGTCCAAATTGACAGAAAAGATAACTTTTGGGTATCGCAGAAAACTGTGGTGACTACCTATGTTCCCGGATTCGTATCTCCCACCACAGAGATCCGAATTCGATTTTTCTTTTTGGTATGTGGAGATCACTTGACCTAGTTTAATTTTTGTTAATTACATTAATTTGTTAACTGCTGTACGTAGAATTAAATTCGTTGAAAACCCCGAAAATCTACTTTTTCTAGATTTCTAAAAATTGCGAAACGGAGCGCGTCCCGCCAAACGGGACCGTCCCGTCGTGTACCAAGTACACCAAAAGGTGCGCGTAGTGTACCCGGACATGTGAGATTTTGAGAAAACTGATTCGGACGCGTGTGCGCGTCAGAATCAGCCCGTATTCGCGAACAATTCCCATGTCGCAACTTTTGCGAAAGTCCTGCGCATTTTGCTCACGCTCGTCAGATTACAACAAAACTTGTGCCACTGGACTCGTGGTAACGCGCTAGTCCTGTGACCCAATTTTCACGCAATTCTGAGATAGTTGACCAAGTCGCCAATTGGCGGGCCCCACGGTTGACTTTTTGGGCAAAATTGTGTTCGACTCATCGGATTCCACATTTGGACATACCGTTGAGTTCATATTGACATTTAGAGTTTGTTTGACCTTTTCCATTTAGAGACTGTTACCCTTGGCACACTTTTCGGTGCAAAGTGGGCCACACGTGGACCCCACTTTGACCTGAAATTACCGTTTTGCCCATGTGACCAAATTGGACGAAAGGATAGTGATTTCTAGCTATCTCGTTGATTTCGAAAATGCTGGTGATGTCTATTTCAGCATCCGAAGACGTTTGTTCGGAGGCCTTAGTTCCAGATCCCGTGTCCTTGATATTTGGATGCTTACACTTTACAGATTTTTTGCCAGGCAAGTATACCTTGTCATTGTACTGTATTTATATTCCATATGATGCATGCATATTTATTTCTGTTTATTTTAGTTCATTTATTTTAACTGTTATATAAATTGCGCGTTCAAGGAAACTTGGGTGCAACGACGGTTGTCACGCCCCAGTCCCAAAATGACGAGGGACTGAGCACGTGAGCAATGGCCAGCAGCACGCACCGATGGACAACCCAATTTAATGGATCCATCAGGGCATGCTTAAGCTGTAGTCTAGCAATACTAAGTACAAGTCTCAGGTATTTCTAATCTCATCCACAGAAAGTCACAGATTAAAAGCCAAAAATTATGCAATGGAAATAAATACTGAAATCTCAAATAAGCTATCTCGGGAACAAATCCGAGAATTAGTCTGTTACATTTAAGAAAAGACAGGAATTTAAAATGCTGAAAATGGAAATACTGTATAACTGAAGCCGGTGCTCAAGAGAAGTCTTCGGCCACTATCTCGTCCCCTGTTCCTTGTTCTGCTCCAAGGAGTGCTCCAGTACCGTACACCTCGGGGTAGTTTTCTTCAGCTGTACCTGGGGATATGGTCCATTCCAGGTCCTCAGGGGACATAACAAGGTACAGAAAACACAAGCCAAAACATATGCAGTGCAGCAATAAAATAAACAGCAGGGTAAATATGTAAACCAGCTAGTGATATGCAAGTGAGAGTTTTAGTCATACTCAGGCTGAGACTACTACAGGATCAGTGTCTAAGAAACTATAGCAGTATTTTCTAGAAGAGCCAGAACTTGTGCCAAAGCTCTGTATCAGAGACTAGGACACCTCCAGATAATATTATTTACATTATAATCAGCCTTGATATGGTAATACTCTCCCCACCCCATGTAATCTCACGTCACAGTTCCAGAATATCAGGTACAAGTCACGCAAGATTGAACTAATACAATGAGTCAGGATAGAGTCTAAGCATGTAAACTATAATGACATAAATATGTAACCTATACGGAATCACCAGGTATATCTCAGGCAATTCCGTCACATGAATAGTGTCAGGTGTCCTGGGTTGAGCAGTTAAACAAGTTACATAAGAAACTACCAAAAAATTAAGTAAAATACTATAATCAGAAATGTCTAAGAATTGGCAGGCTTTACTTGCCCACTGATGTATAACCAAGTCCAGGAGATATGTAGCAAGCTGCAAGTTTCGGCGAGGTACACTTGCCTGTGGTTCCGGCTATGTTCGCGATTCTGACTTCGGCGGGAATTGCGGGCGGTACTCCGGTTGCTGAAACAAACATTACCATCAGATCCAGAAAATATCAATCAGCTAGAAACGCCTGTCCTTGGGTCCAATTTGGAGACAAGGGCAGAAACGGCAGTTTCGGGCCAAAACGGGGTCCACATGCGGGCCCGCTTTGCACCGAAAAATGCGTCCGGGTCAACGGTCTCCAAATTTACCAAACTCAGTATCAACAGGTCAGAAACGCTGATACGAACCCAACGGAACTTCCAGAATTGGATTCCGATGAGCCGATCACAAAATCGCCCATCGAGCGGGGCCTGTGGGGCCCACGACACGCGATTTCGTCAACGTTCTCAGAATCGAACCAAACTTGACCCACAGGACCAGCGTATCGCTACGAGTCCGATGGCGCAAGTTTCGTCTCGATCCGACGTATGTACACAAAGTTAGGACGCGTTCCAGAAAGTACGAATACGGGGCGATGTCCGCGGATACGCGTTGATTTCGGTGTGCACGCACACCCGAATCAGCTTCCGCGGAATCCCACACGTCCGTATCGACGAGGCGCTCGTGTCTGTGAAGACCGCGCGCGACCAAGTCGTCCCGTTTGGCGGGGCGTACTCGGTTCCTGGGTGAATCGGGGTCTGATTTTTCCTGTTTTTGGATCGCGGTGTACGATCACCACAGGACGCGATGCCCCGAACAGTTTGTCCGGACACCGAGAGGGTCATACAGGCTTCGCAACGCAATTTACGGAATCGAAATCGGAGCTACGAGCAAAAAGATACACGCACCTGAAGGGGACCCGAAAACCAGGGCCAAATCGTGTCCGACACGTGTCCGACTCGTGTCGGACACAGGGGATTCAAATTAGGGTTAGGGTTAGGGTTTACTGTGCTGGGCCTTGGGGACCCCGGCGAGGGCGGCGGAGACGGCGGCTGGGGGGGGGCTGGCTGCGGCGGTCGTGGGGGCACTCGGCGGAGGCGGCGCGATGGCGCAGGGTCGGTGGCGGAGGCTCGCTGTGCGGTGGCCGGCTGATGCTGCGGCCGCTGTTGCTGGGTGCGGTGGACGCCGGTGGAGGGACGAGGAGGACGGGGGAGAGGCGTGGCGGCGGAGGCGATGGTGGTGGACGGCGGCGCGGAGCGGAGGGGTGCGGTGGTGGCGAGGCCGGGGCTACGGTGGAGGGACTCGGGGTCGGGGAGGGTTAAATAGGGAGGAGAGAGGGGAGCTGGAGGCCGAGAAGGGCGGGCGTGGGGGTGGTCGTGGGGTCGTGGGGGCGTGCGGGGGCGGTTGGCCGGCCGGAGCGGGCGGCGGGAAGTGCGGCGGAGCGGCCGGGACGCGCGGGGGGGGGGGGGGGGGGGCTGGGGGATCGTGGGTGAGCGGGTTACGGGCGAGCGGGTGAGCGGGTGAGCGGGTCCGACCCGACCCGCTAGGGCTGGGCTCGGGTTGGGCTGGGCCGGGCCGGCCCAACGGGCCGCTAGCCGGAAAAATAATAATAAAATTAATAATAATAATAAATAATAATTAATTATCAGTTAATTAATTAAATAAATAATAAAATACTTTTTAGGCATTTAAAAATAGGTCCGGGGCCCGATAAATTCCAGAAAAATTGTCCTAAGTCCAGTTTTTCATTTTACATCCAAAAATATTATTTTCATAATATTTTAATACTGTTTAATATCAATTAAAAATCATTGAATAATTAAAACCCAGTTTTTAAATTACAGAAAATTCCCAGAAAATTCCAGAAAATTCTGAAAATTCCAATTTTAAAATTTTGAAAAAAATCAGGGGGTTTACAACGGTGTCGTCGTATTATGTTTTTATTTATGTATATGCATTAGACCTACTTTATGAGATTACCCCATTATCATGAGGCATTTTATATTTTATTGGCCATGACACTGTTCTTACACGAGTGTGAGTCACATGTAGGACACGGACTTGCGTACTCGGCTGGCCACTGGTACTTATAGGTCGTATGACAGATAGGGATAACTATCGATAGAAACTTTGCATGCTAGTAGACCTGACAGTTATTTAGAGGTTTTATCGTATCATGGACATGACATGCTAAGAGCATGGGGTGGGGAGAACAACAAGTAAGGCATTTGGGCTCCTTTGTACTTTTTCCCTTGTAACTCGTACGCTCCGTCGGAGATGCGCGGTTATGATGACCATTATATATTATATATTATCAGGCGGCCTATGTCGTTCAAAAGAAGACATACTTTGTAGGCCCCTGGATCTCCAAGAGAATCATGCCAATCCCAATTTTAGCCAGATAGCCCACTTGGTGGAAAGTTGTTCTCAAATTGCATTCACTTAGACGGTTAGGCGACCCATTGAATGTTTACTTTCAGTACTTTATTGGCATATTTATATGTATCTTGTTACGTCCCTCTGAGGACCTGGTTCCTTTCCAGATATAGATGGGCATGAGTATCCGCAGGAGTATGGACCTGGACCTGACGCTACTTATCAGACTGAGGAGGTCTTACCTTCGGATTATATGTGATTCATTACAGCTATTAGAAATTCTAGTTGCTATTCTTTTCGAGACATTATTCTTATATTAGAGTTTATTCTCTTCTCTCTTTTTAGTAGTTTATTATAGTCGATTTGCAGTGGATTTATTTTCATCCGACTATCATACTTTGATACTCATCTTTGATATTCAGTATTTATTTCCATTTATCTATTTATTTGTGCTGTGGATGAGATATAGATTGCGTGTGACTTGTTGTGACAGTATATTACCACTGTGGATTGGATATTCATGTACAACGTACGTGTGTATATAGTTTCCATATATTGGACTTCGTATACATACAGCTGGCGTGTTACGTATTCCTAGTCCTACGTATTTTAGGACTGGGGCGTGACATGTTTTTAGTGGTGGCCCATGCAGGTCAAGAATATATTGTCTCGGTTACGTAACTGTGGCGAACAAGCCTGCGTATAGGAATATAGTATAAGGATCTCATCCACGCTTACTAAAACTCATCATTCCTATTAAATGCTTGTATCCTGTTTGATTTCTGTACTTCTTCTAATCGTTTCGTACATTACCTACAGAGAGATGGATATTCAAAATAGATGTATTGCCGCCAATGGCAACACAACTTCTGGAGTCAATGGTCAGACTCAAGGAGGGACCCCAACGATTTCTAGACTTCCGGGACCAGATGGACAGACTCACACTCCAGTTCCATCTGATCTTCCCGCTTCACCTATTGGGAACCTTCCAGCTTTTCCAGCACCGCAAGATGGCCAGGCGTAACTGTTCCAATTCTTCCAAATGATGATGCAGGAACAGAGGCAGCAGGCAGCCGAGCAGAGGCAAGAATTTCTGGCAGTACTTGAGAGGATGGCTGCATAGGCTACTGTACTAGCTCAACCACTAGCTCCAGTACCTCGAGCTAGAGTTGGTTCAGTAAAAGACTTTATTCAGATGAGTCCGAAGCCGTACAAAGGCAATGAGAGCCCAGAACAGACTACCAACTGGATCACACACACGCAGAAGCTATTGGAAGCATCACAGTTACCTATAGACCTATATATGACAGGTGTAAGAACGCTTCTAGATGGTAATGCTCATCACTGGTGGGAATCCATGGAGCGCCAGTTTGGTACATACCAGACTTGGGAGCAGTTCTTGGAGTGCTTTGAGAGAAAGTACTTTCCGGACACCGTAAAAGACGCATTGTACGATCAGTTTCTTCACTTGGAGCAGGGAAACATAACAGTGTGTAAACACCCTAAATTTTTTCAGATTTTTAAAATCAATTTATGGATTTAATATGCAATTTACATAGGACATGTAGTGAGTTTATAATTTTTAATTGCCAATAAACAACATTAAAATGTAATGAAAATATAATTTTATGGTGTAAAATAGAAAACCGGACTTAGGGTAATTTTCTGGGATTTTATTGGGCATCAGACCTATTTTTAAAAGCCTAAAAACTATTTTCCTAAATTAATTAATTAATATTATTATTATTATTATTATTATTTCTATTACTGTTATTATTTATTTTATTTTTGGGCCCGGCCCGGCCCAGTGGGCCGAGCCCATTAAGCAGCCAGCCCAGCCGTTAACGGGTCGGGCGGGTCGGCCAGACCGGATCCGCGCCCGACCCGGAACCCGAAACCCCATCTTCCCCACGAATTTCCCCCCCGCGGAATCCGGCCGCGTTCTCCGGCCACGACGCCGGAGAACCGCCCCGCTCTCCCCACGACCCCCTCGGCCCCGCAGTTCCCGGCACCACCTCCCCCGGCCGAGCCCTCCCCAGTCCCCCTATAAATAGCTCATCCTCCGCCTCCTTTCCCCCGAACCCACCTTGCCCTAGCTAGCTCCGACCGACCTCCTCCCTAACTCGCCGACCCAGCGCCGCCCGCTCGCCGAGAGCCGCCCTCTCCAGCTCCTCTTCCTCCCCCTCCCCAGGCGGACCCGACCCCGAGCCCAACTCCTTCCCGCTGCTCGAGCTGCCGGCCGACCCCCTCGACGCCGCCGGAGACCTCGCCGTCCGCCGCCAGCACCGCCCCGAGTCGCCTCGATCGTCGGCCAGTCCCCCAGAGCCTCGGACACGGCGGCAGTGCGAGGACACAGCCCCAACCCTAGTCGGACAAAGCCCAGGACACGTGTCCAGGACACGGTTCGGACACGGAAACCCCGGTTTTTCGGGTCCCTTCAGGTACTCATAACTTCCTGCTCGTAACCCTGATTTTGATTCCGTAAATTTCTACGCGAAGCCTGTATGACCCTCTCGGTGTCCGGACAAACTGTTCGGGGCATCGCGTCCTGTGGTGATCGCACACCGCGATCCAAAAACAGGAAAAACCCAGGCCCGGTTTCACCCCGGAACTGAGTACGCCCCGCCAAACGGGACGACTTGGTCGCGCGCGGTCTTCACAGATACGTGTGCCTCGTCGATACGGACGTGTGGGATTTTGCGGAAGCTGATTCGGATGTGCGTGCACACCGGAATCAACGCGTATCCGCGGACATCGCTCCGTATCCGCCTTTTCTGCAATTCACCCTAACTTCGTGCACACACGTCGGATCGAGACGAAACTTGTGCCATCGGACTCGTATCGATACGCTGGTCCTGTGGGTCAAGTTTGGTCCGATTCTGAGAACGTTGACGAAATCGCGTGTCGTGGGCCCCACAGGCCCCGCTCGACGGACGATTTCGTGATCGGCTCATCGGAATTCAAATCTGAAAGTTCCGTTGGGTTCGTATCAGCGTTCCTGACCTGTTGACACTAAGTTTGGTGAATTTGGAGACCTTTGACCCTGACGCATTTTTCGGTGCAAAGCGGGCCCACCGGTGGACCCCGTTTTGGCCCAAAATTACCGTTTCTGCCCTTGTCTCCAAATTGGACCCAAGGACAGGCGATCCTAGCTGTTTGACACCTTCTGAGCGTGATGGTACTGTTTATTTTAGCTTACGGAGACATCTCTGGAAATCTCCGAAACCAGGACCTTAGTGGAATTCAAACATCAGGCAAGTGCACCTTGCCAAATTTGCAGTCATTATTTTCATATTTTCTGTAAAAATACTCTGCTGGATTTCTTGTGCAATTTCATATAAACTGATTTAAACTGCTTAACCTAGGAAACGTATGACATACCTAGTGTCCGATCATAGTCGGGTGCCAACACCGTACGCGGTGTTGGGTTCGTCATTTAGAGATGGATTTACGATAACCTTTACTCTTGTACTTGACCTATCAAGTACCCTACAGCCCAGGACACTTGACACTATGCATGGACAGAATCTTCCTGAGATATTCATGGTGATTCTGTATAGGATACATGACTTGACAGAGATATGTTATTATAGACATTATGACTTGTTGCATTAGTTATAATCCCGCTAACATGGACATGAGACGTTATGATCATGGCTTGCGTGATTACATTGGGTGGGGAGAGACACACATGCTACAGGCTGTTCTATATATATATCTACTATTATTGTGAGGTTGTAGACTCTCCAACAGAGCTAGACCCTTTACGTGTTATTACTGCTACCGGCTCCCCGACACAGAGCTTGTAGCGGTCTCAGCCTAAGTACTAGTGTTGCTCTCATTTGCATATCACATAGATGGTTACTTAGTTTACCCTGCTGTTCATTTATTTATTGCACTGCTTATTATTTGGCTTATTTTTATCTTGTGCCTTGCTTTGTCCACTGAGGACCTGGAATGGATTATGTCCCCAGGTTTAGCTGAGGAGCAGTATCCCGAGATATACGGGACAGGAGCTGAAGCTATTGCTGGAGCTGAACCGAACACTGAAGACGAGGTGACTGCCGAGGACTTCTCCTGAGTGCTTGTTCCAGTACTCAGTATTTATTTCATGTTTACATCTTTTGTTCCTGGCCTATAGAGCCAGTTTATTTCAGACCATAGTCGGATTGTTGCTCCGACTGACTTGCTGTGATGATGTTGCTACTTATTTCCATTTTATTATGCAGTTTATTTCTTTATCTTCATGGATGAGATTAGTGTGACTTGTGTAGTAGACCTTATTTACAGCTTAAGTACGCCCTGATGGCTCCATTAAATTGGGTTATCCATCGGTGCGTGCTGCTGGCCATTGCCACGCATCTCCAGTCCCTCGGTATTTTAGGACTGGGGCGTGACATGGTTTTTGTGGTGGCCCATACAGGTCATAACTAAATTGTTCGGTTTCAACTTAGGGACCGGACAGGCCTGCAATAAGATAGGTTATAGGATCTCATCCATATATTTAATCGTTTTTAAACTCTATGTCGAATTCAATTAAATTGCTTGAACTGCATCCTGTTTGATTCCTCTGTGCGTTCTCATTGTTTTCTTTTGATGCAGAGAAATGGATCCCAGACGTGGTGACGAGACCCCCTTGGAAACACCGACTGAAGCAGGGTTTACCTGCGAAGCTGGAACGACGCCGGATACCAGAGGACAATCCTCTCAGAGCAACCAAACTGGCCAGCCAAGTTCCAGATTCAGGCGTGATGACATCCCGCCTCCTCCCCAGTTCCCTCCTATGATGCCTGTCTTTCCCCCAGGGCAGGCAATGGACGGCCAGCAAATGTTCCAGATGTTCTACGCCATGATGCAGGCACAACAACAGATTCAACAGGAGACCCAACGCCGAGAGGCCGAGAACCTAAGGAACAGCCTGGTCGCAGCATTGGAGCATGCACCAAATAGGCGGCCAGCGACGGGATCTATTATGAATTTCCGTCAACTCAAGCCCCGTACCTTCTCGGGCAAGGAAGGACCAACTGAAGTGCATGAATGGCTTACAAACACACAGCATCAGTTGGAGGCCGCCGAACTACCAAGGGACAAATGGATGACTGCCGTCAGGATGCAACTGACGGACAACGCGCATCATTGGTAGCTGTCCGAAGAAAGAAGGCTCGGACATGATCAGGTTACCTGGGAGGAGTTCTCCAGACTCTTCCAGGAAATGTACATCCCTGCTGTGGCTCGGTCAGAACTCCGAGACAGATTCAACCGCCTGATCCAGGGCAACATGACGGTGGAGGAATATAACGCCGAATTCATTCGCCTGAGCCGCTTCGCCCCTTCGCTAATTCCTACCGAAGAGAAAAAGGCGGAGAAGTTCTTTGATGGGCTCAGGTTCGAGCTTCAGAAGTTAATCGGATCGGTCGCGCCCACCTCTTACACCGACGTCCTAGCCGCAGCACGTCGGCTGGAGCGCGTTACTCGGAGGGAATCAAGCCTGAAACGTCCCTTCTCCTCAGCACCGTCCAAGTCATCACCAGGGGAATCTGCTAAACGTCCCCAGAAGAGCCCGCCTCCAAGAGCAGCAACTAAGAACCTGCCTACTTGCCACTACTGCAGCAAGGTAGGACATATTGAAAAGGAATGTCGACGCAAGCTGGGACTCTGCCTGGTTTGCGGATCTGGACAACACTTCTCAAAGGACTGCTCGGAACGTCGAGAGGGAGTTCCGAATCGACCAGCTCCACCTGCAGCTCTTCCAGCTGGGGAAGCAACACAGACAGAGCCTGGAGGAGCCAGGCCACCTCTACCACCTCAGGCAGCACTGTTCCAACAAGCTCGTCAGCAAAGGGGTCCCGCTCAGGGACGAGGTCAGGCATATGCACTAGCAGTCACTGAGGAAGCTACTGCAGGCGAAGTGATAGCAGGTACCATATTAGTAGCTTCAATTCCTGCTGTAGCATTATTTGATTCTGGAGCTTCGCATTCATTTATTGCTGCTAGCTTCGTAGCCACACATGGAATAGCGACCGCACCTCTCTCGAAGATGAAGAGAATCCTAACGGGAGGTGGAATTATCCCGGTTAGTGATACTTGTAGATCATGTTCGGTAGTAGTCTGTGGCCGAGAGATGCGAGCCCAATTTCTGATCTTTTCTATGCCTGATTACGATGTTGTACTTGGTATGGACTGGTTAAGTCAGTACCATGCGACACTGGATTGCCGGCTTGGAAAAGTGATATTTAGACCCCCTAGCCTTCCTGAGTTTGAATTTCTACGAGGAGCTGTAGAACAAGAGGTCCAGCCAACTCTTTGGGTATTGACTGTAGAAGAAGATTCAAGTTACCCAAGAGTCATAACGGAATTTGTGGATGTATTTCCCGACGACCTTCCAGGTTTACCACCTGATCGGGAGATAGAATTCACAATAGACCTAACTCCAGGAGCCGAACCTATCACCTCATCGGTATATCGGCTAGCACCTAAGGAGTTAGTGGAGCTGAAAACACAAGTTGACGACCTTTTGGAGAAGGGATTTATCCGGCCTAGTGTTTCACCATGGGGAGCACCTATACTTTTTGTACCCAAGAAAGACGGATCTGTACGGCTGTGCATTGATTACAGAGCCCTTAATGCTGTAACTATTAAGAACCGGTACCCATTACCACGCATTGATGATTTGTTTGACCAATTGAGTGGTGCTAAGGTATTCTCAAAGATTGACCTTAGATCCGGTTATCATCAGATTAGGGTGAAGAAGGAAGATATCCCAAAGACAGCCTTCAGAACTAAGTATGGGCATTATGAGTTCCTAGTTATGCCGTTTGGTTTAACCAACGCACCTGCTGTATTTATGAGTTTGATGAACGGGGTCTTCCATCAGTACTTGGATAAGTTCGTGGTGGTATTCATTGATGATATCCTAATCTACTCCAAGAACCACGAAGAGCACGAGGAACACCTTAGAATTGTGCTAGAAACCTTGAGAAGGGAGAAGCTGTATGCCAAACTCAGCAAATGTGAGTTCTGTATGGACAAGGTGCCATTCTTAGGGCATATTATCTCGGGTGAAGGACTGTCTGTGGACCCAGAGAAAGTCACTGCTATAGAAACCTGGCCTACCCCTACCTCTGTTGCGGAAGTGAGAAGTTTTCTTGGACTTGCTGGGTATTACCGGCGGTTCGTAGAAATTTTTTCAAGAATCGCAGAGCCGATGACTAAGCTGACACGGAAGGATCAGGAGTTCATATGGACGGAAGAATGCCAGAATGCCTTTGAAGAATTGAAGAGGCGTCTAACAACAGCACCAGTCTTGACTCTTCCCTCAGGGTCAGGAGGTTTTGTTGTATATAGTGATGCGTCCGGTAGTGGACTAGGTTGTGTCTTGATGCAACATGGCAAGGTTATCGCTTATGCATCGAGGCAGCTGAAGGTCCACGAGAAGAACTACCCAACGCACGACCTGGAGCTAGCTGCAGTTATTTTTGCATTGAAGATCTGGAGACATTATCTGTATGGAGAAAAGGTCGAGATATTCACTGATCATAAGAGCTTGAAGTATGTTTATACACAGAAGGAGCTCAACATGAGGCAAAGGCGTTGGCTTGAGTTGATGGTGGACTTTGACATCGATCTGCAGTACCACCCGGGAAAAGCAAATGTTGTAGCCGACGCCCTCAGCAGAAAACCCTCGGCTTATTTCTTAACAGAGCAGCCTCAGTTATTACAAGACTTACAAGATCTTCAGATAGAGGTTGTTCTACCTGGACAAAATGGGTTGCTGGCTAACCTCGAAGTGAAGTCATCGCTAGTGGAGAGAATCAAGGAAGCTTTGTCTAATGATGCCAGATTCCGAAGGCTGAGAGAAAGAACAGAAGCAGGCTTGCAGACGGGACTTCGCATCCACGAGGACGGAACATTAAGGTGCGGAAATCGCCTATGTGTTTCAAATAGAGAATTAAGGCAGGAGTTGATGACAGAAGCCCATAGCTCCATATACTCGGTTCATCCAGGAGGAACCAAGATGTACCGGGACTTGAGACAATATTACTGGTGGCATGGAATGAAAAGGGAGATTGCCCGCTTTGTGGCGAAATGCTTAGTCTGCCAGCAGGTGAAGGCCGAGCACCAGAGGACTGCAGGTATGTTGCAGCCACTTCCCATCCCTGAATGGAAGTGGGAGCATATTACCATGGACTTTGTCACTGGGTTTCCAAGAAGCCCTAGTGGTAAGGATGCAGTATGGGTCATCGTGGATCGGCTCACTAAGTCGGCTCACTTCTTGCCGTTCAGAGTCGGACAATCCACAGAAGTACTAGCCGACATGTATATGCGTCAGATCGTAAAATTACATGGAGTGCCGGTTAGTATCGTATCAGATCGAGACTCAAGATTTACATCTAACTTCTGGCGAAGCATGCAAGAGAGTCTCGGCACCAGGCTCAAGTTCAGTACTGCCTATCATCCTCAGACAGACGGACAATCAGAGCGCACAATTCAGATCCTAGAAGATATGCTGCGATCTTGTATACTGGACTTCGGAGGATCTTGGGAAGATCATCTGCACTTAGTGGAGTTCTCCTACAACAACAGCTATCAGGCAAGCATTCAGATGGCACCTTTCGAGGTGTTGTACGGAAGGAAGTACAGATCTCCAATATGCTGGAGCGACGTTGGCGAACGTCAAATACTGGGTCCAGAGTTGGTAACGGAGACAGTGGAGAAAGTAAAGCAGATTCAGAACCATCTCCGTGCAGCCCAGGATAGACAGAAGCATTGGGCAGATGTACACCGACGACCCCTGGAGTTCAAGGAAGGAGAGCATGTATTTTTGAGGATCTCGCCCACTAGAGGTACTATCAGATTCGGCAGCAGAGGCAAGTTAAGCCCAAGGTACATTGGGCCATTTGATATCTTGGAGAGCATTGGTGAGGTGGCTTACCGTCTTGCATTACCTCCATCCTTAGAGGGAGTGCATGACGTATTCCACGTCTCATAATTGAGGAGATATGTGACGGACCCAGGTCATATAGTTGATCATTCTGAGATCTCGGTGGGACCTAGCCTGAGATACGAAGAGCAGCCAGTGGGTATACTCGACACCAGCGAGAAGACACTGCGTGGTCAGACAATCAGGCTGGTTCGAGTAGCTTGGAAGCAGCACTCTCCAGGCGAATCGACCTGGGAGCGAGAAGATGTTATGCGGCAGCGTTATCCGCACTTATTTGCAGAATCAGGTAACCTAAGCATTTTAATTCTGTAAATCTTGCCTTTATAGTTTACCCTTCGATTGCGAGGACGCAATCCTCTTAAGGGGGGTAGATTGTAAACACCCTAAATTTTTTCAGATTTTTAAAATCAATTTATGGATTTAATATGCAATTTACATAGGACATGTAGTGAGTTTGTAATTTTTAATTGCCAATAAACAACATTAAAATGTAATGAAAATATGATTTTATGGTGTAAAATAGAAAACCGGACTTAGGGTAATTTTCTGGGATTTTATTGGGCATCAGACCTATTTTTAAAAGCCTAAAAACTATTTTCCTAAATTAATTAATTAATATTAATAATATTATTATTATTATTTCTATTACTGTTATTATTTATTTTATTTTTGGGCCCGGCCCGGCCCAGTGGGCCGAGCCCATTAAGCAGCCAGCCCAGCCGTTAACGGGTCGGGCGGGTCGGCCAGATCGGATCCGCGCCCGACCCGGAACCCGAAACCCCATCTTCCCCACGAATTCCCCCCCCCGCGGAATCCGGCCGCGTTCTCCGGCCACGACGCCGGAGAACCGCCCCGCTCTCCCCACGACCCCCTCGGCCCCGCAGTTCCCGGCACCACCTCCCCCGGCCGAGCCCTCCCCAGTCCCCCTATAAATAGCTCCTCCTCCGCCTCCTTTCCCCCGAACCCACCTTGCCCTAGCTAGCTCCGGCCGACCTCCTCCCTAACTCGCCGACCCAGCGCCGCCCGCTCGCCGAGAGCCGCCCTCTCCAGCTCCTCTTCCTCCCCCTCCCCAGGCGGACCCGACCCCGAGCCCAACTCCTTCCCGCTGCTCGAGCTGCCGGCCGACCCCCTCGACGCCGCCGGAGACCTCGCCGTCCGCCGCCAGCACCGCCCCGAGTCGCCTCGACCGTCGGCCAGTCCCCCAGAGCCTCGGACACGGCGGCAGTGCGAGGACACAGCCCCAACCCTAGTCGGACACAGCCCAGGACACGTGTCCAGGACACGGTTCGGACACGGAAACCCCGGTTTTTTGGGTCCCTTCAGGTACTCATAACTTCCTGCTCGTAACCCCGATTTCGATTCCGTAAATTTCTACGCGAAGCCTGTATGACCCTCTCGGTGTCCGGACAAACTGTTCGGGGCATCGCGTCCTGTGGTGATCGCACACCGCGATCCAAAAACAGGAAAAACCCAGGCCCGGTTTCACCCCGGAACTGAGTACGCCCCGCCAAACGGGACGACTTGGTCGCGCGCGGTCTTCACAGATACGTGTGCCTCGTCGATACGGACGTGTGGGATTTCGCGAAAGCTGATTCGGATGTGCGTGCACACCGGAATCAACGCGTATCCACGGACATCGCTCCGTATCCGCCTTTTCTGCAATTCACCCTAACTTCGTGCACACACGTCGGATCGAGACGAAACTTGCGCCATCGGACTCGTATCGATACGCTGGTCCTGTGGGTCAAGTTTGGTCCGATTCTGAGAACGTTGACGAAATCGCGTGTCGTGGGCCCCACAGGCCCCGCTCGACGGGCGATTTCGTGATCGGCTCATCGGAATTCAAATCTGAAAGTTCCGTTGGGTTCATATCAGCGTTCCTGACCTGTTGACACTAAGTTTGGTGAATTTGGAGACTTTGACCCTGACGCATTTTTCGGTGCAAAGCGGGCCCACCGGTGGACCCCGTTTTGGCCCAAAATTACCGTTTTTGCCCTTGTCTCCAAATTGGACCCAAGGACAGGCGATCCTAGCTGTTTGACACCTTCTGAGCGTGATGGTACTGTTTATTTCAGCTTACGGAGATATCTCTGGAAATCTCCGAAACCAGGACCTTAGTGGAATTCAAACATCAGGCAAGTGCACCTTGCCAAACTTGCAGTCATTATTTTCATATTTTCTGTAAAAATACTCTGCTGGATTTCTTGTGCAATTTCATATAAACTGATTTAAACTGCTTAACCTAGGAAACGTATGACGTACCTAGTGTCCGATCATAGTCGGGTGCCAACACCGTACGCGGTGTTGGGTTCGTCATTTAGAGATGGATTTACGATAACCTTTACTCTTGTACTTGACCTATCAAGTACCCTACAGCCCAGGACACTTGACACTATGTATGGACAGAATCTTCCTGAGATATTCATGGTGATTCTGTATAGGATACAGGACTTGACAGAGATATGTTATTATAGACATTATGACTTGTTGCATTAGTTATAATCCCGCTAACATGGACATGAGACGTTATGGTCATGGCTTGCGTGATTACATTGGGTGGGGAGAGACACACAGGCTACAGGCTGTTCTATATATATATCTACTATTATTGTGAGGTTGTAGACTCTCCAACAGAGCTAGACCCTTTACGTGTTATTACTGCTACCGGCTCCCCGACACAGAGCTTGTAGCGGTCTCAGCCTGAGTACTAGTGTTGCTCTCATTTGCATATCACATAGATGGTTACTTAGTTTACCCTGCTGTTCATTTATTTATTGCACTGCTTATTATTTGGTTTGTTTTTATCTTGTGCCTTGCTTTGTCCACTGAGGACCTGGAATGGATTATGTCCCCAGGTTTAGCTGAGGAGCAGTATCCCGAGATATACGGGACAGGAGCTGAAGCTATTGCTGGAGCTGAACCGAACACTGAAGACGAGGTGACTGCCGAGGACTTCTCCTGAGTGCTTGTTCCAGTACTCAGTATTTATTTCATGTTTACATCTTTTGTTCCTGGCCTATAGAGCCAGTTTATTTCAGACCATAGTCGGATTGTTGCTCCGACTGACTTGCTGTGATGATGTTGCTACTTATTTCCATTTGATTATGCAGTTTATTTCTTTATCTTCATGGATGAGATTAGTGTGACTTGTGTAGTAGACCTTATTTACAGCTTAAGTACGCCCTGATGGCTCCATTAAATTGGGTTATCCATCGGTGCGTGCTGCTGGCCATTGCCACGCATCTCCAGTCCCTCGGCATTTTGGGACTGGGGCGTGACACAGTGACGAATATGATGCCGAGTTTAGTCGTCTCAGTAAATATGGCGCTGCCCTGATACCAGATGACTTAACTAAGGCTAAGAGGTTTCATCGAGGACTGACTCAGGAGCTCCAATATTACACAAGCTCACAGTCCCGGATCTCTTATGCCGAGCTACTGACAGAAGCCAGACTACAAGAAACCATCAGCAGAGAAAAATAAGGTCAGCTGAGGACACAACAAGGATCATCAAGGATACAGCAGGGACCGGCCAGGACACAATAAGGAGGACCTATCAGACGTCCTTTAGCTCAGCAACATCAGTACTAACACAGAGCAGGACCGTACCAGAATTCGGAGAAGCTCTACTGCAATTATTGTGGGAAACGCGGACACATTTTGAGAGATTGTCGGACTCGCTTGGGTCAGTGTATGAGATATGGCTCCGGACTGCACCTGGCGAGAGACTGCCCAATACAGTAGACACTTCTACCGCCAGTACAGAGACTAGCGCTTCTAGCACCGAAGCCAACTCAGCAGATGGCTGGACCAGGAGCACGTCGACTCCCAGCAGTAGGAGGATTTCAGCGAGAACCACCGCTACCTACCCAGGAGGATCAATATATGAGGGCCGAACATGGACAGCCGCAGAGGAATGGGCAAGCTTTTGCATTGGAAGTGGATGACCTGGATCAGGAGGTGGATGTCATAGCAAGTATTACTCTTGCTTTTACTTTTCCTGCTGTGACATTGTTTGATACGGGAGCCACCCACTCATTCATATCATCTAGTTTTATTGCCAAACACAATATTGTAAGTACACCTTTGTCTAGTTGTGTTAGAATTCTTACCGGAGGAGAAGTTGTACCAGTTAGCCGAATTTGTAGATCGTGTCATATAGTGATATGTGGCAGAGAGATGAATGTCCAACTCTTAGTCCTTCCTATGCCATCTTTTGATATTGTGCTTGGAATGGACTGGCTAAGCAAGTACCATGCTTTCTTTGATTGCTTTGGAGGAAGCATTCTTTTTAAGGTACCACGCCAGCCTGAACTTGAGTTTGCACGAGGATCCACAGAAATCCTTGATGGTATGCAGCTCGCAATGGACGATATTGTCTATCATCCCATTATTTCAGAATTTCAAGACGTCTTTCCAGAGAAATTGCCAGGACTACCCCCAGACAGAGACGTAGAGTTTTCAATTGAATTAGCACCGGGAGCAGCACCTATAGCATCACATGTTTACAGATTGGCGAAGAAGGAGATGGATGAGCTGAAGGCACAGTTGAAAGAACGAGAGGAGAAAGATTTTATCCGACAAAGTGCATCACCCTAGGGAGCACCAGTGTTGTTTGTACCAAAGAAGGATGGGTCAGTGCGTATGTTCATTGACTACAGAGCCTTAAATGTAGTGACTGTAAAGAATAAATACCCATTGCCACACATTGATGACTTATTTGATCAACTCAGAGGAGCCAAGGTGTTCTCGAAGATAGATTTGAGATCGGAATATCACCAGGTAAAGGTACGGAAGCAGGATATTTCGAAGACCGCATTCAGAACAAAGTATGGACACTACAAGTTTCTGGTCATGCCATTTGGATTGACCAATGCTCCAGCTATCTTTATGGACTTGATGAATCGAGTCTTCCACCAGTATTTGGACCAGTTCGTGGTCGTCTTCATAGATAATATACTTGTCTATTCTAAGAGCCACGAGGAGCACGAGAAGCACCTGCGGATTGTTCTAGAGACTTTGAGGAGAGAGCAGTTATATGCAAAGCTCAGTAAATGTGAGTTCTTCTTGGACAGAGTCTCATTTCTTGGGTATGTTGTTACGGAAGATGGTATTTCTGTTGATCCAGAAAAGATCTCGGCAGTTGAGACATGGCCTGTTCCTAAATCAGCATCAGAGGTGAGGAGTTTCCTTGGACTTGCGGGATATTACCGACGGTTCGTGGAGAACTTCTCAAGGATAGCAGCACCTATGACTCGTTGACTTGTAAGGATCAAGAATTTATATGGACCGACGAGTGTCAAGCCGCTTTCGAGGAGTTGAAGAAGCGACTGACTACAACACCAGTATTGACTATTCTATCAGGATCAGGAGGCTACATGATCTATAGTGACGCATCAGGAAAATGCTTGGGATGCGTATTGATGCAGCATTGCAAAGTGATCGCATATGCATCTAGGCAGTTACGAGTGCATGAGAAGAATTATCCAACTCATGACTTGGAACTTGCAGCCGTTGTATTTGCTCCGAAGCTATGGAGACATTACTTATATGGAGAACGAGTGGAGATCTATACAGACCACAAAAGCCTCAAGTATGTCTTCACGCAGAAGGAGTTAAATATGAGACAACGTCGATGGCTCGAGTTGATGAAAGATTTCGAGTTGGAGCTACATTATCACCCAGGCAAGGCTAACGTTGTAGTAGACGCGTTAAGCCAGAAACCAGCAGTTTACTTCTTGACAGCACAGAGGGAATTATTGGAGGACTTGCAAGATCTTGGCATCGAAGTAGCAGATGGGACACTAGCCAACTTGCAAGTACAATCATCATTAGTAGAGAGGATCAAGGCAGCTTTGCCTACAGATGTCAGATTCAGGAGACTGAAGGAAATGACAGAGGCCGAAGAGCAGACATGATTGCGCATTCATGAGGATGGGACATTACGATATGGTGATCGTCTTTATGTTCCAAATGGAGAGATTCGATAGGAGCTGATGATAGAAGCTCATAGTTCGATATATTCTATTCATCCTGGAGGCACCAAGATGTATCGTGACTTACGACAGCACTTTTGGTGGCATGAAATGAAGAGAGAGATAGCTCATTTTGTAGCTAAATGTCTGGTATGTCAATAAGTAAAGGTGGAGCACCAGAGGACAGCAGGATTATTACAACCACTTTCGATTCCAGAGTGGAAGTGGGAGCACATCACTATGGACCTCGTCACGGGATTTCCCAAGAGTCCAAGTGGTAGAGATGCAGTATGGGTAATAGTGGACCGACTCACCAAGTCAGCCCATTTCTTACTTTTTAGAGTTGGCTAATCTACAGAAGCTTTGGCTGACTTATATATGAGGCAGATCGTGAGATTGCACGACATACCGGTCAACATTGTATCAGACAGAGACTCGCATTTTACATCGTATTTTTGGAGGAGCATGCAAGAGAGTCTTGGAACTCGTCTGAAGTTCAGTACATCTTACCACCTGTAGACAGATGGACAGTTAGAGCGTACTATTCAGACATTGGAGGATATGTTGAGGGCTTGTATGTTAGACTTCGGAGGATCATGGGAGGACCACCTACATCTTGTGGAGTTTTTTTTACAATAATAGCTATCAAGCGAGTATTCAGATGGCTCCGTTTGAAGCATTGTATGAAAGAAAATATAGGTCTCCTTTGTGTTGGAGTGACATGAGAGAATGTCAGATTCTGGAACCAGAGTTGGTGGTCAACACTGTTGAGACAGTTAAGAAGATACAAGGACACTTGCGAGCAGCGCAAGACATGCAGAAGCAGTGGGCAGACCTTCATCGTCGTCCCTTGGAGTTCAAAGAGGGCGATCATGTCTGCTTGAGGATATCACCCACCAGAGGCACCATTCTATTTGGAGGATGCGGCAAGTTGAGTCCAAGGTATATTGGACCATTTGACGTGCTAGAGAGAGTGGGAGAAGTGACATATCGACTTGCGCTACCACCTTCACTTGAGGGAGTACATGACGTATTCTATGTGTCGCAGCTCAGGCGATATGTGGCAGACATCAGTCATGTTCTCGACCATTCGGAGATCACCATTGGGCCGAGCTTGTCATACCAAGAGCAACCCATGGGAATCCTTGATCGTCGAGAGAAAGTGTTGAGGAACCAGTCTATTCCCTTGGTTCGCGTGGCATGGAAGCATGGCGCACCAGGAGAATCAACTTGGGAGCGCGAGGACGACATGCGCAAGCATTTTTCGAACCTATTCGTAGACCAAGGTATGAATTTACTTTGTTGATTTATATCTTATACTATCCTTGACATTCTATCGTGGCTTAGTTTTAATTTCGAGGACAAAATTTTTATAAGTTGGGTAGAATGTAAATCCCTAATCCTAAAAATCATATTTATCCTTTTTAATTAATTATTAGTTTAATTATAGTAATCATGATCTAATTAGGAGAAATAGATTTTATTTAATTTTTATTTTAGGTGTTTGTGCATTTAGGAGATTTATAGAGCCAGTATAAATTTTTCCGAATTTATTTCATGTAGGAGATCCCGTGGACAGTTGCTAGCTTAATGGTATGCATTAATATAAATTCTAGAATTTTCTATAAATATATATATATATATATATATATATATATATATATATATATATATATATAATAGAAAAAGAATAAGAAAAAAAAAAGGAAAAGGAAAAGGAAAAGGAAAAAAATGAATAATAGAAAAGAGAAGGAAAAAGAAAGAGAATAAGAAAATGAAATTTCCTAACCACTACTGCTTCCCCAACCCCGCAGCCCATCTATTCCTACCCGCCTAACACCTTAACCCCCCGGCCTAAGCAAGCAGCAACAACCCCGCGGATATCACCCGCTCCCTTAAGTCGCGATTCCTTCTTTCCCTATATATACATCATTCGAGAGCAAAATCCTAACCCTAATTCATCCTCTACTCATCTCCTCCATTCCCCCGACCGCGCCGCCACTCCAGCAGAAGAACCGCCGCCTCCAGCCAAGCCAGAACCGACCCCGACGACCGCGACCTCGTGCAACCCCGCGCGCTGTAGTTTCAAACAGCGAAGTACCTGTGTTCCAGCCCTATTTTCCGTCACCTCGCTGAACCAAACTCGATCCCGTCTTCACCGGTACGTTCACCACTTAACCCTCTTCAATACTTGTATGATAGTTGACCTCGAACAGCGCATAATCCAAGACGAAAACATCGTCCAAGTTGACAGAAAAAGATAACTTTTGGGTATCGTAGAAAACTACAGTGACTACCTATGTTCCCGGATTCGTATCTACCACTACAGAGATCCGAATTCGATTTTTTTTTTTGGTATGCGGAGACTACTTGACCTAGTTTAATTTTTGTTAATTACATTAATTTGTTAACTGCTGTACGTAGAATTAAATTCGTTGGAAAACTCCGAAAATTCACTTTTTCTAGATTTTTAAAAATTAAGAAACGGAGCGCGTCACGCCAAACGGGACCGTCCCGTCGTGTACCAAGTATACCAAAATGTGCGCGTAGTGTACCCGAACATGTAAGATTTTGAGGAAACTGATTCGGACGTGTGTGTGCGTCAGAATCAGCCCGTATTCGCGAATAATTCCCGTATCGTAACTTTTGTGAAAGTCCTGCGCATTTTGTGCACGCTCGTCAGATTACAACAAAATTTATTCCACTGGACTCGTGATAATGCGCTGGTCCTGTGACCCCATTTTTATGCAATTCTGAGATAGTTGACCAAGTCGCCAATTGGCGGGCCCCACGGTTGACTTTTTGGACGAAATTGTGTTCGGCTCATCGAATTCCATATTTGGTTATACCGTTGAGTTTATATTGACATTTAGAGTTTGTTTGACCTATAATTTGTCCCATTTAGAGACTATTACCTTTGGTACGCTTTTCGGTGCAAAGTGGGCTACACTTTGACCCAAAATTACCGTTTTATCTCTGTGTCCAAATTGGACGAAAGGATAGTGATTTTTAGCTATCTCGCTGATTCCGGAAACATTGGTGATGTTTATTTTAGCATCCGGAGACGTTTGTTCGGAGGCCTTAGTTCCAGATTCCGTGTCCTTGACATTTGGACGCTTACACTTTACAAAATTTTTGCCAGGCAAGTATACCTTGCCATTGTACTGTATTTATATTCCATATAATGCATGCATGTTTATTTCTGCTTATTTTAGTTCATTTATTTTAACTGTTATATAAATTGCGCGTCAAAGGAAACTTGGGTGCAACGACGGTGTCGTCGTATTATATTTTTATTTATGTATATGCATTGGACCTACTTTATGAGACTATCCCATTATCATAAGACATTTTATGTTTCATTGGCCATGACACTATTTATACATGAGTGTGAGTCACATGTAGGACACAGACTTGCATACTCGACTGGCCACTGGTACGTATAGGTCGTGCGACGGATAGGGATAACTGCCGATAGAAACTTTCCATGCTAGTAGACCTGGCAGTTATTTAGAGGTTTTATCATGTCATGGAAATGATATGCTTAGATCATGGGGTGGGGAGAACAACAAGTAAGGCATTTGGGCTCCTTTGCACTTTTTCCTTTGTAACCCGTACGTTTCACCGGAGATGCTCGGTCATGATGACCACTATATATTATATATTATCAGGCGGCCTCTGCCGTTCAAAAGACGACATGCTTTGTAGGTCCCTGGATCTCCAAGAGAACCATGTCAATCCCAATTTTAGCCAGATAGCCCACTTGGTGAAAAATTGTTCTCAAACTGCATTAACTTAGACGGTTAGGCGACCCATTGGATGTTTACTTTCAGTACTTTATTGGCATATTTATATGTATCTTGTTACGTCCCTCTGAGGACCTGGTCCCTTTTCAGATATAGATGGACAGGAGTATCTGCAGGAGTATCCGCAGAGTATGGACCTGGACCTGACGCTACTTATCAGACTGAGGAGATCTTACCTTCGAATTTTATATGATTCATTACAGCTATTAGAGATTCTAGTTGCTATTCTTTTCGAGACATTATTCTTATATTAGAGTTTATTCTCTTCTTTCTTTTTAGTAGTTTATTATAGTCAATTTACAGTGGATTTGTTTTCATCCGACTATCATACTTTGATACTCATCTTTGATATTCAGTATTTATTTTCATTTATCTATTTATTTGTGCTGTGGATGAGATATAGATTGCGTGTGACTTATTGTGACAGTATATTACCACTGTGGAATGAATATTCATGTATAGCGTACGTGTGTATATGGTTTCCATATATTGGAGTTCGTATACATACGGCTGGTGTGTTACGTATTCCTAGTCCTACGTATTTTGGGACTGGGGCATGACAGGGCTCCTTTGCACTTTCTTTATCTAACCCGCACGCTCCGCCGGAGATGCTGGTCTGATGACCCCTATATTATCTACAGGCGGCCTCTGACGTTCAAAAATGTCATACTTTTTAGGCCCCTGATTCTCCGGGAGAATCATGCCAATCCCATTTTAGCCAGATAGCCCACGTGTTGGAAAGTTATTCTCAAAGTGCATTCACATAGGCGGTTAGACGACCCTTTGGATGTTATTTTTAGTATTTTATTGGCATGCTTCTATGTATCTTGTTACTTCCCTCTGAGGACCTGGTCCCTTTCCAGGTGTAGACAATCATGACTATTCCCAGGAGCACGAATCAGGACTTGCTACTCCATTCTCTTCCGAGGAGGTCTTTCCTTCGAGGTTCTCTGATCATTAGATGATGTACTTATTATGTTTACTTTTATATTCTAGTATGGTAGTAGATTTTAATTGGTATATGCATAACTCGTGATGTTGCGTAAGTCGTACTTGTTTACGTAATTAGCATAGTGTAATATAGTGAGTAATTGTAAAACCCCCTTCCTAGAAAATCGTATATACCTTTTTATTTATTAATTATTAATTAAATTGTGATAATTAGGTCCAAATAGGAGAAATAGATTTTTAATAATTTTTATGTTAGGTGTTCGGGCACTTAGAGGACTTGTGGGACCGTCAGAAATTTTTCGGAATTTATTCCATATAGGAGACCCCTTGAGCAGTTGCTAGCCTAACGATGTGCAATACCCTATTATATAAATTTCCTTATGAGTATATATATATATGTATATACAAATATATATATGTATATATATATATTTAAAGAAAGAAAGGAAAAGAAAAGTTAATAGAATAATATAATAATAATAATAATAATAACTTATAGTAATATAATAATAATAATAATAACTTATAGTAATATAATAATAATAATAATATAGTAATGATATTCAATGAAACTTCTAACTTCTCAGCAAGTTGCTGAGAAGCCTTCACCATTAGGCGTCCAATACCCATACTCCAGCGCCTGGGGAGCCCGCCACTTAGCCATCGTGTGACTTCCCAAACCCGCCGACCCTTTACTTCACCCGAACCTATATTTCCCCCTCTCTCATCCTAATTATATATATATATATATATATATATATATATATATATATATATATATATAATTAGCTCCCCAAAATCCTAACCTAAAACTCCAGACTTCCTCTTCCCATCTAGAGTCGTCAACGCAGCCAGAGAAGCCTCCCCAAGCCATCCAACCATCCCGTCGACGCCGACATCGCGAACTGCAGTCTCCCACTCGAGGCACCTTCACTCCGGCGTGATTTTCCGTTGACTCGCTCGACCAAACGCTGTTCCGTTTTCATAGGTATGATCTTCCCTCAACCCTCTCCAATATTTGTTTTATAGTCAACCTCGGATAACGTGTACCCCTAGGTGAAAAACAGCGTCCAAAGTGGACGGACAGACAGAATTCTGCAATCGCAGAATTTCAGAATGATCACTCATATTGTCGAGTTCGTATCTCCCACCACAGAGATCCGAATTCGATGATTCTTTTTGATACCTGTAGATTATATGACCTAGTTTATTTTCTGTATTATAACTTTGTGCTATTAGTCGCTGTGGACAGAAATATATTCGTCACAAAACTGCGTGCACCCACTTTTTTCGGTTTTCTAAAAGTTGGAGATCGGAGCACGCCCCGCCAAACGGGACCGCCCCGCCGTGTGCCAAGTGTACCGAATGGTGCACGCAGCATAATCGGATATGTGAAAATTCGTGGGGACTGATTTGGACGCATGTGCGCGCCGGAATCAGGCCGTATCCGCGGACACATCCCGTGTCGCCACTTTTGTGGAACTCGCGAGTATTTTGTGCACGCTTGTCAGATTGCGACGAAACTTGCGCCACTGGACTCGTGGTAACACGCTGGTCCTGTGACCCAATTTTCACGCATTTCTGAGATGGTTGACCAGATCGCCAATTGGCGGGCCCCACAGTTGACTTTTTGGACCAAATTATGTCCGGCTCATCGGAATCCAAATTTGGACATACCGTTGGGATCGTATTGACATTTAGAGTTGTTTGACCCATAGTTTGTCCCATTTAGAGACTGTTACCCTCGGTACGCTTTTCGGTGCAAAGTGGGCCCACCTATGGAACCCGCTTTGGCCCAAAAATGACCTTTTTGCCCCTGTGTCCAAATTGGACGTAAGGACAGGCATTTCCAGCTATTTGACATCTTCTGAGACTGTTGGTGATGTTTATTACAGCTTTTGGAATAGTCCCTACCGGATCCACTGATACAGGGACAGTTGTTGATATTCGGACATCAGGCAAGTGTACCTTGCCAAACTCTGCAGCTTAGTTATCTATTTTCCTTGCTTTATATATATTGCTGTGCATGCTCAACCTAGGACCGTGTGACGTACTTAGCGTCCGATTATCAGTCGGGTGCCGACACTGTACGCAGTGTTGGGTACGGTCATCTAGAGATGGACATCCGTGACACTTTATATTCTCGTACTTGTCTTATCAAGTACCCTATGACCCAGGACACTTGACACTATTCATGAGACAGGATTATCCCGAGATATTCGTGGTGATTCTGTATAGGATACAGGACATGGACAGTATATCCTTAGATACTTTATGACTTGTTGCATTTAGCTATGATCGCGCTTGACATGGACATGAGACGTTGTGGACATGATATGCGTGGTTACATTGGGTGGGGAGAGACACACAGGCTACAGGCTGATTATATATATATAAAACATAGGAAACACATAGTAAAATATATAGTTATTGCTGCTACCGGCTCCCCGACACAGAGCTTGTAGTGGTCTCAGCCTGGGTACCCGTGATGCTCTCACTTGCATTTTCACATAGATGGTTACATACTTACCCTATTTATTTCATTATTTGCTGTACTGTTTATATTCTGGCTTGTATTATTTTCTGTACCTTGCTATGTCCCCTGAGGACCTGGATCCGGATTTTGTCCCCAGATTTTGCAGACGAGGTTTATCCCGAGGTTTACGGGACCGGAACAGGAGCTGATCCAGGAGCTGTACCACCATCCGAGGACGAGGTCTTAAGCTGAAGACTTCTCTTGAGCATCCATGTTCATGCTCAGCTTTTATTATTTATTTCAGTCTTTTCTTTCTGGTCTGTGGAACCATTGTACTAGATATTTATCGGGTTGTTCCCCGAAGTACTATGTGAGACTTGCTGATGATTTACATTTCTTATTTATTCTGTGGATCATATTTTATATCTTGTGTGGATGAGATTAGTTGTGCCATGATTGTCGTAGACTTGTTTTACATCTTAAGTATGCCCTGATGGATCCATTATATTGAGTTGGTCCATCGGTGCGTACTGCTGGCCATTGCCACGTGTCTAGTCCCACGGTATTTTGGGACTGGGGCGTGACAGTAATATTTATTGTTATTTATTCGTAGACATCCAAGATGATTCTACCTTGGTTGTGGGTTCCGGATCCTTGCTTGTTCACATCGGAGTTCCAGGCAAGTATACCTTGACTTGTTGTACTATTTAAATTCAGAGATTATTAGTTGCATATTTTATTATTTAAATATTATATAACTGTGCACGTCCGAGAAATACTCGGGTGCAGTCAACGAAGGCGTTGACGTCAGGACTTGTGTCTGACCTAGTATCTAGTGGACCCACCTAAAGTTGTGGAGTTATCAATATGACTCCCCAGACCTTGGCACGTATCATTGCACGACACAGAGTGAGTTCATGTATGGACGCATGCTTCATGCTTGACTGTCCATCGGTATGAGCAGCACGTTTGACGGTATTTAGCTTAGTCGTATATTTTGTTAGTGACTTGCATTATAGTACGAGATGTCCATGTCTCTCTTGAGATTTGACATTAGCATTGGGCGGGGAGGATAACTAGTAGGCATATGGGACACCCAGCTCTTTATTTATGCAGATTTTGCGTTCTTCGGAGCGATACAGACGTTATTATTTATACAGATTTTGCGTTCTACGGAGCGATACAGACGTTATTACTTGTGCAAACTCTGCGTTCTATGGAGCAATACGGACGTTACTATATTCAGGTGATGCATTCTTCGGAGTGTTACGACCGTCATTATATATGCGAGGGCCCTTGTTATGGGGGCATATATGGCATATACTAGCCAGTCTCGGCGATTGGTGAATTACGTCAGCATATGCCTAGCCTACATTTTTCATACGCACTAAGTTGTCCTCAAATTGCATTTTACTTACCTGGTTTGTTCACCCTTGAGTTTTCACAGTATTTACTTTATGGCATGTATTTTTGTATCTTGTTACGTCCCTCTGAGGACCTGGTTCCCTTTCAGGTTATTTGGGCAGTTTGCATGATGCTTGATCTAGTGGAGCGTGGATATCGTTGCAGGTATCTTTACATTTCCAGCTATCACAGTCATGTACTACTTTCCAATTTTGATTCTACTTTTATAGCCTAGTGTTTATAGGCCTATGTTGTTCTTTTGGTCTATTCGAACGAATGTATTATTGGGCTGCAAACTGATGATGCGTATCGTTCTTTCTTGAGATTATTTACCATGGATTGAGATTTAGTTTACTTGTTGCATGTTAGAATTAGATTATTAATTGGATCACTTGACCGTGGACAACGTAAGTGTACTTCGTCGGGTCCATTAAATTGAAAAGCCCTACGAAGTCGTACTAGCTGATCATTGCCACGTGTCTGGTCCCATACGTTTTGGGACTGGGGCGTGACAAGTTACTCTTGATATGACCTATTTTGCCACAGTGATAGCAGCCCTCATTGCAATCCACAGTCGCAAGATCCTGAGAACTCTCCCATGTTATCGCCTGTGACTTGGGTCTTCCCTTTCCGTAGGAAGCCACCAGAGCGGGCTCCTGCGACGATTCTACTTGCGTACGTAGGATCTCCTCGTTCAACAAGCTGATTTTGACTGCTTCTATCATGACAACTCCACCAGGTGCAAAATTGCTCACCGATACCACCAACGTCTTCCAGCTTTTCGGTAGAGAACTCAAAAGTAAAAGGGCCGAAGCTCATCATCAATCACCATCTTCATTGCAAATAGCTGATTGATAATAACCCGAACCTCGTTCAGATTTTGTGCTACTGGGGCACCCTCCGTGTACTTCATGTAACGACCCGCTTCGCATCTTTGCGGATAGCCGATTCAAATGGCACAAGTGCGATGACCCGACCCGCTTTGCTCAGCGATAAGACTTTCTTGAGGCAAAGAATTTTCAAACTTGGCCCTTCAAGAGTTCAGACTTAGACTTTCAGAGGCTCGCTCGGAGTATCGTTCGACCGAGATGAATCATCGCTAAGGTGGGTGGCTATGATAAACTTGTCTTTGCTTAGCCAGCACACTTAAAATATTGTTGATATATACTAGTCGCTAGACGAATCACCCCTTGCATGTTAATAAAGAATATAACACATCTAGCTAAGGAAATAATCCCATCTGATATATCTTTGCATAGAATATGGTAGTAGATTGGTTGAACGGAATGGTAGGCTCGCTTTACAGTTCTTATAATTTTTTCTTGTAGTGTTACTTTTGTTCCTTATATGTTCATTGAAGTACATTGATCCATATGTCTTGAAATGCTCATCACATAGATACGACCTCGGTACAGAAGTACAACATAGATTATGGTTAACTTACCTGTGGCAGAAGACTATCAAAATAGTCGTTCTAAGCCAAACAATTGAAACATAGAAAGTCTTCGGGATCATTGGGTCGCCAAGGCAACTCCCAAAATGGGAACTACAATAAGTAGTAAGACGACATCGTAAATAATGCATGGAATGGAATACACAAGATCATGAGATCTCTGAATGAGTAAAATGCATAATCACTGTGTCAAGTAGCTATATTCATTCAAGGTCTTAAAATGTTGCATACAATAAAGGTTTAGTATTGATGGTCAATAGTTATGGACAACCTGTGCACATGCTTATGGTTTCTGGGGACAGTACACTGGTCGCACCGGGGCCGATCCGAACCGGTCAGGAATATTTCAGATAGTCGTTTACTTCGGACGAGAAGGCGTATAGCGAGGCTCGCTACCTGCGTTGCATTACATTCCCGTGTCGAGACTATACCTTGTTCATGGCGGCTCGTCAGGTTATAAGACCAAGTTTGTATCATTAGTATATTGCATACGTGGCGGCAACCCGCATATGGGCTCGTAGAAACTTGTGGCAAGTAACGGATATACGATACCCTATGTATGCAGATCGTTAGTTGGACCAAGTAACCTGAATCTTGAAACACATTTGAGTAGTCTGAGTAAAATATGCCTATACAAGTATAACATGCCAGTGTAAAATAAGTATAAGACATCTGAGTAATCTGCACAACCTGAGTCACAAAATGATATGAGTATTGTAAACTGTGTATATCGTGCACCTGGTTTAGAAATACGCTCGTAGCATACATATGTTCGTTATGCGATCTTGGAATTTCTATATATCTATATTCGTGCTTGGTTTAACTTGGTTTTATACTTGGACAGGGAAGGACAAATGGTAAGTTGGTAAGTATCGTCGTGTTTCTTGTATATCGTACGACGCACTGCCACACGAGATAGGCTTTGCATCTTATGCATAAAATTGATCCTAAGACAAGAATAGCAAGATAACTTAATAGTTTGTGCACAGAACTAATATAACGTGTTGGATTTGTCGAGCAGGCGAGAAGCCTCCCCACCAGTGCATTCATGTACTGATATCCCACCAGATTGCTTGCAGGGTGTGGGAGAACCTCGTTTGTGCGAAATATCCCCTCATGCATGCTAAGGCTTAGAGTTCGCTCTGGAGCCTTGGAGTGTTGCATCCGGAGCTTAAGCACATATACATGACATAATGTTGGAACATCGCCTATGTATCATTCCAAGTTGTAAGTCGCTTGGCACGCCTTTATTGTTTGAGAGAGAGAGAGAGCTTGAGCGACTTGTAATCTCTGACTAGCGCCGCTTGTAACCTTATTCATTATCAATAAAAAGCTGTTTTCTATTTATACTTGTGTTTTATTCTATATTTCTGCTATATCGACTTGGTGAACTAGTTATCAACGATCGTTTCAGTATTTGTCTTGCGCGAGTGCAACTCCAGGCTCGTGCGACATCATGTTCCGATGGAAACGATCGTCCCGCGGGAGCGCTGAAGCGGTGATTCGTGCCTAACGGGGACGATCGATTCCAACGGAAGATCGGGGCGTAACATATTGGTATCAGAGCATGGCTTTGCGTCCTTGGACTTCTTATCGGTTCTCTCAGTTTTGAAAGCTCATTCGTGGGTTATGTTACAGATGTTCTCTCTCAAGTTTCATCGGGATGTTCCATACAATGAGTCTTAATATTTTTGAAAGGTGCATATGAATGATATGATTGCTTGATCAGGATTTTAATGCGAAGGCCTTTGTGTCAATCTGTGTCAGACTTTGTGGGAATAGACTTATGTTAGAATCTGCAAGTAGTATGTGAATCCGAATGCCTATACGAGAATACCAAGCGAGTTAGTGTGCGAGATAGAATATCGTTCGGACGGTTGCCTATGTACACAGCCTTTCGACTAAGTTGTGTTGAGTACCATGCGCCAAGACCCTTGGTGCTAGTGAGTTGCAAGTAAGATTTGGGTATCGTTCGAATAAGAATAAAGTTGGACTTAGAAGGAAAATCGATAGAGACGTTATCGGAGTACCGCTAAGGAGAATAAAGGGAATTGTGTATGGATTTTGAGATATAGTTGGGATAGTTATTCGTGGTGATAAGTTATGATTCAAAACATAGTTTGTATGGAGGACTATCGATAGAGGTACATACGAGACTAAGATCGTTAAGGCAACAAATAGGGACCGTACTGGAGTTCTAAGGAACGTATTAGATATATGAGTGAACAACGCGAACGCGATTCAAGAGTTAATAAGATGACTCAATTTCTGAGTGGTGTATTCGGTAGTCTCAGGATCGAGTAAGCGAATTGAGAATAAAAATAAGCTATAAAGATTCATAGAGTATAGCTCGAATCCTGAGTGGAGTATTGGTCGACTTAGAAATGTTCGAACCAATTGTGGGTTTCGGGGTATTAAACGGGTCTAGCAGCAACGACGTAATTATGCGAAGCCTTAGTATAAATAATGCCTAGCAAGTAAGCAAATTCGAAGGAATAATACATAATTTGATTCAAACATGTTAGAATGAGTTGAACATGGGATAAAACTTACATCGAATAAGAATAAAGAGTACATAGAATTTATATCATGGTCGAGAAAATTTAGTGGATCGTACGAGCAATTTTGAATTGAATCAAATGAATTAAAACTTAAGTTGAGATAAAATAATCGGGGATGCGATCGGAGTTAGTACAGTGGGAATATGGCGTGAACGAATGATAGCTCACGTAAAAAATATTTGGATTTGAGTAGGATATCACTCGATAAAGTTCGGTCTAAGTACGAATGCTATGGTTTCAAATTTGGGAGACTTTATATCATATCAATGGTTGAAAGATGGCATGGATTGATGCAAGTTAGAAAATCTTGGTTCAATGATTAAGGTAGACAATAACGAATTAATCTTGACATGGACAAATGATCTTGAGTCAAGTTCAAAGGTAACACTCGACATCAGACCCAGGCAAGATCGATTATTATGCGGGAGCGCTGACGTGGTAATTTCACGTCCGGCAGGGATGATCGAACTCATTGGGACATGTTCGAAGATTTTACAAACGAACTCGATAAAATGAAACGAATCAAAAGTGAATAAACTTGGGTTTGAGATTTAAAACTTAGTTGTTTAAGGAATGCTAGAAGTGGATTGTGGACTTATCAAACAGAAACGTTGAAGTTGGATGATTTTGCTAGACGAATTATAAATACGGCATGAACGAACATGACTTAATGAAGAAGTATATATAACTTGGATGAAGCAAAGTAAAATGATAAGGTGTCTCGATCATTTCGGTGATAACCAAATTGTTTGACATTCTTGTCTTGTGCAAGCGTAACTCTATGCTCGTACATACGTCATGCCCGGATTAGGACGGTTATCCCGCAGGAGCGTTGGCGTGGTGATTTTACGTCCAACGGGGATGATTGAACTTGCGGGAGGCTGGAGCGTGATAATTAAATGATCGTCTTGATTTGTGGTTCGACACGATAAGACGAGTTTCTGGATACAAATGAATCTAAGTATTTTTGAGGAGGAGTTAGTCTAGAATGTGTAGTAAGATATCTTGGATGGTTTCATGAACGGATACGTAGATCGTGTTGGACGACTAGAGTTTATGATATACATCGATAATTTAGAATAGGATCGTGACTTGGTGGTCCAGGCTTAGAAAAGAATGGATAGGTGGATTCTTCAAACGTAATGGAGGATATAGACTATGCAAATCGATGGATTTGACCTACGGCGTGGATATATCGTAGATTTGATTGAACGAATGTGTCTTAGGAACAATTTTGCTAACGAACATGGATCCTGTGCAAATGAACGTGTTGATGTGGATAAAATGATCTGTGCTCGATGTTTAGAAATCTGAGTAAAACGAGCTTAGGTAGAATATCCCGTACGGAAGAACAATGGTTTGACCTTAGAAATTTGGAGCGAGTATCGTGCAACAAATTTGCTCGATAAGAATCATGAACTTAAAATGTACCTATGACCTTGTAAACTGACATAGTGGCTAGGCAGACGACCCTATGCCTTGAGTTAAACTGGAATGGCTGACTTCAAAGTATCGTTCGAAAAAATAATAGAACTGGGAAAACGAGACTTAGAGTTAGGACTTGGAACTAGAAATATATGCTAGCGACGTTGGCATTGAAACAAACGCAATGGAAGATAGGACTTAGAGTTAGGACGGTGAGGAATAAGACGGTATTAGAGAATTGTCGGATGGAACTCTTAGGATTAAAATTGGTGATATTTGAGATAAGTTGGCATAACAAGTTAAATCGTTGCTTGAAAGATGTGCGTTGCTAGTAATACAATACTTGAGTTTGGGTGAGATTGGAGTAGACGATAACTAAAATGAACCAGAGTTCGGTTATTCGAGTAGCGAAGCGATCGGCGATTCGAAAGATTTTTACGAGTAGCTTATCCGACTTAGCTGTCACTAAGCTTGGTTGAAATACACATATTTGGGGGACGCCTTGAATATGGGTACGATCCAGACTTAGCGATATGCATAACTTAAATGCAGCTGCAAATAAAAATGTTTAAATTTGTAAGTATAGCAACTGAAGTAAGACTGCCTCAGCCCTAGATCATCCTTCGTGATGGATTATAACATACTCCAGGTTAAGCGATATACGTTTCGCGCTAAATCGTAGTAAAGACCGAATCAGAAGTTGGATTGAATAATAGAGTCATTCAATGAGGCAGACCCCGCACACATGTGACACGGAATAAGATGCGAGTAAAAAATTATGTTCGAACGGATCTAATGACACAGATTGATATGCTTGAGTTAGATTCCATAGTGTGTAATAGAACGATTTGCGCTCAGAAAGTCTCGAGGACGAGACTTATTTTGAGTGGTGTATAATGTAACGACCCGCTCCGCATTTATGCGGATAGCCGATTCAAACGTCACAAGTGCGATGACCCGATCCACTTTGCTCAGCGAGAAGACTTACTTGAGGCAAAGGATTTTCAGACTTGGCCCTTCAGGAGTTCAGACTTAGACTTTCAGAGGCTCGCTCGGAGTATCGCTCGACCGAGGCGAATCATCGCTAAGGTGGGTGGCTACGATGAACTTATATTTGCTTAGCCAGCATACTTAAAATATGGTTGATATATGCTAGTCGCTAGACGAATCACCCCTTGCATGCTAATAAAAAATATAACACATCTAGCTAAGGGAATAATCCCATATGGTATATCTTTGCATAGAACATGGAAGTAGATCAGTTGAACGGAATGGTAGGCTCGCTTTACAGTTCTTATAATTTCTCCTTGTGGTGTTACTTTTGTTCCTTATATGTTCATTGAAGTATATTGCTCCATATGTCTTGAAATGCTCATCACATATATATGGCCTTGGTTGTAAACCCCCTCGACCAAAATTTAGTATCACTTAGCTTAGATAAAGAGATTATGGTTAATTTAGAGCCAATTAGAATTTGATTACAGTATTTTACATTTATTGTACAATATTTATATTACTTAGTGCATCTTACCCTTGCTCCGAGATTTAGAGCACTACACTGGTTATTACCTGCAGACAAATTCTATACACTTTTCCTAGTCATGCCAGCCTTCCATTCTGACCCTTGCGTAATTCACAAATACTCTATCTTGTGCTTTATTTTAGTCGCACAAAAATTGTTACAAACGTCCGTGTTTAAATCTAATTAAATCCAAATTTATATTACTGGTGTGTTCCAATCAAAATTGGAGACACAATCTTGACCGTTTTGTATAACCCAATTTATGATAATATTCTACTCTGAGTCTTCTATGTCCATGACGCTTGCGCCCCATCAAATTTCAGCCTCAGGGACTTCCAATTAATTCAAGAACACCGTGCGCAATTATTTTCAATTAATTTAAAACCCAATTTCTATCTTTGTGCAATTTTTCAATTGTTGGGCACTTTTATACAAAAGTGCATTGAGGTGTCCACACCATTGGATAATACATGAAGAAACCCATTTTTCTCCTTCATACGAATTTTTCTATAATTTTCGGAATGTGCAACGCGCAACATCGCCCCCACTTAATTCTAGCCTTGCATTTAAATAATGCAAATTATAGCCCTCGAAACATCTCCATGACAAGCCAAGGCCCAATACCAAGAAGGAGGTAGACCAAGTCCATATTTTTAGGTCAACCTAAACTCCCTTTACATAGATTTATATATATATCACTTTTCCTTCCATTTTTCCATTTTTCTTAAAAATTCCCTAAACCCTAACCCTAGATCTAGCCGCCACCCTCCCTGTTCTCCGCCTCCCCCACGGCGAGCCGACCCCCCCGCCGGAGCAGCTTCGCTTGTTCCCTTCCTCGACCTCCACCTGCCTCCTTCCCGACCTTCCCTCGCCGGATCCCCCTCGACGAGCCGCCGGGCTCGACCACCATGCCCAACCCCACCCCTCGTCACCGCCACCCCCGATATCACGGCCACCGCCACACCGCCTCCTCGACCTCGACTGCCTCCTCCAACCATCGCCAACCCCCATCACCACCCCAGCTCCTCCCTCCCTCATTCCCGACCTCCCTAGCCGCCTCCCCTCCGACACCCATCACTATCACCGACTTCATCTACACCGCCAACGACACATCCCTCCACTGCCGAGCCACCCTCACCCCCGTCGGCGAACCACCGAGCATCGCCCCGACGCCGGCAAGCCGACCCCTCCCTCCCCCCCCACGACAGAGCCACCGCCACCGCCACTAACTGCTGCTGTTGCTGCTCCAACTGCTGCTGTAGCCGCTGCCGTGGCCGTCCTGGCCGCTGCCGTGGCCGTCCTGGCCGCTGCCGTGGCCGTCCTGGCCGCTGCCACAGCACCGTCGGTGGACCACGGAGCACCGCCACAACGCCGGCGAGCCACCCCCCACTAGCCGGCCTCCCTCGAGTGTCCTCGAGCCACGCCGAGACTGAACATCTCATTCCCGCGGTCGCGAGGAACCGCGACTCGAACTCGAGTTCGGGAATCAAAGTTCAACCTTCCCGATTCACGGGCAGATTTCTTCCTCCATGCTCAACCGATGCTCAAAATGCCTTCTCTGGTATACTCTCTATGTAACCCTCTCCTAACGTCTTCATTTAGAATAATTTTGTTTGATTTATATCGGAAATTATTTGAGATCCAAAATCGAATAAAAACAGTTTTCAAAATATTAAAATTCTCCGAAACGGAGTGGGTCCCGTCAATCCGGGCATCCACATCGCATTTTAATTTTACCAAAAGGTGCACAATATCAATACGGACGTGTAGGAATTCGCAAAAGTTGATTTGGATGTGCGTGTACACCGGAATCAACGCGTATCCGTCGACGACATCCCGTATCGACCCTGTGCTGGAACTCGTTGTAACTTCGTGTGTGCTCGTCGTTTCGAAACAAAACTTGAGCCATCGGACTCGTAGCGATACACTGGTCCTGTGACCCAAGTTTGGTTCAATTCTGAGAACGTTGACAAAATTCCGTATCGTGGGTCCCGCGGCTCCACTTGACGGGCGATTTTGTCATCGGCTCATCGGAATCCAGTTCTGGACATTCCATTGGGTTTGTATCGTCGTTCTGGACTTGTTGACACAAAGTTTGACGAATTTAGAGAACCTTGTCTCTGGCACATTTTTCGGTGCAAGATGGGGCCCACTTGTGGACCCCGTGTTGACCAAAAATTGTATTTTTGCCCTGTGTCCAAATTGGACGAAAGGGTAGTATTTTCTAGTTATTTTGCTTATTCTGGGAATATTGGTGATATTTATTTCAGTATCCGGAGACGTTCATTCTGAGGCCATAGTTTCTGACTCTTGGCGTTTGACATCTGGACGTTATATATTTTGCATCTCTCTTGCCAGACAAGTATATCTTGCCTTGTTGTACTGTTTAAATTTAGTTATTTTTAGTTACATGTTTATTTATTTTAATACTATATAAATATGCGCGTCCGAGCAGACTCGGGTGCAATCAACGAAGACGTTGACGTTAGGACTTGTGTTTGACCTAGTGTCTAGTAGACCCACCTAAAGTTGGGGAGTTATTGGTATGACTCCCCAGGCCTTGACACGTATCATTACACGTCACAGAGTGAGTTCATGTAGGGACGCGTGTCTCATGCGCGACTGGCCATCAGTGTGAGCAACAAATGTAACGGTATATAGCTTAGTTGTTTATTCTATAGAGACTTGCATCATAGTACGAGATGTCCACGTCGTGTTCATGACTTGTATATCTACATTGGGCGGGGAGAACGACTAGTAGGCGTATGGGACACCCACCTCCTTTATACAGATACCGCACTCGACGGAGTGATACAGACGTATATATATATTGCAGATACCACGTTCTTTAGAGTGTTGGACGTCACTTGTTATTTTTGCAGATACCACACTCTATAGAACGTTAGACGTTATACTATTTCAGATACCATGCTCCTCGGAGATGGACGATTGCAGAGTACCCTCGAATGGGGGCATATGTGTTATATACTAGCCAGTCACGACGATTGGTGAATTACGTCAGCATATGTCTAGTCTACACTTTCCCATACGTACTAAGTTGTCCTCAAATTTGCATTCACTTAGATGGTTAGCACACCCCTTTTATTTATTCAGTATTTACGTTATGGCATGCTTCTATGTATCTTGTTACGTCCCTATGAGGACATGGTTCCCTTCCAGGTTGTTTGTGCAGTTGCAGGATATTTGATCTATTAGAGTGTGGACATTATTGCAGGTATATTTATATTTTCAGCTATTTCAGTTATGTACTACTTTCCATTTTATTCTGCTTTTATAGCCTAGTGTTTATAGACCTATGTTGTTCTTCTGGTCTATTCGAGCGGATATATTATTGGACTGCAGACTGATGATGCGTATCGTTCTTTTTTGAGATTACTTACCCTGGATTGAGATTTAGATTTTAGTTGTATGTTAGAAATAGATTATTATTGGAACACTTGACCATGGACAGCGTAAGTGCGCTTCGTCGGGTCCATTAAATTGAAAAGCCCTACGGAGTCGTACCAGCTGACCATTGCCACGTGTCTGATCCCATAGATTTTGGGACTGAGGCATGACATTGGTACAAAAGTACAACATAGATTTTGGTTAACTTACTTGTGGAAGAAGGCCATTAAAATAGTCGTTCCAAGCCAAACAATAGAAACATGGAAAGTCTTCGGGACCATTGGGTCGCCAAGTCAACTCCCAAAATGAGAACTACAATAAATAGTAAGACGGTAGCGTAAACAATGCATGGAATAGAATACACCAGATCATAAGATCTCTAAACGAGTAAAATGCATAATCGCTGTGTCAAGTAGCTATGTTCATTCAAGGTCTTAAGATGTTGAAAATAATAATGGTTTAGTGTTGATGGTCAATGGTCATGGACAACCTGTGCACAGGCTTATGGTTCCTGCGGACGGTACGTTGGTCACGCTGAGGCCGATCCGAACCGGTCAGGAATATTTCAGATAGTCGTTTGCTTCGGACGGAAAGGCGTGTAGCGAGGCTCTCTACCTGCGTTGTATTCCATTCCAGTACCAAGACTATACCTTGTCCATGGCGGCTCGTTAGGTCATAAGATCAAGTTTGTATCATTAGTATATTGCATACGTGGCGACAACCCGCGTATGGGTTAGTAGGAACTTGTGGCAAGTAACAGATATACGACGCACTATGCGTGCAGATCGTTAGTTGGACCAGGTAACCTGAAGCTTGAAACACATTTGAGTAGTCTGAGTAAAACATGCCTATACAAGTATAACATGCCGGTGTAAAATGAGTATAAGATATCTGAGTAATCTGCACAACCTGAGTCACAAAACGATATGAGTATTATAAACTGTGTATATCGTGCACCTGGTTTAGAAATACGCTCTTAGCATACATGTGTTCATTATGCGATCTTGGGATTTCTATATATCTATATTCGTGCTTGGTTTAACTTGGTTTTATACTTGGGCAGGAAAAAAAATGGTAAGTTGGTAAGTATCGCCGTATTTTTTGTATATCGCACGGCGCACTGCCACACGAGATAGGCTTTGTATCTTATGCATAAAATTGATCATAAGGCAAGAATAGCAAGATAACTTAATAGTTGGTGCACGAAACTAATATAACGTGTTGGATTTGTCGAGCAGGCCAGAAGCCTCCCCACTAGTGCATTCATGTACTGATAATCCACCATATTGCTTGTAGGGTGCGGGAGAACCTCGTTCGGTACAGAATATTCCCTCGTGCGCGCTAAGGTATAGAGTTCGCGTGCATATTTGTATGAGGCAACTTAGTCTCTTGGAGGAGTAAGAAGCAGTCGGTGGTATCCAGATCGACAACTGAAGCGGAGTACAGAGCTATGGCCTTGGGAGTTGTAGAGCTGCTATGGCTGAAGAGGATGCTGGTGGGGCTGAAGCTGGATCAAGGAGCCAAGATGAAACTGTGGTGTGACAACTAGTCAGCCATCAGTATCGCCAACAATCCAGTGCAGCATGACAGGACCAAACGCATCGAGATCGATAGGTTCTTCATCAAGGAGAAGTTGGACCGTGGACTACTGGAGCCAGGTCATGTTCCAACCAAGGAGCAGGTAGCAGACAGTATGACCAAGGAACTTAGTTCTGCAGATATGATTAGATGATGTGACAAGATGAGCTTAGTGAATATCTTTCGTCCATCTTGAGGAGGAGTGTTGGTATATTAGAATATTCTTGATATATTTGTTGGTATATTAGAATATTATGGACATATTTGTTGGAATATTAGAATATTCTACAAGGAGTTTTAATGTGGTATTAATGTAAGATAAAGGATTGTAAGGCTATAAATAGCCAATAGATTGTCAATAAAAAATATAACAGTTACTCTAAAATATTTTACACATGCACCACTATTTGATATTACCTGGACATTGCTGACTAGTTGTAGGCTCTACACATGAGTTGCTAAAATTGCTTCACAAATCACATTGAAGAAAAATATGTTCTAGTCTTATTACTATTATCACATAATTTTCACAAACTATCACAAGGAATATGCTTTCTTCTATGAAGCATATCAACACAGTAATTTATTATGAATTGTAAGCAATATTAAAATTTTAACCTTTAAAGGACATCCCAACTGCCACATAATAGTTTTAAATGGACATCCCAATCCAGAATTATTTAGAAACTCGTAGAAAGATTTAACAGTGAAAATACCATTAGCATTCCATCTCCAATTATAAGTATCTTCATTATTAAAATTAATATTATGCCATTTTTGCATCAATATTCAAAACCATATAATCCCCCATTTAATTAGTAGTATATATATTTCCTTCTAAAACTAATATGCATGCCAAGTTCGAATACCCTTTTGAATTTTGCACAGATTTAACATTAGCATCTCGCTGTAGCTTTGTTTTACTGTAATTTGTTTTTGAGAATTAACAAGGGAGATGCAGTGTTGGCTATTTGCATGTCAGATCAATTATACAATAAATAAATAAAAATCCAGTATATTGGCCGCAATACCCAATAGAAAGCAATATATTGGATGTTATATAAGAATAATCTACCAAGCATATATACTTGTATATAGTGTATAAAAACTGAGTGTGAGTATGAATTCGTAGGAGGTCCTATCAATTGGCTCTAGAATTCCTCCCAGTGTTGGAGGTCGCACTTCTTGCACCAGACAATCGGAACAGAGGAGACTCAATAATTCTTACATTTTGAACACTGATTTATTGACTTCTACACGTGATGTGTTGGCTAAAGTTGGTAGTATACTATGGTTGAGGGTTTTCTAGTAGGCTTAAATTCCACAATCATCAAATATTTTTGTCACTATTTCTTGGAAACATTCCATCTGTGCCATGTTTCAAATGGATTTGGGTGCACGTAGAGAGCACAAACTGGTGCTTTGATGGCACATTTTTAACGTTCGCGTCGAACACAACTAGTAGCTAGCCTTGGTACTTATATCTGCATATTCATTGATATTGAGTCTATGCTTGTGATCTCCCGCTTCGTTCCATGTATTCCACCTTGACCCTAAATATCTCAAACTAAATGATAATGTCCACCCATTCCTCTTGTGCAGGTTTTACATATTATATTTCTTTTGATAATATATCAAGATAAAAAGAAACGCACAAGAACAAAGAACACGACAACAGTAGATTGTTTTCTTCCTCCAGATAATTCAATATGCAAAATGATCAATCAGACTGCGCATAATTACTGAACCAGCATGAAAACAGTCAATTTAATTAGGATCAAGACATATCAACCATTACTAGAAAAGTATTCTTTATAAACTAAACAACTAGGAGAAGGGGATGAGTATTTTTTATTTCATTAATGGAGTTTCGAAATTTTATAATAGAAATTGTCTCGTTTGGGAGCAACAAAGGACTACCAAAATTTTGACAATTCGAGATATTTGTATGACTACCAAAATTTTGACAGTTTTCGGTCTCATACCAAATTTAAATTTTTAACAAATTAGTTTACACAAAAAATATGATTAGAATAAAAAAAATATTTAAAATAGTACGATGAAGTTGAGTATTGAAAATATACAAATGCTGCCATATTTATAAAATCCTACATATTAAAGAAGAAGAAGATGTGTTTATCTTGCATCTTACTTTAAACTACTTTTAAAATCCTACATATTTTTATTTCTACTCATATCTTACACCTCACTTTCAACTGTTGTTTAAAAAAAAATATGTTTATCTTTTGATAAAAATGTTGCATATTTTCAGTACCACACATTTATCGAAATATTAAGTTTATCTTGATATATAAAATTATAATTTAAAACAGTAGCTAGATATGCATAGGATTGTCAAAATTTTGGCAGTTCTGGGTCGTCCCCAACGGGACTGTATATTTCTGTCATTTTAGAACCCTATAATGAGTTAAAAACTTCATCTAATGGGTCCTAAAGCCACATTTTGAAGTATCTACTATAAGATTATAGTTGGAGGAGGAGGAAGAAGAGGAAGAGGGTTGTTGTGTTAGGAAAGAACGAGAGTAGTGTTGTCCCTTATCAAATTTTTGATAGTCTCTAAAAAAAAGACAGTGTTTTGTCCTCTATCTTGTGTTGCCTCTAGTAAATTGCATAGTCCCCTTAACATTTGTCTTTTAAATTAACTTTTTTTTTTTTTTTTTTTGCTTTATAGATTGTTTGATTGCTTGAAAGTGGAATATAAAAATATTAAAGTTGTTGAATTTTAAGCCACTTTCATACTTCAAGTATTTGGTTGAAGATGGAAGAGGGGACAAGAACTTGGAGTCATCATTTTTCTAGTTCTTGTCCCCTCATGTTTTATATAAAAAATACGGGACTTACCTTCCACCTATTTTTAGTAGTAGTAGTTGAAAGTGGGAAGTGAGATTTATTTTTTAATTAAAATAAAATTATTTAATATATTATAACTATTAATTTTTTTTGGGTAATATTAATGATTAATACTTAATTTAAAAAGAGTTCAATAATTACTACTAATAAATTATTACAAATTTAATTAAAAATTTAAAATAAAAAAATTAATTATATAATTAAAATTTAAAATTTAAAATTTAAAATTTAAAATTTAAAATTTAAAATTTAAAATTTAAAATAAAATAAAATTACAATATACTTAAATAATTTAGTTAAATAATAGTTTTTGATAATACTAACGTTTAATTATAATTATAATTATAATTTATTCATAACTAGTATAAGTTAAATAATTAGTATTAGTAATTAATTAAATAAGAAGAAGTAAATAATTAGCAACACTAAATAATTAACTTAAGTTCTTTATGATAATTAACTTAATTAAAATGGTTAAATAATTATTAAATAAAATTTTAATATTTAAATTAATTATTACTTTATTGTTATAATATATTTTTTATTTTATCATCTCTTTTATAGCCATCAAAATATTGAAAGTATGAATTTGACAATTTTTAAGTTATAAAATATCACATATTCATACATTAAAAATTACTTTTATCAGACAAAATATAATATAAAAAATCAAAAAAATAACTTATTTTATCAGACAAATAATTACTTTTGTAGTTTCTTATACTTTCAAACAACTAAACAGCTCATTTATCACATCACTAAAAAAAATTTCTAACAATTTTCTTTTGCAATGTTCGTTAACTCAACCCAATTTTCAGAAATGGTTGGTGGACTTTTTACTATCATCCACTAATGAAGAAATTTTTATAAAAAAAAAAAATTTGGTGTGGAGTGGAAGCTTGTGTTGGCTTTTAGGTTTCACTCATTCCAAAATAGTCCAATCAATCCTCACTTCCGGATGAAAAAAATAGTCCAAACTCCAAACGATGAAACGGACGGTCAAAGATCATTCAAAAGAACAGGCATCTCACTGTTGCCTTGTTCCTTCGCTTTATTTACTTCTCCACTCCCATCTTCTGCAGCCTTTTCTTTCTCCTCCAGATTCCTTTCCATTTTTAGGTCAAAAATTTGAGGGATTCTTGCTGCTACTAATAGAGGAGAGGGATGAGTGTGTCCGTGTCGGTGTCGATATCGGTGATGACGCTGAACCTCGGCGAGGGGGAGGAGGCGGCCGACGGCCCCAACGCCTGGGAGAAGAGGAGGGACCTCTGTGTCAGCGTTATCACCAGCTACTCCCCCACCATCCTCTGCACCCAGCAAGGTTGATCACTACTCTCTCTCTCTCTCTCTCTCTCTCTCTCTCTCTCTCTCTCTCTCTGCTTCTTTTGAAGTGGGGTGTGTTAGTTTCTTTTTCTTATTTGTTTCCTTTTTTGTGGTGCAGGTCTGAAATGGCAGCTGGAGTTCCTTCAGCAGTGCTTGCCAGGTGCGTTGATCGTGATCGATCTTCGAGTTTTTGAGAATTGGATGTGAAGAATTTCAATAAAGTTTGCTCCTTGAATCGGTTTATGTTGACCAAAAAGTAGGATGAGCGAATTGGGGGTCTTTTGATTTTTGTTGAAATAGAGAAAAGTTTGTTTGTATAATATATGGTAGAATGCAATGAATTTCAGTAAAGTGTGCACCTTTATTCGATTTATATGATAAGAGGAAGTAATGCCAAATTGGTCAATAACTAAGGATGGGCAAATTGGGTGTCTTTCGTTTTTTTTAAAATAGAATAAAAGTTTGTTCCTGTTGTTTATCCGATTTATATGGTAGAGGGTTTTGCTGAAGCTAGGTATTTATTCCTTAATGTAGACTAACAACAGATGGGGAAAAAATTGAAATAGTTGTTGTTGTTTATGAAATAGAGAGTGCATTTCCATATGCATCACCATAGAGGGTTCATCGGCTAGTTGGCTTGACATTGAATCTTGAGGAGAATGTTGTGCAGTGGTAGAAAGGATGTCCTAGTACTACATTTGTTGTATATAATATATCTGTTAAGATGAACTTGTATGCTGCAAATTTGTGCATTTTGTCGGGAGGGTACTTGGTTATTGAACTGATTGGAGTGAACTGGAAGAAAGTTCATTTCTTTATCCATTTCTCCTAGTGGAATCGAACTATGTATCTAATCTGGTAGTATAGATGATTATGTGCAATATGTGCACCTTTGGTAGCTCAAATTTCATTCTTAAGGACTTTGTGGTGAGATGAAAGTGCAATATTAGTATGAGATTGTTTGTAATTATTATTCTTTAATTAGGCTTCCACTAAGTCTCGGACTAGTAATTCGTGATTTACTCATCTCGGTTGCTTTCTAGGTCCTGTCATGTGTCACCATTGTCACCATGACTGCCTTCCTGGCCATCATATTTGAATCCAATCGCAACTGCATAGTCGATCTATTATTTTTGGATCCGGTCAGATTCAAATTCCGGATCTGAATCTGAATCCGATTGCAACTGGATAGTCGATCTATTATTTTTGGATCCGGTCAGATTCAAATTCCAGATCTGGATTTGATTAATCTGGATAAGGATACGTTTCCACTCTATTTTCCAGATCTTGATATTCGATTACCTATTGTATGCTTCCAACACTAGGGAACGCTCTAATCTTGACTAAACCTTATATATATATATATATATATATACACACACACACACACACACACACACACACAGTAACAAAGAATTCACCACTTCTATTGAGAACTTAAACATCAATTTCTCCAGAACCTCTTATATCTGATCCGCATTCGCTTCATTTATTCGTATCTGTTTTGTTCTCCGATCGGGATCACACACACACACACACACACAGTAACAAAGAATTCACCACTTCTATTGAGAACTTAAACATCAATTTCTCCAGAACCTCTTATATCTGATCCGCATTCGCTTCATTTATTCGTATCTGTTTTGTTCTCCGATCGGGATCCAAATCTGTTATTTGGCAAATTTATTGACTTTTATTTCCAAAAAATAGTTGTACCATATCTGTATCTGTTATTACAAAACATTAACTGATATGGTAATACATATATCCGAATCATATCCACTCCGTATGCACCTCTACATCTCGTACATCATCATCTTTCCTTTTTTAAGAAGAACTTTACTCCCTAAAAAAATGATGAAGGGCGGATGTACGGATGTAAGGCAAGCACCCCCACAAGTGCAGAAGCGGAAAACGAAAGGTGGTGTTGCCGAAATGTAGCCGAAAAGGTATAATTGTCTTCAATGAAACATCACCTTAGGGTTTACCCGAGTCCACGAGTGATGTTTCCTCGAATCCCCAAGGGCCTCCAATCCATGAATGATTGGAACCACCAGGAAGAGTTTGATAGTAATTTTATTGAGGGATAAACCAATTACATTAATGGCCTTTTGTAGCAGAAAGCAAGAAAGAAAATTCTGGAAATCAAAACTATGGAAAATAAATATCATGCTAGGACAGTCAAATATATGACCAAATTCATGCCAGATTTATTGTGTGAAATCCTTCCCAAAAAATCTAATGTAAATCTTTCAAAAATAGCCCAAATGCTACTTTTCCAAAACTCTTAACTGTTTTCAAAGTTTGACTTCAACTGTGTATTTTGTATGCCTAAACTTCAGAATGTGAAACTGACTTGAAACAGAGTCTAAGTTGCTGAAGTTAGCTTTTGAATTGCGGTTGTTGTTATAACTAGTTTGGTGCAAACTCTCCTACATCAAGAAACCGTAAGTGCCGGGATGATAAGTTTTTCTTTATTTTCGGAACTACCACGCAACATTTGTTGTTGTAAGTTGTGTTGCAAATATATTGTTTTGTTGCATGTAAATGATGTTGTGGGATTTAGAAATACATTGTTTTGAATGATGTAATTAGCATGTGTAATTGTAACTTTTGTTACGGTAAATGGAAATTCATTTGTTTGGATATGACTTTATGCCATTGAATGAAGAGACAACGTGAGGAAACAAAATGGTGTTGCAAATGTTGTTGTAAGTGGTGTTGCGACCATTTTTGCCGCTACAAATGTTGTAGTTGGGAGAGATGATGTAACATTTGTTGCACCAATTACACCACTTGCATCAAAGTAAACATTGGAACATGTTTAAATGGTGCAACAAAGTTGCATGTATTTCCATTTACAACGAGACAAACACCCCTCAATTTAGAACTACAAAGGCTCTTTTTTGCATATCTACTAATAAAATAATCCCCCCCCCCCCCCCCCCCCCCCGCCCCCCCCCCCCCCAAAAAAACCCAACAATCTCAAAGAAGTCATTCATAAAGGAATTAGATTTTTTTCCCCCTCTTTTTCAATCTAAAATGAACAATTAAGTTCATTCAGAAGAAAAAATTGTAAACTCTTCAAACTCCATTTTTATCTACGCCTTTCTCTTCTTCATCCAGTACTTCACCTATATATGAGGAGATCGAACATGACTACGACACCGAGATATGGCACATCCATTGATGGTGTCAACTTGGACTTTCCTTCAATGATCCAACCTGCTTCGGTTTCATTTATGAGTTAAATTATCTAAACTTGACTTGGAAGAAAATATACTCGAGAAATTTGTAGTGATGGAAGACATTCTCCTCCTTTGTATATTTGTCATAGTAGAGAAGTGTCAAATTCAGCATTAACTCATTAATATAACCTCCAACACATTGAAATGTATGATTTTCTTTTGTAGTTTTCTCATGGTTTTAAGTAGATTATGGTGAACAAGAGAAGGCATATTCATTTATATTTGTTTGTAGTAGAAAATGACACACAACATTGTTCATTACTAAAAAAAAAACTTCTATGCATGAAAATATTTGCATTCTAGCTCAACTTGAATTTTATGAACATGATACAAAAATTTGAATAAGGTTTAGTGTAATTAAGTATTTATTATATATTATCGTATCAGATCAACCAATATGTCACAAAATGGTAGTATATCATTTTGTATCGTAAAATATGTATCGTGTATGGTACGATACTAACAACATAGATTAACAACAATGTCAACAACAAACCCACCCTTTATCCAAAAATGTTGAGGGTATTAATTCATAAAATACCAATTTTTATGCTACATTAGAAAGTGTGGTTGGAATTTTCTGGTTTACCTAACTTTCTTGCCTTGAAAAGTTAGCTGTGTCAGCATTTAATCTTTCATTCTTGTGCTTGCCTTGATCAGAGTTAGATTGATTTGCTGCTTTAGGAGTTGGAAGAAACTTCAATCATCTATCAAATTAACTATTTCTCCTTAATTTATGCAACAAGTTTATATCTGATCATAACTTCAGATGTATAATGATGATATTTGACATGACTGTAACTCTCCAGGTTATGATCAATTTGGAATTTCAAGGAAAGGATCACAGGATACATCAGATGAACATTGCACTATCTTCTATGATAAGGACACGGTATTGAATACTTCTTTTATTCTTGTGAATGTTTCTTCTACACAATGTAATGGTGTTATAGCCAGAAACTTTAGCAGTGAGATATCTACTTTCCTATTCCTCAAGAATTTATAGTATTTTTTAACCTTGACGAAGGTGGAGCTTCTCGAAGGTGGTACCTTTTGGCTGTCAGAATCCCCCTCTGTTCCTGGTAGTACCTCATGGGGGTCAACAGTGCCATCTATTGCCACGTGGGCGATATCCTTGATTATTTTCTTATTTGTTTATTGAGTTATTTCTGATCTTTTGTTTGCTATGTGAAACATTGTTATTGTTTCCTTGACCTGATTTCCACACATTTCAACTCAAGAGAGCTGAACCCCCGGGATTCAGCTTCCAAATTGTGAATACAAACCTTGATAAATTCAGTGCTCGTGCACGCAGACGAAGTGCCTTGCTCACATGGAACCACATAGCATCATTGCCTCCTAACTTGCCAGTTGTATATTGTGGGGGATTCAACACACAAAAGGAGTCAACAACAGGGCGATTTTTGCTCGGGAGATCTAGGTATGTTGTGATAGATGATACATACCTCCGTATATGTTGAATCTTCCATCCTAATCTTTTTATAACAGTAACCAGGTAGTTATTGTTTATAATATTTTTTTCTGGAATTTGATTTAAGTTGATGCTTCTACATTTTCTTAATGTCCAAAAAAATTGCATTCTGACTGGGATTTTATATCTGGCATTTGAACTTAAAAAGGGTCAAATAGAACAGTATTTTGCTAGAAGTATTTGCTCATTCATGTATGCTGTTCTCGGGCTTTCTATTTTATATTTTTTTTATTGATCATTCATACTGCTGTAGAAAACTAGAAAGTAGGAACTAATATACTCGATACTAGTTGTTCAATGAAGTTGAAAAATGAAACCAGGAATTGTGCTATTTTTGTTGTGCGTGAGTAATATTCGCCAGCATTATAAGCATTTTCCAGCAGTGTTACCTTATTTTCCTCATGGTCAAGCTTGTTTAGATCCTTTCTTCTCATAAGAGAGATGTAGGTGCTGTTTGGCAACAAAATAAGTGCACAGATACAAAAGTGGCAGTATGCTTGCCAAACTCAAATTTTTTATCTTCTGAATTACTTGTTATTCCAGTCAAACAGGTATCATTTCATTTCTATAAATTGTCATAGTGACTTAGCAGTAAAAAGAAGGGTAAGTATCGTATTTCAACTGGAAATTCTGTCCACCATGTCTGATAAATACAGTATCCCTATAATTCTAGTAAGATAATTTCATGGGATAAGGTCTAGTGCTCAATAAATCATTGTATCTAATTTGTTCTAAACCACAAAGTCCATGTGCACAAACGGCATTCATGCACACGTGTATTTACC